>CM032327.1:43167171-43835391 GCA_019022515.1 Quercus aquifolioides
TGAGATTAATTTTTTTTTTTCATTTGCCTTAAATTTTCTCAGGAAACAAACAAAGTTTATTTATATAATCAGTTTGTAATTTTGTTAATTTAGAAAGGGTAAATTGGAGAATTCATTTTGTCAATAATTTATCTACTCTACGCTCCCTCCAAATCTCTCTAATTTGGGGGAATTAAAAATGAGAGGTTAGAGTTAGTTGAAACCCCTTCAAACCCCTCCAAACCCCTCTCCCTTCTTCCTTAAAAAACTTCAAAACAAGGTAATTGAATTACTCTCCCTCTCTTTACTCTACTCTCCCTCCTTTTTTTAACTTCCAAACAGGCCATAAGATCAATAGAATCTGTTGAATATCGGTCACTGATGACCTGACCCTGACCCTGACCTCGACCTCGACTTGGACTACGTCTACACGTTTCTTTTCTTTTTCTTCTTCTTTTTGAAACCGTCTACACGTTTCAAAAAGTTCTACAATACATTCTAAAGTCTAAAACAAGAATCTACCAAACCTTGTCATTTGGAGCCGCTGAGAAAACTGTCAACGTACAGTTTTTTCCACTCAACTACCAACATGTTCTGGATTCAAGTTCCTCCTAAATAATTTTGTGTTTCTTGCGCTTCGAATTGAAATCCAGATTCACTGCTAGTCTGCTATTAAGGATAGGCATCATATCTCCTAAATTCGAAGGGTAGGCATTAGAATAAAATTTTGTAAAGTTAATTTTCAGTTCAAATTTAATAAACTAAAAACCCATATTATGTTAAAAGATACTGAGCTCCATACAGCTTTAGTCCTGGGGTACAAGTAAAGTAATTAATCCTAATTTTGCCTTTTATTTTTATTTTTAGTTATGGTTAATCCTAATTTTACTTGAGTGTTACCAAAGTAATTAATTATAATTATATTTGTAATGCAAGTATTGCAATTCTAGGTTTAACAAAGGTAAGGACACAATAAAAATTTACAAAAATCTTTTTAATGGCCTATATATGTGAGGTGGTAAGCTAATTTAATAGTGTTGCAAAGTTGTTGTTGTGAAGTTAAAAATGACTCTTCTAGGTTAGTCTAGAATTCATTCTATAAAATAAAAAAATAAAAAAAAAATACATAAATAAAGGGTAGTCTAGAATAAGAATACCCACCATAAGTCTATAAGAATGTCAAGCCACGGTAATTTATTGCTTTCTCTCTTGTACGAATTTTGTTAAAAAATTAAAAACAGTTAAGGGGTATTTGATGTGACTTTCTTATCTAAACCTTATCATAGAAGCATCTTAACTACTCTCGAGCTAGACCCCTTAATGTGTAATGTGTATGCAATTTCTACTTTGTATAAACAATACAATATTTCAAATTTTCTTACACGTTATAGGTCTGGTCCAAAAATACATAAAGTAAATCAAAAAGGTGTCATGCTTACCCATTTCTTTAGAATAAAAAAAGAAAAGAAAAGAAAAGATATACTCAAAAGGCAAGCTTCTTTTTTGTTTTTTGGTTGTTGCTTGAAACCAAAATTGAATATCAATGTTAAATAGGTTGGCTTAACAGATGTTTTTAGGGCAATTATTAATGAACTATTTTAAGAAAAATTTTATACCACTTTCATATGAAATATAAAAAAAAACGGACATTAATATCTGTTTATTTTTTTTTCTCATAAAAAGTTTTAAAAAATATTTCATAAAATAATGTCTTAGAATATCTTCTTCTTCTTCTTCTTCTTCAAAATATCTTTCACTTCTTCTTCATTTTTTATTTTCCCCTTTTTTTTTAATAGGAGTTCCACTTACTAAACAAGTTATGGCCATGTACGCAATGAAGTGTCAAGACCCCCACCCTCTCCTTTATTTATTTATTTAGAGAGTTTATGATGCTTTTATATTGGATCCAGCTCCTCTCCAATGGGCCATAACCTATCTTGGAATGATCTACCAATCATAGCTGCTTTAAAACAAAACAAAACAAAACAAAATAGGTTAAATTGCAAATTGTACCCTCTAATTTTTTCTAGAATTCAATTTAGTCATCTAACTCCACTTTCATTCAATTCAGCCTTCTAACTTTATTTTTTGTTCAATTCAATCCCCCCCCCCCCTAGTCATCGTCAAAATTGCGCTGTTAATTTTCGACTTTGTTCAATACAAAACTACATCGTTTTAGTTTCTTTTCACAAAAAGCAAAAATAAGATAACCAATCTAATCTTTCACTAAAATTTCAAACAGCTATCCCAAATTCAAGTTGATTCTATTTTGCCTCAAAGAAACACTGAAGTACTGCATGCATTTTTTAAAAAGAGTGGGTTTAGAATTCTTCCAAGAATTCTTTACCTAGGAAGAGGTGTTTATTTCTTTGATCTTCCCAAGAACTTCCTTTACTTTGTGAAGGTTATATCAAAAGCAAGTTTGGTATTCGGATATTATTTTCATCAATGGTCTATCCAATCATGAATGATTGGTTATGAGACCTTGAAGATTGTCCTTATTCGTTTTTTTTTTATATATATACTAAAAAATGGTCCTTATTCTTAAATTAACGAAGAGATAAAAAAAATTCGTTCATTTTTATTAGGCTCCGCTTGGGAGGAGGGAATTGAATGGAATGGAATGGAATAAAAAGAATAATTTTAGAATATTCTTCCCTTCTCTTGTTTGGGAGTTTTAATGGAGGGAATGGAAAGTCCATTCCCTTGTTTGGGAGTTTAAGTGGGAGGAAATGAAATGGGTAGGAGGGAATACTCATTCCTCTCTATTCCCTTAAAACCTCAAATTTTCATTCCCTCCGAAATTAGGAGGAATGGGAGGGAATGAAATTAGATTTAATGATTTTTTTACTAAAAATCCCAAAATACCCCTATATATTAAACCATTTATTTTAAAATAGGGGTCTAATAGTAATATTGTCATAAAATGATTCCATTCCATTCCCTCCATGTTGCTCCCAAACAGGATTACTTACATTCCATTCATTTTCATTCCTTTCCATTCCTTTATTTTAAAACATCCAATCAAGGTTACTTAATTCCATTCCATTCCATTCTTTTCCCTTACTTAAATACATTCCATTCCATTCCATTCTTTTCCATTCCCTTATGATCATCTCATTCCATTCCATTCCATTCCCTTATGAACTCTCAAGCGGAGCCTAAGTATTCAACTTTCTTATTAGAGTTCCCTCTAGGGGTTGGGGAAAGCTTGAACCCAATTTCGACAATAATGAATATAAGCGCAATTAAAATTCCTAGGGAGTTACACATTTGTGTATTGATAAGACCATTCATTCTTTCTTGAAGCTCGATCTCTCCAATACTTAAATTTCAGCTTTGATTGGGTTCCCCCATTTCAATTGATTGACTTATATTTGAGATCTTGCAATTTAGGTCCTAATTTCCCAAATTGGATTAAAACTCAAAGAAACCTTATCTTCCTTGATCTCTCCAATACTAAAATTTCAAAAATCATCCCTACTTGGTTCTGGACATGCCTTTTAAGTTAAATTATTTAAATTTGTCTCAAAACCAAATCAAGGGTAGATTGCCAAATGTATCAAGTATATTTTCAGACCTTACCATACTAGATTTCAGCTCAAACAGATTTGAAGGCCCACTACCAGTGATTTCTTCTAATTTGTCCTCACTAAATCTCTCCAAAAACAAGTTTTCGGGGTTAAATTTATTTATATGCTCAAAGACTGGGGGTATGATGCACCTTGACCTCTCAAGCAACAATCTATCTGAAAGGATCCCTGATTGTTTCATGCATTGGCAAGAACTTGAAATTTTGAATTTGGCTCACAATAATTTGTTTGGGAAACTTCCACGCTCTATAGGTTCTTTAATACGACTTATAGCATTGGACTTAGGCAACAATAACTTGTTAGGGGAATTGCCTTTGTCCTTGCAGAATTGCACTTTGTTGAGATTTATGCACTTGGAAAAGAATAAATTATCTGGGAGTATACCAGCTTGGATAGGGGAAACAATTTCCTCATTGATCATTCTTAGCCTTAGATCCAACAAATTCCTGGAAGCATAGGGTCACAACTTTGTTTGCTAATCCATATTAGATATTTGGACCTATCTCAAAATAGTATATCTGGAACCATTCCACAGTGCCTCGATAATTTAACTGCCATGGCTCACAACGTTTCAGATGTTATGACTAACAAGTACTTCATTTGGAATGGCCCTGAATATAGTTTTTTTACTGATTATGGAAGTTATAGTAGCAATAGTGTCCACACAATTGTTGGTTGGAAAGGAAATGTGTATGATTATGGAAAGAATTTTGGAGAAATGAGGAGCATTGATCTTGCAAACAACAAATTGACCGGAAATATTCCAGAGGGGATATCCAGCCTTATAGAATTGAAAGCATTGAATTTATCAGGAAACATGTTGACTGGAATAATCCCTAAAAACATTGGTAAGTTGGAACAATTGGAATCTTTGGATTTGTCGAGAAATCGGTTTTCTGGTTCATTACCTTCTAGCATGGTTGGCTTACATTATTTGGGCTACCTTGACTTGTCCTATAATAAATTATCGGGAAGAATTCCAACAGGCACTCAACTCCAGTCCTTCGACCCTTGCAAATTCACGGGTAATGCTGGACTTTGTGGACCTCCACTTATAGAAAAGTGCCCAGAAGATCAAACATCCATCGTTGGAGGCAGTAAAAACCATCAAGAAGATCGTGATGGAGGAAGTAAAAACCATCAAGGAGATCGAGACGAATTCTGGAAGTGTCTTTATGTTGGTACAGGGTTTGGATTCGCTGCTGGTTTTTGGGGAGTCTGTGTCTCTTTAATATTGAACCGTTCTTGGAGACATGCATATTTCCTAATGTTGATCAACCTAAAGGATTGGTTGTACGTGACAATAATAGTGCATACTACAACATTGCTAAAGGTGTTTCACAGCTGGAGGCTATCACAACTTCACTAAAGGTTTGCGAAAAAATTTCAAACTAGTTATATGTTTCTATCTATTTCTTCTCTTGGATTGATTTTGATTTTGCAAACTAATTACTGTTGTTTAACCTTGTAGGAGATCTCCGGCCTTTGATATTATGTGCTTTTTATTTGCTTATGAACTCATGATGTGGTGCAAAGCTTGGGCGCTTTTATATATACAGATATACAAAATTTTGTGTGTTCTTGGCAAAAGCTGAAATTGCCATCAACAAATTATTTGTTTTATATTGGATTAATGATCTGGTTTCGTTTGAATAGGCTAGTTGGGGTTCAAAATATATTGAGCGGTAATTCACTAATTCTATGAATATCTATTTTTTTTCTCGTATTAGTGTGAGTTTGGATGTTGTTGAAAACTGAAAGTTAGTGAGTTTACGTTTTTTCTGTGGGCCCCGTGTACTATTCACGGGACCCACAAGTACGGAATTCAACAAATTTTAAGTTAAAACTGAGTCCCACGGCACTATTTATATATTTAAAAATTATTTTGCTACAGTGTTGTCAGTTTTTAGTTTTTAGCAATAAGTGATATCCAAACAGACTCTTAGTGTGTAATAAGTCACATAAAATAGTGTCTATATCAAATGCATGATAGACTTCATGACGTAATTGTTTATGGGGAAATAACTCTTACACACATAGTGACACACATAACTGTATAGACGCTCATACACATTGCATTGAAATTGTCAAGTCACAAACTCCAAATTGAAAATCGTGACTTAAAATCACAATTTCAGTGCAAAATGTGCGTATGTGTACAGTTATGTGGAATAAGGTATGTGTAACAAACACCATCCATTGTTTATTTAGCTAATTAGGGATAGAACTATGTGTAGTTCAAGGCACCATGACCCCCAAAGATTTTAAAATTTTTTGAAGTAGGTTTAGGGTAGGACTGTTCTTGCTAACGTGTATGTACATGAGAAATCTCTGTGTTTATAAGCTGGCTTTGGGTTAGGTTCTTGCTTCCGATGCATGAGAGAGAAAGAAATGAAAGAGGAAGGAGAGTGTTTCAGAGAGAAAATGTAAGAGGAGTGGGGAGAGATAAATTATCGTGGTTTGTGATAACAAAAGTACTATTACTGCTCTAAATAAACAGACATGTTGGCTACACAATATTTGTGTTAAAGTTGAGTTTTTAAGCTGAAAACTAAACCCAATATTTGAGTCAAATACATTGTTCAATGAGTTAAGAGAAAAATAGAGAATAAGATATGAGATATGTGTTAGAGTTTTGAGAACTAAATTTTGAGTGATGCTAAAACAAAACATAGCTAAATCTCCTTTCTCAAATTCCGACTCTAAAATGGCTTGCCAAAGCATATGCTTATATATATTGTTGGGAATTCAACCGAAATTCCAACCTGTGATAAACAAAAAAAAATAGTGAAAACACACGTCAAAGAAAAACAATCACACGCACAAAACAGTATTTACGTGGTTTGGCAATTTGCCTACGTTCACGGAGTTGCAGAGATTTCACTATTATCAGGGAAAAATACAAAGTACGGTTACAATGTCTCTCTCTCTCTCTCTGAAACACAGCAACAACAACCACAAACCCTAATCACAAAAGCGGCTTTTATATCCTGCGCACAGGATTCACCATGGACTAAGTCTCAGAAAATCTCCCATTAAAAACCACGCAACATTATTCGAGTCGAGTCGGGTCGTCAATATGTGCTCAATTATGTTATATTAACCACTCATTTTTCTCATCTTTATTCAATGTGGGACTTCACTCACACGTATAACTCAACATATATTTGGAGTTAACTTAACATAGAGAACATAGAGAGTATGAATAATTAGTGTTAGTTTTGGAATTCATGTGCTTATATATTATTGTATTGTCCAAACGGTGTTGTATGGTCTATAGGTCTAAAACCAAAAAAATCATTCTCTCGGAACGGATGATGATGTGGTATTCTTCTTACAATGAGTTTAGGGAGGGATGAAGAAGGGCATTTGATTTAATCCAAGAAGGAATGAATTTGATTTGAGAGAAAAAAGAGGGCCTTGGTCTTCGAAGGAGAAGTCCAGTTGAGAATAAATTTTGATTTGGAAGAAGGGCTAATCAATGTCATGTTTGATTTTAAACCCATGGTATGGACCATACAATTAAGTGCTTTCTTTGAGAGCATTATACTTTGAGAGTACCTAATAATCAAGTTTATATAACAACATTTAGATTTTTTCTATAAGAAAATTTAGTTTTAAAACAGTATCGAACAGAAGCCTTAAGGATGGTTAATAATGGATTTAAACAAAAGGATTAGAATGACTTTTTTTTTTCATTAATAATACCACCTAAAATTTATGGTTTAATTGGAAACGTTTAAATTTAAAATTGTAATATGTGCTTTTTCTCACACAAGCATTTAAAGCAAACCACTCACAGACAGTCTTAAAGCAAAGCAAAGACAAAACAAAAGAAAAAAAAAATAGTGTCAACCCTAAACCTCAAACAAAAGCCCTAAATTTGATTCTCTCGCAATGGGTCGCCGAAAGAACAGCAATGACAACAACATGAACCAGAGCTCACAGTCACACCATTCCAACAACTCGAAGATCCGCTTCGAGGACCCCGAGGAGGAGGAGGAGGAGGAGACCACCCAGTGTTCCAACAACCTCGACGAGTCCATGTGCGACCCCGAATGCTCCGACAAGGCCATTGATGAGCCCAAAGACGTGTCGTTTATGGATGGCGATGACAAAACCAGTGCCGACTATTACTTCGATTCCTACTCTCACTTTGGTAAAGCCTCTTTCTTTCTTTCTTTCTTTCTTTTTACCTCTGTTGAGTAATACTAGAAGATAGCTTCTTTTTATCTTTTGTATATAAGAGAAAGAAACAAAAGGTTGAATCTTTGATAAAAGTTTGGTTCAATGATTTCTGGGTTTTATTTATTTTGAGAAATTTGTGTGTATTAGTGTGTTAGCTACTTAGCTCTCCGCTTGGATAATAGGAAAGTTGAGGGAAAAGATAAAATTTTTTTCGGGGGGTGAGGGGGATGTTTTATGCTTTGTGCAAAGTTTAGAGCTTTGAATCAAGTTACTTACAAAGTTTGTTTGTTTTGTGTAGTTTAGTGCAAGTTTTTGTTTTGCTGCCAATGAGCTCTAGCTCAACTGGAGTGTGTGTGTGTGTGTAAATTACCAATCAAAGAAAAATTTTTGTTTTGTTCAAAGCGAGTAATGAAGCACTGTGTAGTAGTAGCTTTATAGTTGGAGAGTTCTTAATTGACTTCACATTGTAAACGTACTTTTTTTTTTTTAATTCATGGGAAAGGGAATATATAATGGCTGTTCTTGTTTTTGCTTAATTGGGTACATTGGGCTTGTCTTAAGTATAAACTTTGTTTGGTGTGGTTGAGTAGAAGTTTTTGTTTTCTTCAAAGCGAGTGATGAAGCATTGATGTATTAACTTATATTGGAGATTCTTAAATGACTTCACCTTCTAAAAGTAATAACTTTTCTTCTTTATTGTTCAGAAAAATAATGACTTTTCTTCTTTGAGCTTGTTTTTGCTTAAATGTGTCTATGTTGTATATTGGGATTGTGTTAATGCCTGAATTCTATTAGTGGGAGTTGTAGTATATAGTTGCTCCTAGCAATCTTGTACATGGACAATTGGGTTCGAGAATGGATTTATGTTATCTCTTTCTATCTCTCTCTCTCTCTCTTTTCCCACCCCCTTCATTGGTGATGCATCTTGTAGAGGCTTATGTTAGTTTTGTGTGTATTTGCAGGTATTCATGAAGTAAGTGAATTCAACATCGATGATGGATTGTTAGATTTTATTGTTACATCCCCCCTTCCCCAACTATCAAATTATCAAAAGATTTTATTGTTATAACATTATATTGCAAATATCTTTGACTCCATCTGTTATTATCTTGCATTGCAGGAAATGTTGAAGGATGTTGTGAGAACTAAGACATATCAAAATGTTATTTATCAGAATAAATTTCTATTTAAGGATAAAGTAGTTCTTGATGTGGGGGCTGGTACTGGAATTTTGTCCCTATTTTGTGCCAAAGCTGGTGCTGCACATGTTTATGCGGTATGCTCTCTATTATTTTTGTTTAAATATTTATGTAAATCTTGGCCAACTAATCTGTAAAAATATGTTGTATCTGTTCTTATTTTGTTGTGTAACTTGGTTGTATCTGCTAATTATCATGAGATTCTAAAACTTTTCCATTTCCTAGGTTGAGTGCTCCCATATGGCTGACATGGCAAAAGAGATTGTTGAAGCAAATGGATTTTCTAATGGTGATGTGATTTTTTTTTATCCATCTCAGTATTTGCTTTGTAGTTGCTGCTTTATACATTTACTAATTTATGATTTTATCATTACAGTTATAACTGTTTTGAAGGGGAAGATCGAAGAAATTGATCTTCCAGTTGCTAAAGTGGATATAATTATTTCCGAATGGATGGGTTACTTCTTATTGTTTGAGAATATGTTAAATACTGTCCTGCATGCTCGTGACAAATGGCTTGTAAGTTTCCACCTTCCATTTACGTTTCAAATTTTCTCTATTTCTAGATCTAAAAATAGTTGATCTTATGCTGGTGACTCATTAATGCCACACACACACACACACACACACATATGATTTGATAGTTGGGGGTGGCAGTATTTAAACCTTGGATGTCTATGTTGGAAACACCAAGAGGTGCCAGTTGAGCTATAAGGTTCTTAGCCCAATTATAATCATATTATTCTGTAGATATTCTGGAAATAATTTGTTCTAATATGTGACTTTGTAAAATATCCTTACTGGTTCTAAATTGCCTTAAAAAGTTGAACACTTGAATCTTTTTTCTTCTCTTTGTTATAGCAATAAGCCAATGTGGGTGCTTTTTACGAGCTCAAGTCAATATCCAGTACAATCCCACAGTCAACATCATTTTTCTTACATATAACATGCATGCCATTTTGAAGCATATGTGGGAATCTTGGAGTTATAGTGGCATTGGAACTTCAATTGAATTAGGGAATCACTGGTGTTCTATAGATTTATGTCATTCATTGAGTTGTGCTAAGAAAACTATAATGGAGAGAGCCATGAGAGGAATTATTTATTATATTCTCATACTTCATACTGGGAAACTTCCATGGAAAAATATGCATTTAGTTCCTGAAAGTTTGCCTTATTTTTTTTTACCTAAGTTTTCCAAGGTAGTAGGGTGCAGGGCTAGTCTTGTTCTTTCATGCTTGCTTGTATACCAGGCTGAAAATTTCCTTCCCAAGACATTGATAAATGTGCATCATATTTAGTTATAATTTCTGAGGACTTCTTTCATTACAAGCATAACATACAAACATCCCCCTTAGTGTTACAGTAGAGTTTGTCTAGCTTCTCTTTTACATGTTACATACAGTACATGGCGGACTGTAAATATAGTTTCAGAACCCTTAATTCATTGAGTTAAAATATCTTTTTGATCCCTTTCATTGCTATATTTGTGTCTGTCTTTTGGTTATGCTGCAGATTGTTATATGCTGATAATTTTTTCAAACTTAAATGTGCAATGGTTTTTGTTGTTTTCCTTTTCTTGCTAACAGTTTGTGCTGCCATTCAATCATGCTATAGCTTGTTTAAATCGATAATGTTAATTTTTTTATCTCAATTATTTTTTGTTTACCCAGGTTGATGATGGAGTTGTGCTACCTGACAAAACTTCCCTATACTTGACAGCCATTGAGGATGCTGAGTACAAAGATGACAAGATTGAATGTGAGACAATTAACCTTTTGCTTATATGAAGCAGATGAATATTGTTTTAGGATCCATTTTTATGCCTGGGTAGTACAGGAGCCTGTGAACTCGCATCTATTTCAGTTGTGGGAATTTGAAATGCAAAGTTTTTTTTTTCATGATGATGCGGTGTAATATCTTTATTCTTCCCTTTTTCCCCTTGATTTTCATTCTCCAGTCTGGAATAATGTATATGGCTTTGACATGAGCTGCATCAAGAAGCAAGCGTTGATGGAGCCTCTTGTTGACACAGTTGACCAGAACCAAATTGTTACTAACTGCCAGTTACTAAAGGTGAAGATACTCACAAACATATCAATTAATATATATTGTTTTGTGGCATATTCGGTTTGCTTTTCATTGTTGCTTTTTGATTGGCCACTGCAAAATGTAACTTTTCTCTTTGGCTAATGTAAGCTGATTTTCTTCCCTTTTTTCAGACAATGGATATCTCCAAGATGGCCCCTGGGGATGCTTCCTTCACAGCTCCTTTCAAGCTTGTGGCAGAACGTGATGACTACATTCACGCTCTTGTAGCCTATTTTGATGTATCATTTACCAAGTGTCACAAGTTGACAGGCTTCTCCACAGGTTGATTTCTTTGATGTTTTTCTGCTTCTCTTTTGTTAATTTTATTGTCTGGATTAAGTTTTGTTTTTTGGTAGATTTAGTGAATGCTTGGGTTTGAAAGGGAAAAGGAAGCATGTCTTTATGCCTGAGATGTAACATGATGTCTTCATGGAATTTGGTCATGCCCCAAAAATACTGGTGACCACAGTATTGTTCTAATAAGATTCTCTAAATTCATGGAGTCAATTTGAATTTATATTCATGGTACAAGTAAGAATTTTCTAGATTGGAAGGTCATAAGCCCACTTCTGGAGGTGTTTGTTTAACTGGTGTCTGTTTGGACTATTGGTGTCATTAGTTGGTATCTATTGCATTAGTTGGTATCTATTGCTCTTTTAACCGTAATTACACTGAGTGTCAAAACTTGTGGTTTAATTGGGGCATCTGTTTGCACTTTTTTGGTCTGTTTGTCTTTAGTATTATATATGCAAGGGGGTTTGACCAAGCCAGGCTGTTGCTGTCTTCACTAATACAGGCATGGTTAATTATTATTCAATAGGTTGCTGATAAATTTGGAATATCATGCAGGGCCAAGATCGAGGGTTACTCATTGGAAGCAAACAGTCCTGTACCTGGAAGATGTGCTGACCATATGCGAAGGTGAGGCAATAGTTGGGAGCTTGGCTGTGGCACAAAACAAGAAAAATCCCCGTGATGTCGATATAATGCTCAAATATTCATTGAATGGTCGGCGTTGCATGGTTTCAAAAACTCAGCACTATAAGATGCGCTAAAGCACTGCATGTGTTGCCAATGCTTTCCATTATTGGGCGAAATCCAAAGTGTTGTGCTCAAGGTTATGCACATCAAACTATCTAAAAGCTGCCTAGAATTTATAACTGAAAAATGAGCCCCAAACTGGCTGGTTTTCAGGCTGTAACTTATCAGATTATTCTTTCTTATGATTTGATGGCATAATATTTTGCTGTGTAATGCTAAAATTTTGAAAAATGATTTATATTAGCCAGTCACTTTTTTTTCATCAATGTGCATGTCATTTTCCCTATAGGAGTAAATCATTATGAAGATAGCTCTGTAAAATTTTATTTTTTGTGGAGTTTCGTTTAAGCTTAGGCTGTGCATTTTAGGTGGACAACCCTAGATATTTGTGGACAGTTTCC
This sequence comes from Quercus aquifolioides, assembly GCA_019022515.1. Taxonomy (NCBI): domain Eukaryota; kingdom Viridiplantae; phylum Streptophyta; class Magnoliopsida; order Fagales; family Fagaceae; genus Quercus; species Quercus aquifolioides. The sequence continues at coordinate 43,179,664 of CM032327.1, forward strand.
TTTAGGAAAATGCTAAAGTTGCTGCAATTCAAGTACTTAAAAAGCTTGTAAAATGATGTGGATGCAACAATGTTGTTATGTATGTCAGTTAATGAGAACAGAAAAAAAATGAGACTTGGGTCACTTTCAAGCTAAATCAAATATTTTAACAAATCTGCAAGAACACGGTCATTCCACTGACATAATTCTGCTCTTCAGACGTTAACAATTGTGCTTTTAAATGTTCTCTCCCTCCAGTGAAAAAGAACTGACATTGTCAAAAGTGACGAACTAAAGCAAAAAGGTCAACAAGATAGGCTTTCATTTCTTCTTCCTACTGAGTGTAAAATTTTTGTGTTTTGTATTGCCTAATAAATGATATTGATACAATGAGCAAAATCGTGCAATTCCTCGCTCTTCTTCTTATAATGGTGCGATTAGTGAGGAGCTAAAGATCTGACTTGCTGTTCTTCAAATTCTTTGAACCTGCTGTCTTCTTTCCTTTCCACCACTGCCTTACCCGGTTGGAGACTTTGTATGCATGTTTCTTTAACGAGTCCCTCGCATGTGTGATTCCTGTGGTGATCTTCTGTTTCCAATCGCCTTTCGTACTCTCTTTCTGCCTCAGAACTTTGCCCTGTTTGAAAGGATTACTTTCAATGATGACCATAATATATTTTAGTAGAAACTATAATTAAAGATGAAATTTTCATAGTACCAAATTTGAGGGGAAATGTGCCTCCTCGTCATCATCTTCTTCTTCATCATCACCACCAAAATTATTCATGTTCATCAAATCATCTCTCGAGTACATTTTCATGCTGGGAGCTCCTGGCATACCCTGAAGCACAGAAAAGCAGAATATGAGCCAAATACAACATATAAAGAAAGCACGTTGTCTTAAGCAATGATAAATAATCACCTCCATAGATTTCATTATCTTTTCCATCTCAGCCTCTTTGGATGACTTGGGCACGAAAGGTTCTCCAGGAGTCCTATCCTGGACAACAGGAAGAAGATAATTTAGCACAGTACAAAATTTAACCATCTAGTTCTTTGATCAATTATGTAATGGAAAAGTGGATGAAATATGTAATCATAGGGAGAGATTTTTGATGTTCATGACGAGACATTGATGTAGCCAAGCAATGTGAACGCTGGATACAATGAGACGCAGATAGGCAAATATGAAGAGGCTGAACAATTTAAATTTATAATAACAAGTGGACAAAAAATGATTAGCTATATGTTGATGCAAAGATATGCTCTGTCTATGGAGGACTTCATTTGGACTCTTGCATCATTTTCTGTTATCAAGTACAAACGCATTATTACTGGAAATTTTTTACTAAAGAGTTATCCTCTTCCTTCACAATAATACTTATAACCTGGTTAGACCACAAATTAATGATAAGGGTAATGCATCTTGGAATTAGGATGGCAGTACTGTTGCTCCATACCATGCATTCATGAATATGTAGAAATTAATTAATGGCACTACTGCCATATCAAATATATTGGTGTAAAAATTGTGCAAGCAAACTTTCCTAAGTAGTAAGAATCAGAATGTGCTGGCTTAATTTATATTATATACTATAGATTCCAAGATGATCTGCAATTTTCCAAAACCTCCAAGCCAACAAATCTTGAAGACATAAAATCATGACAGCAATAGAATAATGAAATCATGTGATTAGATGGAAAAGAAAAGCACAAAGATTGATCCATGTTGCATTATTTAACAGAGAATGCTCCTCAGAAAGGCATAAACAAATTACCTAATGTATTAGTTCAGAATGCAATTACCTTAGGAACTGGAGGTGGCTTGGTACTGCATGCTTTAGTGAGGTCTTTGCATAAAAAGTTAACCAATGAATCAATTTGAGGCTTAGATGTGTATAGATATTCGGCAACATCAGTATCAGAATACCCCATGACCTGCAAAATCCCCAAGTAGCAATAATTATAACAAATCCAGAGTTGGGGTTAGTCTAATAATTTGGAAGGGCTAAAAACCATAGATAATATTTTATCTACGAGGTGACACAATCTAGAGGTATACAGTAAATTAAAAGATTGGTAAACATTGCTTTTAGTTTTGTTTGGAAGAATCTGACCCTGGGACCTAACCTAAACCCAACAGCAAACTCCACTCCACCCTTGCACCACCTGAGCCATCACAGGGGCAAACAACTTGGTGCCAAAATTTCCATTAGTTTGACCATAGGATCTCTCTTGTACCATTCATAATTCTCTATCAATAGAAAAGGTTGACATAGGATCTCTCCTATACCATTCATAATTCTCAATCCACAAAAAATGGAAAACAGGAGATATTTTCCATTTTGCCCATAATCTAGCTACTTCTTTAAATAAAAAAGAGGGATAGAGAATAGAATTCATTGCGAATGACCAGTAACAATTCACATAATTAGCAACCAGATTGCCAATACATCAAACAATGTACACACCAAGTGCAGTACTAAAGTCTCACCTCTTGGCAAGCTCGCTCAATTGTCTTGCACTCTGAATTGCATTGTCCTTCTGATTCTTGTTCCACCAGCTGAAAAGAGACGGAAAAAAAAAGTTAGCAATTCAAGGCATTGAGAATCAAAACGAAGTTTTTAGCCCACAAAATTTAGTAGAATGCATCAATATAACCTTGAATTATCGTTAAGAAATTACAAAACCATCTAAAATCCTACCAGACAATCAAACCCCATTAGTTCCATTGATGAAAAACACACTCTTGCCAAACTAGATGCACAAAGATCCAAAGCAATAACGAATAAATCCAAGTAAAAACACAAACTTTCAAATACCCAATTCATCAAACTGCTCCAAAAACAAACCCAGATAATAAATCATTCTTACCTTCAACTTATTCCCTTGTTCCACTATATCTATCAGTAAAATCCAATCCGCTTCAGCTTTCTTCAGATTACAAGCATTCTCCGTTATCTCAATTATTTGATACTCTGAGATCTGACCTCCCAAATACACAACAACACAACAAAACCACAAAATCAAATTCAATGCAATGAAAAAAAAAACCACATACTCAATTCTTAAAATTTAGCAACCCAGATGAAAAAAATACAATAAAGTTACCTTCTTGGGATCGATCTCAGCTTGCTTCTTCTGAACCTGGTGGTACAACTGTGCTGCGAGCTTTTCACAGACCTGGCATTTGATGTACGGAATGTCTTCCTTTCTAGCACTCGCCACTACTTTCTTGGAACCATTGGAGACTGGTATCCATGCTGAGACTAGTAACATAGACACTACAATGAAAAACAGAGACTTTATTTTCCCCATCACACACTTTCTCTGTCTCTGCGTCTCTATAGAATTTGAAGAAAACAAGGACTTTTATCAAACACTAGGCAAACAAAAATTTATATATGGATGCACCAAATTAATGCTGATCTGATCTTTAGTTGTGAAATGTTCACCAAAGTTTACGTTTAGCTACTCCTGTACAGAGTTTCTCAAAAAAAAAAGCTACTTATGTACACAGAGTGAGGGACCCAAAAATAAAAAAATTTGCTGTTTGTTCAATTCTGATTGGCTGTTTAGAGCTGAGGGTGGTGGGTCTTTTGGTTTTACCCAATAGGGTGCGAGAGAACACGTCTTGGGGCTCTTAAGAAATCTCGGTAGGCTTTCCCATTAAATACGTTGGAGAAAGTCCAAAGAGGTCTCCACTCCTTGTCCTTGTGACATTAACCTTTTTTTTTTCCTTTAAAAAGAATTGCATTTTGAATTTTATCATTTTAAAGTGTGAGTTTAAATTGGCAAAATTACATTCCATAAAAAAAAAAAAAAGTTGCAAAATCATATGATAAGGTCTTTTGTTGTCGAATGAAAATTTTCTATTTACAATTTTAGACCAAAAACCAATAGAATAGACATCGTAAATTGAAATTCTATCATATTCTACATATTAATTATTAAGACAATTTATGGTATATTAATTTCTATTACCTTTAGTTTACACTCACAAAAAACAATTAAAAATTTTATAAAAATAAAAATTTCTACTTCAACTAAAATTCTATTACTCTTCTTTATTAAACAAAAAATAAATAAAAATAAAAATAAAATTCTGACACCATGAATTTCTAGAAAAATATTTTCATTAATTATTGAGATGATTTACCTAGAGTAAATTATATTCTCATTAATTATCAATAATTTACCCTACATGAAACTTTATTACAAATTTCCAATACATTTTAATATGATAAAAATAACACATTATACATCATGCTTACACGAAATGGCATAATATATGTATGTATTATACGCCATGAAATTAGTATGTTTTTGTCATATGACTCTCTAATTATTTTTTTATTTAATTACATATAATTTTAATTTAAACTGTGCATTGCATGGTCAAAAGTTTGGTACTAAAAGTTGTTGCGCCAATGGATTATCTTCTCTATATGACAAGTGTAACCCTCATTAATTGTGAAATTGAATTATCTTATTAATTGTTGGGATAATTTACTAATTTTATTTTAATCATTTATTTATCATAATTTTTTATTAATATAATAAAAGTTGTTAGACTCGAACCGAGAAAATTTCCTAGAGCTTTAACTAAATTGTATCCATTGTGTCATCCAAACAAAAGAGGATTTGAAAAGAAGAGTGAACGAAGGAGAGTCCATGGAAGCTGAATACTGTCACGAACCACCAAGATCGAGTGAGGAAGAAGATGAGTTGGGACGTAGTGTGAAGAAGTTCAAGGAAAGTTCAGGAGCAAGGCAGTTTTCCCCTCCCTGTGCCCTCGTCAGTTACAAAGATAGTCTGATTGGTGATATCCCAGGTGCTTATGAGCAGGCTTTCAAGCTTGATAATGTATGGGATGATGGAGAGAAGTCTGATACGGAAGTCGAACCACTAGTTGAAGGTATGGCAAAGATTAAGTTATCCAAAGAAACTAAGGCTCGTATTAGAGCACCATGGGCTAAGGCTTTGATAGTGAAAGTGTTTGGTAGAACTGTGGGATTCAGCTATCTCACTTTCAAAATCAATGCCTTATGGAGACCCACTGTTAAGATTGATTGTGTTAATCTAGGAAAATACTATTTTCTAATTAAGTTCTATAGTTCTGATGATTATGATAAAGTTCTTAAAGGAGGTCCTTGGTTTGCTGGAAAGCATTTCTTGGCTATTAAGCCTTGGGAGCCTTATTTTAGAGCTTCTGGAGACAATCTAACTTCAAGTGCAATTTGGGTGAGATTTCCAGAGCTGCCAATAGAATTTTATGATTTGGAAGTACTGAAGGAAATTGGCAGTGCTATAGGGCCTGTTCTCAAAATAGATTCATACACGGCCACTGGTTCAAGGGGAAGCTATGCAAGACTTTGCATTCAAGTAGATATTGATAAGCCTTTAATCAAGTCGATTCGTATAGGGAAGATGGTCCAACAAGTGATGTATGAGGAAATCTCCTCATTATGTTTCTGTTGTGGACGTTTAGGGCACAAGTAAGAAAATTGCTGTTATCAGATAAAGCAGTAGGAAAGGAACAATATTAGTCCATCGACAAGCCCAAAACATGGATGTTAGTAACTGGAAGAAAAAACTTAGTCCGAAATGGATGAGCCAAGTCAACTTTTAAAGAAGCTTTTAAAGAAAGTCAAGAGAATGATGTAAACTCTAAGGGTAAAATAGTCTTTTGGGGGGTTAATAGATAAGAAAAGGAAGCTGATGTGATTGTGAAATCTCCAAAAACAAATTTTCCTCATAGCAAACCGGCCACTCACGTGTGAGACTTGATGTGTCTGACAAAGAAGTAGTCGTTGAGGAGCAGTGCCTCATGGATTCACGCCAAGAAGCCTCGGGAAGTGGCATGGAGATAATGCATTCCCAGAGTGAAGGCATGAGGGGTAATTTCACACCGGGTGCCAATACCAAGAGTAAAAGAAATATGGGTATTAAGAGTGCAAAATCTCTTAAACGACAACACCCCACAGCTAACTCAAAAACTCCATCTCACATTCTTTCTCAAACTAGTGAACATGGAGGCCAATTTTCAGGGAATGAGCTCTCTGCCTCAGCCTGGGTGGGCGATTTGGTATCAAGGCAAACTTGTAAGAGTGACCGACGAGATCGTTCTTCAGATCAGGGCGCACCGACAAACACGTTGGGGTGGTGCGAAGAGGGATTGGGGAAGGCGTGGAAGAAAATTTTTCCTATCACTCCTACAAGCATTAGAACGGGATTTCTACGACTGGACCATCTTGCGTGGGGTCAGACTCCCAACACCTTGTGGAATTTCATCACAGACACGTCAGCTCTGTCTTGGGAGGAGGCGGAGGAATTGAGCAAGCAGAGAAGGCCATCTGTTGTGCCCCACTTCGACGAATCCGAGTGGATAATCTAGGAAAGGAAGTTGGTGGATTTCAGGGGAATGGCGACAGCCCATATGGGGAATCACCCAATGCTAAAGCTAGTGCAGATTCTAGCTCCTGTGAAGAAATGCGACATGCTAATCTATTGCAGGGAAGATGTAGTGGGAATTCTGAAGTATATGATGGTCTGGAAACCGGAATGGAATAATTCCAAGGACCTATTGAGGAGGATAGGATGGAGTGTGGTGGAAGTAGCCACAATGAATCCTAGTCAAATTGAAGTCCCTATTGGTTAGTTTGTAAAGATGAATATCCTAATGTGGAATTGCAGAGGTGCTCTGAACCCGAATTTTAAGAGGCGGATTTTTGAAATGGCTTTGAATCACCGCCCTTCGATCATGGTAATTACGGAGACTAGAGTATGAGGAGATAGAGCTGAGGGAATCATAAATGGATTGCCCTTTGATGGTTTTATCACTACTGATACGATTGGGTATGCCAGTGGATTGTGGGTTTTGTGGAACAAAGAGGAGGTTGATATTTCCCTATTGGCTTCGACGGAGCAGGAGATTCATGCTACTGTAAAGGTATGTGCCTCGAACCTTTCTTGGTTATTTTCCACTATTTATGCCCAAGCCCAGAATCTTTGAATAATTATAGACCGATAAGCCTATGCAACTCGGTCTATAAGGCTATATCCAAGATTATAGTTAACAGGATCAGACCCTATATTGGCAAGCTGATTGCCCCTGCTCAAACTGTGTTTGTGCCTGGAAGGAAGGGTATTGACAATGTTCTGATTGCCCAAGAACTCTTCTTTGCCTTAGATAGAAAGAAAGGCAAGGAAGGCTACATGGCCATCAAAGTGGACTTGGAGAAAGCCTATGATCGGTTAGAGTGGAGCTTCATTTATAAAGTTCTTCAAGCCTTCCACTTTCCCCAGAATATAATAAAGGTGATTATGAGTTGTGTAACATCCACTAGGATCTCAATTTTGTTCAATGGAGGTGCCTTGGACCCTTTTACTCCTACAAGAGGGTTAAGGCAAGGGGACCCGATGTCCCCATATTTGTTTATTTTGTGCATGGAGTTTCTTAGGCATTTAATAGAACAAAAGTGTGTGGATGGGGAATGGAAACCTTTAAAAGCCTCCTGGGAGAACATAGGTATTTCCCATTTGTTTTTTGTGGACGATTTAATTTTGTTTGCAAAGGTGGAGGAGCAAGCTTATGAGGTTTTTCAGAAGTTTTGAACAGATTTTGTGAGGAATCAAGGCAGAAGGTAAGCCTTGAGAAATCGAGGATTTATTTTTCTCCAAATGTCCAAGAGGGAGTCAAAGAGGAGATCTGCACTAAATTGGGAATCCAAGGTACGACAAATATTGGAAAATACCTTGGGTTTCCTATTAATCATAGAGGGGTAGCAAGGAATCGATTGAATTTTATTGCGACAAGGGTGATGAACAAACTTGCAGGTTGGAAAGCAAAGTCTCTGTCCTTTGCTGGGAGGTTTGTCCTAGTGAAATCAGTTATGTCTGCAATACCAAACTATGTGATGCAAGGAGAGAGATTACCAATACATCTATGTGAGAAGCTGGATAAAATTAACCTGGACTTCCTTTGGGGTTCAACTAGGGAAAAGAAAAAGTTGCATTTAGTTTGGTGGAATAAAATCATCCAACCTAAGGAAGAGGGTGGCCTCAAGATTCAGGCAACAAGGGAAAAGAATGTTGCGCTCCTTGCCAAGCTAAATTGGAGAATGAATCAGGAAAAGGAAGCTCTTTGGGCCAAAGTCATACTGAACAAATATTGCTCCTCGGATAGGAGAAGATCTAGAGATCTTGATAAACTTCCAGCTTCTTTTAATTGGAAAGCTATAAAGGCTGGATTTCAAACCTTTGAAAAAGGTATTGGTTGGAGCGTGGGTGATGGAAGGAAAATTAAGGTTTGGTCAGATTGCTGGATTAGAGATGAGTCGCTTAGAGATTTGATTGCAGGGCCTCTGACTCAGCACGAGAATGATTTGCTACTCTCTGATTTACTCCTCGAATAAGGGCAAGGGTGGAGATGGGATATCCTATCTTTTGAACTGCCTTAGGATGTTAAAGATAAAATTAGAGCGATCTCGCATAATCAGATTGGGAGAAGGGAAGATTCAATCCTTTGGAAACTCTCCAAGGATGGGGATTTTTCTATGAGGTCAGCCTATGCTCTAACTAACAACTCTCATACCCTGAGCACTCCTTTCCAAGGGGTGTGGATTTGGAAGCTAGATATTTTGCCAAAAATCATTAATTTCCTTTGGATGTGCATGCATAAGAGTGTCTCGGTGAAAAATACTCTATTTTCGAGGGATATCATTGAGGAAAACAAGTGTCCGTTATGCAAGAGATTGCCTAAACGATTGGGCACCTATTAAGGGAATGTGTTTATGCCCATGACTTCTGGCACAAAGTTAAGATTCCCCTTATGGTTGTTCCTTCATTTCAAGCCACTGATGATATAAATGATTGTCTTCGGGTCAACTGTTTGAGTAAAGCAATGCACCACTCCTCGATACTGTAGAGATATGTATTTCCCTTTGCTATATGGGAATTATGGAAGCATAGAAATAAGGTGGCTTTTGAGAATAACCCCCTAAACCTCAGTCTGCACAAACCATGTATAAGTCAGGCAATGGAATATTATTACTGTGTGGGGAAAATAAACAAACAGAGGACTATGGTTGTCATATCGGTGCGCTAGGAAAAGCCTCACACTAACTGGTTTAAATTGAACACAGATGGAGCTTTGTGTGGTAATCCAGGAAGGGCTGAAGGTGGTGGAGTCTTAAGAGACAGTGCAGGAGAGTGGGTCAGGGGGTTTGCTAGGAGTATTGGGTCACCACAAGCATTATAACAGAATTTTGGGCCCTAAGAGATGGTCTGCAAATGGCTATACTTCTTGGCGTACAAAAGCTAGAAGTGGAACTTGATGCCAAAGTTGTTTTAGATTTAATTAGTTCCAAAAACTCCCATAATGCAGCTTATTCATCCTTGCTGTTTGATTGCAGATTGTTGCTGGACAAGATTCCACACGCCACAGTGAAGCATGTATTTTGGGAAGCAAATAAATGTGCTGATGCACTTGCTAGGATAGGTTGTAATGTGCAGGAAGAACTAATTTTTGATTCCTCCCCATCTGATGTGAATGCTGCCTTAGTAAGTGCAGACAAAAATGGGGAAAGCTTTTGTAGGCATGTTGTCACCAACTTAGCCATTTTGGCTGTCTAGTTTTATTTATATTTCCTTTAAACCAAAAAAAAAAAAAAAAGTTGTTTTGCATTTAGTGGCTCAATTTTTGTTATATTTCAATAGTTAATTTAAAGTTTTGAGAGGCTTACTTATTATTATCTCAATTTTGATAATGTTTTATAAAATATATATTTTTATGAGTCCGAATTTGGTAAGGACGGTGTGTTAACCCATATTTTACACAATCCAATAAGATAATACCCATCAACATTTTACTTAAAAATCAATACATCTCACCACACCTAATAATATATCAACGAACTCCCAATTTAGTTGGATTTATATATGGGTATTAGAATTAATTGGGTGTGGTTGTTCTTATTCTTAAATATGTGATAAGATGATGTGTCATATTAGGATTGGAGGGGTAAAACATGAGTTTTACACTATGTCCTTACAGAATTTATTCTCATTTTATATTTTACATAAACTTTGTAATTAATCTATAATTTGCAGAGTCAAAAGTTGAGGCCTAGAAACTATGGTTTCACTAAATGAATATATTAACTAATTTCCATTTATATTGCAATTTTTATGTTATCATAACACCACAACTAAAATACTTCTAAAAAGAAAAGTACTTAATTACCTACTACATGTATCTTTAAGTTACATTATTCTATTAAAAATTTCTCGGCCTCGCTTCTCTCTGAGAAACTAGGCTATAGAAACTCTATTATCTTCTTCAGAATGATATCTCTCTCCCTCTACTAACACTGTTATCAGTAGGGCTTGTTTGTTTTATTTTTTCGTGGGTTTAAGGGAAACACGTCCTTCTCTTTCTTTTCCTCCCTTCTACATTCCTCTCTACCATAGTCTTTTCTTTAATCCGAATATGGATGAAGTTCTGAGTGAATGGAAAAAACTATCCCTCACAGATGAGGAAGGTGCCAAACTTAGCCTGACAAAGTCCAAAAATCTGAGAAGAAAAGAATATGTTCTTGCAACAAAGTTTCTAACAAAACGTGCCCTGAATGTGGATGCCATTGAAAGAACCCTCAAACCACTATGGAGGGCCAGGAACGAGTTTAAGGTCAGAGAAGTAGGTGACCACACGCTGTTATTCGATTCCGGCCAAACAATTACATTTTACAAAGATAACGTTTTGGGTGCAAATACATGGCTTACCTCTAAGATTGTTAGACCCCGAGACAACCATTGAACTAGGAGAAACCCTTGGTGAAGTGTTAATTGACAAAGCAGAAAAGGAGATGGTGGATGGAGATTTTGTACTGGTTAGGGTAAGAATAGATGTCTCAAAGCCATTGAGCAGAGGTCGAATAGTGGTTCTGGATGAAGGAACTGAGACTTGGGTCTCTTTTAAATATGAGAAACTTACAAACTTCTGTTACTGGTGGGGCATGGTAACCCATGATGAGAAAGAGTGTGAAAAATGGCTTGCTGGGAAAGGTTCAAATCGTCAGGTTTAGCAGGAATATGGAGCATGGTTACGGGCTACTCCGTTCAATCCAGGAAGGTCCCCTTACATAACGATCTCAGGAATGGGTGATGGGCTTGGAGGTGCCACTGAGCAGACATATGGGAAGAAGAATGGGCTGGCAGAGGAGATACAGCCGGTGGCCTCACAGGGCGGACCTACTCTGGCAGGGGTTAGTAACGCTTCTTCCAACGTGGACAGCCCTCGTGCTTCTCATACGGAAACAGCGGATATTGTGAACGATTTAGTGCAGAATTTAAGTCCATCATTATCTCCAATGATACGGGTAATAAATTCCATCCCAAATTCCTCTCCATCCAATAACCGTCCATAAGATTTTGAAAATCAAATTAAAGAAATTGATTCGACTTTGAAGAAGTTTGACTCCCACTCAATTTCTACAACTGTTATGCCAACTGTCACCCTCACACACTCACAACCCGGTGAAAATAATTCTAAAATAAGTGTAATTATTTTAGAAGTGGAGGCACAAAGTAACCCCTCCCACGTGACCAACCAAGCTACCCCACATGATACTACTACTCTACGCACGTGGAAGAGACTAGCCCGAAATAACATGTTACCTAAGAACCCTACCCAACACTCTGTTTTAAACAAAAGAAATAGAGAGCTTGATGAGAAAGCCTATCCTGAGTTACCAAAGAAGAAGGTCTTGGTTTCAAAAGATGAGAACACATAAATTTTAATGGTGGAGACTGCTATGTAGCCCCGCCAAGAACCATGAGCATCATAGTTTGGAACTGCCACGGGCTTGGGAACTTGTAGACAGAAAAAGAGCTTGAAGTAGTGATTCGAGCAAAAGATCTCTCCATTCTGTTTATAGCCGAAACGTGAGCGGATGAAGCAAGGCTAAAGGAGATCAAATGGAAAATTGAATTTGATAATTTATTTATTGTTGAAAGAAATAATAGAGGTGGGGGTCTAGCACTCTTTTGGCAAAATTCAGTCGACTTGCATGTTGATTCTTTCTTGCCAAATCATATAGATTCCATCATCAATAAAGGGAAGGAGGAGGTATGGCGTTTCACAGGCTTTTATGGCAAACCTGTGACGCATAAATGGATTGAGTCATGGAATAAGCTTTGACAACTTCACAGAAAGTTTAATATCCCTTGGCTATATGCCGGGGATTTTAATGAGATTATGAGAAGTTCTGAGAAATTAGGAGGAAGTAGCAGGAACCAGACACATATGCAATTATTTTGGGATGTAGCGGATGAGTGTGGCTTTATTAATCTCGGTTTTGCAGGCCCCTGGTATACATGGCAAAAACATTTTTCTGCAGGTCATTTGATATGGGAAAGGCTTGATCGTGCTTTGGCTACTAACGATTGGCTTTTGAGATTTGCAAGTACAAAAGTCCACCATCTCAAGTCAGATTCTTCGGACCATAGCCCACTATGGATTGTCATGGCGGGCCTAGAAGTTCAATTTGTAACAAAACCGTTTAGGTTCGAAGAGGCATGGCTGTCAGACCACACATGTTCAGAAGTTGTTGAAACAAGTTGGGAAGCAAGGGAAGTGGATGATCCAGCAACAAAAGTCATGAGAAAAATTGAAAGGTGTAGCCGAGAACTAAAAAGATGGGAGAGGGACCACTTCGGCAACATTAGAAATACTTTGAAGGGAAAAAGGAAAGAGTTGGCTGAAGCTGAGAAGGAAGCGATACGCACTGGACAAAATTTCAAATTGCAGAAATTAAAGAATGAGATTTCAGTGTTGATGGACAAGGAAAACAGGCTATGGTTTCAACGATCAAAGGTGCTTTGGGCTACTCAGGGTGACCAAAACTCAAAGTATTTTCACAGCCGACTACTCAACGAAGGCGAAAAAATACCATTCAGAAGCTTCGGTCAACAAGTGGGCAGTGGAGTTCAAGCAATTATGAGGTAGCCAAGATACTTATTGGCTATTTTCAGGAGTTATATACCTCGGCCAATCAGGACCCATGTGATGCAGCCACAGAGTCTATTGAGAAGGTGATAAATTTAGATTTGAACAATCAGCTAGCACAAGATTTTACTACATGGGAAGTTTAGAAAGCAATTAAAGAAATGGCACCTCTCAAAGCCCTAGGACCTGATGGAATGCCTCATTTGTTCTACCAACACTATTGGGGTACAGTTGGTAATGATGTTACTCAATCTGTGTTACATTTTCTTAATTCCGCATATCTTTCTGATAATCTCAACCACACTTTTATTATACTCATCCCAAAAAAAAACTCCCCCAAATATGCTTCAAATTTTAGACCCATCAGCCTTTGTAATGTTTTATACAAAATATTTTCAAAGGTCTTGGCTAATAGAATTAAGAAAATTCTCCCAAAGATCATCTCTAAACATCAAAGTGCTTTTACAAAAAGCAGATTAATTTCTGACAATATTCTAGTTGCTTTTGAATCTCTCCATAGTATGCAGAAACATGTGGGCAAGGAAGACTATATGGCTATCAAATTAGACATGAGCAAAGCATATGACAAGGTGGAATGGTCGTATCTTGAATCAGTCATGAGACGTGTGGGCTTTACTAAAAGATGGATAAAACTATTGATGCTTTGTGTCAAGACGGTTTCTTATTCCATTTTCGTGAATGGAGAGCCAAAAGGGATGATAAAACCTACTCGGGGTATCCGTTAAGGAGATCCGCTGTCACCATTCCTTTTTTTGCTTTGCACGAAAGGATTAAATGGTCTCATCACTAAGGCGGGGGAGAAAAGTGATATTAAGGGTTACGCCCTATGCAGAAATAGCCCAAGACTAACCCATCTCTTTTTTGCAGATGATGGTCTATTATTTTGTAGGGCAACAATTCGAGAATACCAACAAGTTTTGGATATACTTGAAACTTATGGAAGGTGCTCGGGTCAACAAATCAATAAGGCAAAAACCACCATCTTTTTCAGCAAGTCCACCTCTAAGGTAATCAAAAACCATATCAAATCTGCCTTGGAAGTACCAGAGATCTTACAATACGAGAAGTATTTGGGATTACCATCTTTGGTGGGAAAAAATAAAAAGGCCAGTTTCAATTACATTAAGGAGAGAGTATGGAAAAAAATTTAAAGGTGGAAGGAAAAGCTTCTGTCTCAAGTGAGTAGAAAGATACTTATCAAGGCTGTGGTCCAAGCAATACCAACCTACACAATGAGCTATTTCAAGCTTCCTTTGGGACTTTGTGGAGATATTGAGAATCTCATAAGAGAGTTTTGGTGGGGCCAAAAAGGTGATAGAAGGAAGGTACATTGGGTCAAGTGGGACACCCTTTGTAAGCCAAAGTCGAAAGGGGGTATGGGGTTTAAAAACTTGGCTAATTTCAATGATGCCCTTTTAGCAAAACAAGCATGATGATTACTTCACCAAAAAAACTCTCTATTTTATAGAGTTTTTAAGGCGAGGTTTTTTTCCAAATTGCTCTATCCTAGAAGCTTCTCACTCAAGTTCGGGGTCTTATGCATGGCATAGCATATTAAAAGAGAGAGATTTATTGTTGAAGAGAGCACGGTGGAGAGTGGGTTGTGGTGATGCTATTAGTGTGTGGAACGACGCTTGGTTGCCTTTTAAAGCTCATCCGAGAATTGAATCTCAAGTGGTAACGGGTTTTGAGGAGATGAAAGTTTCTGTACTCATAGACCTAGTCACAAAGAAGTGGTATTCCAATATGTTGAATGGACTTTTCACCCCACAGGAGGCAAAGTTGATTTTAAGCATTCCATTGTGTCCAAATGCAGTGGATATCGTTGTGTGGCCTTTCACCCCATCAGGGATTTATACAGTGAGATCGGGTACAAGGTTCATCACAACAGACCAGGCAACAAATCCACAAGGTGTGTTAGCATAGCTGGGTAACGAAGTGTGGAAGTTAATTTGGAGTCTCAATGTGCAAAGTAAAGTTCGAAATTTCTTATGGAGGACCTGTCACAATGCTTTACCGGTGAAACAAAATCTGAGACGAAGGCATATTATAAATGAAGACATATGTGAACTGTGCAAACACGAGACCGAGTCGGTTTTCCATGCACTTTGGGGTTGCGCACAGCTTGCACAGGTGTGGGGATCATTGCCTACTTTTTCGTTCAGGCAAACGAGAGTGTTTTCATCCATTCAGGAAGTGCTCACTTACACGGACAAAGAACAGAAAAATCCGGAGCTGCTGGCCTCAGTGATGTGGACTCTTTGGCATCGTAGAAACTGGGTTTGCACTTCTCCAAAAGATTTCCCACTAGCACAAGTTGCACCAACAGCGACTCAAGCATTGGAAGTCTTTCAACAAGCAAATTCAACTAATGCGGCACACCTCAGAGACACTCCTCATCCCTGGGTTCGATGGTCACCACCGGCGGAGGGGGAGATTAAAGTTAACTTCAACGGAGCTCAGTTTAGAGTTATGGGCAAAGCAGGCTTGGGAGTTGTTATCCAAAACAGCAAAGGACAAGCTCTGGCTTCTCTTTTAGAGCAAGCAAGTCTCCCCTTCTCTCCAGACATAACAGAAGCATTGGCTGCTGCTAGAGCTATTTCTTTTGCACAGGGGCTCAGCTTCACTTCATTCATATTAGAAAGGGACTCTGCAAATATAATTAAAACTCTGAAGTCCGACGAGGCATCACTATCCTCCTTTGGTCATATTCTTAGCCCAGCAAAATCCATAATGGCAGATGGAAATATTAGTTTTACTCATGTTGGTCGAATGGGTAATATGGTAGCACATGACCTAGCTCAACATGCTAGACATGTTAGGGGTTTCTCGGTATGGATGAAGAATGTCCCTCCACACCTTTCTCATGTACTTTGTGCTAATTACGGCTGATTTGTCTTTTCTTAATAAACTTCAAGTTCTTGATTCTCAAAAAAAAAAAAAGTTACATTATTCTTAATCCGCCCTGTTCATTTGAATTACGACACTTTTAAACAAGTAGAATTCTAATAGTATTTATTGAGACAAAAAAAAAATAAATAAAAGCAAGACTTAAGTGCTGTTCTTTAGGTTCCCTTTTTAAAATTCTGCCATGTGAATTTTTTCTCATGGGAAGGAAGTGTATTTTTAAGTTAAGTAGCCACATGGCTGAATCGTAAGAGGGAAACCTAAGAAACAACATCTAAGGTACTGTACCTAAATTTTATCCTTAAAAAAAATATGTCCTAAATGATATCATATCTCGTGCTAATATAATAAAATATTGGCATTAAAAATTGTGGTTGTGCCAAATGAATATACTAGTAGATTGCCATGCAACTTTTACGATCAATATTTTATTAGCATTTTTTTAGTAGATTGTTCTTTTATTCTTATCATTTTTTTTAATTGAATTATCTTTATGAGCTTTTGAGGAAAAAATAGTTTTATATTTTGGTGATTGCTTCGGCTTAAAGGACAAGCATGAGTGAATACTTGAAAATTGTCACATATATGATATATTATAAAAACATGAATCATTAACATATATAAACTTTTCCTTTTACATGTGATTTTATAGTTGAAATAATATTTTCAATTTATTTTATAATCTATATTAATTAAGCAGTATATCCCACGTGCATAATTATAGTTATTAAAAGAAGTTAGGCTTTAATTAATTAATTAATTTTTTTTTTTTTTTTTGGTGTGGGTAAAAGACAGATAAAATAGCATTAGAGACAAAGGGTACGAATTAGGGCGGAGCCACATAGTGGCTGGGGGGGGGGCGGGGGGGGGGGGGGGGGGGGCGTGGCCCCTGCAAAATTTTTTTTTTTCCCATTAGACTAGGAAGAAAAAATAACTAGGCCCCCCCCCAACATCACACAGCCGGCCCCCCTACCCATTTCTCACCCATTTTCCCAGCCTTCAATCAAAAATTAAGAACACCTCAAATTAAACACACATATATATATATATATATATCTGTTCTACTTACACCAAAAAAAAAAAAAAAAAAAAAAACCCCAAAAAAAATTTGAACTAAAATCTGAAAAAAAAAAAATGATAACAGAGCCCACAGCAAGCCCACAGATTCTCAACCCAAAAAAAAAAAAAAAAAACAATACAGAAAATCAGAAACGAACCCATCACGTCGCTGGCAGTCTGGCAGAGGCAGAGAAATCAAACCCAATACTAAAGCACATCAAACTCCAGCAAACCACACACAAACTCCAGCAAACACAAACTCCAGCCAAACACAGAGTGTTTATCAAAAAAGAAAAAAAAACCCCCCCAATACACAAACCAAAACCAAACCCGGAACCCCAGCAAACCAAACCCACTAACCCAGTAACCCACGGTCAAGTCGCCGTCGCCGTCGCCGCGGCTCGCTCGTCGCCGTCGTCGTGCTCGCCCGGTCGCCCCTCATCGCAGATCGCAGATCGCCTCATCGAGTCATCGGAGATCGCAGATATCGTTCTGTCTCCGCTCCGGACCTCCGGTGCAGTGGTGCTCGTTGGCAGTTGCTCCCTCCGCTGAGTCCGCTCCGGCAGTCCGGCCCTCAAGGTTTCTCTCTGACTCTCGCTCATCTCAGTCTCTCTCTGACTCTCTCTTTATCTCACTCTCACTGAATGAAAAAAATTAAATGAATTTTATGAAGGCTGAAGGAGGCTCTTTATCCTTTGTCTTTAATAGCCTGATCCACATCTCGGTAAGTCCCTCTCTCTCTTTTGAACTGTGACTCTCTCATTGGCTGGGTTTTGTTTTTTTTCATTTTTTATTTTTTTAAATGTGGCTTTATCTTATCTGGTCGACTCTCTTTTCCTGTTTTTGTCTTTTTAAATGTGATTTTATCTTTTTTTTTTTTTGTTGGTTAGTGACTCAATGTGTTAGTATTTGGTGAATATTATTATTTTTGTTTATAAAGTAACCAAAATACCAACAAATAGTTATCAAAAAAAAAAAAAAAAAAAAAAACACCAACAAATAAAATAAGGTGTTTCAAAAGAATATGTACATAGATTGAAAAGAGAAAGGGATCAGGCGCATAGCCACCATATTGCAAAATTTTAAATTGATTCTCTGAAAAAAATATTAGTGCCCAGATGTCCTCTAAAAAAAGAAAAAGAAAGTACTTATTTATAGCAAAAATAAACTATGAAATTTTTAACCCATAAAAATAAAAAATAGTATGGCTAGAATAATAGAATTTTCTTTTATTTTCTTATCCCGTGAATATAAGTTTGATTAAGAGCGTGTAATTAATGTATAGAATTAATTTTATAAAAGACAAATTAATTAAATCATTCATAAAAGACAAATTAATTAAATCATTTTTTTAGGGTTATTATTAATTAAAGTTGTATTAAAAATGGGTTGACTGTTTAAATTATAGTGAAAATTTTGTTTTTTTTTCTTGAGTATGAATAACATTCATATAACTAAGTAAAAATTTCTAATTAAAATTTATTTTAAAAAAATTCTTTTCAGGTTAATTTTTGAGTCATATTCTTAAACCTAAAAGAATTATGAGCAAACGAAAAACAATTGATGCATTCTTTAAGAAAAAAGATGCTAGCAGTTCAGAAATTAGGACACCTGTGGCTGTAGAAACAAATCTTAATACTTCAATACCTGATGAACACCCCTCCAAATGTCCAAAACTTCAATTTGAAGAGATAGATCGTGATCCAGGATCACGTAAACAAATATGTGAATTTCCTATCAACCAACAAGATGAAATCTGACGAGCTTATCTCAAAGAAGGTCCATATCAACCTGTAAATATAGACTATCCATACAATGATGATACTCATCATCGTCGATTTCAACCTTCATGGTTTGGTTCACATAAGGATTGGTTGGAATACTCACCTTCAATGGATGCGATATATTGTCTACCTTGCTACCTTTTTAGTAAGAAACCAATAGGTCGTCCCGGATCAGATGTATTCATTTCACGAGGTTTTAATAATTGGAAAAAGGTGAAAGATGGAATGAATTGTCCTTTAATTCGTCATGAAGGGAAAGAACCAAACTCCCCACATAAAATTGCTATGAAATGTTGCGAGGATTTAAAGAATCATTCACGGCATATTGACAAGCTGATTGAGAAACAAACGTCAAAAGAATTAGAGAATAATCGGTTGCGGCTCAAAACCTCAGTAGAGTGTGCTAGATGGCTAGCATTCCAAGCTTGTGCTTTTAGAGGTCATGACGAAAGCCTTGATTCAAAAAATAGAGGTAATTTTATTGAATTGATAAAATTCACATCAACTTTCAATGACAAAGTAGCTAGTGTTGTCTTAGAAAATGCACCAGGAAATGCCAAATATACATCACCCACAATTCAAAAGGAGATTTTGCATATTCTTGCTAGTAATGTGCGAAATGCTATTCGTGAAGAAATTGGAGATGCATATTTTTGTTTCTCATAGGTTTAGAATTTCAGTTGAATTCCCAACATGTTCAAGTATATGATGATATATGAAAGTTGATAATTTTGTATCCAATAGGCTTAAGAATTATATTTGGTATATTTATGTTACAACCCGGCCCCCCCATGTTTTTATTCCTGGCTACGCCCCTGAATACAAAATAGCTCTCTCTTTTTCATAAGTTTCAAAATAGCTTAAGATTTTCAAAGGCTAGCACTTGAGAAATTGTGTTTTTTGCTAGTTATTTTTTACACTTATCTTTGCCTAGTTCTGAAATAGTACTAATACATACACTTGATTGTTATTTCACAAATGTTTCACTAATACAAGTTTTTGTTCATTTGAACAATTTTAATGCTTTATTATCAGATATCCAGCCTTAAGAGTTGTAGTTCAATGTACTATAGTATGTAGAGAAAGTAATTCCTTGCTAAAAAGTGTACTTGTACAAATATATAAATGATATCAGTGATTTGCCTAGGAAAAAAAAAAAACATATAGCTGTGTTTTTAAAACGCGGCTAAAATAACTCCTATAGCCATGTTTGAGAAAACACGGCTAGGTCTATCGTCACGGTGTATAGGTTACACTTAAAAACGTGGCTATAGAAAACATAGTTATAGAGCAAATAGACTCATAGTCATGTTTTTAGGAGCTACAGTTGCATTTTAAAAACGCGGCTGTAGACTAATTTATTTGTAGTGTAGTGTTTGCACCACATACGATTACGGTGGATTATCATACAAAATAAAATTAGTGACTAGTTGTGCACCCATCTTAGTTAAGGAGTCACATATTATTTAGTCTCACAATAAATGTGATCTAGTTTGTGGTTGCTAAAATTTGTTGAAACTCGTCAATAGATTCTTGCAATAAGAGAGGACGAGTTTTTTTCACCATGTTATAACAAAAGTTTCCACCCATAAGATGCGTCAAATCTGACATGGAGGTTTACAAAACCAAACTCCAAAGCTAAAAGGAGTCCATAATATAAATAAATAAATAAAAATAAAAAAATCCTTTAAGTTAAAAAAAATCCTATAACTTTATATCTAGGCCAAATTAAATCCTATAATTATAATGGTGCCCATTTAAATCTTACTTTTTCATTGTAGAGGCAATCAAAACCCTTGTATTTATAATTGTATCCATTTAAGTCCTTCAATTATAGGTGAGAAATTCAACACCAACAAACAAAAATGCACTTATTTATTCAACCCGTATATATGGTAGCTCATTGTTCGAAAATTCACTGAAAATACAAAAACTTTATACTTACGTGGCAAAATCTGGAAGATTCTTACGGCCCTTAAACCCTAAACAATTTTCTCCTAAACCTGACTTCTGTGCTTATTAGGGTTTTTGTTACTAGCCCTTCTTTTTTCTGATCTCTCTCTAACGTTCATCATTTTTCAACAGCTACAATGGCTCTAGCTCTAATGGAACCCACAAATTCCACAGCCCCACAAAACTTTAAACCCCTTGTAGGCAAAAACTACGAGTTCAAGCTAAACCAATCAATCCAAGACCTTTTAGCCGAAACCCACAAAGAAACCCCCAATTTCTCTCCTTTCATTCACATATTCCACGAATTAATGCAAGCTAAGCTTGACCCACCTCTCGAATCCATCTGGGTCTACGCCGGATTAACTTTTCGTAGCCGAAATTTACAGAAAGATGACATTTTGGATCGGGTTACTGCCACGAAGGACTTGTTTCAATTGGTATCGGCGGGTTCGGGCTCGTGCGGTTCTTCGAAGAGCATAGCATTGCTCGCTCCGGTGGTATTCGAGGTGTACAAAGTGGTTGTGGAGTTGCTTGGGAAGGACTTGGTTTCAAAGAGAGAGAGGAAAGCAATGAGGGAGGCTAAGTCTTTGGTGGGAGTGATTCTTGGGTATGCAAATGTGTGTTGTTGTAAGGATTCTAGTGAGGAATCCATTGGTTCGAATTTCATTATGCCTTTCGTGGATTTAGTTCGTGTTTGGATGGATTCTGATGATGGAATAGGCTCTTTCTTGCCGCTTGTAAGTGCCGAAATTCGTGAAAGGTTTAGTGTAGGAGGTTGTGTTGATGTTGTTTACCTGGCGGGAGTTGTTCTTGCAGAGCTGTTTCTGTTGGACCTTTGCTTGAAATTCACAGCTGGGATTGCAAGGGAGGAGTTGGAGAAGGAGTTGAAGATTTGGACTGTTGGTTCAATTTCTGGCTTTCAGAGCTTTTACTTTTTTGGTTAGTAAGAATTCACATTTTGGCTTGATATTTGGAAAATGCATTACAAATTTATAATGTTCTTTATTTTTTGTGTGTGTTTAACTTGTCTATAAGACATATATGAATCTAATTGAAAGCATGAACATAGTCGTAGAACTTGAATGACAAAAGAGTACTTGTGCTCCAAATGGTTAAGACTGATACTAAGGCTTATTAGGTCTACATATTGTGTCTATCTGACTGTGTATGTCTGTATATTAACATTTATGATGATTCTTTTACTGGATTTCAACTTTGATGTGCTTACATCCTAATTTATTTGGCAACCAGAGACCCTCATCCGGATGCTGCAGGAGGAGATTTTGCCTGTGACTTCCCTCTTGGTCAGTATGTCTTTCTTAGAATGTTTAATTTGTTGATATGTATTCCTTATAGGGTGGTAAAATGTAATTTCTCCATTTACTTGCTTCCTAGGTGTGTCAGCATTCCACTAATCATATTATTTGTGCACACCAGCGCATTCATGTATGGTTCTGCAATCTAAACTAACAGAACCATCTTAGTCACTCTTTCTCTCTCTAACTCTCACGGTTTACCAATGCACATGCAGGACTTATATAGTGTGGTTTATAAAGAAATCTGTTACCAAACAATTGCCTTCATGTATTTAAGCCATTACGTGTTGCTACATGGTGAAGTCAAGAGATTTTTTACTTGATGGTTTTCACCCTTTTAATTTCCTTGATACTTTAGACATGGACAGGAAATTTAAGTAAATGTGGACCATTGATCTGGTTTTTTTTTTTTTTTCTTTCCTTTGGGGGGTTTGTTATACATATGTTGGGGACAGGGACATAAAAAAGAGGAATTCGCGTACTCTTATTTTCCGAGCTACACAACCCACCCTGTCTTTAACAGATCTGTTCTTGAAAGTGCTGGTGTAATAAGTGTGTTAAACAAGATTTTGGGATGACACTATTTACTTATCCTCAGAGCATAGCCCAACATTTCCTTAGCATTTATCATAAATTTAGTCGTTAACCATGTATTTGCTATTGGGTTGAAGAAATCAACTTTGAAACAATCATTTATGTCATGATTTTTATTTTGAGCTCCTATAGGTTTTCTTTCCATAAAATTTAAAAGTTACCAATTATTTCTTAGGTGTATACTTCTTAGAATATTGAGCTATTAGTTTTGGGATATATTTATTAGTCTAAAGTTTCTCAATTCATCATGTATGTAAGAATCTGTATATCCTCCTGGGCATGAGGATAAGCTGCTTAGCCCTTGGATTACCCTATAAGTGGTTCTGGTGGCTGGGGTTAGTTGCACGTAGGAGTTTAATTAAGAGCAAGGATTGTTGTACAATCTGCTCTGTAACATGCAACTAATCTGAGTGAAGTTTTCCTACATCATAAAAAAAAAAAAAAGAGCAAGAATCTGTACATAGTGATGATTCCTAGTTCTAAAAACTAATATCATGGAAATATATCTGTGCAGAGATCTGAAGATGAAGTTTTGTTAAGAAAAATCCTCTATGATGCTGTTATATTGGTCGAGTATTCCTTTCTTAATCCTGAGAGAGTGATTAATGTACCTACTGAGCACATGAAATGTCTTGCCATGGCAAGACTGATCATTACACACGAGGCCGTAGAATTTTTCAGGTATTAAAGAATGAGTGATCTTGTTGGAATTCTATTGAAACCTGTACTGCAAAGTCTCATCATTTTGCTTGCTGCAGGGAAGGTGGGAATCAGATGAGAGCTATCTCTTACAACAATGCCTTCTCCAGTTCTCGTCTACCTTCCCAAATTATTAAATGGGTCACTAACCAGATTGGTTTGGAGGAAAAAGCAAATAAATCATATGGATCCTCACCTAAAGCTCTTATCAGTAAGTAGCTCTAATATTTTTTTGTCCCTTGTATTTAACAAATGCACTCTGTAGTTAATGACCAAATTGTTTATCTAATTTTTAAATCTTAATGATCTCATTCTCCAGAGTGGCTGCTAAACCTTGAAAATCAGGGAATAAAAGTATTTGATGACAGCATTTCAAGACGTCGTACCAAAATAGTACTAGATATTTCCAAAGCAGACTTTGAGCAACCAGCATCTAAGTTGGAGGACATAAAAGTGGATGATGATATTCTCTTTTGTATTGATAATAAGGGTGAAGACAAAGATACAGATAAGGAGAAGATGAACGCATCCATGAGTTCTGCATTTGTATCTGCAGCCCACACAATGAAGTCAACAGAAAATGAAGGAAGAAAACGGAAAGAAGGGTTAAGTGCTGAAAAGAAGAAGATCAAATTTGTCAAGTATGACCTGGGTCAAAATTCTGATTCAGCCAGAACAAGGTCCGCAGTTGTCAGTAATGATGGTGTCAGTAGTGAGAGTGAAGTTGACAATCCAATCTCCGACGATGATACAGATACGAAGGAGTAGTTAGGTTCTTTGCAGGAGAAAGACCTCAATCAGGCTATTTTTAGCAACCTCACCTTTTGTTGGGTTCATACTGTTTCTCAACGGGAGTTTATAAGAATGTCAATCAATTTTGTAACAAAAGTATGTGCAACTACCCTGTTTTTTTTTATTAGGCAGATGCGATTTTTAGGTTGAGGGAGATGCCTATGAGAAACAGAGAAGCGACCTTAGCATCTTGTCAGTTTTGCTGATGTTATATATTTATATATGATAGTTTCCAGACCACCAGTTAGTCTAATTTATGGCAATATTATGAGGAGATTATGTTTCTGAACCAATCTATGGTGTTTGCTGCATGACTATTTGTCCATGCAAATTGCAAAAGATGACTGTCACTTGTGTTGGAGCCATGTGTATAAGACCAGCCAGTTGTTGAATTTACCTAAGCTGAGCCATCTTCCTCTGGTCACTTTCACCATCGGACAGGCAGACTCAAGTTCCTCTATGTCTGCGTGTTGGGTTGGATTTGTTCAAAAAATTGGAAAGCATTCAACGCAATTTTCACGAAAATTGGAAATCAACCAAAAGCATTTTCTAACTTCAAGCATTGCTCTAGGCCTTTTTCTGGGCAAAATTTGCTGAATAGTACTTTTTAAGGAAAATTTTTGGTGGATAGCACAAGGGCGAAGTAATTTAGTTATGTAGACTCTTTCTAGAACTCGAGTTTGTCAAACTCAAGTTTCAAAAAGAGTCTAAATAACTTTAGTCACATGCTATTCTCCTAAAAGTTTCCTTAAAAAATATTATTCAACAAATTTTGCCCCTTCTTCTCTGTTCAATTGTCTTTTACATCTAGATGGCAGAATATTTACTTCCAAAATACGTCACTACATCTCATTACATATAAACCTCCAGAATGAACAATCACCAAGCTGCCTAAATGCTCAACCATAAATAATACAATGAAAACCAACTTTATTTATATAGAAGCAAGTAGCAACCGGTAATAGCACATTTCATAGAAGCAAGGTACTAGTACTACTACTACTACCCTAAGAGGGTCTGTTTGGATACCGCTTATTGTTGAAAACTGAAAATACTATAGCAAAATAATTTTTAAATGTGTAAATAGTGCCGTGAGACCCAATTTTAAAATTGATTTCGCTGAAATCCGTACTTGTGAGTCCAGTGAATAGTGTACGAGACCCACAAAAAAAACGCAGAAGCGCGGTCTGCCGCTATCTAAACCCAGTCTTAGTAAGGAAGGATCAGATAAGAACCTGGAATTGAAAATAATGTAATCTGGACCTTGTGTCTTTATATGTTCACTCATCTCAACAAATCCTCAACCCCATCTAAAGCTAAAAGCCTAAAACCAAAAAAATAATAAAAAATAAAATAAAAATCTAATGAAAACTTGAATTTCAGATGCTGCTACGTGAGAGAATCAAAATCTCAGCCTTCCAAATGTGGAATAGGATTGTTCCATATATCAAAGACAGAATAATGAGACTTTGACATCAAATGATAAATGATGCACACCTCAGGGCAGTGTCATGTTACCAGTGAAAATTTGTATCCATCAAATTCTGGACAGAACATACCCACAAATAATGGTCTTGCAAGATCCACATGCAACTTTCAAACTTCAAATGGTATAGAAGCCAGGAAGTTTCCAGTTCAGTCAGCACAACCACAGTTTTCTTCTTTTACTCAACAGCAGTTCTTGTAAGTTGTCCCAGTGTGCTGTCTTCTCTCTCGGTTCATATTGCCCATCTATTACATATCAAATGTTAGAGAAGTTTTTCAATCCATGTAAAGTTCTGTTTAACCACAGAAAAAAATGCAACTTACTCTCCAATACGCATGGTTCAAGAAGCCTTTATCTGGACAAAGATTTGCCGAACACATCTGCACTTCTAAGAAAATGCAAATACGTAAGTCCTGGCTCCTGTTGTGGATTAACAATGGCAAAATGGCACAAGTAAATCTAATCATGGTAAATATGCATTAATTATTCATGATTAAATTAACTTAAAATGAAAATCAAGTGTTAACCTTGGTTCTGAGAACAAAAATTGCACCAAAAGAATCTAAAACAGCAGCAGCACCCTGCAGAAATATCAATAAAATTACATCAAGAAAGGGAAAGAACATCTCAGACCCCAAAAGCAAAAAAAAAGAAAAAAGAAGAAGGGTAAGAACTTACATTCTTAAGGCATTCAAACCTCTGTATAACTGGCGGCACTTGTACCTTTCAGTTTACTCCATCAATCCAACTGAAAGATGGCCTCCATAAAGACAGGGCATTCTTACTGGGAATTTGCACCAAGGGGGAGCAACTACAGTGGCATTCCAATATTCATCTTCACTTAACATAGAAGCTCCATTTGGATTTTGCACCTGGATAGAATATTTGGAAATGAATCACTGACAAATACTACAAGTTCACACTTCACCTTGGTGTATTGTATGTTTCTTGGTGTTTCTAATATTAATTCATCAAGGAAACATAACCTTGCTTGTAAGTTTCTTTCCCTGAATAGTAACCCTTTGGACATGGTTACTTCAATAGTAAGGATTAGACTGAAATTTGAATGCAGATCAACAAGCTAAATGCCTCTGGAGCCAAATCACCAATAATCCTGACAGGAGCAAGTGCCATTCTTAAAATGGTGGAAGCGTTTAATGTCACGAACAACTATTTCCCGATTTGTGATGTCCGAGAGGAGCTTCATAACATCATGGCAGTCTTCACAGATGCGTAGGTTTTTGAAAATTCTAATTGTTTTGACAGGGTTGGTGCTTATAAGGGCAAAAGCAAGAGCCAATCTTTCACTATGATGATTAAGATATTCCTCTCTCTCTTTGTCAGTGACATTATGAAGCACATGTTCCGTTTTTGGAATATAACCAACTGAAGAGAGTTTTTGGCTGAGCTCCTCTAACTTTAAATATATTTCCCTGATTTTGGGATGTGAACCATCTTGAGACACAAATGTGTGGACTTGACCATTGATCTCTACCCAGCTACATCCAGGTTCCTTCTTAACACCCTGACTGGACATCAATGTCCTGACCTTTCTGACATCATCCCACCTACCTTTGGCTGCAAAAATATTAGACAGCAATATATAATTTGAGTCTATCTCAGGTTGAAGCTCAAAAAGTTTCTCTGCAGCTTTTTCACCAAACTCCAAATTTCCATGCATTTTACAAGCTCCAAGAACAGTCTCCCAAATCAACGCATGTGATTCTAGCTTCCTATTCTCGATAAAGCATTTGACCTCATCAAACTTTCCAGCCCGACCAAGAATATCAACCATACAAGCATAATGCTCAATTGTAGGCGTAATCCCAAAAATTTCGCTCAGTGCATTAAACTGTTTTTTCCCTTCTTCAACTAAACCCATGTGGCTACATGCAGAAAGAACACCTAGGAAGGTAATCTCATCTGGCATGGTGCCTTCATCTAACATTTTCCAAAAAGTTTCAAGAGCTTTCAGTCCTTGCCCATTTTGCGAGTATCCGCATATCATCGTGTTCCATGAGACAGCATCCTGTAGAACCAAGCCCTCAAAAATAGCCTCAGCATCTTCTAAGCATCCCGACTTTGCATACATATCAACAAGTGCACTTGAAACAAATATATCACCATGCCCACCCTTAATTGCCATAGAATGAAGCTGCTGCCCGGTTTCCAGAGCAGTTATACGGGAGCAACCACTTAAACAGCTGGCAAGAGTAAACTCATTGGGCTTTACACCTTCTTGTTGCATCAAACTGAAGTACTTAACAGCCCTCTCTGCTTGATCAGTTTGTGCATAGCCAGTAATGATGACTGTCCAAGTAAAGAGATCTCGTTTAATCAACCTATTGAAAACTACATCAGCATCTTCCAAGCACCTGCTCTTGCCATACATGTCAATAAGAGCTGTCCCAACAAAATCATTACCATCAAGGGTGTTTTTTATAACATGGGCATGTACTTGCTTTCCAAAGCGTAGATCCAAGAGGCTAGAACAAGACCTTAAAACACTGATATACGAGTACATGTTAGGTATGAAACCTTCCAGAAGCATCTGATAGAAGATTCTTGGCCCTAGATTGCAGATTTCATAGCCATGGCATCCAGACAAAAGGGCATTCCACGAAACCAAATCGTGATCTCCCATTGCCTCAAACACCTGGGTACCAGCCTGAGGAAATCCATTTTTCATGTACATAGTGATTAAGGCATTGTTGACTAACATATCATTTTCAAATCCATACTTGCATACACAAGCATGGATGCTTTCACCATACTGCAGGTCTCCCAAATCAGCGGCAACACTAACAAGACTTGAAAAGCTAAATTCATTTGGTGGGACACCTGCATATCTCATCGTGTGAAATAGCTGAGCAGCTTCTTGGCTATGACCTTGCTGATCAAGGCAGGTGATGATTGCACTCCAGGCTACTACATCAGGATCTTTGATTGTCTTAAACACTTTTAGTGCATCATATGCCAGCCCGCACTTAGAGTACATATCCACAAGACTACAACCCAAAAACTCATCTATTTCACACCCAATTTTGATTGCCACAGAATGCACAGCCTGGCCTTCTCTCAAATTCCCTGAGGTGGCACAACCCTTGAGGACAGTAGACAAGGTGAACTTGCTGAACTTCATCTCTGATTCTCTCATTCTACCAAACAGTCTCAATACTTCTTTTCCACCACCCACCTGAGCATAACCATTAAGCAAGGCAGTCCATGAGACATCATTCTGCTCAGGCATGCAACAGAACACTCTATCCGCAAGCTCCATCTCACCACATTTTGCATAAAGGTCAACAAGAACAGACCCAACAAACAAATCCAAAAAGCACCCAACTTTGATTGCTTCTGCATGCACCTGCTTCCCAAAACTCAAATTCATGCACAGAGCACAAGCTTTCAACCCGGTCGCCAATGTGAACTCATTCGGTCTCACACCTTCCCTCTTCATCTCACAAAACAAACTAACACCATCAATGCCACATCCTTCAGCAACAAACCCTTGTATCAATGCAGTCCAAGACACAACATCCCTTTCAGGCATTTCATCGAGCACACGACGCGCACGCACAGAACACCCGCATTTAGCATAAGCATTAACCAATGAAACCCACAAATGAGAATCCGGGTCAATCCCACTCTTAATCACTTGCCCGTGAATGGCCATCCCCTCATTCAAACGCCTTTTTGAAGCACAATCACGCAGCATCCCAGAATAACGCCTTAACCTCTCCTTCCTATCCAAATTCACAGGTCTACTTCTTACATTTTCATCAATCTTCTCACTCGTAGACACTGAATTAGGCCAATTACGACTCATTCCCTTTCTGGGTATTCTCTTAAACCCTTCATGAACCTGAGTTGGGGAGTTTCGGGTATCAGATAGATCAAAATCATTGGTGGGGCTCGATTCTACAACACTGAGAGCAGCGCAAGACGAAGATTTTGATCGAATAGGAACTATCAGTGATCTAGAACTGGTAGTACGAAGCTTATTGGGGAACTGAAATCGAAAACCAAGCGGCGGGCTACGCATTCTCAGAGAAAGCAATTCGCACTCCATTAATTTTAAACCCAAAGCTTCGGTACTGATTCTAAAACAGCTTTTGATTCTCAAAAGCATCGAATACACAACCAACACGGCATTCACAGCAACAGAGAAAGCATCAGAGTTCGATTGAGAGTTTTAGTCTAAAAGAAAAACAATAACAACAACAATGAAAGAGCGAAACATAAATGTGTTGGTTGAGCCCTCGATATTTCAGTCTCTTTAAGTTCGATACGGATTCTCGGAAATCAAACAGAGTATGTACAAAGAAAGCAAATAGATAGAATTAGAAAACTGCTTAAAAGTTGGAACCTTATTACCACGAAAACGGCGAGAGAAAGAGAGAGACAGACACAGAGTTGTGGAGTTGGTTTGTGGCTCTCAAGAAGCGCCAATATGAATGAATATGTGAATCTTTCGAGGGCTTTTTCGTCTCTATGAGCCAGGTGTGAGTGTGAGTGAGAGTGAAAAATCTGCTGCCACGCTGGCCTAGTTGGGGGACCTACTGATGACATGGCAGTCCTCCATTTGATGTGATATGGATAGGTTTATTTTTATTTTCTTTGTTTATTATTATTATTATTATTATTTTTTTTTTTTTTGGAACTCAGTTGCAAATTGATATGCATCATAAAAAATTAATAATAAAAAGGCAAAAACTATACTAATTAAAACTTTTTTTTTAAAATCTTAACATCAATTAAATCTAAGAGATATATATATATATATATATATATGGGTTGTGTTCAAATTATACTTAATGTAACTCTAAAAATGTTATACCACTTAATAATTTGTTATTGAATTTATATTTTGAAAATCTTATCATTGGATTACATATTGTATATGTTTTTAACATACACATCATTTGATTTGAAAATTTGTTATTGAATTCATGCTAATCGGATGTTAATACCATTTAATCCTCACACACATGTGTGTATATATATATATATATATATGATAATTCAATGGTTACAAGTTTAGAGGGAGGGGGAGTAGGCCTGTAAAGCCTTAATTTATGAAGTTAAATTTTATTTTTATTATTATTATTATTATTTGACATGAGTCTAATTTTTAAAATATTTTATTATTTTTATAGTTTTGCTGACTTTGAACTAAATTTCTAAATATCCATATGGAATGGTGACAAAAAGATATTGAGAAGGAGATTATGACTATTTTTATCATTTATCATAAGCATTAACAACAGTAACAATAAAATTTTACCAAGAAACTTGTGAAATAATGTCATTACTCAATTTTTTATGCGAAACAATTCCACCCCCACCCCACAAAAAAAAAAATTATGGATCATCAACAAAATAATCAAAATCATTCTCTTGTATCATTCTCTGTCATTTTATCATATCAAAAATCATACCTTCCACCCTCACCTGGTGCGGACACCACATGATAGCACATCTGTGGAGATTATCTTTATCATTTATGTTATCTTTATTTGAGTTTATCTTTAGTATTGGATTAGTATTTGAGATTGTTAGGATTATCGTATTAGTATTTGAGATTGTTTAGGATTTGTTTAGGAAAGTTTATCTTTATCTTTGTGATTCCTGGAAGCTGTCTATAAAGCTCCAGATGGTTTCTTTTGTACTTTATAGATTATTATTATTATTGAGATTATTTTCATTGAATTGTTTGATGGTGATTCCAAACACCTTAGGTGGGAAGCCTAAGGTTCTTCAGTAGGACTAATCTAGATGGGAAGCCTAGGTTGTCCTGCATCAACTTGGTATCAGAGCCCAACCCGATCTCCCCTTTTAGCAACCCAAAATCACAACTGACAACCCACAGCCACATTCACCATCACAAAACAAATCAACCGCCAGACATGCCATTACTCAAATACTTACCCCACAAGATTTGCAAACCAAAGCTACCCAATTTCTTACCTCACAAAATCTGCAAACCAGAACCTGAACCAATCCGTACCATATACCCTCTTTACCCACACGAATTCTTCATCCCAAAACCAATAGAAAAGCCCACTACTCCCCCAAAACCTGTGACCCCAATCCGTGCTCGACTCTGAGGACTACCACCAGATTAGAAACAGAGAACATAAATTCCACCCAAAAAAAAAAAAATTTCAGATCCACAACCCTCCGCCGAAATCATCTCCAACAGCCGCCGCCGACACGCCATCACCATCGCTCCCACGATCTGACTCACCAGCTCCGATCTCCACCATCGCGCACCACCGAAAGTGATCGCCGACGAGCCCAGCCGCCTCTTCGCCGTTGACTCCAAAGATTGTCATGCCGCCACTTCTTCTCTTTTAGTTGTTTAGTTTTTGAACTTAGCAGATAAGACTTTAACTTTATATTCTAGTTCTTTCTTTATTGTATTATTAAAAAAAAAAAAAAAGTCAGATCAAAGCAAAAGTCTCAAGAAGGTCCTAGTGCCACGTCAGGAACCACAAGCCCATTGTTAGTAGCTGACCCACTGTTCAGTGAGGCCCAGGTTGTTAAGTCAGCCCAACCAAGGTGTGGACTTTCCTAACTTAGGCTGTGTTTGTTTTGACTTCAAACTACTTCCGGAAATCAATTTCCGTAAAATTTGGGTGTTTGGCTGCTTAGGAAAATTGGGTCAACGGAAAATAATTTCCCCTTTGACCGAAAATAACCCCTCCCCAGGCGGAAATGCATTTCACCTTCTATTTTCCCTTAAACCAATTTCCGGAAAAAACTCTCTCAACTCTCCAAGCTCTCTCACACGCACTCAGCAGTACTCCGATCCGGTCCAGACCAAAGCTCCAAGCTCAGCAGCAAGTTTAGACCTCCGATCCGATCCAGACCTCCGCTCCAAGCTCCAAGCTCCAAGTTCAGCAGCAAGTCTCCAATCCGGTCCAGACCTCCGCTTCAAGCTCCGATCCGCTCCAAGCTCCAAGCTCCAAGCTCAGCAGCAAGTCTCCGTTCCGGTCCAAACCTCCGCTCCAAGCTCCGATCCGCTCCAAGCTCCAAGCTCCGGTCCAGACCGACGACCTCCAAGCTCGAACCTCCAAGCTCCGATCCCCACTCCGACGAGCTCCAACCTCCAAGCTCCGATCCAAGCTCCGATCCACGCACCTGAACCAAACATAAAAATTGATTTTCCGTAAAACAAAAAGCATTTTCCGTAAAATGTTTGATCGAACCAAACACCGGAATTGATTTTCCGTAAATCGATTTCCGAGACAGCCAAACAACCTCAATACATTTTCCTTTTCCGGAAAATAGCATTTCCGGAAAATAGCATTTCCGGAAAATATGTATTTTCCGGAAAACGTTTTACGCGAACCAAACGCAGCCTTAATGAATTGAAATGCACTTTCAGATTTAATATCAATATATCTACTATGTGCCTCAATTTTACCTTCAGTTACATGCTACTATCTTTGCCCTTTGTTCTGCTTAAATTTTCACATGAATTTATTATTTTAGCTGCTGGTTTATTTTCTTTCAGCCTTTTATTTTAGCCAAAAAAAAAATTTTAATTAAATACCAAAAAAAAAAAATCCTTTAAAGTAATTAATTCTCAGTATTAGTAGTTGAACTAGCCTAATCACATTGCAACATTTAGGTCATTTTAATTTAATTCTTGTTGAAGCTAGTATTGCTTGAATGCAACAACCTGTGGAATTCATGACTTCTCTTCACATATAATTTAACTTGAGTTTTATCCTTACTATTCACTTGCTAGAATTAGTTTGTTGATCTCTTTGCATGCATTTGCGTAGTGGTTGTCTAGTAACTAGTTCTGAAGAACAGTCTAATTCCAAATCAGAGTCTAGTTCTAAATCCCAGTCTAGTCCCCAATCTCGCCTAAACATGGATCCTCCTCCCCAAGATGAATTAAGACAAGCCATTGCTGAGCTTACTGCCTGTCTAGGCCACTTAGAGGCTAGGTATGACGAGGATAATACACATAATGGAAGAAATAACAATAGACATGGCCCTCACCCTAGGCAAGACCATAGAGACAATAAAGACAACTCAGCTAAGCATATCAAAGTAGAGGCCCCTACCTTTGATGGTGTTAGGAATCCCCAGGTCTACAATGATTGGGTGCGAGAGATGGAGCATTTCTTTGAGTGGTATGACCTGTCTGAGGATAGAAAGGTTAGGTTTGCCAAAATGAAACTTGTAGGAAGAGCCAAACTCCATTGGGATAGTGTTGTCGACCACCTCTGTAAGACCCGCCAACCACCCATAACTCTTTGGGAAGAAATGAAGGCCAAGCTCAATGAAAAATACTTCCCAGTCTCTCATCTAGGTAACTTGGTGGATCAATGGCATGATTTGAGACAAGACAATAGGTCTGCTACTGAGTACGTAGAACAATTTGAAGAGTACAAGATACGTAGCAATGCCACTTAAGATGAGCCAATTACCTTGAGTAGATTTAGAAAAGGTCTCAATTATGATCTTCAAAGAGATTTGACAATCGCATGTTGGAAGGAGATTTGACAATCACATGTTGCCTCACAACAATTTTGATGGTCCCCAAGGTAGATACCTCCAAGGTACCCAAAATAGGCCTTACCCCAACAATAGACCCTTGCACATAGAAGAGAATCCTCAGGGTAGATACCAACAAGGTCCTCAAACTAGACCCAATCCCAACAATAGGCCCTTGTACCCAGAAGACAAAGGGAAGAGTGTAGTTAGAGAGACATTTAGGCCCAATTCTAGAATCCAGTGCTTTAAGTGTCAAGGCTCTGGTCATATGGCTGTCCAATGTCCTAATAATACTTTTTTGATTGAAGAATTGGATGGAGAGGAAGAGGTAGAAGAAGTAGTCTATGAGCCTAACATTGAAGACATTGTAGAAATAGGAGAGGATGATTCCACCCACTTAGCTTGCATTAGAGCTCTACCATCTTTTGATAATCTCAGTGAGGGTAGTCTTGATACTCCTGTAATGAGTGTTGTTAGGTGTACTCTAGCACAGTTCAAAGAAAGTGATGATTGGAAAAGAAATACTATCTTCCAAACCTTTGTCAAGTGTGGAACCACAAATTGCAAGGTTATCATTGACAGTGGAAGTTGCATTAATGCAGTTTCTTCTAAACTTGTCTCCCTCCTAGGTTTGAAGTTAATGGCCCATCCTAAGCCCTATAAGGTTTCTTGGGTAGATGATTCATCTATCACGATCAAGGATAGGTGTCTTGTTCTTATTCATATCCTCTCATACAAGGCTCAGATTTCATGTGATGTGATTTCAATGGATGTAGGACACATAATTTTGGGACGACCATGGCTCTATGATTTAGATGTCACTCTTTATGGTCGCTCCAAATCTTGTTCCTTCATGCACAATGGACAAAGGATTAAGCTTAACCCCATCAAAACTAAGTTTGTTAGTGCAAGTAAGGCTAGAGAAGAGCCCAAGAAGCAAAGTATGAACCTCATTAGCCCAAAAGAAATTGAACGAGCTGTCAATCAAGACTCCATCATCTTTGCTTTGGTTGTTAAGGAAGCTGCACTAGATACCTTTGAAGAACCAAGAAAAGAAGTACGGTCAGTGCTTTAAGAGTTCCAAGATGTTTTGCCTAAGGAGCTTCCAAATCAATTGCCTCCTATGCGTGATATTCAACACGCCATAGATCTTGTCCCGGGAGCAGCACTCCCAAATTTGCCCCACTATAGAATGAGCCCTCCTCAACATGATGAAATGGTTAGACAAATGGATGAGCTCTTGCACAAAGGATTTGTGCGTGAAAGTTTAAGCCCATGTGCAGTCCCTGCACTTTTGACCCCAAAGAAAGATGGGTCCTAGAGAATGTGCGTGGATAGTCGCGCAATCAATAAGATTACTGTGAAGTATCGTTTTCCTATCCCTAGGTTAGATGATATGTTTGATATGATGTTAGGAGCCACAATCTTTTCAAAGATTGATTTGAAAAGTGGATACCATCAGATTAGGATCCGCCCAGGTGATGAATGGAAGACTGCTTTTAAGACAAAGGATGGTCTATATGAGCGGCTTGTGATGCCCTTTGGTTTATCAAATGCTCCTAGTACTTTTATGAGAATGATGACACAAGTACTAAGGCCTTTCATGGGCAAATTTGTGGTAGTGTACTTTGATGACATCCTCATTTATAGTAAATCAAAGGAGCAACATTTGGATCATCTTAAACAAGTTTGTTCCACTTTGAGGAGAGAAAAATTGTATGTCAACCTAAAGAAATGCTTTTTCTTCACTGATAGTGTCATTTTCTTAGGTTTTGTGGTCTCATCCAAAGGAGTTTTTGCTGACCCACAAAAGGTCAAGGCCATAGTGGATTGGCCTGAACCCAAGAACATTCATGAGGTTCGCAGTTTTCATGGGCTTGCAACTTTCTATCGCCGCTTCATACGTGGATTTAGTACAATCATGGCACCAATCTCTGATTGTATGAAGCAAGGTGAATTCCAATGGTCAAATGCTGCTGGTAAGGCATTTAAAGAAATCAAGAAGAAGATGACAGAAGCACCGGTGATGCGCCTACCAAACTTTGATAAGGTCTTTGAAGTGGAATGTGATGCGTCTGGTGTAGGCATAGGAGGAGTTCTTAGCCAAGATTGTCACCCTATAGCTTACTTTAGTGAGAAATTAAATGAGGCTAAGAAGAAGTATTCAACATATGACAAAGAACTCTATGTTGTGGTACAAGCTTTAAGATATTGGAGCCATTATTTGACACCCCATGAGTTTGTCATTTATTTTGATCATGATGCTCTCCGCCACATCAATTCCCAAAAGAAATTAAATGCTCGACATGTCCCTTGGGTTGAGTATTTGCAAAGATTCTCTTTTGTTTTGAGACATAAAGCTGGTGTTGAGAATAAGGCAGCTGATGCTTTGAGTTGCCGAGTCACCTTACTTTCTGTGATGAGCACAAAAGTCATGGGGTTTGAGAAATTGCAAGAGGAGTATGAATCTTGCCCAGATTTTGGAGAAGTGTACACTACATTTAGGACTAAGCATCTTCAGGTTGTTGATGATTTTATCCTCCGAGATGGCTACTTATTTAAAGCCAATAAGCTTTGTATTCCCCGCACATCAGTTAGAGACTTTTTGGTTTGGGAAGTGCACGCGGGAGGACTTTCAGGACATTTTGGACGTGATAAGACAATTGAAGAGGTAAAGAGGCAGTTCTATTGGCCAAGTCTTAAGAGGGATGTTGCTAAGATAATTGGTCAATGTCGTCAATGTCAATTGGCTAAGCATTGCAAGCAAAATACTGGCCTTTACACTCTTCTACCAGTTCCACACCGTTCTTGGGAGGATATTAGCATGGACTTTATACTAGGTCTTCCCCGTACCCTTAGGAAGTTTGATTCCATCCTTGTAGTGGTAGACCGGTTCTCTAAGATGGCTCATTTTCTTCAATGCTCTAAGACTTCTGATGCATCCAAGGTAGCCAAGATTTTCTTTGATGAGATTGTTAAGTTGTATGGGTTACCTAAAACAATTGTGTCCGATAGGGATGTTAAATTCATGAGCTATTTTTGGAAGACCCTTTGGCACATGATGGGAACAAAGTTGAAATTCTCCACAGCATACCATCCTCAAACTGATGGTCAAACTGAGGTTGTCAATAGGAGTCTAGGAAATCTTTTGAGGTGTCTCATAGGTGAGAATGGTAAGACATGGGAATCTATACTCCCTGTAGCCCAATTTGCATACAATAACTCCGTCAATAGGTCCATAGGTATGAGCCCATTTGAAGTTGTTCATGGTTATACACCTAGGAGACCTTTAGACCTTCTCCCAATGTCCTCACATGATAGGGTTTCTGTGTCTGCAGTAGAGTTTGCTAGTCACATGCATGAGCTGCATAAAGAGATCAACAAACGAATTCATGCTAGTAATCTTAAGTATAAGACTCAGGTTGATTTACATCGACGTCATTTAGACTTTGATGTAGGAGATTATGTTATGATTCGTATCAATCTTGAAAGGTACCCTTCAGGAACCGTTAAGAAACTGCAGGCCCGCAGTGCTGGCCCATTAAAGGTTTTAAAGAAACTTGGACCTAATGCTTATGTGATTGATATACCTTCAGATAATGGTATTAGTTCTACTTTTAATATTGCTGATTTAATTGCTTTTAAAGGTCTAGCAGTTATTCCCTATGACCCTTTTGATGATCCTCCCTCTTCTTCTTTGGCTAACCCTGTCCCGAGCCCTACACCATCTTGTTTCCAAAAGGCACATAAAGATATTATTGATGTTATTTTGGATGAGCAGTCTCTTTTCACTAGGGATGGAATAGTTCAGCGCTTCTTGTTTCGCTGGAGAGGACGACCTGATTCTGATTGTACATGGATCACCAGAAAGGAGTTGCAGCAGCTTGATCCCGCTCTTTTGGAGGCTTACTTGGATTCACTTGCTACCACTTCATCTCTACCTCCTATCACCCGCACATATGAGCGTCGACGGAGGCGCCATGCTGACCCAGTGAGCTTGTGGCTTGATGGAGTTTATTCTGATGTCACTTGATCCTCATGAGCTTTACTCGACGGGGTCGAGTTTCTCCCACCCCAGGGGAGTTGGTGCGGACACCACATGATAGCACATCTGTGGAGATTATCTTTATCATTTATGTTATCTTTATTTGAGTTTATCTTTAGTATTGGATTAGTATTTGAGATTGTTAGGATTATCGTATTAGTATTTGAGATTGTTTAGGATTTGTTTAGGAGAGTTTATCTTTATCTTTGTGATTCCTGGAAGCTGTATATAAAGCTCCAGATGGTTTCTTTTGTACTTTACAAATTATTATTATTATTGAGATTATTTTCATTGAATTGTTTGGTGGTGATTCCAAACACCTTAGGTGGGAAGCCTAAGGTTCTGCGGTAGGACTAATCTAGGTGGGAAGCCTAGGTTGTCCTGCATCACCACCCCACAAAAAAAATTATGGATCATCAACAAAATAATCAAAATCGTTCTCTTGTATCATTCTCTATCATTTTATCATATCAAAAATCATACCTTTTGTCTTTTCCTTAATTGGCGTGTAATTCCTTTACTACTTTTAGTATTATTTTATACCTTCATCTCCCTCTTTTCATTCCCTTTACTCAAATTAAATCTCACTTAGTTACTATTACATCAATCAATTACCTTTGCACGTTCCCATTTCAACTATTTTCATTTTATTAACATATTCTTAATACCCCAACATTGAGTACCATATAGCCTAACTAGCTTTATTGTAGCAATATTGTAACCTATTCTTAGGGTGCGTTTGGATACCGCTTATTTTGCTGAAAACTGAAAACAATAAAAAAATAATAATAAAGTTATTGTTCACGCGTGGGTTACTGTTCATTTGCCTAAATGCACTGTTCATGTCCCATGAACAGTGCAAGAGGCGCTGGTTTAAAAAAAAAAAAAAAAAAAAAAAAAAAGGCAAACGCAAGAGAATAATCTGAATCCAAACGAATACTTAGTGTCCATTTGAGAATTACTTATTTTCGGTAGTTTATTTTCATAGAATTTATCAAAAGATATAATTTTTAGTAACTTTTATGTTAAATATGTTACAAAAAATTAAAAGCTATTTTATTTATATATTATAAAAAACTAAAAGTTAGATTATTTGTAAAAAATACTAAGACAAAAAGTAAAAAAAAAAAAAAAACTTTTTTTAAGAATTCCCAAGCACGCACTAAAAGTCATACAAACTAACGAAGATATAAGCTCCATTTGTTTCTTTAGAGCTTAGTCTTGTCTAATATTTTTTAGGTATGGCCAGTAAGGAAACTAGGTCAAGACACTAACATGAACATAATTGGAAAAACATTACAATTTATTGTTGAATCATTGAATGGGTGTATGCCAACAAAATTTAGAACCACAACCTTTTTTGCCCCAATTTATCACAATTTTGATGTGGCAAACTGTAAGTGGTGAGTTTATGTAAGAGTAACAAGTAACCCGTCATAATCTGTGAATAGTTATAAAAAATGGTGTGGTAAATGTTGTGATCCTATAATAGCTTGGGTATGCTAGAGAATCTGTAGCTTACAGCTTAAAGAAAGTTATCACATCAACAAAGCTCATCTCCTGTCACTCGACATTAGCCAGCATTATGCGCTCGCTCTGCACAAAAGAAAAAATTTTGGTGGCATTTCCACGATAAGAGTGCCACTTCAAAGTAGGGACACAGTTTTTCTCAAATGATCTTATGGAACGTATCAAGCCAATTTTTTTTGCCCAGCTAAGCTTTTTCTTTATCTTCGCATCATATCCAATAATGTGTCGCTACTTATAATTATATTATACCAAAAGTATATGTTATCCATTGTTCCTAACTATCAGCACCTCCCCAACAAGCTTGCATATGATTTTAACAGAATGTGCCAACACTTTTACTCCCCGCCCCATCCCAAGGAATCCTGAGTTTTCTGCACTGAACTATCATCAGATCATACGTGATTTACATGTCTGATATGATAAAGCAATGCTTCTCTTCTTGAAATTATTGTTAGAAAGCTATTATCTTTTGTTGGGCATATAACCCTCCATCATCTCCTATCCAATCCTTAGCCTATACTCAGATTCAGTTCTTCCCCTTGAACATTTTGATTGCGGATCTGCTTATTTTAGGTAGATGTATGGATCTCTGTAGTGATGGCATTGGACAGGCCAAGAGAAGCCAACTCCTCAGGTGGCAACTTCTTTATCAACTCAACCAATTCACGGAGATGACCATCTTTCCAGATGGCATAACCCATGAACTGTGCTCAATTCTCATAGAAAGTCTTCAATCTGCACTCATTCTTCACCGTGATAGCCCCTCCAACAGTACACGGATTTCCCTGATCTTTGGATGTGAAAGATCTTGAGCAAAGAACTTTTGGGCTTCACCATCAATCTCCAGCCAGCTGCAACCCCGTTCTTTATGGATTCCTTGATTGGACATCAATGCCCTAACCTTCACAACATCGTCCCACCTGCCTTTGGCAGCGTAAATGTGAGATAACAATACATAATTATAGTCCACACGAGGTTCAAGTTCAAATAGTTTCTCTGCAGCTCTTTCACCAATTCCCACATTTCCATGCACTTTGGAAGCCCACAAAATTGTCTCCCAAATCAATGGATTGTTGGTAAGCTTCCACTTCTCAATAAAGCTTTCAATCTCAATAAATTTGCCTGCCCGACTAAGGATATTGACCATACAAGCATAGTGCTCAATGGTAGGAGTGATTCCATAGTACCTGCTTAAAGAGTTAAAATATGTTTCCCCTTCTTCAATCAAACCCATGTGGCTGCATGCAGAAAGAACTCCTATAAAGGTAATCTCATCAGGCAGGAACCCTTCGTCTAACATAATCCTGAAAGCCTTGAGAGCATCATTTCCTTGCCCATTTAGTGAGTATCCACATATGATTGTGTTCCATGAGGATGCATTCCGTGAAGCCATGCCCTTAAAAACAGCCTCAGCATCTTCTATGCACCGACATTGCCCATACATATCAACAAGTGCAGTAGCAACATACGTGTTGCATGAAAGTCCAGATTTTATAGTCAAGGAATGGAGCTGCCGCCCACAGTCTAGCAATGCTAAACTGGAGCAACCACTTAAACAGCTGGAGAAAGTGAATTTATTGGGTTTCAAACCTTCTTGTTGCATCTGAATGAAGCACTTAACAGCCTTCTGCCCTTGATTGCTTTGTGCAAAATTAGATATAATGGCTGTCCAAGTCAAGAGGTCTCTTTCAGTAAGTTCATTCAAAATTACATCAGCATCTTCTAAGCACCTGCATTTGGCATACATGTCAAGCAGAGCAGTTCCTACATGACCATTACTCCTAAGGTCATCTTTTATGATACGGGCATGTACTTGCTTCCCAAAACCTACGTCCAAGATGTTGGAACAAGATTTTAAAATGCTAATAAATGTGAAAATGTCAGGTTCTAAACCTATCACAAGCATCTCTCTAAAGATTTTTGGTCCCAGATGACAAGCTCTGTTATCAAGAAATCCAGATAAAAGTGCATTCAATGAAGCTGTATCCCGAATACTCATTGCACTAAAAACCTTCCAACCATTATTTACAAATCCAGTTTTCATGTACATTGTAACAAGTGCATTGCTGATGAAATTATCAGATTGAAAACCATATTTATATGCACAGGCATGAATACTTTCACTGTACTTCCAGTAACCTAGACTAGTAGCAATGCTGATCAGGCTAGCAAGAGTAAACTCATTTGGTAACACACCTGAATGTCTCATCAGACAAAACATTTCAGCTGCTTCTTGGCTCTGGCCTTGTTGATGAAGACAGTGGATCATTGCACTCCAGGCCGCTATTTTGGGACTTCTTATCCTCTGAAAAACTTTGAGTGCATATTCTGGAAACTCACACTTGGAATACATATTAAGAAGGCAACAACTCAGAAATTTATCAAGCTCACTACCAACCTTGATAGCCTGAGCATGCACTGCCTTCCCTCCTCTCAAATTTCCCAAGTGTGCACAACTCTTAAGAACAGTCAATAAGGTGAACTTACCATGCTTCAATTCTAATTCTCTTATTTCACAAAACAAGTTCAGAATCTCTTCCCAGTCACCCATTAGAGCATATCCATCAATCAAAGCATTCCATGACACAACACTTTTCTTAGAAATGTAAAAGAACGTCATACTCGCAAGCTCCATCAAACCACATTTTGAATAAATTTCAACAAAAGCAGACCCAACTAAAAAATTTGAAAAGAACCCCATTTTAATGACTTCTGCATGCAACTGTAACCCAAATTCTAATTCCAAGCACCCTAAACAAGCTTTCAACACACTTACCAAAGTCTCTCCGTTTGGTCTAATACCATCTTTCCTTATTTCACCATACAATCTAACAACATCACGGCTATATCCTTCATCTACCAACCCTTTAATTAGCACAGTCCAAGACACAACATCCCGTTCAGGCATCTCATCAAGCACCTGACGTGCGCATTGCAAACTCCCACATTTAACATACAAACTCACCAACAAATCCCAAAAATCCAAATCTGGGTCCATCACATTTTTGATCACCTGCCCATGAACTGCCTTACCCTCATTCAAACACCCTTTTGAAGCACAACTACGCAGCACCCCGGAAAACAATGTTAGCCTCACATTGCTATCCAAACTCACATCAGCTATTGAAGGCACCGTTTTATACACATTATGCTTTGATAACTTATTGAGTATGTTCTGAAAGTGCCCATCAAAGCAAGACTCCAACTTTTGTTGTGTATCACTGAAAGACGAACTGTGCTGTGAAAAAGAGCGAAGTTTCTCTATGGATTGGCGTGTTGGTATTGGGCTAAACTTTCGCAATAAACGACCTTGAAAACTAGTTGCTGGGCTACACATTGCATTCTATTTGAACTGAAAGGAACAGACAAAGGAAAAATGAAGCTTCAATTCTGAACCAGTTCGTCTCGCCTCAGACAGAAAAGCCGGCGTGAAGTCGAGGACTTTGAAATGTATGCTATAGTGTAAGAGCTGTTACAACGAATAATTATCGTATTTACAAGCTCTAAATTTCGTCTTAATAA
Source organism: Quercus aquifolioides (assembly GCA_019022515.1). Taxonomy (NCBI): domain Eukaryota; kingdom Viridiplantae; phylum Streptophyta; class Magnoliopsida; order Fagales; family Fagaceae; genus Quercus; species Quercus aquifolioides. The sequence goes on from CM032327.1 coordinate 43,222,877, forward strand.
CTAAAAGGGCTTTTTCAAAATTTAGCTTTTAAAATGGGCCGAATTATGTAATTTACCATTCTTAATCCTTTATTTATTTTGTCTAAATCATAATTTAGTTCATAAATTTTCAGTCGCTATATTTGACTCATTAAGATTTGGACTAAAATGAAGTTGTTAAGAATCATCTAAAATATGGTTTATGATTTCAATTTTTAATCCAAACTTTAGAACAAATATAACAATTGAAAAGTTTGTAGAGCTAAATTGGGATACGGCCAGTATTAGAAAATTGATGCAAACATAAAATACAAAAATAATGTTTCTTCATGTAACTTTCTTGGATTAATTTCACTAACAAATAAATAGGATTGTTATAAGTGTTTTACAATAGCGTCTGTTAAAAGAACAAAAACACAACATCCACAGCCTAAACACTTCAATGACAGGGAGAGAGATTATGTTTATGTGTTATTCTTAAAAATTTATTGCATATAAAATAATAATTACCTTCGTTTTTATTATATAGACAACCAAAAGGTATGTCCAAAAGATACAACTCATTGTTCCTAAAAAAAAATAAAAAAGATACAACTCTTTAGTAATTGGCACAATTTTCAATAATAGATTGGATTAGGCCCACTATTAGGCAAATTCTATTTGGGTTTGGATTAGCCCAATATTTCTAACATCTTGCAAACACTCCATTTTCTAACATCTTGCAAACAATTTATTTGGGGTTGGGCTCATGGTGAGTTTTTTATTTATTTGCTAAGGATATTCTAACTACAAAATTTGAGATTTTGATTCTCTCAAAAAAATTACGGGGTAATTACATTCTTCTCCCTTGAGATTTGAAGGAATGACACCCAACTCCAAACCTGAATGGAAAACACTTTCTTCTCTTAAAGATTGAAAAAATTAACACTCCCCCTATTTTATTTATATTAGTAACAAAATATTCTAATTTTCTATAAGAATTTCTTTACAAAAGTTTAACCATGGTTAATAAAAAAATGATAAATTTAGAATAAAAATGAAAAATTTATCAAGCATCAAAACAACAAATCTCTCCATAACCCGTTAAAATATATTATACTTAATATTTTAAAATACACTTCAATTAAAAATTTAATACAATAAATTTTAATTTTGAAATGGAGGATAATTCTTGTAACTTGCCCTTAAACAAAGGACAGGTTACTACATAACATTTTTAATATTAATTTAACAAAGTTTGGTCAATCAAATGTCAAAAAGGGAAAATGTTTTTTTTTTTCCCCTTTAAGTTTGGGGTAAAGTGTAATTTCCCAAAATCTCAAAAGAGGGGAGTGTTATCATCCCAAATATTATTTTGACATTTTGGATTTAAGGTTTACCATCAAAGATTTTTTTTTTTTTAGCAAAAAAAAAAAAAAAAAAAAAGGAAAAATCCCGACATAATTTTAACTTCTAAAATTTTGGTGAACAACAATGCACTCTCTAAAGTCTAAACCAAACAAAATGACAAACGGTGCAAACTAATGATTGGCAAATTGGATTGATCATCCTAATTTTTATGGCTTGTCCTAGTCAATACGAAGCCCTATAACTCTTTCTCTTTTGAAGTTTTTACTTTCCAATACTCCAAACTCCAAGAGTGAAAGAATGATTCCCTTGCTGCAGCACAAACACTTTGCAAGTTGTATCCTCCATTTGAGACACATTTTAACAGAAAGCATATCCTCAAACTCCAATAAAGAATTAGGATCTTGCAATGCAAATTTGACTTGCACAATTAATTATACCTCACGTGGATCACTATGACTTCTATCTATGCCAACATTGATGGTTCCGGATTTTCATGTTGCTGGAAGTTCGGGAACTGATCAAATTATAGCAGAAGATATGGTCTTAACTCTTGGCAGATCAGATGCATGTGATTTTGATTATGAAGTCAAGAGTTTTACTAGTTGTCCGAGACGAATTAGATGATGCTTTGACCTCTTTAAATTTTATTCTTTCTTTTTTTTCCTACAACTATATATAATTTGAATATTAAACTTGGACCAACGACCAAGACACATGATACTTAAGAGTTAAGATTACACTTGCTTAATTACTTAAGTTTAAAACCTATCTATTAGAACATAGTCCCCCTTTATGTTAAAAAGAAAAAAAGTATGCTATCTAATCTTTAACCCACCAATTTGGATAGTGGTTCAGCGCAAGAATTGGCAAGTAGGGTTGGTATTCTTTCATTATTTAGTGAGATTTACACATTATTAAACTTTCATCTTGTCTTTTTCAAAGCCGTGGGCTAACCATCTTCGGTTTACCATTGCCATATACATAAGTAACATTAAACATTAGAAGAAGAAAAAACCCTCAAACAGACAAGAATAAAACGTTATGACCTATCAACTTTGCAGTTTGCAACAAGCTTTAACAAAAAAAACAAAAAAAAAATTGTTCATTGTGCAAATCAATCGGGTGACTTGTATGAAACATGTGCTAAAATCATTAATATGATATAGATCTATTAGACCATTGAACCTACAATAAATTCATGGAGCTATCTAACTTATATGACTGAAAGCTATGTGAATTTAGCTTCACATAATTAAAAGATAACTTAGAAGGTGGTTAGTACGGGAAATTATTAAGTCCATTAGGAGGACTGTTGACATGGTCCTCCCAACCAATAAGATAATGCCATTAATGCAAATGTGTGAGTGAACTTCCTAATCAGCATAAGAAATAAAAAATAAAAATTATTAGGTGATGTCTCATTTGCATAAATAAGAGCCTTTTATTGGTTGAGATCAAGGAGGACCACGCCAGCAGTCTTCCTGGTGGACTTAATAATTTCTCGGTTAATACAAGTGTGCAGTGGTGCCTCATTCACTTTCCAAGAGATTTATATTTATTTTAATTATGATCAATGAAGTTGTAATTAAGCTTCCCTAGTGGCTCCAGAAAGATCTTATGTGCTTCACAAATCACAAGAGTTGCTGCAGTTGCTACTAATTTTGCCCTCCAATAGTCCAATTATCATATTTATCCATTTTAGAATATTTTGAAGTTACTGTCAATTTGATCCATACGGTTAACTCACAACTTTTCTTGCACATTCTTGAAAATTAAACACAACAACAAAAATCAAATTCTCCAATCTCCAATGGTCAATGATCTTTACAAATTTTGAATAAAAAAACAATCCATTGTTCCCTCAAAAACAAAAAATTGAATAAAAAAACTTCATTATTATAAAAAAGTATCATATAAAGAGTTGAATATATATTATTTACTTATTTTATATAAGAAAATTATTTTAAGGTATTTTCTTAGGCCTTAAATTGTAATGAACCAGTCATAGTTGAGGTTTTTGTTAACATGTGCCTTGTGGACTTGATAAGGAGACTCTAAAAGGGTCTCACTTGTATTGAGATATAACAAAAAGTAGTAAAAATTTAAAATTTAAATTGAAAGTAAATTGATCGTATTATAAAATTCTACCAAAACACATGTTTATATCACCCTTGAATAAATTTGCAAACATTTCTCCGGTGTGGCATGTATAGAATTCAGAGGACAAAATAACTTGCGTAATTAGATTAAGAAAAAAGTTAACGAATGCCTTAAAATTAAGTATTTGTTAACAAACTACTTTAAGAAAGTTTTTTATTATAAATAAAGAGAAAAATAATTAATATTTTGATAGCATTTTCTATTTCCTATAAAAAAGTAGTATAAAAAATTTCTTAATAATTCATTAACAAATACCTTAAGGGCATTTAACCGAACTTCTACATTAAATGCATTGATAATACACTGGGATTTGTAAAATTTTGAGTCCACGCCAGCAATTCAAATCTGTCGTTACTCGTTATCAATAATTCAATATAAAACTAAGCCAGTAAGCCATGTGAACAGTGAACTTGTGGTTAGCTGGATTCAAAAAAGAATAAAAAGGAATTCATAGCTGGGAACTTAAGTAGTAGGCCAAGCCAGCTGAAGAATTTAGTCAACTTTATTCATTTGATTTCCTTTATTTAATTTTTAAAATAAGCTTGCAACCGAATTGATTATCATTTGCTTTTTTTTCTTTTTTCTTTTTTTTTTTTTTTTTTTATGCCCCTGAAACAATAATGACACAAGCCTTTGTTTTGTTTTCTCAGTTCAAATATGAAATTATAAGGCCAAGAATGAATACATTATGGGGGAGTTAGTATCGTATGCTCATACGTGTCTTTCTTTTTTTATGAACAAAAAATAAGTAGGAGAGCGACTTGAGTTGACATTTTATATTTAAGAGTGATCATAGATCATAGTGAATTGTTTAAGATCAATTTCAAGCTACTTATATTGAAGAGCTACAAATTAATGCTCTCATCAATTGATAAAATGTGTTAAAAAAATTAATTGATTTCCTTAGCGATTATAGACCAAATTTTGTTATTGAGCAACCACTTTCTAATTAATAAATATATAAAATTATGATTTTTCTCTAAAAATTAAAAGCAAGACATTAAGTTGGTAGTTGTTTTGTTCCTTTTCCCCCATGAATAAACGACATTAATTTGGTAGTTAAATGAACTATTAGTAAATTTGGCATCAAAATGAGACCCACCAAGACTAAAAATTAGATTTCAGAATCTCCTTTATATGCTATTTTATTGAGTCCTAATCATTACCCATTAAAAATAAAATGAATTCTTCCATATATTTTTTTTTTCAATTTTTTTGGGTGCTAAGCTAGTAGCCTAGTACAGTAGTGGTAGGTGAAGATGTGGGGGAGAGAATTCCACAAAAGAAGAAGCATACCTACACATTTGCCAAAATGAGATCAACACTATATATCAGCATGATTAAGATGGTATGTATGATTAATCATTGAGTCAAATGAAAGGCAAGCAACCCACAATTTGTAACTTCTAAGGCCTTCTTTCTTTCAATACATGGCAATTTCTCAGAAGATAAAGGTGGGACCCACTTGGGACCCTCCAAAAAGGGGCATCCAATGACAGGTGTACACATCACTAAGACACCACCATACACTCACAGTCAAAGAAACCAAAAATGATAGGGCCATGCCACCCCACCCCAAAATTTACCCTTTATTTTTAGTCAAAAAAAGGTTGAACAGTAACTAAAACCTGAACCTTTTTACAAAAACCACACAATAAAGCAAACCATTTGTAGTGAAGTCCATATTTGAGTCGACGTCGTTTTGCCTTTATACGATACAAGATAATGAAATGAATCCCATCTTTGCAATTTCCACATTTTGCTTTAAAATGGACAAACTTAGAAGGTGTATCAGTATCACGTGATCTTAAAAAAAAAAAAAAAAAAAAAAAAAAAAAAAAAAAAGCTAGTACCTCGAAATTGTTATTTTCTTAGTTAAATCTAACAAATTTTTTTGAAGAAATAATTAGTTGTACACCATAAAAAAGAAAAAAGGTTGAAGACTGCACTGTTGTTTTCTTAGATTGCATTTGTAATTATTGTAATTTTATTGGAATTAACTGAAAAAGTAACGGATTGGAGGTATTTGTTAATTTCCTAAACATAGAGGGAGAAATTGGTTGGTTTCAAAGATAAAAGGGGAAATTGTGAACTACTCTTTATATAAAGGGGGCAAAAATGCTTTTTATAAAAAAAAAAAAAAAAGTATAATATGATGAATAATTCTAGTGACACAACTTTTTCTTAAACTTGATAAGTTTACAAGTTGTGAGCAGTGAAATTCAAAAGTAATGTAAGTGGTAGGTTTACATGAACAAGATTATTCACCAATCATAAATTATCATCTCAAGGAATTCTAAAAAAAGTTATGTCAATGGTAAAGTGTCAATGGTAAAGTCATAATAATATAACTAGCGAGCTACCCCACTTTCTAAATAAAAACCACTCACCACCAGCAAGTGTGGCTCAGCAGTAGGAAACCCTCGAAAGCCCCATTTACTCAAAGGTTCAAGTCTCAACTCATACAACTTTGGATCGTGGGTTGTTTCAACATTTGACCCAAGCTAGCTTAACTATATAAAACGTAGGTGCGAGTAGTGGTATTCCTTGTTATGCACTGGTGGTACCCTTGAGCATACCCAAATTGTACTTTAGGGCATGGGGCAATGATTACATACATGAGCCCCTTTTGTTTTTGTTCCTCAAAAAAAAAAAAAAAAAAACTATACCTCATATCACATCAAAAAAATAAATAATAAATAATAATAAAAAACCCACCAAACCAATTGCAACTTCTTGAATAAAAATAAATAAATAACAACCATATCAAAGAATAATTCACCTTTGCCAAATAGCAAACTCTTTTTTTTTTCTTTTTCTTTTTTTAATGGTTGTTACATCCAAGTTGCATTAGTTGAGTACTTGACTACTTGGGTTCCCATTGAACACAAAAGAGATAAGCCTATAATTAGAATGCAAAATTTGTATGTTTTAGCCAAAAGAACTCAAGTTTCATTATGTTACATTATTAATGAAATTTTCTACTAAGAATTTAAGAACATACCTATTTTTCAATGAATTGTTTGGGTCTTAAATTCCTTTGCATTTACTTCAACTCCACCCTTTCATTGCTATACAGAAAATTGAAATTCAACTTTGCTAGAATATAGTTGCAAAATACAAAGTAAAATGAGAAGGAAAAAAAAATGTACCTATTGCTCATGTGAGGATTCTGTCAATGAATTTTATGGTTCTTAAAGTTTCGTAAATTCCTTTGCATTTACTTAAACTTCACCATCTCATTGCTATACAGAAAATAGAGAATCAATTGTCTTAGAATATAGTTGCAAAATACAAAGTAAAATGAGAAGGAAAAAAAATACCAACTGTTTATATGATGATTCTGTAAGCAATTGCTATATACGTAAATTTTGAAAAAGAAAAATGATACTGGGGATGCTATCTTTAAAGATAAAATTATAAAATCAGAAAAATGATACTAGGGAAGTTATCTTTAAAGATAAAATTATAAAATCATGGAGGAACTACTTCTAAATAATAGACTAACTTTTAGGTCTTCTTTTTCTCTTTTCTTTAAAGAAAAAAAAAATTATAAAATCATGGAGAAAATTCCTTCTAAATAATAGACAAACTTTTAAAAATAAAAATACCTAAAACATGGTTTTTTTTTTTAATGTAAAACCATGTTTAGCAGGCTATTAGTAGAGGATTCTAAAATCCTAAATTTTAGAATTTTTTTTTTCTTGAAATTGTAAAATAAAATTGTGGTCCTATTTTGTAGGTAATATTTTAGTAAGAGTTAGAAGTGTATTTTTATCGGTCTATCCTTTAGTTTTACCCTACTTAAACATAGAATGTAGGGGTATTTTGGAACAAAAAAAAAAAATGTCCAAACAAGGGAAGTCCCTTAAATAGTAGTATAGATATACTCATTTCTGTCCCAAATTGTTAATTTTGTTTAAAAATTTTAACTTTTTAAAGAAACATAATTTAAAGATATCAATAATTTAAAATGAAGTCATAATAAAAATATGGTTTTCATGTAAACTTTTACTATACTTCTTGTATTTTTTTTTTAAGGGTATTTTATTTATGATCATTGTATATCTTTCAATTTTTTATTTTATTTTTTTTATCTATCATTTCTTAACAGTGGTGACTCTTTAACATCAAATTAAGACACGAATTGATGTTTGGTGTAAGACAAAATTTGAACTTATATCTCTTATTCAAGAGCAAAAGAATTTACCAATTGAGCTTCTTGAAATCACCATATTAGAATAATTAAAATAAATTATTTTAATCATAATAGGTACCATATTGAAAAAGTAATAATAGAACTCATTTTCGTCCATCTGAAAGCACATATGATGTCATGTTATTTAAAAACCTTATTAAATCAAATAAACAATGTACTTATTTCTAAATAACCTAATTTTATATTTAAACTTTTTAACTTCTAGATATTTATTACGAAATGAAAAGTCAAAAGCATTATAGTTTAACCGATGCTTCTAAATGTTCCCAACGAAGACACACAAAAAAAAAAAAACTACAAAATGAGAAAAGATTCTTTTTCCCTTTAAAATAGTAATAACACTAAAAATAGATGAACTAATTTCAAACGAGCAGACATTATTTACTATTTCTTAGGTGAAACGAGCAAATTGGGGTTGTATTGTATCAAGACTCAAATTCAAGTTAAGGTCTTCTAAAAAAAAAAAAAAGAAGTTAAGGTAAAAACGGCAGCGTATTGGGGTTGGATGGTAGTGAAAATAACAGACAGCCTAGGCTACGTAGTAGCTACTGGGAAATATATGTATATATAATCTACGGTAAAAAAGAATATTGACCAAAGGTCACGGTAATTCAGTTGGTACGGAAGGTCTTACATAGCGTCGGTGGTGCTTAACCGTAGGATAGTTTTTTTTTTTTTTCTTTTTTAGTCACACGGAGAGAGAGAGTCATAAATTTAAGAGAGAGAATCGCTTGGTATATAAGCCAGCGAAGCAAAAGGCCTATGCTCTCTCAAAAACAACAGAGAGAGAGAGAGAGAGGGGGAGGGAGAGTGTTTTTAAGAGAGAGAAAGCCTGTGAGGGGCTTTGAGACAGAAAGAGAGAGAGAGAGAGAGAGAGCTACGGCCATGGCTGATTCAAACGAATTCGTTTCTATTGATGTGGAGAAGATCCATCTTGGTGGGAAGGTTCGTTTTTTTTCTCTCTCTTTGTTTTTGCATTGTCTAAAATTTAATCTTTGTTTCTTTTTCTTTTCTGGGTTTCTTGTGCTTTGTTTTGCTATGCTGTGCTGCATTTGAATGAATTTGTGATTAGAGGAAATATGTTGGAAATGAAATGGGAACTGATATTTGTGAATGTTTCTTCTGTTTTCTTTCATTTTTTTTTCTATTTCTATTTATAGAAAGATTTGATTTTGGGGTATTGCAGGTTTGGAAATGTTACATTCAAAATCTGGGAAATCATTATTCACTAGATTTGTTTTTGTTACCATTATGGTGATATTGATTGATTCTTTTATCCATTTATGGACCCAGTTGTATTTTTATGATTTAAATGCTCCTAATTTTGCAATCTCACAAACCCATTCTTCTGGTGAAGCTGTTGATGCAGTTTGCTTTCTTAAAAAAAGAAAAAGAAAAAGAGATTTATGGTAAATGGTATATCCTTTATTTTGTACCTTTTTTCTGTAAGGAAGTATTGAATATTTTTGGAAATAATGATTGTGAACCTTCCTTTGATTTTTTTATGGTATCAATGAATTGGGTTATGGGGATTTTTATCTTTCTCCTTTTTCTCTGTTGATGTTGATAGAATTTTCTTTTTTGGGCTGAGATTCTTTTCTTCTTGTATGATGCTTGTTAGGGTCATAGAAATTTGATGCTTTGAAGAATGCATTCCTTGGATCAATTTGTGATTACAGTTAATTGAAGAAACCTAAGCCTAGCTTTCCTTGTCTTACTTCTTTGTATTATATGGAGAAATCTAGCTGGTTCTTTATGTTTCGGTCCCTTTTACTATTTTTTATTGTAACTTTGATCAGTCTAAAGTCAAGTCAATGTCTTCTTTAAGATATGAGATTCCGTGCCTCCCTTTTTAACTGTCACCACATTTTTTAATTTAAAAATAAAAAAGATACAATGATTGAATATCAGGCATTACTCATTTGTTTCATCTATCTTGTATCAATATGATGTGGCAGGTTAGTTCTGGGGTAGCCTGAAAAAGGTTAAATGCACATGGGGAAGCGCTTTTAGGGAATTAAATTCTCTGGATAAGGCTGCTATTTTACTCTTCCTTGTAGGGTTTATATACAAAACAAATGATTCTTCTTAATGAACTGAAAGCTTTTTGGTTTTTTTTTTTCCTTCACAAACACCTACCAAAGTCTGAAGATATCATGGTGATAAAACAGTTTTAAAGTGTATCTGTTTGATGATTTCTTGGAATTTTACCTCTACCTGTTGATTTGCATGTATGCAGTAACTCTGTGCTTACTTCTCTGTTTATAACACATTTAATTGAATTTATCATCTGCAGGAACATATTATACGGACTGGCTGTGGTTCTGTGTCTGTCATAGTCTATGGAGACCAAGACAAGCCAGCGCTAATCACTTATCCTGATTTAGCTTTAAATCGTAAGTGTATTGTGGTTGGTTGATGTGGCCTTGTAGTTGACCCTTTAATTGAAATTAGTACTTAACATATAATTGAGTTTGTGTGAGTTTGTTACCTTATCTACGCAAACGCTTTTGTTCTAATTAGCAATATTTTTTAGCAGATGTGTCTTGTTTCCAAGGATTATTTTTCTGCCCCGAAGCAGCTTCTTTGTTACTCCACAACTTCTGCATTTACCATATCAGTCCCCCAGGGCATGAGGTCTGTAATTGGTTGACTTGACTGCATCTTTTGATAATTTGGCTGATTTTTGTATCTGGAAAATATATTCCATGCACTAAAACTGATAATTCACATAGTTTCTCTTCTGGAACTTTCACAAGAGTTCTTGCAGTTAGGAGCAGCTGCAATTTGTCCTGAAGATCCTGTGCCTTCTGTTGATGATTTAGCAGATCAGATCATTGAGGTTCTCAACTTTTTTGGGTAACTATTGTTCTAAATTATTTGTGATGGTTTGCTGTTAACTTATGACATTTAAAGCTCTTAATTTCAAGACTTGAGTAGTATGCAAGATGATATTCTCATTGTGCCTGTGTTAGTGCTGCTTGTTAACAAGACAAGGTATAGAAAGGGACTTTTGCATAGAATGTCTTCACTGTTGTTTTCCCAGACAAGATCCTGTCTTTGTAATTTGGTTTCTGATTACATGATTACATGCTTGTTCAGGCTTGGTGCAGTTATGTGCATGGGGGTAACGGCGGGTGCCTACATCCTAACCTTATTTGCAGTATGTATCCTTCTGAATGGTGTGACCAGTTTGCTTTCAAACATCTATTATTTGGTCCACTGATCAGAGTTTCATGTTACAGTTAAAATATAGGGAACGTGTCCTTGGTTTGATTCTCGTGTCCCCTTTATGCAAAGCACCCTCTTGGTCTGAATGGTTTTATAATAAGGTTCTTCTTTCATACCTTACTGTTACTCTTACAATTAAACATGCATAAATTTCAATGTTATATATAAGGTTGCTTATTATCTGTAGGTGATATCCAATTTGCTATACTTCTATGGCATGTGTGGTTTACTGAAAGAGTGTTTGCTTCAGCGATACTTCAGCAAGGTATTCCACTGCTTCAACTGTGACCATATGTAATTTATTTGCTCATACTATGTGGTTTTGTTGGGCTGGGTAATTATTGATGTTGCTCTAAATTGTAACAGGAAGTTCGTGGTAGTGCTGGAGTTCCAGAATCAGATATAGTTCAAGCATGCAGAAGAGTCAGTGTTATAGCTAATTTTCAAATTCATTTCCTCAAAACTATACATTTTGTTTTTTGGAATTTGATAGCCTTTCTTTCTCCCATCCCATTTCATTTTTTTTATCAATGGAGTTTTAAAAGATGACACTTGTTTAATTCCCATGGCATATTTGTTTCCTCAGTTGCTGGATGAGAGGCAGAGTATTAATGTTTTTCGGTTTCTTCAAGCAATCAATAGGTAAAAACCATTGTCATAGCTGCTTCTCCACTGGTACTTCTTTGCGTGCATGTATAAAATCTTCTAAGATAAAATTGAGTGTATATGTTTATGTTCTACAATTTTTTTTGCCAACCTGCAGGCGACCAGACATTACCGAAGGGCTGAAGAGTCTAAAATGTCGTACGCTAATTTTTGTTGGGGATAGCTCTCCTTTCCATTCTGAGGCTCTCCACATGACCTCAAAGCTGGACCGGAGATTTAGTGCCTTAGTTGAGGTATGCTGTACGAAGTATTATCTAGGAATATTAGTATGATGTAATTGTGCACTATTAACAACAGCTGGACTTTTTTACTGATTGATCAGTCTTTTGCAAACTAAGTATGATATCTTTTACTGCTGGGAATTTAATGTACAATTTTTTTTTTGCTCAGAATATACCAGAGTTCCACATTATTCACAATATCCAAATCCAATGCTTAGCATTACATCTAAAGTAATTGAATAAATGCGCATGAATCTGCAAAGGCTGTGTATATTAAAGGATGTTGTTTATGCAGGTCCAGGCTTGTGGGTCAATGGTGACAGAAGAGCAGCCGCATGCAATGTTGATACCCATGGAGTTCTTCTTGATGGGATACGGTTTGTATAGACCAAGCTACTTCAGTGACAGCCCAAGGAGCCCTCTCAGTCCGTCTTGCATCTCTCCAGAACTCCTTTCTCCAGAAAGCATGGGTTTGAAGCTAAAACCAATAAAGACCCGTGTTTCCCTCGAGGTTTAAAGCAGGAGAGAGGTAGAATTGGACATAATATGAGTCCGTATGATTCGAAAGATGTTCAATTTTTTCGTTCTTTTTTGGTTTTTGGATTCAATTATAGTGGGTAGATTGGTTGGAGAGGTTGTAGATAGAGAAGGAAGAATATTACAGAATATATATAGGGAGAGTCTTGCATTCATTCATTTGTAGTAAAAAAGAAATCATTGAGCTGTGTCTGTAAATTCTGTAATGGACTGAGATTATTTATGATGACGAGCAATCAATAACAGAGAGGAACTCCCCGATTATTATTTAAGGTCTCAAGTCTATCACGAAGAAGACATGTTAATGCTCTTGCAACGAAATAATAACCTTTCAGTTCCCAGACAAGTCTATTACATGTACAAAATTATGTTCCATGCAATTGACTGCCTTCCCTTTCAAGTAGTAACAATAATAATAATAAGTTTTTATTTTTTGAGGGGGATAATAATAATAAGTTAAGAGCTTTGTTTGTATTCTCCAGTTTTCATCTTCTATCTCCCACTTATTTTAAGTAAAAAAGGCTAAAAAATAATAATAACAATGGCTCAATCTAAATCTAAATAATAATTAAAAATAAAAACATGGTTCATGGTTCACTTGGTTCTTATCTTCCACATAAGTTTTTGAAACCACATAACATCACTATTCTCATTAATTAATTTATATATATATATACACACGCGCGTCAAGAGCTTTGTAACTCAACTGATACATCCTGAATCCCTGATATTTCTAATGAAAATAATCATGATTCAAATCCCGTCCCTTGTTGTATCTATCAAATTTATCATAAAGAAAAAGCAATCCATATACCAACACAATCTTAATAAATGACTAATAGTAGAATATTTAGTTCTATATACAAACTTAATCATAATAAATTACTATTAATAAAAATCATAATTATCAAATTTCATATTTAAACAAAAATAATAATATAGAGAGAAAATTATTATTACATTAAACAATGCACAAGTTACCATTTAGTTAAAGGTGAGTTTAAGTTGGACATTGTTTTTGAGTTTAATAGAAAATGTTTTTTTTTTTTTTTTTAATTCTCTCTTTCTAAAAACATTCTTTTAGAAAATAGACTTGTTTTCTTTTCTTGGGCTATATCTAATTTAGCATTAACAAAATTATTTACGTGAGTATGCACATTGGACTTATTTTAGGATGTTCAACTTATCTTATCAAACATTAGAAAATATGAAAAATAATTGCATTTTTTTTTGGGACAGAATAATAATAATTAAAACACTGGAATTTTGTTTTGTTTTTTGCTTTTTAAGCTAATTTTGCAAACATATTAATTATGTGGCCAAAATTGAAACATATTAGTTATGTAATCACTTTTGGAACTTGAGTTCCCATGTGAAGAATTCAAGTTTCTAAAACTTGAGTTCTAATAGAAATTAAAAAAAAAAAATATCATCTCATAATTTTCTTCACAAGACTCAAGTTTTAAAGGTGAAAAGTGGCCACATAACTAATATTAAGGCAAATTACAACTTACTCACATGTGGTTTGGTCGAAATTTAAGTTACTTACCTGTGATTTGAAATTTGACACTTTACCCACTTGAGATTTGATCGAAATTTAAGTTGCCCACTTATGGTTTTGAATCCCATGATGCAAGTGTTCCGTTGGATTGTTTTTTATTTTATTTGATATTGTATTTTTATATTTTTTGTGTTTTTGGAATGGAGAGATATAAAAGTGGAGCAAAATTACATATTTAAATTTTGATCAAACTATAAATAAAAAAAAAAAAAAAAAAGTCAAACTATAGGCGGATTCTATATATATATATATATATATATAAATACATGTGAATAAGTTATAATTTGCCTCTAATATTACTAAGTTTCAATTTTAGTTACATAACTAATATGTTTGCAAAATTAGCTTAATTGACAATTAAAAAATAAACAAAACAAAACAAACCGTCAATCAAATCCAACGGCTCATGTCACTTACAACACACTATTATCAAACCAATACATCCAGCTACCAAATTTCAAAGAAAAAAAAAAAAAAACCTACCAAATCTCATAGCAAAAAGTCAAACAGTGAAGATAAGCTAAAACCCGCTCTTTTTATCTGGTAGCGGGAAAATCCAACTCCGGCACTCGGGATGGCGGGAGATACGGTTGTGGTGTTTGACTTTGACCGTACGATCATCGACGGTGACAGTGACAATCGGGTGATCACGGAGATGGGTCTCACTGGCCTCTTCAATAAGCTTCGCTCCAACTTGCCTTGGAACTCTCTCATGGTTTCTCTACTTTTCACTCTTTTCATTCTTTTTCAAGTTTCTTCTTTCCATTTATCATAAACCCATCTGGGTTTTGTTAATTTTTGTTTTGTTTTTTGAGATGCATGAATGAATTTCATAGCCTATGAAATGAAAAAAAAGTGGGTTTGTTCCATTAATCACAGACGTACATGGGTAGAACATAGCTATGATACTCTGTGAAAATTATGTTGTTAGGCTTAGGTCCTTAATGGCTGCATATTTGTTATTAAGCATTGTGTATTACAATGAATTCATACCAGAGAATTTATTTACAGAAGATGGGAACATTTGAATTAGCTTTTTCAAAAATTTCTCTAAAACTTACTTCTTTTATTTTACACAACTATTTTTCAAAAACACCCACATCAGATTATCTATTTTACATTACATTTCATTAAAATAGTATTTCTTTATCAATTTTTTATTACTCTCCATATGAGTAGTATTAAAAATAGATTTGGAAGCGAATAGTATGTGTATATTTATGCTGTTACTGTAGTAACAATCCATATTTACACAAGTTTATATGAATGGATGTGGGTATTTTTTGGAGTTGGATTTGCAAAATTTACCCATGATGCTATTATACATTGACTGATGTGAGTGCTCTAACTAATTAGTGTTGTGTATTACAATGAATCCACAAAGGGTATTTATAGGCTACTAAACTCTAGGCGAATAGGTTTATAAAAAAAACTCTAGGCTAATAGGTTTACATGACTGGCAATACAAGTAGAATTAAGATTTCTTTACTTGCACACCAAGTTAGACTAGGATTTCTTTGGTTGCACACCAGGTTGAATTGGACTTAGGTGTTAACTAGGAATTGGGCTTCGATATCTTTAACATTCCCTCAAACTCAAGTTGGAGACTTGAAGACAACTTGAATTTGAAAAAAGAAAAACTAAGACCTTGATGAAATTCATGACCAAATTTGATGTAAACCAAATGAAGTGTTGATAACAAGCTAGGAAGGCCAGATGCGTGCCATGATTAAGGCTTGAATGATGAGTACAATGCATGTGATACATGTGGAGGCTAATGATCAGAGGCATGATTGCCTGAAGATGATAGAGACGCATGATAGAAAGTAGCCAGTAAAGATACTGATCAGAGGTGTGGTCTGAGTAACGTGGCCTAAAGATGATAAAGACGCATGATCAGAGTGAAAGCTGATAAAAGAGGCTACCAATCGGTGTGGCTTGTGATACTTAGCCAAGATGTTGCGGATGCTTGATCAGAAGCAATGCTGAAAACCAGGTGCAAAAGAAAGATGCACGTGCGCATTTAATATAGTTGAAACCACCAAGATTGCCTTGTGAGAGAATATCATATTTCAAAATATTGTTTGAATGTCCACGGTAGGTAAGAAATTAGGATGATCTGCAGAGTGGCCAGTAGCGTTGTAGCAATGGTGAAAGAGAGAACCTTGATATAATGGTTTAAAGATGCGAACTAATAGTGTTGTACTATTGTACTAGAGTTCTTAAATACTTGAAAAGATGCTCAGAAGGCAAAGATCCAAGAGGAGTAGTGCTTAAACAACTATAGGATTACCATTGGAGGAGACACTGCTGGGAAGGAAGGCTGAAGAAGTATAGATACAAATGCATTGCATGGAAGAAGAGATTGTTGTACTTGAAGATAAAAGGGTGTGCTCATTGGCTTTTAATATTGTTTCGCTCCAATGTTGCGTGGGCTCAAAGTCAGGCTTTTAAAAAGGTTTGATTTTGTATGATTTTAAATGCAAGCATCCACATATATAGTTTTACTAACCACATGAACTTTTGTCAAACTGAAAGTGGATTGGCGACAATTAATTTGAAAAACTGTGGTAGATATTTACATTCACCATCACCATCATTGTACAATGCAGTGCAGACCAGTGTGTGAGCTCCAAGTTCCTTCAGATCACACTTTACAAGGAAATCATAATGACCTCCTAGGCGTATCAATTCAATAGGTGATTTCCATGTATCCAAAAGCAAGATCCTCTGCCTCTCCATTTGAATTTCGGCCTTGATTATAATGTCCCTAACTTCCCAGTTGAAGCTATTTTTAATGCTAACATAGGCTATATAGCTCATCCACCACAAATCATGTGCCACCAAAGAACTTGCAAAAAAGAACCACACAACAATGCATTGCTTGGACATGTCAAGAAGAAAGTTGTTCATTGTAAGATGTATGAACAAGCTGCTTGATGCCAAGAACTTTGGAGACACTAATGCAGCAACACTTAGGTTTGAGGACGATGGTATTGCTTGCAAAAAAAAATGGATTGTGAATTAGGGTAGATGATCAAATTTTGGCTTTGTTTTAGAAAAGATAGAACATACCACATAACTCTGATATCATGTGAAAGTAGAAAGAAGGAAATAAAATAATGTAGAGAGCTAAAGCATAAGAAAGAGAAAGAAAGAGAATTTATATGGTTTAGCCTGATGGCCTACGTCCATAGCAGAAAACCCTTGATGGCTATACTTCAACTATTAAGCATTGTGTATTACAATAAACCCATATCAAGGTATTTATAGGAGGCTAAACCCTAAACTAATAGGATTACACGACTTGCAATACAAGTATTAGGATTTCTTTGCTTGAACCCAAGTTGGATTAGGATTTTTTTTGCTACACTAGAAGGATTGGACTTGGACCTTGACTAGGTATTGAGCTTTAATATCTTAAACAGATTTTTTTTTTTTTTTTTAATAATTCAATGAATTTATTAGCAGTAAAAAGAAGTGGGTTTGTTTAATTATCA
Source organism: Quercus aquifolioides (assembly GCA_019022515.1). Taxonomy (NCBI): domain Eukaryota; kingdom Viridiplantae; phylum Streptophyta; class Magnoliopsida; order Fagales; family Fagaceae; genus Quercus; species Quercus aquifolioides. The sequence continues at coordinate 43,240,301 of CM032327.1, forward strand.
TTAACTCATTGATTTATTTTGTTGTTTTTGGTTAATTATTTGTAGGATAGGATGTTGGAGGAGCTTCATTCACAAGGCAAAACCGTCAAGGACATAACAGAGTGCCTGAAAGGAACTCCATTGGATCAGCATATAATTGCTGCTATTAAAGCAGCTCATGCTCTTGGGTAAAGTTTTCTCGACCAGCTTGTAGCTTATTTGTTGTTATTAGTGAATTGCTATTTGTTGCTGATTGATAAAATGGTTGTGGGTGGCAAATAATGTATTTGTTTCAGATGTGAGTTGAGGATAATTAGCGATGCCAATTTGTTTTACATTGAGACAATCTTGGAACATCATGGTGTGTGGGGTTGCTTTTCTCGGATAGATACCAATCCGAGTTTTGTTAATGAGGAGGGACGGCTTAGAATCTTACCTTTTCATGATTTAAGTTCAACTCCTCATGGTTGCAAATTGTGCCCCCCAAATATGTGCAAGGTATTATAACAATGTTGGTTGTAGCTAGAAGAAGTGTTTTATTTTAGATACTTGATTGAAAATGGAGAATTGCATTATGTCACTGTGTTGCCAAGTTTATTGACTATGTGATTTGTTGGCTGTTTTAATTGAAGCTTGTTTGATAAAACATAACAAGGGTGAGTTTGTATCTGTACTGCTGAGAAACTATGGAGAAAGGGCTCTCGTTGACATGGAGAGTCCAATATGGCTGATCTAGTTAAGAAATACTTTCAATCATGGTTCTTTCCACATAGAGGGATTTATTTTAATCAAACCTGCATACGCCTCTGAAGAATGAACCCCTTTTTCCTTGCTATTTCTCTTTTTAACTTGAAGTCATTCTTTTTGGTGTAGTAATTGTGGACCAAATGGCATAAAGGTGAGGTTATGGGTACAATTCATTATAGTAGCTTGTGTTATATTTACTTTTGTTCAAAAGTTTTCTTGGTAAAAGATTAGGATGCATAGGAGGCCAATGGAATTGTGGCCATTAAATTTTGTTTTCAGTGGCATTTGAATACCCAAAAATTCATACATTCTGACTGAATATCATCTATTTGTATCAAGTCCACTCCTAAAAGAAATAGGCCTGCAGTGGGTTGACATCATTTCTATCATCTCTCTGGCAAGTAGTTTACTATCCACAGTTGAAAAATAATGTCATGTGATGTTACATTTAGGCTAAGTTCTACTTTTAGTCCTCATTGTTGCCACCCAGATTCTTATTTCCTTTTCTTTTGCTGCTGGGGGGTTGGGAATAGGGGCTTTATTTTATGATCATAGTATCTTTATTTCATTCATACTGTTTTTGATTGTGGCCTACACTACTATAGGGTCTGGTGATTGACCAAATCCAAGCTTCTGTTTCTGATAGTGGGAAGAAGAGAATCATCTACCTTGGAGATGGAAATGGTGATTACTGCCCAACTTTGAAGCTTGGGGAAAATGATTTTGTGATGCCAAGGAAGAACTATCCTCTGTGGAAGCAAATTCATGGCAAACCAAAGCTAATCAAGGCAAAAGTCCATGAATGGAGCACTGGAGAGGAGCTGGAGAGAATCCTACTACACCTTATTGATACCATTCCCATTCAAGATAAAATCAGTAGTAGTGACACCAGTCAGTCTAACTGATTCGATTGCTAGTTCACCCAGGACGCATTCCCTCAAACTCTCTGTATTCATCACTATCAATTGAACTTCTGAATTTTGTCAATGGCAGTCAAAGGCCATTTAGTAGTAGGAGACCGTTTATCCTGTTTAACTCCATTGTTGGATGATTAAATCACAGAAAGAAGTTATAATGTCATTTATTGAACTTGTTAAGACTTCAGGATTGTCTTTATAACAGCCTATTGTTACACAATTTATAAGAAGATGTTTACAGAAAATATATGTTAAAGCAAAACAAAGCTCTAGAGGCCACTCTTTGCACCTTAACTTGTGCCAAAAAGGAGTTGAAATAGCTGTAGAAGCAAAGAGTGGTACTTATTTCCTTTGTTAGTTTTAAAAAAAAAAACAGTTTTGCAATTGTTACGAAATTCTCTTGTTAAAGAGATTTGATTCTTTGGTGTTTGGTACCACATTATTTGTTTGGCAAGAATACAGTTGTTAGGGGATTTTTTTTTTTTGGAGGTTTTTTTAATAAACTAATGGGTTAATGGAAAAAATCTAATGCAAATGCACTATTAATTTTTTAATGTCATTGCCAGAGCATTTACATAAGATAGTGTATAATAGAAAAATGTATAGAATTTACACAATTTTGCCTAAAAACGACAAATATTATTGTGAATAATTGTGTAAATTTATAAGTTTGCTACAGTAATCATGTAAATTGAGACTGACACTATTTATTTGGATTTAATTGTTTATTTATTTATTTTTACGTATATTGAGAATGAAGGAAGAGAGTGGATGATAGTTGTTGTGTGTGAAGAAAGAGAAATAATTAAAAAAATAAGAAAAATTGATATTTAATAAAATGTAATGTAAAATAAATAATTTGATGTGTGGTGTATTGAAAATAAAGTATGTAAAGTAGAAAAAAGTAAGTTCTTATGTTAAAATAGACAACAATTTTTGCACAAGCTACGAATGCTCTTATCATCTCCGTTTGATGTGAAAGTCATTCTAGCGTGAAGATTTTACTGTACATGCACATTAAAATTTTAAAGGTTAAATATCATCTACATTTCTAAATTTTTAAAAAGTAAAATTTTTATGATGAAATGATTCATTTTCATCTTAAAGGAGATGATGTATTTATTTATTATCTTTGTTTACAATTAGTAGGGGAGAAAGATTGAAAGACTTTGTTTGTATTCTCCAAAGCTACTTCAGTGACAGCCCAAGGAGCCCTCTCAGTCCGTCTTGCATCTCTCCAGAACTCCTTTCTCCAGAAAGCATGGGTTTGAAGCTAAAACCAATAAAGACCCGTGTTTCCCTCGAGGTTTAAAGCAGGAGAGAGGTAGAATTGGACATAATATGAGTGAGTCGTATGATTCGAAAGATGTTCAATTTTTTCGTTCGTTTTTGGTTTTTGGATTCGATTATAGTGGGTAGATTAGTTGAAGAAGTTGTAGATAGAGAAGAAAGAATATTACAGAATATATATAGGGAGAGTCTTGCATTCATTCATTTGTAGTAAAAAAGAAATCATTGAGCTGTGTCTGTAAATTCTGTAATGGATTGAGTCTTTGAGATTATTTATGATGACGAGCAATCAATAACAGAGAGGAACTCCCCGAATATTATTTAAGGTCTCAAGTCTATCACGAAGCAAACGTGTATATTAATGCCCTTGCAACGAAATAATAACCTTCAGTTCCCAAACAAGTCTATTACATGTCCAAAATTTATGTTCTATGCCATTGACTGCCTTCCCTTTCAAGTAGTAACAATAATAATAAGTTTCGTTTGGATAGAACTTATTTTACTGAAACTGAAAAGTGAAAACATTGTAACAAAATAATTTTTAAATATGTGAATAGTACTGTGAGACCCATTTTTAATGAAAAAGTTACTGAAAATTGAGATTTGTGAGTTCCATGAACAATGCACGGACCCACTGATGTGCTGAAAAGTCAAATATTACGGCTACTGTATATAGAGAGCCAAAGATTTACCCATTTTCTCTACTCTCTCTCTCACCATAGTCAAATCCTTGAGAGGAGATCATTTCCATCACAATCTACACTACCGTTGAGTGCTGAGAGTTGATGTTGGGAATCATTGGAGCGTACCCTTATTTATTAATCCAAGGAGACTTGGTGTATTCAATTGGAGCTCAATTGTGGATCTGAAAACTAGATGAAGAAAGGACTCTGACGAAGTTAATTGCTAGTTGGAACTTAGAGAGTTGTAATTATTGTATATCCATTCTTACTATTGTTAATTGGGTAATTATGTACACAATTGGGCTATAAATTGGTAGATTAGCTTAAAATTTGGATTAGCCGGAATTACAACTTAGGTCTAAATCATTAGAAAAATTGAATTTGGTGATCTCACTATTCAATAAAAATTGGTTTATTTTACCTCTAATAAATACCTTGTGCAGTTGTATCTGTATGCTTTAGGACCACCGATTCTGTCCACGTAGAGACAAATATATGGTTTCGATTTCAAAAAACCCTTTTTTTCTAGAATAGGCCCTAAAACTCTTTGCCCATGCAAACTCAATCTTCCTAGTTCAGACTTCAGAAGCATTTCATTCCAGCAAATTAAAGTTCAAACAACACTCATTTTTCAAGCAAACGGCTATTTCCCTTTTTTAGTGTCTCAAAAATAAGAAAAGTTCAATAAGACCCCTAGAAATTACCCAAGATTTCTAAAAGCGAGCTTAACTAGAGACCAAATCCATCAGCTACTTAGAAAATTGTTTGAAAAATTAGGAGAACTACAATCAAAACCATTAAATTAAATTAATGGTATATAAGTCTAATTTTGTTTTGTTTTGAGAATCGTATATGAATCAATTTAAACCAAAACAAATAACATAAAACATCTATTGGGGACGTTTTGTGATAAAGGCCGAAAATGCAAGATTAGTCCAAATCTCCCCTTGGGTTCTTTAGTGTTTATTTATGGAGAATCAAGTCCAAAATTCCAAATGTATAATGAACAAAGGTTTATGATGTTTTAACAGGAGACAAATCAAAATGCCATAACTGAAATGCGAGAAAATGCAGAAAAAGTACACAACAGGTCCGCAACTTCGACCCATAATCAGCGAGAAGAGGAAATTGAGAAAGGTTGTGAGAAAGAGAGGAAAGGTTCCCCTGTACCCATATTTCCACCCCCCCAAGCTTCAAAATTGTGAGGATGTTAGTTGGTTGAATGAGTTTTTGCTCTGAAGTTTCAGTTTTTTGGGTAAAATGTGATTCCTCTGTTTTGAATCTGATTGTGGGCTTTTATATTGAGTTTTGGGTGATTTTAGTGACTGGTTTTTGGTCAATAGGAAATGTTTTGGACCCCAAGGTGTTAAGCAAGTAGTAATTTTTAGGTTTGATTTTTTTTTGGATAAAAGGAAGGCTTACTTTTTTCATCATTAATGGAAAGGCTTGACTAAACCCCCACTTGCTCCCCCTTTTCAGTTGTTTCAGATCATTGGGAGGCTCACCTAAGTGAGGGCTAGCAGCTGGGGTTGGCCAATGAGGGCCAACTATGTTTAAAGGCAAAAATTGGTCAGGGCAAAAATTTTGTGTCACAGTTAGCTAGAGAATAAAAGCTCGTTTGGGGTGAAAATTTCAAGTATAAGACCTCCGCCATGAGCCTAAGGTGCTACCAATGTCCCTTGCTCACTTGGTAGCACGCATGTGCTGAGTTCATGCAAAAGGTATGAAAGAAACCAACTAATACCCTCCAAACCACGCTTCCTCAATTTCTCTCAATATATTATGGGTCTAATTGGGATCCATTTATTTTGTTGAAACTGAAAACTTTTTTGCTGAAAATACTGTAGATAAAGGTAAATGTTAGTTGAAATAGTACAGTATGACCCATGAATAGTACCAAAAAGTACAGTAAGACCCATGAATAGTAGCAAAAATAAGCTAAATAGTAAAATAAGTTGGCAAAAAATAAGCTAGCCAAACAGACACTATATGGGCTTGGGCCATGCTTAAAATAATAAAATATAATACAATACATGAATTGGGCTTGTAAAAAAAAATGTGTCACGAAAATGGATATTAACAACATCAAAGACGTCTATACTACTCATGCATTAACTATTTGATACTGACACATTTTAACCAACTTTTTTTTTTCTTTGACTTTGGGACTCACATATCTAGGCTTTTTTTTTTTTTTTTTGTCAAATAAATATTTAGTTTTTGAAAAAAATATTACTGAAAAGCTTCTACCCGAAGTTATTTAGTTATGTAGTCTCTTATGAAACTCGATGTTGATACCCCATTTTGCAACCCGCACTTAACTTCATATGGAGGGTAAAAGAGTAATTTCACTTGCAAATAAGCATCTTAATTTTGGCCATTAGATCCTTAATTTCGTTTCATCAAAATGATTTTAATGTTGTAACGATCAAATTAACTGGTTACAAGCCTTAATCGGACCATCAAATTGAAAGTTATCATCAAAACAAGTTTTTATGGTCAAGATGCACTATCACAAATTGAGTCCGACTATACGTGATTATGAATAATTGATTCCAATTTGTTATAATTATAATCAATTTGAAATTAATTACGTGTCATAATTTGATTGGCTAGGACTACAACTTATGGCAATGTTGCACACACTCGATTAATTAGATAATTAAACATTAAATATTCAATGGGTAATTTGTGTAATTATCTTTTTTAATTAGGGTAAATTTAGGAATGATTAATTCTAAAATGGAAGTAATTGGAGCCTATTAATGTTAATTATGTTGAAATTATTTCTAACAAATGACCTCTGCTCATTATTTCGTTAATATCTCTCAGAATATTTTTTTATTTGTGAGTGAGGTTAATTTTTCCAAAAACTAGGCATCTGGGGCTTCAAGTTGAGTATAAGAATGAGGCAATTCTGATCATAATTAAGTAAGATATGATTTTTCAAAGTTAGCTCTAAAAATTGTTATAGGAATTACAGGAAAAACCTAGGTTTTAGACATTTGGCTTGCTTATCACTCTCACCAATCTCCAAATTTAATGCACCAGCTATCTCTAATTACTGAAATAGCGTCTAGGTTCATGATTCTCTTTGATCCTTTGTCAACCCTCATTAAATGTCATTCCATTCATATTTTCTCCACCACTACTATATAAACTCTCCTTCTCCTCCATTCCAATGCACACAGAAACACCCTTTTTTCTCTCCTCTTGAGTTCTAGTGAAGTAGAGTAGTCTTGTCATATCTTGGCCTTCCTAAGACTTAAGGTATTGAGTAAGACTCGCTCTCCCTCTCCTAGTTCTTCTTTTCTACTCCACCAAGAGCCTCCTCCTCCACCATGTGGATCTTGCATGCAAATATAATCCATTTTCCTAACTTGATTTTTATATTGCTATGATGAGAATTTAAGATTAAAGAATGCTAGTGATTATTTAAATTTATTGAATATGTTTGAATGTTCTTAAATGTTCATATGTGTTCTTCACATGTTCTTGGTTTTTCATCACATGTTCATGCATGACACTAGTTTTGATTTGAAATCCACATCCAAAATATGAAGAAAAAAAAATGTTAGTTTCATAATTCTCTAAAATCCTTGAATTTAGGACATCACCATCCACACACATTCATTAGAATTTATTTTTTCAATCAAAATGCAATGATTAATAAGTGGAATTAAGGTTTATCACATGTACACACATTAAATTCAACATGCAAATTGATTAATAACATATTGGATGATATGATATAAATGTTGGTCACTATAGTCTAGAAGACCAGTTTCACCGAGTAAAGTGAATGCCTAACACCTTCCCACCTTGTAACATATCCTCCAAACTTAGATCAAGGGTTGATAGATCAGTGCTTAGCCATGTAATTTTCAATTTCTAGATTGTAACTAGGAAACAAAGCCATGTACTTTATATTAGATTGTATCTAGGACCAAAGTCATGTAAATTTCTTATGATCAATGTAAATTTAGTTTCAAATTAACAAAATGATGAATTTTTCAATTATAGTTTACTTATTTTTTCCATTAATTAAATAAGTGGAGACTTCATTGTAAAACCATTAATCTAATGAGGAAAATATAACCAGTTGAACCTCCATTTTAAGAGGTAATAACACGACTCCACCCATTCAAGTTGGTTTGGCCCAATTCCAAAACAGGCTGGGGGCGCGGTCTCTCACACTTGAGTTTGCTAACATCAAGTTCCAGTGTGTAAAGTTATGTATTTCTCATGTTCAGTTTTGTTGGTTTTAATTCCGTGCCAATTTGATAGTAATTCTTTCAACATGTACTTAAGTGGGTTTTATTGTATTGGCATGGGTTTAGAATTCAAGTTGGTGAAGAATTGCTAAAGTCAGGAGTTCTAGCAATTGGCTAACGATTAGGTCAACTCACCAAATGAAGAATTGCTCAAGTCAAAAGCTCTGGCTACTAGCTGGCAACTGGTTCAACCCACCAAATGACATGTGAGGAGCACATGAGGCACATGGGGTTCGAAAGTTTGTTATGACAGGTGGCTGGTGTGAGAGACCGCGCCCCCGGCCCCCTTTTTATGGAATGTTGGGCCAAACCCACGTGAATGGGTGGAGTCGTGTTATTGCCTCTCAAAATGGAGGTTCGACTAGTTATATTTTTCCCTTTAGATTAAGGGTTTTACAATGGAGTCGCCACTTATTTAATTGTTGGAATAAATAAGAAAACCATAATTGAAAAATTCATCATTTTATTAATTTGAAATTGAATTTACATTGAACATAGGAAATTACATGGCTTTGGTCCTAGATACAATCTAAAATAAAGTACATGGCTTTATTTCCTAGTTACAATCTAGAAATTGAAAATTACAAGGATAAACATTTGATCTACTAACCCTTGATCTAAGTTCGGAAGCTATGTTACAAGGTGGGAAGGTGTTAGGCACCCACCTTGCCCAGTGAAACCGATCTTCTAGACTATGGTGACCAACAATCATGTCACATCATCCAATATGTTATCAATCAATTTGCATGTAGAATTTGAAGTGTGTGCATGTGATAAACCCTAATTCAATTTATTAAGCACTTCATTTGGATTGAAAAATAAAATTCTAGTGAATGTGTATGGATGGTGATAACCTAGATTCAAGGATTTGAAATAATTATGAAACAAACATGTTTTTCATATTTTTGATGTAGATTTAAGATTAAAACTAGTGAAATGCATGAACATGTGATGAACAACCAAGAATATGTGAAGAACATATAAGAACAATTAAGAACATTCAAACATATTCAAGAGAATTCAAATAATTACTATCATGTTTTAATCTTAAATTCTCATCATGGCAACATGAAAAACAATTAGAGAAAGAGATTATACCTTCATGCAAGATCCATATGGTGGAGGAGGAGACTCTTGATGGAGGTCCTAAGGGTGGAGGAAAGAAGAAGAACTAGAAGAGGGAGAGTGAGTCTCACTCAATACTTTGAGTCTCAGGAAGACCAAGATATGACAAGATTACCCTAGTTCACTAGAACTCAAGAGAGGAGAAGGGAGGGGGTTTTTGTTGTCTTGGAATGAAGGAGGGGGAGGGTTTATATAGTGGTAGTGGAGAGAATATGAATGGAAGGTCATTTAATGAGGGTTGACAATGATTATGAACCTAGACCTCATTTTAGCCTTGGGGAAATCTGGTGCATTAAATGGAGAGATTGGTGGAAGGGGGGAAGCAAGCCAAAATTCGGTTTTCCCGTAGCTGCTGTAACAGCTTGTAGAGCTAACTTCGAAAAATCATATCTGACCTAATTCTGATCGGAATTGTCTCATTCTTATACTCAAATTGAAGCCCCGGATGTCTAGTTTCTGGGAAAATTAACCTCATTCACAGATTCAAAACATTCTGCGAGATATTGATGAAATGGTAAGCAGAGGTCATTTGTTAGAAAATGGTTTCAGCACAATTAACATTAATAGGCCCCAAATTAGCTCCCAATTAACATTAAATGGCTCCAATCACTCCCATTTCAGAATTAATTGGTTCCAAATTTACTCTAATTAAAAGATAATTGCACAAATTACTCATTGAATAATTAATGTTTAACTAACTAATTAATTAGGTGTATGCAACCTCACCATAAAATGTAGTCCTAACCAATCAAATTATGACACATCATTGATCTCAAATTGATCACTCCTATAACCAATTGAAATCAATTTTTCATAATCATATATAGTCAGACTCAATTTGTGATAGTACATCTTAGCCATTAAAACTTGATTTAATGATAACTTTCAATCTGGTGGTCTGATTAGGGCTTATGACCAGTCGATTTGATCGTTACAACATCAAGATCATTTTGGTGAAATGAGTCTAAGGATCTAATGGCTAGAATCAAGATGCATATTTTCAAGGCAAAATTACCCTTTTACCCTCCATGCGTGGTTAAATACAGGTTGCAAAATGGGGTGTCAACAGAATGCCCCTCATTGGCAGAGCTTGAAAAGCGAATGTCAATGTATGAAAGAGACACCTAACTTTGCAACCAGTATTTAACCATGGTGGTCACGTTATGGATCAAAATGTGGACCAAATCTCAAGGGAGATTGCCTACATACCTCTTGGTGGAAGGATCAGGTCCAAACGTAGTTCATGCATGCAAATTTTTTTTTTTTTTTTTTTTTTTTGAATGAGTACAAAACATGCTTACCTGAGGTCAAGAAAAAAAAAAAAATGGAGGACCAAGGATCCTGGCTCATGTTTTCAGAGACTTAGGATTTTTGGATCTTGGCTCATGTTTTCAGAGGACCAAGGGTTTTTTGGGCTTTGGCTCATGTTTTCAGAGGACCAAAGGTTCTGGATCCTGGCTCATGTTTTCAGAGACCTAGGATTTTTGGATCTTGGCTCATGTTTTCAAAGGACCAAGGGTTTTTGAGCTTTAGCTCATGTTTTCAGAGACCTAGGATTTTTGGATCTTGGCTCATGTTTTCAAAGGACCAAAGGTTCCGGATCCTGACTCATGTTTTCAGAGACCTAGGATTTTTGGATCTTGGCTCATTTTTTCAGAGGACCAAAAGTTCTGGATCCTGGCTCATGTTTTCAGAGACCTAGGATTTCTGAATCTTGGCTCATGTTTTCAGAGGACCAAGGGTTTTTTGGAGGCTTTGGCTCATGTTTTCAGAGGACCAAAGGTTCTGGATCCCGACTCATGTTTTCAAAGACCTAGGATTTTTGGATCTTGGCTTATGTTTTCAGATGACCAAGGGTTTTTGGGGCTTTGGCTCATGTTTTCAGAGGACCAAAGGTTCTGGATCCTGGCTCATGTTTTCAGAGACCTAGGATTTTTGGATCTTAGCTCATGTTTTCAGAGGACCAAGGGTTTTTTTGGGCTTTGGCTCATGTTTTCAGAGGACCAAAGGTTCTAGATCCTGGCTCATGTTCTTAGAGACCTAGGATTTCTGGATCTTGGCTCATGTTTTCAGAGGACCAAGGGTTTTTTGGAGGCTTTGGCTCATGTTTTTAGAGGACCAAAGGTTCTGGATCCTAGCTCGTGTTTTCAGAGACCTAGGATTTTTGGATCTTGGCTCATGTTTTCAGAGGACCAAGGGTTTTTGGGGCTTTGGCTCATGTTTTCAGAGGACCAAAGGTTCTGGATCCTGGCTCATGTTTTCAGAGACCTAGGATTTTTGGATCTTGGCTCATCTTTTCAGAGGACCAAAGGTTCTGGATCTTGGCTCATGTTTTCAGAGGACCAAGGGTTTTTTTGGGCTTTGGCTCATGTTTTCAAAGGACCAAAGGTTCTGGATCCTGGCTCATGTTTTCAAAGACCTAGGATTTTTGGATCTTGGCTCATGTTTTCAGAGGACCAAGGGTTTTTGGGGCTTTGGCTCATGTTTTCAGAGGACCAAAGATTTTGGATCCTGGCTCATGTTTTCAAAGACCTAGGATTTTTGGATCTTGGCTCAATGTTTTCAGAGGACCAAGGGTTTTTGGGGCTTTGGCTCATGTTTTCAGAGGACCAAAGGTTCTGGATCCTGGCTTATGTTTTAAGAGACCTAGGATTTTTGGATCTTGGCTTATGTTTTCAGAGGACCAAGGGTTTTTGGGGCTTTGGCTCATGTTTTCAGAGGACCAAAGGTTCTGGATCCTGGCTCATGTTTTCAGAGACCTAGGATTTTTGGATCTTGGCTCATGTTTTCAGAGGACCAAGGGTTTTTGGGGCTTTGGCTCATGTTTTCAGAGGACCAAAAGTTCTGGATCCTGGCTCATGTTTTCAGAGACCTAGGATTTTTGGATCTTGGCTCATGTTTTCAGAGGACCAAGGGTTTTTGGGGCTTTGGCTCATGTTTTCAGAGGACCAAAGGTTCTGGATCCTGGCTCATGTTTTCAGAGACCTAGGATTTTTGGATCTTGGCTCATGTTTTCAGAGGACCAAGGGTTTTTTTGGGCTTTGGCTCATGTTTTCAGAGGACCAAAGGTTCTGGATCCTGGCTCATGTTTTCAGAGACCTAGGATTTTTGGATCTTGGCTCATGTTTTCAGAGGACCAAGGGTTTTTGGATCTTGGCTCATGTTTTCAGAGGACCTAGGATTTTTTGGGCTTTGGCTCATGTTTTCAGAGGACCAAAGGTTCTGGATCCTGGCTCATGTTTTCAGAGGACCAAGGATTTTTTGGGCTTTGGCTCATGTTTTCAGAGGACCAAAGGTTCTGGATCCTGGTTCATGTTTTCAGAGACCTAGGATTTTTGGATCTTGGCTCATGCCGATGTGTGTGGGCCTTTTACCCTAGTACCTGCAAAATAGATATTTTCTATTAGTAACAGAGTCATTCATTGAAAAGAATTCGGCATACCTGGCGAATGCCCCTAGTTTAGGACATATTCCATGCTTCGATGAATGCTGAGGGTAGACAGTCGACTTGATGTTGCACCACTGGAGAATGTGGAAGAGGGTCATAGCTTTTTGTTCCTGAAGAAGAATTTAATGATTTTTTTTTTTTTTTTTTTTTTTTGAAAAATTTGGAAATCCTTAATTTTTTCAAAGAATTGAAAATTTTGACAGATGAATTTTTTTATTATTATTTTTATTTTATTTTAAACAACCTAAGAAGTACAAGCCCAATGCCCCTAGTCCCCAGGCTTTTTGAAAATTCTCTCTTGTCTTTTCTTTTTCTTTTTTTTTTTTTTTTTTTTTTTTTTTGAGATTTAAAGATTTGTTCATTATCAAAAAGTAAAGAAGATGAAGATGAAGATGAAGATGGAGTAAAAGTGATGAAGATTTATGCATGATTTTTTTTTTTTTTGAAAAACCTATCCTTTGAATGAGAATAACTTCGGCTGGAAGTTGATTCGGATTGCTAGATAAGTCCTTGCTTAATTCCTGCAAAAAGTTAAACTCAATTAGCAATGGATTTATTCATTGAAATGAATTGGAAGTGCTTACCCAATGCCCCCAGTTTGGGGCATATTCCATGCTTAGATTGAAGCTGAATTCATTTGATGTTGTGACCATTGGGGAACATGAAAGAAGATCATGGTTCACCATCCTTGGTTCCTACAAAAAGGCTTTCTTTCTCAAGCTTGTTAGAAACCAATTATCGTGAAAACTTGCACACAATATAAATAGGCCAATGCTCCAAGTTTAAACATGCTTAATGCAAACAAATGGGCTTAACCTATCATGCACCCAAACAATTTTGTCACATTTTTTTGATTTTGTTCTCCAAGGTTGTTTGGGTGTTGGGACCGGGCCTTTACAAGGCTGCCTACGTACCTCTCTCATAGAGGATCAGGTCAAGACGTAATTCAAGAGAACTGGATTTTGAAAAAGAATGATTTTTTTTTTTGAAAAAAAAAACAAATTTCCTCTTTTTTTAATGAACAAGAGGTAGTCCTTTGAACAACCATTTTGGCAAATCAAAGTGTTTAAGAATCAAACAAATCTCTTTGATTAAGAAGGATCAAGATCATTAAACTCATATAATCAAAATTTGCTTCTTTCTTTTGAACATCGTCAGATTGAGTCTCCAAAGGCAATCAAGAAATGAAATGTGATAATATTTATGAATCACATTGTTAGGTGCAAACAGGGAGAGTGCTCCAGGTTTGGAGGTTCTTTTGAGTCATTTTGAGGATTTGAGAATTTGAGAAATTTTGTCCTCAGACATATCATCCTGTGGGGTTTGACAATTTTAAGCATTTTCCTTTTTTAATTCAAGAGAAAAATATTATTGGAGTTTAAGATGTGCCTACAATTAGCAAGACTTCAAGGAGGTCTTATTCATGGGTTGTAATGTAGGCCGGGTTTGGGTTATGAAATGAAAGATATAAAAGGCTCAAAATTCCCTATGATGTTTCTTCAAAGTATGCATTACTCAAAAATCAAGTATTTGAAGAGTTTTACCATTTCTTCTTTGTCATCTTCTCACTAGTCTTCATTGGTCACTTGTATCAACAATCGTTTTTATGCTCATTCCTCTCGAATCATATCTCTAGATTTTCATCTTGTAAAATTCTTCTCTTTTTAGGTTGCATCTTCAAGTTTCCAACTTGGTAGGATTTTCCAATTTTTTCTTTTCTTCTTCTTCATTTCTTTGGCCCTAACTTTTGCCTAGACCGCCCTTTTGGGTTTTCAGCCTAGCGGGCTTTTTTTTTTTTTTTTTTTTTTTTTTGGCCTTTGCTTTTGCCTAGACCGCCCTTTTGGGTTTTCAGCCTAGCGGGCTTCTTTTCTTTTCTTTTCTTTTTTTCTTTTTTTTTTTTATCTCTTGATTGAATGAACTTTTGGGGACATTTTTCCCTCCTTATTTTTTCTCAAATTAATGATTTTTGGTCATTTTGATGCACTTTCTAGACTTCTTTCTTGCCTCAATGCACTTGCACCTTTCTATGCTTAATGATTTTTTCCTTTTTTTGATGAACTTTCTCTTAAATGAACCTTCTACTCTTCTTAGCATGATGAATTTTAGGTTCTTCAAACTTGATGCACATTTTGCTTTCTTTCACCTTGATGAAATTTCATTTCTCTTTCCTTGATTAAGTGAAAGCTCATTTAGTTTAATGAATTCTCTACTTTTCTTTCATCTCTTCTAGGAGAGCTTTATCAATTAGCTTCAAATCTACCGAGTCGACTCCTCCTCAACATGAGATTTAAGCATGCATACTTTGAATTTTCCCACCTTAGGTTTAGATTTTAGTGGGTTTATGTAAAAAAGAGGCTAAGTGTTTAAAGGCTCAAATAGGCTAGCAATGGATAATGATCATTCTAGGTAATAGGAAATAATTTGGTTTAACCAAAGATGGCCTCCTATCCCTAGTAATGCTTGCTTGTAGGCACAGTGACTTGAGCTCTTTTAATAAATTCCTCTTAAAAGAAAAAGTATGAATGCTCTAATGATGTGAAACAAAAGACTTTTGAAAATTGGATCAAGTGCATGGATTCTTGGGATTTTTCGATGGATGGATTCTTTTTGATTGCCTTTTGAGACCATTTCTTCTTATATTCTAAGTCAAGTAGCAAAAGTCTTTACATGAATCAAATGAAATTAATCATTTCTCAGTACAAGTTGATTGTTCAAGGCTTTAAACATCTTAATTTAGAAAAAGTTTTGTCCAAGGGATCCTCATGTACCATTTTGAAAAGAAGACTTTAAAGAATCTTGAAATCTTTGAAAGAAAAAAATGGGTTTTTTTGAAAAAACCACTAGCAAGTCCAATGCCCCTAGTCCAAAGACTTTTTTTTTTTTTAAAATGACTTAAGGGCTCAATGCCCCTAGTCCAAGGATTGTTTTCATTTGAAAATTTTTCTCTTTTTTTGGGAAAGATTTGGAAATCTTGAAAAAAAAAAATTTGAAATTTTTTTTTTGAAATTTTTTTTTTGAAATTTTTTTTTGTTTTTTTTTTTGTTTTTTTTTTCTTAATATATATGTACATGAACAAAGCTCATTAAATGCTACATGAAAATTTTGAATTCAAAAAAACATAGAAACATGGAATAAACAAACAAAGTTTAAGCTTAACCATGATGTTGCAAACCAAATGTGGAGTGAGGCAAAGTTGAGTCACTTGCTTCTTCTTGGTCCATTTAGGATGCTTGAGGCTTGGTGTACTTGAACCTTGATTATGATGAAATGGCTTGGGCTTGCACTTGAAAGGCTTGAACCTTGATTATGATCTTTTGATATTTGTTTGAAATGGCTTGGGCTTGCACTTGGAAGGCTCGCATCTTGTGAGCTTTTGGCTTTTGATGTTGATCATGCGTATACACCTTTGATGGGCTCAAGTATTGGGCTTAGAATGATTCAAGAAAAATTTTCGGTTTCCATACCAAGTAGAGTTCAATCACAAGCCTTTGGGCTTGAGCTCATTCATAGCATACAAGGTTCAAACAATTATGATGGGCTCAAGCGTTGGACTTGAGTCATCATGGTTCAAACAACGGCCAAACAAATGCATAATGAAATGCAACTTACATGGACCGACCTAAAGGTAGGTTCTATGGGTCATTACAACATGGGTAGAAGGTAGGTTAAAGGTCCCCACAAGCTAGGACGTCATACCTCCCAACTTGTGACGCTAGGAGCGCCGCGTTGGTCTGAACAATACAGTTTGTCCCTATGAACCATCATGGCATAACCATGATGATCCTTGTCGCGGTGGGTGGTAGGTTCACCGCTGGGTATGTGAGTCTCAGGAAGATCACAATCCACAGCTTATACTACCGGGCTTCCGGGCTAGCACACAAATAAAATAAATTTCATTCAAGCAAATGATGCATGACATGCAAAATAATGACATATTAGAAATATTATATACAAAAAAGTAATAAACAAACAATGACATGGTTGGCCACCATAATCTAATTGAAGCTTAGCCCTCAATATCCCCAGTGGAGTCGCCACTGTGAGAGACCGCGCCCCCGGCCCCCTTTTTATAGGAGTGTTGGGCCAAACCCACATGAATGGGTGGAGTCGTGTTATTGCCTCTCAAAATGGAGGTTCGACTAGTTATATTTTCCCCTTTAGATTAAGGGTTTTACAATGGAGTCGCCACTTATTTAATTGTTGGAATAAATAAGAAAACCATAATTGAAAAATTCATCATTTTATTAATTTGAAATTGAATTTACATTGAACATAGGAAATTACATGGCTTTGGTCCTAGATACAATCTAAGATAAAGTACATGGCTTTATTTCCTAGTTACAATCTAGAAATTGAAAATTACAAGGATAAGCATTTGATCTACTAACCCTTGATCTAAGTTCGGAGGCTATGTTACAAGGTGGGAAGGTGTTAGGCACCCACCTTGCCCAGTGAAACCGGTCTTCTAGACTATGGTGGCCAACAATCATGTCACATCATCCAATATGTTATCAATCAATTTGCATGTAGAATTTGAAGTGTGTGCATGTGATAAACCCTAATTCAATTTATTAAGCACTTCATTTGGATTGAAAAATAAAATTCTAGTGAATGTGTGTGGATGGTGATAACCTAGATTCAAGGATTTGAAAGAAATATTAGACAAACATGTTTTTCATATTTTTGATGTGGATTTAAGATTAAAACTAGTGATATGCATGAGCATGTGATGAACAACCAAGAACATGTGAAGAACACATACGAATATTTAAGAACATTCAAACATATTCAAGGGAATTTAAGTGATTACTATCATGCTTTAATCTTAAACTCTCATCATGGCAACACAAAAAACAAGTTAGGGAAATGGATTATACCTTCATGCAAAATTCATACGGTGGAGGAGGAAATTCTTGGTGGAGGTCCTAAGGGTGGGAGAAAGAAGAAGAACTAGGAGAGGGAGAGTGCGTCTCACTCAATACCTTGTGTCTCAGGAAGACCAAGATATGACAAGACTACTCTATTTCACTAGAACTCAAGAGAGGAGAAGAGATGGAGTTTTTTGTGTCCTAGAATGAATGAGAGGGAGAGTTTATATAATAGTAGTGGAAGGAATATGAATGGAAGGTCATTTAATGAGAGTTGACAAGGATTATGAACCTAGACCTCATTTTAGCCTTAGGGAAAATCTGGTGCATTAAATGGAGAGATTGGTGGGAGTGGGGAGCAAGCCAAAATTCGGTTTTCCCGTAGCTGCTGTAACAGCTTGTAGAGCCAACTTCGAAAAATCATATCTGACCTAATTCTGATCGGAATTGTCTCATTCTTATGCTCAAATTGAAGCCCCGGATGTCTAGTTTATGGGAAAATTAACCTCATTCACAGATTCAAAACATTCTGCGAGATATTGATGAAATGGTAAGCAGAGGTCATTTGTTAGAAAATGGTTTCAACACAATTAACATTAATAGGCCCCAAATTAGCTCCCAATTAACATTAAATGGCTCCAATCACTCCCATTTCAGAATTAATTGGTTCCAAATTTACTCTAATTAAAAGATAATTACACAAATTACTCATTGAATAATTAATGTTTAACTATCTAATTAATTAGGGGTATGCAACCTCACCATAAAATGTAGTCCTAACCAATCAAATTATGACACATCATTGATCTCAAATTGATCACTCCTATAACCAATTGAAATCAATTTTTCATAATCATATATAGTCAGACTCAATTTGTGATAGTACATCTTAGCCATTAAAACTTGATTTGATGATAACTTTCAATCTGGTGGTCCGATTAGGGCTTATGACCAATCGATTTGATCGTTACAATATCAAGATCATTTTGGTGAAATGAGTCCAAGGATCTAATGGCTAGAATCAAGATGCATATTTCCAAGGCAAAATTACTCTTTTACCATCCATGCGTGGTTAAATACAGGTTGCAAAATGGGGTGTCAACAGCTGGCGATTGACTCGCGGATAGGCCAACTCACCAGTGAGTCACCAGACTCTCTGATAGTCGTTTTCTTGAGTGTCTCCTGGGTTCCTTCATCCACACTATATATACCCTCATTATCCATAAAATTTACAAAGAGAGTTTCAAAGAGAAAACTCTAGAAATCCATTTGAGAGTTAGAGATATATTGACATCCTTCAATCATCTACACATTTTTCTTAGTTTTCTTCACTCTCTTTCCTCTCAATTTCCATATCCTATGAGAGGAACTTAGCCCAAACACAATCCACACACATTCTTAGTTTTCTGGGGTTAAGTATTAATTAAGACTTATTTTAGAATATATTTTTTTATTTGTCAAGTTTTGCGGAGCCTTTCAATAGGCCTTCAAATTTGTAAACGTTTTGGACTATTACTTCAAATTTATATAAAACAAAGGTTTTCTCAATTTTCACTAGTGAATTTCAGACCTATCACCTTGCAAATTCAAGGGACACATCATGGATTTGAGGTTTACTATTAGAAATTATCAGTTTAGTTTATGTTCTATAAAAAAGAGTATCATGTATGCTTTCTTCAGGCTTCTGCGACAATAGTTGGTATCAGAATATTGAATTACCCTGGTCTAATGGCTAATCAGCAAGACGGTAACTATCACAACATCGACGACAAAGTTGGAGACCTAGTCCTTAGCCATGTATGGGATTTAGGATACATGCAATTAGCATTTTTTTTGCCTATATGCTAATTGAATTTGAATATCTTTTTTTTTTTTTTTTGGCATTCGTGGACAACAACAAATGGTTGTGTAACATGTTATTAAGTGGATGAATTGACACTTATTGTTATTGACACTAACACACAGAATGATACTAATGATATTATATGCTACATTATGGTGTTTTGGAGTTAATACTTTTGCTGAGGTAATTCCAAAAATTTTCTACTCGGTGAATAAAATGAATAATAGGTTTATGTATGAAGATGTTTTATGAAATGTATGGTAGCTCATTTCATTTGAGCAAAAAATTGGACTTTTTATGTATGATGTATGGACAGTTGGACACTGAATAGGTTGCTTGCTCACTGATAGCATGATTATATATATATTTTTTTACACAAGTTGGCAGAATGGCAATGGCAATTTGGCAGGTTAATTGAAATCAAATTCAAAAAAGTTGGCAAGTTGATGAAATCAAATTAGATATTGGGCTTGAAAAAAGCCCAAAATTAAATTAATTTTAAAAAAAAATTTCTAACCCAATCCAAAAATGTTTCAAACTAATTAAACCAATTGAATTAATTGTGAAAAACCGCACCGCTATGGGTTGAAAAACCGACCCCTTGCAATGTGCAGTGGTTCTAATTATGGAGAAAACTATCCCAATAGTTCGGTGACAAATTTGAAAAAAAAAATTGAATCAAATGAATCATGAACACTCCTAACTTTGGAAAAAGATTTTCCAATAATATTTATTGTAAAAACTAAATATTTGAAATAATAATAATAAAAGCCCATATATCTTAAAGCATTTGCATCAGTCAGTGGAAAAATTTCTATCTATTTTAGCATAAAAATCTATTTTTTCTATTTTATATACTTACTTTTCAAAACATCCCATATGAGATTATCTATTTTATTACACTATATTTTATTAAAATATCAAATTTTCTTAATTTTTTAAATTGTTTTTCTTTCTTCACACACAACCACAATTCACTTTCTTTCTTTATTATCAAAATACGTAAAGAAATAATAAACAACTAAATACAAAATAAATAGTGTCAGTGTAAATTTACACTATTATTGTAGCATATTTATTAAATTTACACAATTATACATGAATAATGTAACTTATTTTTAGATAAAATTGTGTAAATTTTACAACTTTTTCTATTATATGCATATTGATGTAAATGCTCATAGACTTTTAGTACACCCACCAAAATTTCACCTAATCAGCAAAGAAAACCTAGTGCATACGGTATTAGATGTCGATGTTTCCTATTCCATTAACTAAATTCTTCACAAAAATATTGTTTGTCAAGATTCTGGGACAACACGACCACGAGTTTTTTATTTTCCTTGAATGACATTCGTAAAACCAAAAGACACAGAGAAAAATGCTAATAAGTGTAGGGTCCAGTTAATGAGCTCTACTTTTCTTTGAATGACACTTCCCTAAAACCAAAAGACAGACTAACGGAGAGCATTCACACCTTTTGTGTGATAAATACTAAAAAGCTATTTTAGCAACAAAATTACCGAAATGCAAGCAACAACAAAGATGTTATAGTTTTTAAAAAATAGCAATAGAGCTACAGTAAGTTATTATCTTTGACAATGAGCATTCACGGTAAGAAAGATAAAAAATATAATTTTTAATAACTCAAAACACTATTTTATCTATTTTAACACTATACTTTATAATATACCCAACATCAAATGTTTTATTTTAACATTCAACACATTAAAATAATATATCCAACACAATAAATAACTGTGGGGCCAAGAAATCCTACGACCCGGCCCACTTCGTTCCTGGGTCGAAGGCCCAAGCCAAGGAGGCACCTGAAATCCGAGGAGGAAAAGAAGAAACCCAGGCACAAACAGGACGGGCCCAGGGACGACCCCATCGTCGGGCGTCCGAGAACTTGAGGGACAAGCTCGTAGCGAGCAGTCACCTCCACATTAAACGTACCTGACAACTGCCCTGGCCGCATTGATGGGGAGAGGACTTCACACCAGCGTCGCCTTGGTTGCCGTGACTCTCAAGGAGACTGAGAAGGCGGCTGATGGGACAAGTACCTGAGCAAAATGTCCTGATCGCTCAACAAGTGTAGGGCCAGGATTAGTTGGGTAAGGGATATATAATGTAAGGGAATCCCTCAAAAAAGGGGGAGGCGGAAAGGGGCTGAAAGAAAAAGGGGGAGAAGGAAAAGATGGAGGCAAAAGGGGAGAAAAGCCTCCTCGGCCATGGTCCGAGGAGCATCCCCCAACTGTAAATTGCTCTAAGCCTTTCATTAAATAAAAAGAGAAGGGAGCCCACGCCCAATGAACGCGGGCCGGTGCCTAGACCTTCGATCCACTCTCTACAAATTCATTGTTCGGGGTTCGTTAGGCCCTTGACCCAGATCCGTTGGGCCCGGGGCACCAAAAATTGCGGTCCCTACAATTGGCGCCGTCTGTGGGGAGGATTAGTGCGCCAGCCAGCACAACGGGCGACTGTTCTAAACAGATATTCTACAAGAGATCGGTGGTGATGCAAAAAAAAAAGAGAAGAAACTGCCAAAGAAACATTGCAGAAAGATAAAGGCTCAAGACAGAAGATTCAATAACAAAAAGAAAAACTTGATATTATTTCATAAAAGGAAAATCTACAAATTACAATCAGAGGCTCAGACAGGCTTGTTTTACAACTGTTCCTACCAGCTAGTCCTACAATCAGAGGCCCAGGCGGACCCGTCCTAAAACTAGCTAGAGGGAAGTGTCAACCCGTGCCCTTACTGGCATCAAGAGAATGGGAGGGCTTGGCAGTAAGCGGACGGAAGGGGGGTGAGGCGGGCTTGTTCCAAGGTCACCCACAACTCCTTTCTCGAAGCGGCTGAGCTTGAACAAAGCGAGGAGCAGATGCAGGGGCTCCGGGACGCCCTCCCCCATGATGTTCCCTTGATTTTCTCCAACCCCCACGAGCGTCGGCCGTCGGAGACGGCAACACTCAGGCACCGCCCATGATGTGAGTTCGCATGTCTCCTCCGTCGGGGGTGCGCTCCAAGGAGGGACGTTAGGTACTTCAACGACATCCCTCCGGGCCACCGTGCATGGCGCCATCGGTGTCACGCCTAGACTCTGCCACACCGGAAGCCCAGTCGGGGCTGCGGCCACAGTGGCTTTTGGCACAGATGTCCTCACACCCGTCCAAAGCCGCCCCATATCTCCTAACTTCGGTCACGATTTCGGCGGGGTTATTAAAGGGGCATGGGGAGTTGAAAGGTGGTGTTCTTTCTATTTGTGTTGAGAGGCTCATGGAGTATGAGGGAACCATCCCCCCAGGAGGCCTTATATAGAGGAGGAGGGTTGGTGAGAATTAATTCACGCAGAATTCGAAAAGGGAGTTACCGAAGCGTTGGGTAATAATGAAGCCATCAAATTCCAAGGGGGCCGCAGGCCGTTGGACTTCTGTCAATTCACGAGGCCATTAATGAAGGCGCGTCTCGTGCACCGAAGCGTCAGGCGCGGAACACAAACAGCCGAGAGACGTTTCGTGTAAGATAAAAGATGGGGCTCAAGCTGGAGGCAAGATCAATGCCACGTGTAAGATCATCACCCAACTGAAGGAGGGATCGTCCTCAGTAAAACGGTCCGAGGGCAAACCCCTACTCACGGAGAAATGAAAGTGTTAGACAGAACCAAGGCTCTGCATAGTCCTCGGACTCAGGCCTATGGGGAAACTAACTACTTCAGAAGGACAAGTGTTAGACAGAACCAAGGCTCTGCATAGTCCTCGGACTCAGGCCTATGGGGAAACTAACCACTTCAGAAGGACAAGTGTTAGACAGAACCAAGGCTCTGCATAGTCCTCGGACTCAGGCCTATGGGGAAACTAACCACTTCAGAAGGACAAGTGTTAGACAGAACCAAGGCTCTGCATAGTCCTCGGACTCAGGCCTATGGGGAAACTAACCACTTCAGAAGGACAAGTGTTAGACAGAACCAAGGCTCTGCATAGTCCTCGGACTCAGGCCTATGGGGAAACTAACCACTTCAGAAGGACAAGTGTTAGACAGAACCAAGGCTCTGCATAGTCCTCGGACTCAGGCCTATGGGGAAACTAACTACTTCAGGAGGACAAGTGTTAGACAGAACCAAGGCTCTGCATAGTCCTCGGACTCAGGCCTATGGGGAAACTAACTACTTCAGAAGGACAAGTGTTAGACAGAACCAAGGCTCTGCATAGTCCTCGGACTCAGGCCTATGGGGAAACTAACTACTTCAGGAGGACAAGTGTTAGACAGAACTAAGGCTCTGCATAGTCCTCGGACTCAGGCTCGCAGGGAAACTAACCACCTCAGATGATCCTAAGCGTTAGACAGAACCAAGGCTCTGTATGGTCATTGGACTCAGGCTCACGGGGAAACTAGCCACCTCAGATGATCCTAAGTGTTAGACAGAACCAAGGCACTGCATGGTCCCAGGACTCAGGCCTATGGGGAAACTAACTCCTTCAGAGGATTCTAGGTGTTAGACAGAACCAAAAGCGCTGCATGGTCCCAGGACTCAGACCTATGGGGAAACTAACTCCTTCAGAGGATTCTAAGTGTTAGACAGAACCAAAAGCACTGCATGGTCCTCGGACTCAAGCCTACGGGGAGCTAACCACTTAGCAACTGTACCTAGGTCTTGCATGGTCTTCGGACTCAAGCCTACGGGGAGCTAACCACTTAGCAACTGTACCTAGGTCTTGCATGGTCTTCGGACTCAAGCCTACGGGGAGCTAACAACTTAGCAACTGTACCTAGGTCTTGCATGGTCCTCGGACTCAAGCCTACGGGGAGCTAACCACTTAGCAACTGTACCTAGGTCTTGCATGGTCCTCGGACTCAAGCCTACGGGGAGCTAACAACTTAGCAACTGTACCTAGGTCTTGCATGGTCCTCCGACTCAAGCCTATGGGGAGCTAACCACTTAGCAACTGTACCTAGGTCTTACATGGTCTTCGGACTCAAGCCTACGGGGAGCTAACCGCTTAGCAACTGTATCTAGGTCTTGCATGGTCTTCGGACTCAAGCCTACGGGGAGCTAACAACTTAGCAACTGTACCTAGGTCTTGCATGGTCTTCGGACTCAAGCCTACGGGGAGCTAACCACTTAGCAACTGTACCTAGGTCTTGCATGGTCCTCGGACTCAAGCCTACGGGGAGCTAACCACTTAGCAACTGTACCTAGGTCTTGCATGGTCTTCGGACTCAAGCCTACGGGGAGCTAACCACTTAGCAACTGTACCTAGGTCTTGCATGGTCCTCGGACTCAATTCTACGGGGAGCTAACCACCTATACTAAAGGTAGCAACAAGACCAAGGCTCTGCATGGTCCTCGGACTCAGGCCTATTTGGAAATTAACTACATTGAAGAAATCCCAAGTGTCTACTTGAAGAAATTCTATCTGGCCCTTAGGAGACGAAAGGTGCATCAGAGCATACATGCCCTCTTATTATAATAGTTGACACCGCGATTGACCGAGATACAACCGAAGTCAAAATCACACAAGTAAAGAAAAGGCGAATGGCGTGCAAGTAGGCCAACAGGCACAACAAATAGAAAAAGAAATAAAACACGTATTTCATTAAGTCCATAAAGGTTACATGGTGAACACCACATTACAATCTAAAAGAAAAAGATGCAAAAGACAAGAGAGGCGACAGGTTCGAGGGGCCTGTCCTGCCCACTTATTTTCCTCCCTCAGCAAGGGGCTGGACCATGGCAGCTCCAAGGCCTTCTGCTCCTTGGCCAGGAGGGACAGCCTGTGAAGGCGCGGCAGGAACGGCTGCCTCCTCGGCGGCGGGAGCCTCAGCCTCAGAGGTGGACTTAGCAACCCCCTGGGGCGCCTCCTCAACGGGGCCCTTACCTGATTCTGCTACCTTGGGAAGGTCACTTCCTTGGGCAGGCTCGCCCGAGGGTTCAGCGATTGAGGTGCCCTCACCCGCAACAACGCTGGCTTCCTCCGCGGCCTCAGCGCTACCTGGAGTCGCCTCACGGATGGCAGGAGGGTAGTACACGCTTTCCTCTTTCCACAAATCAGACGAGGCCTCAACCCTGGCTTGTCTGAGAGCCTCCCTCCAAACCTCAGCAGAGTAGCGCCTGCACAACCCGGGGACTTGATCTTTAAAGGCTGCCTCTGTCTCTGCCATCCCAGCATCATAAGCCTTCTCCTCGGCTTCCTGCTTAGCGGCCAGGGCGTCTTCTTTGCCTTGGACAGCCTCAAACTTGGCCCTAACGGCCTCGTCTCTGGCCTCCTCTGCCACCCTCTTGGCTTCTTCTGCAGCAGCCACCTTCTTTGGCAGATCAGCAAGCAGCTCCTTTGCCATTTTCAGCTGCTCCTCCGCCTCGCCCAGGTGCTTTAAATGATCTTCGGCCTGCTTCTGGAAGCCGGCAAGGCCTGACAGGGCGGTATCCCGAGCACTGGTCATCGCACTCAGCTCCTCCCGGGCCTTGGCAAGATCGGCCTTAGAGTTTTTAAGGACCTGTGTGGCCTCCAGGAGTTTCACACGCTCCACGTCCATGGCCTTCCCCTGGTCATGGGCCACGTCCTCCAACTTGTAAGTGGCCTGAATGGCCTGCCCAACAGGACGAGCACACGGTTAGCCAAGCTCAGAAAAGGGAGTGAAAGAACTAAAACTGGGAAAGTCATAAGTGTTGAGGCATTTACCATTCCCAAGTACCTCTTGAGGCATAGGAAGACCTCTCGGCTCCTCATAGTTCCCAGCTCCGCCATGTCAGCTGGGAGTAACAGACACCTTTCCAGCGCGTCGGCCACGTACGCGCCTTCACCCTCTTTGAAATCCCTGAGGGAGGAGTCTTCCCTCAGCGGCTCCCCATGGAGCGTTAGGGAAGGAAGCCAGGCCTGCGGCTCGGGCTGGGCGTCAGCCTGCTTTTCCTGACCTCGGGAGCCTATCTTCATTTGTTTGGGTTGCCGCCGAGTGTCATCCCCCTCCCGCGGAGACTCGGACCTCTCCTCAGCTGACCTTTTGCCCTTATCCTTCTTCTGCTTGGGATCAGAGGGCTCAGGTCTAGAAGGCAGACTCGTCTTGGACGGAGAAGGAGGAAGCCTCGACTGGGTAGAGGCCGACCTACCCTGAGCAGAATGGGTTTTAGGAGGAGGAAGCTCTGGCTTTGATTTCCCCGGCTGGCCTTCAATCAGTTCCGACAGGCTAGGTTAGGGCCTCTTCTTGTAACCCATTTCGTGCCGAGAAGAGGACTTGGACACTGAGAAGTCTGCTTCAGTCAGACAAGGGTCACCCAAATCTCCGGGAGGGTCCTCGGACTGTTGGACTTGTTCGAACACGTCAAACTCGTCCTCGGCAGGGCCAAAGTCAGCAACCTCCTCTTCCCTCTCTAAGCCTACGTCGGCGGGCTCCGAGAGTCTAAGGGAGAAAGAGGAAGGGCCCGCAGGTGTTACGCCTTCTGATGTAGAGGGCACCTCGGGGAACCGAAACCCGTCCTCGGTCACGGTTATTTTTCGAAGCCGAGGATCCTTTGCTCTGATCACGTACTTCGGCGCCGCAAATGACTTGTGAGCTGGGTCATATTTTAAGATCTGGTGAGCGGCCCTAACCTGATTGTCAGCCTCGTTCACGAAAACCTCTGCCCTCAGCACCTTTTGCAAGTCTTCCCGATTGATCAGGCTGAAGTGGCGCGTGAAGGCGTGTGGATCTGCAAGAGGAATCACATTCACATTAGAAGCCAAACGGTACAAAAAGAAATGGACGAAGTAAAAAATGGAACTGATCAGGGTCCGAGAACCCTCTCCCCATCTTCCCATTGCCCCACCTGGGGTCCCCTCCGTCGTCGGGCAGTGAAGGCCATCGTGCCACTCTCCGGATACGATGAGGAAGTCCTTGTTCAACCCCTTGCTGGACTCAGGAAGGCACTGAATGAGCCGGACCCTGTCATCCCTGGTCTTCAGATAGTAAGTTTCACCCTTCAAGCACTGAAGGTTATAACACCAGTTGACGTCATGATGGGTCAACCTCAATCCCATCTTCTCGTTTAGGGCATCCACACAGCCCAGAATCCTAAAGACGTTGATGGCACACTGGGTGGGGGCTAGCCGGAAGTGCGTTAGATAGCCCCTCATCACCGGCCCCATGGGTATTCTCATGCCACCCTCAACGAAGGCAACGATGGGTATCACCACCTCGCCCTCCTGCCTCCGAAGGCGCCACTCGCCCTCCGCGCAATACCTCAAGCCCACGTTGGCAGGTATCTTATAATCGGCGATGAATTTCTCCATCGCCTCCTCAGTGAAGACATACTTCTTAAATATACCCATCCCAAACAATGCCTAAGCAAGCTAAGAGAGAGCAAATGAAAAAGAGGAAGTTCAAAGAGAGGGAGGGTGACTTACAGAAATGCGTAGGAGCTCCTCGGACCAACTTTATATGCTGGAGATGTAGACTCTTGTGTGCGAATGAACAGAGGAACCAGCTTTTCAAATGGGCATTTATACCCACCAATCAAGGGGTCGTGCGGGTTTTCCCATCCCCAACTGCCAGGCGAATCCCCACCGTTGGATCGTCATCCTCCCGTTGAACGTGGGGGGCACAGAGCTGCCTGAATTTAATGAAGGGAACGTCACGCCCTTCGAAGCGTCAATAACGCGTCTGGGGCAGATGAAAGGGCTCCGGAACTGACAGGGGATCAGACTTAGTGGGACGCGTGGCAGGCCCGAGGACATCAAAATCCTCCTTTCCGCCCGAGGATGCGGATAGCATGATTTTGAGGGGCTATTGTGGGGCCAAGAAATCCTACGACCCAGCCCACTTCGTTCCTGGGCCGAAGGCCCAAGCCAAGGAGGCACCTGAAATCCGAGGAGGAAAAGAAGAAGCCCAGGCACAAACAGAACGGGCCAAGGAGGACCCCATCGTCGGGCATTCGAGAACTTGAGGGACAAGCTCGTAACGAGCAGTCACCTCCACATTAAGTGTACCTGACAACTGCCCTGGCCGCATTGATGAGGAGAGGACTTCACACCAGCGTCGCCTTGGTTGCCGTGACTCTCAAGGAGACTGAGAAGGCGGCTGATGGGACAAGTACCTGAGCAAATGTCCTGATCGCTCAACAAGTGTAGGGTTAGGATTAGTTGGGTAAGGGATATATAATGTAAGGGAATCCCTCAAAGGGGGGGGTCTCTGAAAAAGGGAGAAAGGGGGAGAAGGAAAAGATGGAGGCCAAAGGGGAGAAAAGCCTCCTCGGCCATGGTCCGAGGAGCATCCCCCAATTGTAAATTGCTCTAAGCTTTTCATTAAATAAAAAGAGAATGGAGCCCACGCCCAGTGAACGCCGGCCGGCGCCTAGACCTTCGATCCACTCTCTACAAATTCATTGTTCGGGGTTCGTTGGGCCCCTGACCCAGATCCGTTGGGCCCGGGGCACCAAAAATGCGGTCCCTACAATAACAATCACAACCATCAATACATTAAAATACTATTTTTTTTAACACCACACATTAAAAAAAAAAAATTGTTTTAAGTTTTAAGCTACGGTGAGCAGCAATTTATAGCAGCTCACTATAGGTAATACTCAAATTATTTTGAGTTTTGCTTCTTTGTTGTACAAGACATTTTGAGAGTATTGGTTGCTAAATTGACTTTTTAGTCAATTTAGAAACCTTATTGGGATGTCCTTACAGTAGCACAAAATTAAAAATAAAACTAATATTTTATTCCACAAAAGTTAAACAAAGAAAATTTGGTGGTTATGGTTGTTGTTTATTGTGTTGGATATATTATTTTATTGTGTTAAATGCTAAAATAAAACCATTGATATTGTTCGTTTTGTAAAATGTGGTGTTAAAATAGATAAAGTAGTATTTTGAGTTACTAAGCATTGGCATTGGGTCTTGCAAATGGTATATGTTGGTGAATTTTAGCATTAAAGCACAAAAGAAGCCCATTACCGGGTCTTCTAATTGCAAAATTTTTTACAATAGTGCTATAGTACCATAAAAAATTTATGATGGTACTGTAGCAAAATGGTATAAGTTTTTAATATATTTTATTCCCACTTCTCTCTCTTTCACTCTTTGCATCTCTTTCACTCTCTAGGAAAATAAATTGTGTGTTGTATATTTGTGTAAATATATTATTTTAATGTGTTGTATAGGAAAATAAAAGTTGGGACATTGGGTGTGTTATAAAATGGTATGGTATAATTGATAAATTAGTTTTTGAGATGGTAAAATAGAATAGTTTGAAAATGGCAGATATGAATGCTCAGCATTCACAATGAGGTTGTTAAAATGACTAAATAGTCATTTTAGCAATCTAAATGCTAAAAACACACTTACAGCAAAGTTGTTATTTTGACTCATTGCTATAATATTTTTTAACTCATTACTACAGTGGGCTGCTATCTCTAGTAGCCCACTGTAGCTGAGAGTTATTTGCTACTAATAATATTTTATTAGTCTCCCACACGCTCAACCTCTTTCACGGGAAAGAATATTTTAGATGAAAAGTAATAAAAAAAAGTAATAAAACAGGAAAACAGGAATTAAAAAAGTAATAAAAAAGAATATTTAAATGAAAAGCTAAAAATTTTAGATGTTTTAATGTTTGTTGTATTGCAAAATGAGTTGTTAAAATAGATAAAGTAGCTTTTTGAGTTGCTAAAAGTTATAATGTTTAGCAACTTTACAGTAAGTGTTCTAAAAACTATATATTTTTTAGCAATTTTAGAACATTCACATCAAGGGTTTTAAAAATTTATCATATAGCATCTAAAAAACCAACTTTATAACATTTAACACATCACTTTACAATACACCCAACATCAAAACTTCTATTTTTTTTACCACTTCATTTAAATATTCTTTATTTATTTTTTTATTCATTTTTTATTCTTCCTCTCTCTCCCCCTGTCTTTCTCTCTTTCTCAACCCACCACCCATGCCACAACCACCACAAACCTACCACCCATGCCACAACCAACAATAACCCACTGCCACCTCCACCAGCCACATCCACCCACCACCACAAACCAAAAAAAAATATAAAAAAAAAAAGGAAGAAGAAGCCTCCACCATCACCTCCACACCCACCCTTAGCCACCGCCAACCCAACCACCAAAAAAAAAAAAAAAAAAAAAAAAAAAAAGGCAAAAACCACCAGCCAGCAAGCACCACAGCTATAACAACTACCATCGTCACCACCACCCACAACCACAACCCCCAACCACCAAAATCACAACCAAATCACAAACCCATAACCTCATCACCACCAACAACTGGAAAAAGAAAAAGAAAAGCAACCCACTATTTGTGCCTCTCTTCTCTGAAGCAACCTAACCAACAAAGTCACCTATTTCTTCTCAACCCAGCAAAACCCACATCCACACACCCACTGCTAGCCACCAACACCCAAAAAAAAAATAAAAACAAAAACAACCACCACAACCCACTAACCACAAAACCCACTCAACAACTGCCATAGCCACAACAACCACAACCACTGTCACCACCACCCACAACCTCAACCCCCAACTACCAAAATCACAACCAAATCTCAAACCCAAACCAACAACCACATCACTAACAACCAGTGGCAGAGCCAGGATTTTGGTTCAGAGGAGGCAAAATTAAAAGACAACATTTAAAGTGAAATTAATCTAAAAAATATTGATCGATAATGATAACAAAATAAATAAACAATTATAAGAAAATAAATATATTTCATATCATTAAAATAAATAAACAAAATTAACCAATTCATAGTTACTACAAAATCTACAACAAAAAGTTTACAAACTAATGTGGTAAAAATGTGATTAGTGTTATGTAAACAATATAATGAATAGATGTTTGTGATTATTTTTTGTAAGGCGAAAACACCATTTTGGTGTCACAGTCAATTTGGTCCCTACATTTTAATAACAATCAATTTGATCCTTATTATTTTCAACTTGCAATCAATTTGGGCCCTACCGTTAATTCACTAACGGAAAATGCTTATGTGGCTAACGGATTGCACAGTTATTAACGCTTATGTGGCAAATAAAATATAATAAAAAATATTTAATAGATATTTAAAAAACCAGGTCAGCACTTAAATTCAAAAATAAAATCAATTTCTCAATTTTAAAGAAAAAAAAAAATGTTAGAGCATTCTTAGTTTTTCTTGCATTTTCTTAGCAATCAAACACAAACACCAAAAAAAAAAAAAAAAACGTAGAGAATTCAAAATTTTATGCTCCATTATTTTCACTATGTTTTCTCACGAACCAAACAGGAGTAGGTGAACTAAACAAATGTGGATCTAACTAAAAAAAAATCAAAGCAGAAATGCGAAATCAAAGAGATCAAAAAAATTAAATCAGTTGCTAAATTTTATGAGATTGTTTTGAATTATTAGCCCAGATGACCATCCACAAAAGAAAAACCAATATTTCATTATCATTCCAAAGAATCTTTACATAACAAAAAGCTAATTCATTACAAATCTATCATATACCCGTAACCCATGAAAAGCCAACAAATCCAACAAGAAACCCATTTTTAAATATGGCTCGGTTTTGACTCTTTGATCTCTCTCTAGCATTGAATCAGTGGCAAAGGTTTGATGGCGGAAAGACTCGGCGGAGATTTATGGACGTCCGAGGGTTGTGACAGAGCAAGGAGGCTTTGCCTTCTTTAAATCAAAGAGAGAGAAAAGGGTTATAGATTGGGTTTAGAGAGATTGGGGTTTGGCCGTGAGAAACGAGAACCACCGCCTGGAGTGGTGATGGTGACGAGTGGCGACAACGAACGAGGGGTTGCTCTGCCATGGCTGTTCAGATTGCTCTGGCCACTGAGTCTAAGCTAGAAACGCAGAACAGATTTGGACATCATGAAATCACATAGAACAAATACTCACCAAACCCACTTCCAAACGAACCTTCATGGATGAAATGGCTAGAGAGAGACTGGAATTAGAAGTCATAACTCATAAGGAGCGAGAGATAGAGCCATGGCATTTGGTCAGTGGGAAGAGAGTTTAGAGTTTAAGTCTTTCCGACCATAGGTGTCAAATTTTCAAGGCAAAGGACAGATCTGGATAAATTATATGTTGCTTTCAAATCTGGGTTTAAGTAAATTATATTGGTAATTTTGATTTTTATGTGTTTGTGTTTAGTTGCTTAGAAAATACAAGAAAAACAAAGAAGTTCCGTTAATGAGATTACTTGCATGTCTGAGAAGGTGGGGGGAAGTAATAGAACAAGACAGCAAATGAAATACTTTGTTGATACCATTAATTGTTGTTGCCTTAAGGAAGTTCCGTTTATGGGACCATTGTATACTTGGTTATATTTAAAAGAGGATGGTTCTCAAATTAGAGAAAGGTTGGATAGAGTTTTGGCTACGGTGGAGTGGTTTCATTTATTTCCAATGGCAAAGCTTACTCATCTTTCATCATCGGTTTCTGATCATTCTCCTCTTAGTCTTCAGTTATTTGCTAAATCAAGAAAAAAGAGGATGGAAAGAGTTTTCAGATTTGAATCCATGTGGTTAAAGGATCCAAGATGTGAGGCGATTGTGGATGGAGCTTGGGATGAAGGATTGTATGGAGGGTCGGATGATGTTCTAAATAAATGTTTAGAGAATTGCCGTGCTAGACTTGAGATATGGAATGGAGCTGAATTTGGTAATATGGGGAGAATAGTAGCTGAATTACAGAAAAAGTTGGAATGGTTAGAGTTGCAACCTTCAAGTCCGGACATGATTAGATCTTTAAGGAATACTAGAATAGAGTTGAATTGTTGGATGGATAAGGAAGATGATATGTGGAGGTAAAGATCAAGAATTAGTTGGATGCAATATGGGGATAGGAATACTAGGTTTTTCCATGAGAAAGCTTCAGCAAGGTACAAAAAGAATCTAATAGAAGGTTTGTTGGATGAAAATGGAAGGTGGTTGGAGGGGGGTGAGAATGTGGAAGAATTGATGTTGCAGTACTATGAGAGTCTTTTTACTAGCAGTGATCCAATGGAGTTTGAAGAAATCCTTGATGCAGTTCAACATAAAGTCACCCCCAGAATGAATCAAATACTTGTAAGAGAGTTTTTTGATGCTGAAGTGAAAAAAGCAATTAATCAAATGTACCCTTTGAAGTCTCCGGGTCCAGATGGCATGCCTCCTCTATTTTATCAACACTTTTGGCCTAAGATTGGTGGTGTGGTTACTTCAACAATGTTGGCTTTCCTCAATTCAGGTATCATTCCTCCAAACTTTAATCATACTCATATTGTTCTTATTCCTAAATGTAAAGAGCCAAAAAATGTGACTAATTATAGACCCATTAGTCTTTGCAATGTGGTTTATAAGCATCAAAAGCCATTACAAATAGGTTGAAAAAAGTACTTCCTTCTATTATTAGTGATACCCAAAGTGCGTTTGTGCATGGAAGGTTAATCACTGATAATGTTCTTGTAGCATATGAGATGATGCATCATATTAGTAACAAAAAGAGTGGAAGGGTGGGTGATTTGGCTCTAAAGTTGGATATGAGTAAGGCTTATGATAAGGTAGAGTGGAGTTGGTTGGAAAAAATTATGCACAAGCTGGGTTTTGATAGTAAATGGTGTGCTTTGATTATGAAGTGTGTCACTACTGTTTCTTATTCAGTGAAGATTAATGGAGTGCCTAAAGGGCATATTGTTCCAAGTAGGGGAATTAGGCAGGGTGATCCACTATCTCCTTATCTTTTCTTGTTATGTGCGGAAGGACTTTCTGCCCTTATTAACAAAGAGGTGGAGCATGGGAGGTTGGGGGGTGTCGCAGTTTGACGTAGGGGTCCTAAAATATCACATCTTTTCTTTGCTGATGATAGTTTGATATTTTGTAAAGCGTCCTTGGAGGAGTGTGATGCCCTTCAAAGGGTGTTGAGGGTGTATGAGGGTGCTTCGGGATAGCAGTTAAATCGTGCTAAAACTTCACTATTTTTTAGTAGTAATACTCCTATTGATATTCAAGAAATTATCAAGGAGAGGTTTAGGGCCCAAGTGATTAAGCACCATGAAAAATATCTGGGTTTGCCATCATTGGTGGGAAGAAATAAAAAGAATACTTTTGATTCTATTAAGGACAAATTAAGGAGAAAACTTACTGGATGGAAAGAGAAGTTATTGTCTAAGGCGGGTAAAGAAGTGTTGATAAAAGCTGTGGCCCAAGCAATTCCGACATCTACTATGAGTGTTTTTAAATTGCCTAACTCTTTATGTGAAGATTTGACTAGCATGATCCGCAATTTTTGGTGGGGACAAAGAAATGATGAAAAGAAAATAGCTTGGATGAGTTGGGAGAAATTATGCACTCCAAAGAGTTGTGGTGGGATGGGATTTAAAAAGCTTAGAGAATTCAATTTAGCTTTATTGGCAAAGCAAGGGTGGAGACTTCAGCAGGGTCAAGATTCATTGGTGTATAAGGTTTTAAAAGCTAAATATTTTCCCACATCTGATTTTTCACACGCTGCATTGGGTAATAATCCTTCTTTTACATGGCGGAGTATTATGGCTGCCCAACCTCTTATCAAGTATGGTTTAAGATGGAGAATTGGTAATGGTGATAGTATTCGGATTTGGAGCGATAAATGGATGCCCATGCCTTCAACTTTTATGATTTCATCTCCAAGATTGTTTATGCCACAAGATATGAAGGTTAGTGAATTGATAGACAAGGAAGAGGCTGCTTGGAAGGCGGGGGTTGTTGATGCATTGTTTTTGCCACATGAAGCAAAGGCCATTAAAGCCATTCCTATAAGTACTAATCTGCCTGAAGACAAACAGATTTGGGCTTGGAGCTCTAATGAAGTTTTTTCTGTGAAAAATGCTTATTGGGTGGCATGTCAAATATTGTCTCTTGTTCAGTCCATGGGATCATCATTTGATGGCAGTCAAGACAAAAGCTTTTGGAAGAGAATATGGCAGATCAATGTGCCTCATAAAATAAGGCACTTTGCTTGGAGAGCTTGTAGGGACATTCTTCCTTTGAAAACTAACTTGGTTAAAAGAAATGTTTTGCAGGTTGATATTTGTGATGAATGCAATGTGGAGGCAGAGGACTCTATTCATTTTTTCTGGAGATGTACCCGGGCTAAAGTTATGTGGCCTTCATCAAAACTGAGTTTCCCTAACGTTCTTAACCGGCTTAGTTCTTTTAAGGAGATAATGTGGTGCTTAATGATGGATGAAAACTGTGCAGCAGAAAGTATTGAATTGATAGTCACCTGTGCTTGGGCATTGTGGAGTAATAGGAATGAGATTCGGCATGGTGGAAAGCGTCGAGATGGAAGGCAGCTTATTCACCAGGCATCGCAATATTTGGTGGAATATCAGTCTGCAATGGAGTTGTTACCGGCTATTGAGAAACCTGTACAGCAAGTTATGAGTTGGAATCCACCTCCTGCACCGTATTTGAAGTTTAATGTGGATGGTGCAATATTTCCTGAGTTGCGGTCTGTGGGAATTGGTGTTATAGTAAGGAAATGGGACGGTAGTTTTGTTGCAGCAATGAGCAAGCTTATTAATGCACCGTTGGGGCCTCTTGAAGCAGAATCTAAGGCTGTCGATGTTGGCCTACAATTTGCAAAAATGCTTGGAGTTTCTGAATTAATAATTGAGGGAGATTCACTAATAGTCTCTAGGGCATTGAGTCACTCTTCCTCTATTCCAGCCTCAATTGATGCGATGATTATGGGCATTAGATCTACTATCATGGAATTTCACAATGTTAATTTTTCCCATGTAAAACGCAATGCAAATATTCTAGCTCATTTGTTAGCAAAGTATGCCAAAGGCATAGTTCATCAGTGTATTTGGATGGAGAATTGTCCTAGTTTCTTAGAATTAGCAATTCTTCATAATGTAAACTCTACTGTTATTTGATTTAATATAAAGTGTGTGCTTTCTTATAAAAAAAAAAATTTTCTTTCTTTAAAATTGAGAAATTGATTTTATTTTTCAATTTAATTACTGACCTGGCATTCTAAATATCAATTAAATATTTTTTATTTTATTTTATTTGCCACATAAGCGTCAAGTGTGCCAATTATGCAATCGGTTAGCCACGTCAGCATTTTCCGTTAGTGAATTAACGGTTGGGACCAAATTGATTGCAAGTTAAAAATAACAAAGACCAAATTGATTGCTATTAAACTGTACGGACCAAATTGACTATGACACCAAAATGTAGGGACAAAAATAGTGTTTTCGCCTATTTGTAATTGGTGACATGCCAATTTGTAAGATGTAAATTTTACAATATCTCTAGCATCCCTTAACAATAAAATACTGCAAAAAGTATCATTAATAGTGAAAATAATGATAGAAATTAAAAAAAAAAAAATTGTGAAATAGGTGTCAAACGTGGGACAAGACAAAAGCTTACAAGAATAGTAGAATAGGTGAAAAGGGGATATGATTTGATGTTTAAGAAAACTTTCTTTTTACTTTCTTTTTCTTGTGTCATATTCACTTTCAAGTTTCAACCTATTGGAGTCATTTTTTCCTTTCTTTTTCCTGTGTCATAGTCCCTTAAGATTACAATTACATATACAAGGAAATTTTAGGTGGAGTTAGGGGGGGGGGGGGGGGGGGAGGTGCCCCCCCCCTCACCCCCTTTTGGCTCCGCCACCGCTAACAACAATCAGAAAAACAAAAACAAAAACAAAACAGAAGCCAATGAGAGATCAAACCACAGTTGAAAATCAGGGAGAGAGATGTGGGTTGATTTGGGTTTCTAGATTCGGCAATCTCATTATATGTGGCTCGGGTTGATGGAAGTGGTGACTTGATGGAGTGTGTGGTGAAGAAATGGTGGCTGAGAGAGAGAATTGTGGGTCGGGCTTTGAAGGAGAGAGGTGGTTAAGAGGGAGAGAGTGACAGAGAGAAATTTGAGAGAGAGCAGAGAGTGTTAAGTGTGAGTCTAGGGTTGTAAACGAGCCAAGTTTTGTCGAGTAGTGTGTGTTTGAACTTGGCTCGTTAATAAAAATCAAATGCTCAAGTTTGGCTTGAGCTTGAAACAAGCCTAAAAACAATGTTTGAACTCAAGCTCGTGAGAGTGCCAAAAAGCTTGAGCTCGGTTTGGCTTGGCTTGATTAATTAGTCAAGCCAAGCTCGAGCTTAATATCAAGCTCAAACTTGAGCTCAAGTCAAGCTTTTTAGCTTGGGATAAAAATAAAAAAAATTGCATCATCAAATGCTTATATCACCAAAAATCAAGTAAACAAATATATATATATATATATAATATACTCATTTTATCATGCTTCTAACACTCATGATTAGAAATTGTTTAAATTATAATATTACATAATTAAATCCATCCATCATCATTTATTGTCTCTAGCTTGAGTAATTGTTCAAAATACAATTTTGACATCCACATTTGTCATTTATGCAACTATAATCTTCACAAAATCTTCACAAATCTAAATAAATTAACATTCTAAAACATCTATGAATAAACAAACTATAAATTAATATTCCAAAGCATATGTGTAATGTCATAATAATGAGTTTATTTAGTAAACATATATCAAGCTATAAATGAGCCCAAGTTCAACATGTTTTGTATCGAGCTCTATTGTTCACAAGTTTGTTCATGAACAATTTTTTTTGCTTGAGCTCGGCTTGTTTATCAAACAAACCTAAAACTAAGGCTCAAGCTTGGCTTATTTGTAAACAAACGAACATGAATGAGCTTTTTATCGAGCTGAGCTCGAGTTGTTCAAGAACGGTTTGGTTCGTTTACAGCCCTAAGTGTGAGATCTGAGAGGAGAGAGAGAAGGGGAATAAAAAACAATAAAAAATGAGTAGCAACTTACTACAATAAGGTGTTAGTAATAACATCTTACTGTAGCAAGGTGCTAAAAAATTTAAAATTTAACACCACCGATGTAGGGCTTTTTTAGTGGTTTTGTTGCTAAAAATAGTTTTTTGCATTTATAAGGTCCGGTTAACGCGTATACAGGTGTGGAAGGAAAAAAAAATTGTTAAATTGAAAAGCTAGGCTGCCTACCTTGTTTGACACGAAGAGTCGAAGACCGTCCAAGAAAGTGGAAAGTGAAAGGATTTGCAAGTTGCTCGAGTAATATTGACTTCAGGTCTCCGACTGCGACAGTCTTTGGTATCCAATACATATTATAGAATATAGACATTAGTACATTGAGAAAAACCTATTGACTCAATGTAAAATTTGTGTGAACGGGAATAGATTTGGAACTAGTAAGAAGCTGCTTTTCTGAGAAGTGCGTTATGGAGAAAGACTTCTCCCACAAGGCCCTTACAAAATCGAGGGTTCTACTTGGAATACTTCAGCCAATGCTTGACTCCTGTGCAGAGTCGGAGATAATGTGTTGTAGAAACTGATCAATACAAGACTCTCATCAGTCTTCTATAAATCACCATCCAATAATGTAATATTGACTTCAGGTCTCCGACTGCGACAGTCTTTGGTGTCCAATACATATTATAGAATATTGACATTAGTACATTGAGACAAAACTCAATGTAAAATTAGTGTGAACG
Organism: Quercus aquifolioides; assembly: GCA_019022515.1. Classification (NCBI taxonomy): domain Eukaryota; kingdom Viridiplantae; phylum Streptophyta; class Magnoliopsida; order Fagales; family Fagaceae; genus Quercus; species Quercus aquifolioides. Next base: position 43,279,010 of record CM032327.1, read on the forward strand.
GGGAATAGATTTGGAACTAGTAAGAAGCTGCTTTTCTGAGACGTGCTTTATGGAGAAAAACTTCTCCCACAAGGCCCTTACAAAATTGAGGGTCCTACTTAGAATACTTCAGCCAATGCTTGACTCCTGTGCAGAGTCGGAGATAATGTGTTGTAGAAACTGATCAATACAAGACTCTCATCAGTCTTCTATAAATCACCATCCAATTAGTATCATTTTCGTGGGTTGCTGCTATTTTACATAATCTTTTAGTTTAGCAACTGATCATGGACGGTTCCTTAGGATCCATTAGACTCCTTTTCCTTGGCTTGCTCATTATTGCAAGTATTCATCCCAACTTCTTCTGCAGCGGAGATTATGAGGTTCATTGCATCGAAAGCGAGCGACATGCCCTTCTCAAGTTCAAGCAACATCTTAAAGATCCCTTAAACCGGCTTGCCTCTTGGGCTGGTGATGGGGATTGTTGTCAATGGGCGGGTGTTGTCTGCCACAATGTTACTGCTCATGTCCACGAACTCCATCTTAGAAGCTTTCCTCCTTCGCGTGATTTTCTTACTAATGAGTACCAACACGAAGTACAATATGAAGCTTACGTGCAGTCAATGTTTGGTGGTAAGATAAATCCTTCTCTGCTTGATTTGAAGCATTTAAATTACTTGGACCTGAGCAACAATGATTTCAGTGGTACTCAAATTCCCAAATTCCTCGGCTCAATGGGGAGTTTAAGATATCTTAATCTCTCTAATGCGAGATTTGAGGGTGTGATACCTCATCAACTAGGAAATCTCTCAAATTTGTGCTATCTCGATCTTCAAGGTTATGGTTTATATGCCAATAACCTTCAATGGCTTTCTGGTCTTCCTTCACTACAGCATCTTGATATGAGTCATGTAAATCTTAGAAAAGCCTCTGATTGGTTACAGGTGACAAGCAAACTCATGTCCTTGTTGGAGTTAAGGTTGTCGGATTGCGAACTTCGTTTCATTCCATCCACACCCAATGGTAACTTTACATTTCTTGTCTCCCTTGATCTTTCTGGGAACTTTTTTGAGAACACTTTTATTCCATTATGGATCTTCAGTCTTCCAAATCTAGTTTCTTTTGATCTATCTGACAATGGCTTTCAAGGTCCAATCCCTGATGAACTCCAAAACATGACCTCTCTAAAACACCTCTATCTATCGGAGAACCATTTCAACCATCCAATTCCCATTTGGTTGTATAGTTTTAGTCATCTTAAGTTTCTTGACCTTCACTCCAATAATTTGCAAGGTACAATCTCTAGTGCCATTGAAAACCTAACATCTGCTATTAGTATTGATTTTTCATACAATGAACTTGGAGGAAAGGTACCAAGATCGTTGGGTAATCTTTGTAACTTAAGGGAAATCAAATTGTCATCCAACAAATGGAGTCAAGAGATATCTGAAATCTTAGAAAGTTTATCAGGGTGTCTTTCCGAGAAACTAGAGATCTTAGAATTAACAGATGCTCAACTTCCTGGTCATTTGACAGGTGAACTTGGGATGTTTAAAAATCTAGTCAAACTTAATTTTGTGTATAATTCAATTTCAGGACCAATTCCAATGTCTCTAGGAAATCTCTCATCTTTAAAATTCTTGGATCTTTCAAATAATCAATTCAAAGGAACTCTTCATCAAAACTTTTGGCAATTGAAAAATCTAGTCAGAGTTACTTTTTCGAAGAATTCAATTTCAGGTCCAATTCCAGTGCCTTCAGGGAACCTTTCATCTTTGGCATTCTTGGATTTTTCACATAATCAATTCAATGGAACTCTCCATCAAAATTTTGGGCAATTTAAAAATCTTGTCAGACTTTCTATTTGGAATAATTCAGTTTCGGGTCCAATTCCAGTTTCTTTAGGGAATCTTTCATCTTTGAGAATTCTGGATCTTGCAAATAATCAATTCAAAGGATCTCTCCCTCAAAATTTTGGACAACTTTCTAAACTAGAGATTTTATATATTGAATCAAATATGTTGGAAGGTGTTGTGTCCGAAGTTCATTTTTCCAATTTGACAAGATTGATTGAATTTTTTGCATTTGGAAACCGACTGACTTTAAAAGTAAGTCATGATTGGATTCCTCCTTTTCAGCTTGAGAAATTAAACTTGCAATCATGGAATTTAGGGCCAAAATTTCCTCAATGGCTTTGTTCACAAAGATATCTTCGTCATTTGGACATATCCAACACAGGAGTTTTAGATGTGGTTCCTCTTTCATTTTGGGACTCATCTTCTCAGTTCGAATATCTAAATCTTGCAAACAATCTATTCCATGGAGAGATTCCAAATTGTCCCATGATTTTGTCTACTTCTTCAGTGATTGATTTGAGTTCAAACCACTTCAATGGTCCATTACCTTGTATATCCTCTAATGTGATTGTGCTAGATCTTTCTAACAATTCATTTTCTGGATCTATTTCACACCTTTTGTGTTTCAAGGTGAATGAGTCCAAACAATTAGGATTTCTCAATCTTGAAAAAAATCACTTATCAGGAAAAATACCTGATTGTTGGACAAAGTGGAAGAAGTTGGAGTTCTTAAATTTGGGGAACAACAATTTTACTAGTAGCATTCCAGCATCCATCAGATCCTTGACTCTTCTAAAGTCTTTGCGCCTACACAACAACAAACTCTCAGGAAAATTACAATCATCTTTGAAAAATTGTGAAAAGTTGGAGAATATTGATGTTGCTGAAAATGAGTTTTTTGGAAGCATACCTTCATGGATAGGACATAAATGGTCAAGCTTGATGATTCTCAACCTTCGCTCAAATAATTTCCAAGGTCACATACCAGAAGAACTTTGTGCTCTAACTTCACTTCAGATTTTGGACCTGTCACATAATAAGCTATCTGGAAGCATGCCTACATGTGTTAAAAATTTCAGTGCTATGGCCACAAATTTTTTTTCAAATCATGACATGAGTTTTCGCTTCACATCTTCTTATGATGAAATTCTCCCTCGTGAAAGTGCATTGCTTGTGATAAAGGGAAGAGTTTTTGAGTATAGCACCATTCTCCAGCAAGTCAAAAGTATAGATATTTCTAGTAATTGTTTATCAGGAGAGATCCCCAAAGAAGTGACCAATCTTCAAGGATTACAATCACTGAATCTATCATATAATCTCTTGATTGGAAGAATTCCAGAGAATATAGGTAATATGGGGTCATTGGAATCGATCGATTTCTCCGTAAACCAACTTTCTGGTCAAATTCCCTCAAGCATATCAAGTTTGACATTTTTAAATCATTTGAACTTGTCAAACAACAGTTTGATAGGGAAAATTCCTTTAAGCACTCAACTACAAAGCTTCAATGCATCCAGTTTTATTGGAAACAAACTTTGTGGACCACCACTTATTGATGATTGTACTATAAGTGGTGTACAACCCAACAATGGATATATAGGGGTTAAAGATAGGGGTGGACTTGTAGTAGATTGGTTCAATGTTGTGAGCCCGTTACTTGGTTTTGTGGTTGGGTTTTGGATTGTATGTGGTCCCTTACTATACAAGAAGCAATGGAGAATGATGTACTTCCAATTTCTGGATCAGATGTGGTACAAGCTCAAGGATGTTGTTTCATTGTAAGTAAATGTTTAAGATTATTAATATTTTGTGCAAATGTCATGCGATGATATTAATCAATATTTTAATGATTTTTATATAACATATGTGCTAGTTAACTTATATTCTTAGTTAATTCACTTCATTGGCATATATAAATATATGGTGTTTTTTCTCATGAACGTTGAAGGCAATATTTGTACTTTCATTTAATCCCTGTAGATTAATATTGTAAAATGAAATTTCAGTTCATACAAATAATTGATGCGTTGCAGTCACATTTTTAAAGAAAAGATATATTCCCATAGGCGAGCTATGTGTTCATCCCGCTATCATGGTAGTTCTCTTTAGAAACACTGATCATTTTGTGAAGTCTCAACGAAAGACAACCAAATCTATATATATATATATATATATACACACAAAGACCTCACATGAGAGAGTATGAAGTTCTACCATATTGATATGGTGCCTTTTCTTACTTTCCAACTTCCATTCATGTAATGAAACCATACGGGGCTGAATAATGACTATCTTGGGTTAAAAACTCATTTCAACTGCTGCTATGCATTAGCCACCTATTGTCGCTACGGTGCTCAAAGGCCCTATAGGGAATTTTTGGTTTAACTATATATTCTTGCTAGATATCAACATAACACTTTCGTGCACATTTTAATTTAGTCTTCTTTTTCTTTTGATTTTAACTAGCTCTCAATCAATGTTCATTCTTTGTTGTTAATTAGTGATTCCATAAAACATTTGGATATTAATGTTTTTATTCTTGATCAATTTTGAGTGTTATTTGGATGTAGTTAAGCATCAATGCAGTAGACCTCATGTTAGTTTATGTGCTGCTTAATGTACTTTGTGCAAGAAGGTGAATTAAAAGGTTTGAGTTTACATGTGCAGGAGATGAACTTTATGCGGTCTTCTGTAGGAAGTGGATTATTCAGATAATGACACAATAAAACATTAAAGAACGTAAATTTCATTCATGTTTTCCCACTAGAAGGAACTTTGCTTTTTTATTTGATAATAATTTATAGTTCTAAGGCAATGGAATGCTTATATGTGGCAGTTTGCTATGTAAAGTTATGAAGTTTTCTATGTATGATGAAGAATTTTAGAATTGAAAGCTTTAAGGGGGCATCCAAATATATATGTTCTTGGAATTACTTTTTAACCATTGTCGTCTGTGACTTTTAAATGACTGCATATTGCATATGGTTATGTTGACATTTGTTTGAGATACTTACAAAAAATAACATAGAATGTTGCCAAATCTAAATTTGACGGATTTGACTAACTAGGACTCACTAGAATCTTTAATTTTAATATTGAGCTTTAATAGGATTTGATTAAAAATTGATGTTGAAATAGGAGTACTTTTTTATATTTTATTTTATGTTGATGTCTACGATTAATTAAACATTTCAAATATATTTGTCTCCTTACCCTTCTACTATTCATGAAAAAGGATATCAAGGCTTGGCATCAATAATATGACTAGGACTAGGGTTTGGTTTAATTTAGTTTTATGATTAAAAATTTGTAAATTAATCATGACTAACAATAATAATATTGATGAACCCAAGAGGTTATAAGATATTTTTTCGATAAAATATTTCAAAATGCACCGTGCTTCACTTGGGATATTGACTAGTTGTGTATAATTGTCCAAGGCTATCGGTAGGATCCCTTCCAAGTAGTTTCTAAGTTGAAAGCTTAAGCTACAATACAAATTAGTGGGTCTCTAAAATCAACTTCTCGTTCCCAAATTTGGCATTAAATATCTAAGGAGAATATCTTAGGGCTATTTTCTGTAAATCTTTAAGAAATAAATAAAATTAACTTGGATCTTGATTTTAAAATTTTTCACTTTTTTTTTTTGAATGTTAATTAAATGTACAAAAATTTTTGATGCAATAGTAAATTTATTGCTATGCTTTTGTTTTCTCAAGTCTTTCAAATGACAATTAATTTTCTGACATTTGATGCAATAGTAAGTTCATTGCTATGCTACCACCGCGAACCCTTGGTGTGGTGGTCACTCCACAAGTATAAATGCTTGTGGGGTGTGGGGGGCAAGGGTCGGGGTTCAAGTCTCCAGGAAGGAGCTTCACACACATATACACTTAGATTAGGCTAGAGTAGAAATTCTATCTTGTATCAAAAAAAAAAAATTTACTGCTATGCTTTTGTTTTCTCAAGTTTTTCAAATGACAGTTAATTTTATGACATTTACACTAAATATTAAAACTGGATGGTTCATTTATTTAAAATGTCTCTCAACTGTGCTTTCTTTTAGTTTAGGATTTTTTAAACTAGATGGTTTAATTATTTAGAGACATATCAATTATGTTATGTAATGTTGTGCATGTAGAGGAGCAATAGAGAGAATATTGTAAGGGTCTGATTTACCGTAATGTGAATCACATCAAAGTCACATCACCGTAATATGAACATTTCAATGTTTGGTTCATTTTATTATTTACAAGATTACAGTAATCCAAGATTATAAAATACTTCATATTACCCAAATCTCATTACCTTATTAAATGGGGTAATCTTATATCACAAATTAGCAAGGAATATATAATTTGTTCAATTGACAAAATTGACGATACTAATAAATTTTATTCACAAAATTGTCCTAATATATAATTTTTTTCTCTCTCTATGGACCAGATCCTAGCCCCTCTCTCGTAGTAGGAACCCTAGCCGCCAGAAAACCAAGGCTCGTTCGCCGATCTAGTCGAGTGAACTCAATGGAACCCTAGACGTTTGATCGTTCTCAAACCTAAAGCTATCACACTACAAACCAAGTCAACCACTTAGCTTAAGACTAGAAAATCCAAACCAAAGAACAAGATCGGTGGCATTCGTGGTTCTCCGACAGAGGCTTTGACTTGGTAGCAAGATTTTTGAGGTCGGAGAGATGTGGAGTTGGGATCTAAGTTGAGTCAGATCAATGAGTCGAGACTAGGCTAGTTGGGAATTGATGTAGGTGATTTGAATTTGGTGCTACACAATGGATCTAATTTGAATTTGCTTTTGTGGATTTGAATTGTAGTGTCTATTCATGGAGTTTTAGGCTCTGTTTGGATTTTTTTTTTCATCACTCATCATTCCTCACTCAATTTTCGTCACTCATCACTTAAAATACCCCAATTTTCTAATACCCACCTGTTTAGTTTTTGTTTTCACTTCACATCACTCAAATATTTCCACCTTTTTGTGGGTCCCATACCTGAGCACTTGGTCAGAGACCCATACATGATTTCTGTTAACCTACCCGCCTCACTCTGCCTTGATCCAATCTTCAGCTCTCACTCCACCTCTCATAAAATACCATACCAACTTCGGCAAAGGAAAAAAAAAAAAAAAAACCAGACCCAAATGCATGAAGAACAAAGCAGATGAAGCCTAGCAAACTTTTCTCACCTTTCTCTTCCCCTGCGATGATCTCCACCGTCACCAGCGGCGGCACCAGGCATTCCTTTTTTTTCTTTCTTTCTTTCTTTTTTTTTCCTTCAACCCCCAATACCCACAACAATGATCGGACCTGCACAAACCCAGAACTGATGCAGTGACTATCAAACTTGCAACGATCTCCACCGTCACCACCGGCGGCGAAGACCAAATGGGTTCTGTGATGAAGAAGAAGAAAAAAAAAACTGCAACGAAGACCAAATGGGTTCTGTGATTAAGAAAAAAAAAAGCGCCTAAGACCATCAAAAGAAAGAAAAAGAATTGAAGGCAGCGAAGACTAGAGAAAGGAGAGAAAAAAGAAAGAAAAGTGGAGAAGAAAGCAGCGCCTGAGACCATCAAAAGCAATGCCTCACGTGTGTTGCTCTGACAGTGGGTCCCTCTATGTGTGTTTAATTACGAAAATGCCATTGGACACTGAGTTTTGAAAACTGAAAACACCTAAAATGTGTTTTCAGTTTTCATAACTCATCACTCAAAAATCAAAGAATTGAGTGATGGAAATAAAAACTGAGTTATGATGCCAAACACACTTCTCAACCGTGGAACCCACATATTTTGAGTTATGGGTGATGGAAACAGAGTTATGAGTTATAGAAATCATAAATCCAAACAGCCCCTTAATGATCGAAAGGTTCAAAATTTTGTTTATTTTTGGTAAAACTAAGTGTTTGGATGGTGAGAAAATGGAAGAAAGTTGTCTTGTTTTAGGTGTATTTGAGTTGTTTAGTTGATGAGAAAGTGAACGAAAGTAAAAAATAAAAATTTATTTTGTGCTTTTTTATTTTAAAAAAATTTAATAATTTCAAAGGGACATTTTCGGAAATTCATTGTAAAGAACACAATCACATTCTTAAAATGTTATGGGATATATTAGTGAAACAAACATTGTAATGTTATATTGTCATAATGTAATTCTATGGATATTAAGGATATCTGGATTCTTACTTGGGGTTGGGGTAGTTATCTCTGTTTTTCTTTTTTAGCTAAAGGCACTAATAAGTATTGTACATTTGGCTTTTGGCACTGCCTAATGATAGTTTGATTTTCTCGTTTTCTGTTGGAGAAAGTAAAAGAACCCAATCTGTTAAGGAAGAGAATTTTATTTGCACATATTTGTTGGCCAACCTGAATTTTCCCAAACTGAGAATGTAAGAGGGCATTGAGTGAACAAGTGTATGGCAGATTCAGTGGTGTTGTGAGATAGGGGGCAGGTTATATTGTCAATTTCAAATTTCCTTGAGAGAACAGCTCTTGTTGGGAGGATAACCCAAGCAATTTTCTAAATCAGAATTTTGTGTCTCTCATTTAGTTTTAATAACCATAACTTGATCCACTCAGATTTTTGGAGAAGGACAATGAACTGAGGAAGTAGAGGCGATTGTGGTGGTAATAGGGGATGGCGGTGGCAACAGATTTGATAAGGCAAGTGCGGGCATCCTGTGACAAGTGTGGGCAGCTAATTGATGCGGTTAGAATGGCCATGCAGGGATGGCTATGGGGAGGAATGAAACTCAGACCCGCATGGTTTTATCTTACCCCATCACGACGATCTGTCCTTCCTTAGTTGCTTTATCATAACCATTGGTAAGATATCTCGACTGACTCTGGGCCCGTTTGGATAGGCTATTCACAAATGTGCATTTTAAAAACCACAGATAAGCGTTTGGTAAAAATGTGAAAATATGCGTTTTTTATTTTTAAAGTTACATTAAGCGTTTGAATAAGCTATTTTAAAAATGGCTATTTTGAGTGTAAATTCCAAAAAATGACTTAACTATTTTGTTAAGGTTATTTTGTCATTTTTCCTTTAATCAGTGTTTTTAATTATTATTGAAAATAATTTAATAACAATAATGATGTTGCCGTTGTTGGAATTCATGGAGAGAAATTTATTGAAAAAGGAAAAAAAAAAAACCTTCAAGAGGAAGATATTAAAATGATTAGGAAAATAATTATATTAAAATAATTACTAAAAAAAATAAGCAGAGCTAATTATCATCAAAGTTAAATTATGACATATAGATCCAAAGCTTATTGACTTGTTTGGCTACAGAGCTATTGCCAGTGAATATAAAGCTTAGGAAGGCTGCACAAAGCTACATCAGTAGAGCACCTAGTCATATATTATATAAATCTTAGTAAGATAATGTGCAAGTAAGAAAAACAAAACAGAGCAGGCTGACGAAATGCTAAAAACAAAACAGAGAAGGCACACAAAATGCTGAAAACAAAACTAATGGAGTTCAACTATCATGCAAAATGCAATGAATCGCATCAATTATGATGGAAAGCTTAAAGGCCACATCTAGAAATTTGTAATAATTTTTAATTCCAGTTAGTTGTATTAGCAAAAAGCTCTAACTCGAATGCACTCCCTCCTCCAATAAAAAAGGGGATAGAGAGTGAGATCATAAGTTTAAGGCTATTGGATGCATGTGTAATTTACCAATCCACAATAAAATTTCCCTCTATACAACCTTCCACTAACCAGCTCAAATGATACTCATATGGCACAAAGAAATGGAAAGATGCCTTGTTGGTACCCTGGGGGTCTGATTTCCACTTGAGTTCCTAGAACCTAGTAACCAAACTATTAAAAATTTGGACAGTGATTATTGGTATGTTTCCTCTCTCTCTTTCTCCCTCTAGTACTTGTACACAATCCAATATGGTGAAAATAACAAGGTGAGGCAACAGGACTCTTGGAATCCAAAACAGTATGAGCAAAAACTGGAATCCAAAATAGTATGAGCAAAAACTTAGCTTACCTTATGAGCAACAGAATGTATTGATAGAATTTCAAAACATTGCTAATTTAATCTGCAATTAATTCTAAAGTTTGGAAAGCTCTTTGTGAAGTGAAAACTATGAAAATTATGATTCATTTCATTAATAGTAAGACAAACAATTATGAAGCACATTTTCAAGCGTAGGATAGTGCATCACAAACACCATCAAACTTATTGGGTTGTAACATAGAAAGAAATTGAACCCCAAAAAAAGTGAAAACCCCACAATAATGGAATACTCTCTTTCATTAGTTTCCAGCACAATATCAAGTGTTATAAATTGTGCTAGATATTGGGCCCAGGCCAACCCAATCAGGGAGCCATTATAAGCCCAACCAAGCTGAAGGGAGCTTACTCTTCCAAGCTATTATGAGGGATTAGGAAAACCACATCATTAAAAAAACATGGCAAATTCACTTCAAGAAGAATTTTCTACAACAACTTGATTAACTGAGATACACATCCTAATAGTCTCCAAAGTACCTGCATTTTCACTCACACAGAAATTATACCACATACAGCCACTGCCCCCAAGATACTTGACATTAAGTCTAGTACATAAAAACCAGATCTTCAGCTTGAGATTAATGCACAAAACATTATGGACAAAATAATGTAAAAAAGAGAGAATCAAATTAAGGCTTAAATTAGTCTAACCTCTCAAATAAAAGCTAAACTTCCTATAAGACACAACCACTCTGATCTGGAATCCAATTTCAACATCAAGATGTCAAATTGAGATATGGTAGCTCATGTACACAACAGAAAAACAATTATAGTAGTCAGAACAGAAGCTTTTGTAAGTAACAAGTGAAAACTCAGTAGCATCTACGAAAACAAACTCAACACTTTCAAATAGCTCCAGCATTTCAAATATGCCATCTTCAGCAACGCTTAAGCATAATAAAAGCAATGTAAAAGCCTACATATACTACAAACAACGTTATGGCTATTTGTAGTGCCTTTGCTTTTGTTCCTAGAGGTGTATGCATGTGTATCATTTTTTTTTTTTTTTTGGTTTTTCATTGATGCTTAAATGAGCAAGATGATTATGCATTTTTTGTGTATTAGAGTAAAATGAAGCTAAAAAGCAATAGATCAGTGCATTGTCATCAAGGTTTTAACACTGCACTTTGTAAAGTTTGGTGAAGCTCAAATTTGAGCAATATCAATTGTAGGTTTATATTTGTTGCCTTTATTTGTTTCAAGAACTATAATTATACTACCACTATTTAGTGTTGAGGGTAAATTGCATTTTTGGTCCCTCAATTTTAAAAGGTTTGATTTTGGTCTTGCAAATTTTTAAATTTAACAATATAATCCCTCTGTTTAAAGGCCATGAAAGTTGAAATATTGGAAAAACACCCATTTCCAAGGGAAAGTGTAGCTCTACAAACTCAGCTAAAATATATGGTTCATATACGTGTATTGAAATATATGGTTCATGTAAAAGATGTATCCAATATCTAGTCATATAAAAGATGACAAACATGATAGCAGACTTCTTGGTAAAGACCACAAGTAAAATTCTTTATCATTCCAAATTTTCTCCATAACAGCAAATTGTTAGTTTCAATAAATAGTATTTTTTCTCTTTTCCCCTTTGTTATCAGAGCTATGCCCACTACAAGCACATAGAGATATACATATCTAACCCTCAACTCCCTAGCAGCACACATAAATAGATTCCAAAATTTTTCAAACTCAGAGGGCCACCTCGCATAGAGAGGATACACAAACACTATACTGGAAGTGCATTTAAAATACTCATTAAACTTTTTATCACTAAAGAATGTTAAAAATTGAATTTTTATCAAAAGCCCGTAAACACAATCATGATTCTTGAATGAGAAACATAATAAAGAAAACTCCTTCATCCATTTATTCCCAACCCACCAAAAACAAAACACAGGGGTCTGATTCCAATGATATCTATGTGTCTACAAATATAAAGCAATAATTATAATCAAAACCCAAAATGGGCAGGTCTCAAAAGCAGCCAAAAACTCAAATAAATCCACAACCCATGAAGAAACAAAAACAGCAGCAGCAACAAATCTCTCAACCAAAATAAGTTCTAAAATTTTGATTTCAAATTCAAACAATCATGTAACCCACCAGTAAAAAGCCCAAATCTATAACATAAATTCAGCAAAAGAGGAACGAAGAATTGTTACCTGGCAAGCAAGATGAAGAACGAAGCAGAAGTAGGAACAGAGAATTGAGAGCCCGTGGAGACTGAAAGAACAGAGTAGCAGCATACATGGACAAGAATAGACTAACTGAGAAAATAAAGGAGGAGATATACATGGGGGAAGGGATAAAACCGGTATTTGGCGCTATTTCTTATAGTATTGGCGCTACTTTGATTTTCTGAAGAAAAAAAAAAAAAAATAGCGGTTAGCTCATTTGCGTTTCTGAAAAAGCAAAGCTATGTAGTGTTTTGCAAATGTGAAAATTTTAGATTTTGAGAGGGAAATGATATATCCACAACATTTTTATAATATTTTTATAACAAATTTTAAGTGTAATATTGTTATTGGTTGTTATTATTGGAGTAAAAAAGTAATCTTATTGATAAGTTCAAATTTGAACCAATAACAACTAATCACCTGTGATTTGTTATAAAAATATTGTAAAAATGTTGTGGACAAAACAAAACATGCTGATTTTGTGAAGCTAAACGATTTGGCAAATCACGTTTTGTCTAAAACGCACATTAAGGGGGTGTTTGGTTTGTGTTTTCAAACAACCATTTTCAATTTATAAACAACATTACACGTATTTTTACACATTTTTTCACTCATACGTATTTTCACAAAATATTTTTAAATAAAAATTTTCAATTTTTAAATACATGTACCAAACCGGCCCTAAAGATTTGGAAACAGCCTTAGGAATGGCACTTCGTAGTGTGTTGAACTGATATTGGGCTAGGCCTTGCAAATCTCTTAGTGCTGTTTCCTTTTACCTTTATGGGGCCCTCTATATATATATATAAACTTAAACAAACCAAAGGCTTAAGGGTATTTCTAAATCACGTAAAAGTCGAGTCTAAATATGGAAATCTTGTTATAGGTTTTTTTTTTTTTTTTTCTTTGCTTAATGAAAATTTTAGGGTTAAGGTATTTCTTAACTCATGACTGACAAAGGACTACATATTTAAAATTTAAAAACACTGAATTCAAATTTTAGAAAGGAAGTTTCTAAAAAAATAAAACGAAACTAATGGCATTCCTGGTCAAGCCGTTTGACGTTTATTCTTTTCCATTAATCAAATTCAAATCCAGTACTTTCTCAAAAAAAAAACAAAAAAATCAAATCCAGTAGCTCATATAACTTACAAAGTTATAACTCAATATTATGAAACTAATAGGTGGTGTTTGTGGATTCTAGTTAATTCAACTGGTAAAATCTCTAATAATTGAATAAGAGATCTAGGATTTAATTTCTGCATACACCAAAAACTGATTGGTGTTTTGGTCTAATGATAAAAACCAAAATTACAGATGCAGATGCTCTGAGTTGAAAATCTTTATATATAAAAAATAAAAATAAAAATGGTATTTGACTCTAACCGTACAATCATTGACGATGATAGCAACAATCAAGTGATCAGAGTATGCTTAGTAGTGTACTAAACTTTTTTTTTTTTTTGGGGCAGAATAATAATAGGTAAAACACTGAATTTTTATTTATATATATTTTATAACTCAATATTTGAGGATAGAGAATTTAAATTTTAAATATCTTTGTTACAAACATAATACTAAATAAATGTACTCTTACCTATTAAATTTTAGAAAGGACTAAAAGGAAAGACATTACTGTCAAGTTGTTTGACGTTGTTCCTTTAGAATTTTTTCCATTATGCTAACTAGTATGTAGCCCCGTGCTACCGCATGAGAATGGATATATTATTAATTATAAGTTTATTCATGTTTAAAAGGCTCAGTTAAATCTAAATTCATATTATTAACCAGAAAATTTCATTAACAAAACTTAGCAGTATATATATTTTACACAGAAAGATGAACCTTGGTGATAATGTTTATCCAAAGGATCCATTCACGCTTTTGAATCTTCAATCTCTATTGGTGATTGGAATTTTCGTAACTTAAAAAATTTTAAATTAAAAAAAAAAAAAAAAAAAAAAAAAAAAAAAAACCCTCAAAGTTGTACTCATTTTGTAGTTCTACAATGGGTCATTTTATAACATGATGGGCATTTGTGTAAAGAAAAAACCTCTGAAGTTCCATGCCTGATAAAAGAAATTCTCTCCAATCTCTTTTTATAGAGAGATGGGTTTGTGCGTGTTTTTATACATCCTTCATAGTTGTATTATCACGAAGCAGGTCCAATGAATTTAGATTGGTAATACCAATTCCCAAAGTATGAGTGTTTAATGTGTTATTAATTTTATCTCATTGGCTTCTGCACATGACAGCAAAATTAAAAATAATTAGATTGTACACGTGTATAGTAAAATTGGACTCCAATTTCAAATTCTAATTGAACAATTGGAATGATAATATATGATAGTAACAACAATAAGAAAATTCAAATAAAATTTCGGATTAAATTGTAACAATCTGAATAAAAAATTACAGTAGAAAGACAGGGTGGAGTGATCCACTCCAAGAAGGCGACCAAACTTGCGTAAATATAGAATAATAAATCTCTCTCCGAAAAATTTACATTGTTCATAACATTTACCTTCACTGAAACTTTTAAAAACATAGTGACTCACATCTGCTATCTAGACATCTACAGCTGGGTCTTCTCCAATTCGCATGAGATTCCATTGATCACTAAGTTCCTTTGCAGCCTGCAAAAAGTATCATCCATCAGTCCACAGCAGTGCTTTCTTCATTGTTATAGGTGTCAAACCTTAACAAAAAACCAAATATAAGGATAGTGAATTTTAGGCATAATGTGCATCTAATCACATATTAGCAATTTATAACAAATGTAAAGATGCAAACTTTGTAAGTGAATAGTAAACAAAACTCAGTGTCAAAACCAAGAAGAAAGCAGTTTAATCTGAAACTCATTGCAAATGTAAAGATGCAAACTTTGTAAGCAATTTATAACAAAGATGCAAACTCTGACTTTGCTATTTTTTTGGAAATTATGCAATGTACCCAAACCAAGTTCTTATCACTGATATTAATCTCTTTGGTTTTCACGTTTGACTGCAAAATTAAGAAAAAACTTAATTAGCACAGTAACTCACTTGACCTGATACATAGAAATGGTTTTAATTAGAATGTGCCTACATACATTTAGCCACATGAATCCAAACCAAGTTCTTATCACTGATATTAATCTCTTTGGTTTTCACATTTGACTGCAAAATCAAGAAAAAACTTAATTAGCACAGTAACTCACTTGACCCGATACATAAAAATGGTTTTAATGAGAATGAGCTCACATACATTTAACCACATGATGCAAAATTCAACTTCAATTTTAGATTCTAGACAGGCACAAAATTAGAATTCTAATTTGGTGTGTACATGTGGCACACAATTAGATTTCTAATTTGAAATTCAATTTCACACTCTCTCTACTTCACCTATTATTATATATATTGATATATAGATTTTACAAACATATTAATTAGATGGCCATTTTTGAAACTTGATCCTTTGAAACTTAGAATACAATTCATCTTTTTGTTTTTTTTTGCCCCTGAGCTAACGATTTACATAAGAACCGGGTGCCACTGGGCTACAAGCTAGTGGCAGAATACAATTCATCTGTAACACATATCATAAGAACCGGGTGCCACTAGGCTACAAGGCCAGTGGCAGAATACAATTCATCTGTAACACATGTCATGTGTGACTTTATATCAACCATAACTCATTGCAAAGAGTCAAACAGCAAAGTAAAGATAAGCTAAAACCCGCTCTTTTTTTCTTGTAGCGGGAAAATCCAGCACCGGCGCTCTGGATGGCGGGAAATACGGTTGTGGTGTTTGACTTTGACCGTACGATCATTGACGGTGACAGCGACAATCGGGTTATCACGGAGATGGGTCTCACTGGCCTCTTCAATAAGCTTCGCTTCAACTTGCTTGGAACTCTCTCATGGTTTCTTTACTTTTCACTCTTTTCATTATCTTTCAGTTTTCTTTGTTCCATTTATCATAAACCCATCTGGGTTTTGTTAATTTTTTGTTTCTTTTTTTGGTTTTTTGAGATGCATGAATGAATTTCATAGCGCATAAAAAGAAAAAAAGAAGTGGGTTTGTTCCATTAATCATAGACCCACATGGCTAGAACATAGCTATGATACTGTGTGAAAATTATATTATTAGGCTTAGGTCTCTAATGGCTACATATTTGTTGTTAAGCATTGTGTATTACAATGAACTCGTAGCAGAGAATTTATTTATAGAAAACTAAATAAATACCCTCTGTTTGTTTTAAAGTTAATATTTTCTAGAAAGAGTTATTTTCCAACATTTTTTTAGGGTAAATTGTAAATTACACCCTAAAGTTTGAGGTTGATTGTATTTTACACCATGAAATTTTAGAATTTGAATTTTACCTACTAAAGTTTGGGGTGTTTGGATTTTACACCATGTTTCAGAACTTAGATTTTATCTCTAAAGTTTATGGTTGTTTGGATTTTACCCTCATAAATTTTAAAACTTTAGGTGTAAAATTCAAACACTCCAAAATTTTAGGGAGTAAAATCCAAATACTTTTAAATATAGGGGTAAAATCCAAATTCTGAAACGGCAGGGTGTAAAATCCAAACATCACCAAATTTCAGGGGGTAAAATTCAAATTCTGAAATGTCAGAGTGTAAAATCCAATCACCCCTAAACTTTAATAGTATAATTTGCACTTTACCCTATTTTTTATAAAGTTATATCATTTTCTAACGTTTGTTAGCAACCTTAAATGAGTTGAAAAACGATCTCCTAACTTTCCTTATTTAGCTTGTTATGTGATAGAGTTATTTTCCAAAAAACTTTTGTGGAAACAATCTCTAAAAAAAATAAGTCATTTTTTATGTTGATCAAATATAGTTTTCCTTGACTCATTTTTTATGATATTACCAAATACTGAAAAACACGAAAAACTATATTCACACATGGAGACTAAACTCTAGACAAATAGGATTATATGACTTGCAATACAAGTAGAATTATGTTTTCTTTTACTTGCACACCAAGTTAGACTAGGATTTATTTGCTTGCATACTAGGTTGAATTGGACTTGGGTGTTAACTAGGAATTGACCGTTGATACCTTTAACATCCCCTCAAACTCAAGGTGGAGACTTGAAGACAACTTGAGTTTGAAAAAGGAAAAAAGAAAAACTAAAACCTTGATGAAAATCATGACCGAATTTGATGTAGACTGAATGAAGTGTTGACAACAAGCTAGGAAGGACAGATGTGTGCCATGATTGAGGCTTGAATGATGAGTACAATGCATGTGATATATTTGGAGGCTAATGATCAGAGGCATGATTGCCTGAAGAGGATAGAGACGCATGATAGAAAGAAGCCAGTAAAGACTACTGATCAGAGGTGTGGTCTGAGTAACGTGGCCTAAAGATGATAAAGACGCATGATCAGAATGAAATCTGATAAAAGAGGCTACCAATTAGTGTGGCTTGTGATACTTAGCCAAGCTATTGCGGATGCTTGATCAGAAGCAATGCTGAAAACCAGGTGCAAAAGAAAGATGCACGTGTGCATTTAATATAGTTGAAACTACCAAGATTGCCATGTGAGAGAATATCATATTTCAAAAGATTGAATGTCCACAGTAGGTAAGAAATTAGGATGATCTGCAGAGTGGCCAGTAGCGATGGTGAAAGAGAGAACCTTGATATAACAGTTTAAAGATGCGAACTAATAGAGTGTTGTACTAGTGTACTAGTGTTCTCAAATACTTGAAAAGATGCTCAGAAGGCAAAGATCCAAGAGGAATAGTGCTTAAACAACTGTAGGAATACTGTTGGAGGAGAAACTGCTGGGAAGGAAGGCCGAAGAGTATAGATACAATTGTGTTGCATGCAAGAAGAGATTGTTTGTAGTTGAAGGTAAATGGGTGTGCTCATTGGCTTTTAATATTGTTTTGCTCCAATGTTGAGTGGGCTCAAAGTCCACTTGATCTATAAAAAGGTTTGATTTTGTATGATTTTAAACGCAAGCATCCTCATATATAGTTTTACAAACCACATGAACTTTTGTCAAACTGAAAATGGATTGGCGACAATTAACTCGAAAAACTGTGGAAGATATATACATTCACCTTCACCATCATTGTACAATGCAGTGCAGACCAGTGTATGAGCTCCAAGTTCCTTCACATTATACTTTACAAGGAAATCATAATGCCCCCCTGGGTGAATCAATTCAATAGGTGATTTCCATGTATCCAAAAGCAGGATCCTCAGCCTCTCCGTTTTAATTTCGGCCTTGATTATAACGTCCTTAACTTCCAAGTTGAAGCTATTGTTAATGGTAATATAGGCTATATAGCTCATCCACCACAAATCATGTGCCACCAAAGAAGCTTGCAAAAAAGAACCACACAACAGTGGGTTCCTTCGACATGCCAAGAAGAAAGTTTCTTCATTGTGATGTATGAACAAAGCCAACTGATGCCAAGAAATTTGAAGACACTAATGCAGCAACACTTAGGTCAGAGGATGATGGTATGGCTTGCAAAAAAATTGGATTGTGAGTTTAGGTAGATGATCGAATTTTGGCTCTGATATTGTGCTAGAAAAGAAAGAACATACTACACAGCTATGATACCATGTGAAAATAGAAAGAAGAAAATAAAATAATGTAGAGAGCCATCCATGGCGGAAGCCTTGATGGCTATACTTTAACTATTAAGCATTGTGTATTACAATGAACCCATAGGAAGGTATTTATAGGAGACTAAACCCTAAACTAATAGGATTACACGATTTGCAATACAAGTATTAGGATTCCTTTGCTTGAAAACGAAGTTGGATTAGGATTTTTTTTGCTTGCACACCAAGAATAATTGGACTTGGGCCTTGACTAGGTATTGAGCTTTAATATCTTAAACAGATAATTTTGTTTTTAACGAATCAATGAATTTATTAGCAGTAAAAAGAAATCGGTATTTTTTATTATCATTAACTCATTTATTTATTTTGTTGTTTTTGGTCAACTATTTGTAGGATAGGATGCTGGAGGAGCTTCATTCACAAGGCAAAACAGTAGAGGACATAACAGAGTGCCTAATTGCTGCTATTAAAGCAGCCCATGCTCTTGGGTAAATTTTTCTTGACTAGCTTTTAGCTTATTTGTTGTTATTAGTGAGTTGCTACTCGTTGCTGATTGATAAAATGGTTGTGGGTGGCAAATGTTGTTTTTGTTTCAGATGTGAGTTGAGGATAATCAGCGATGCCAATTTGTTTTACATTGAGACAATCTTGGAACATCAAGGTGTGTGGGGATGCTTTTCTAGGATAGATACCAATCCGAGTTTCGTGGATGAGGAGGGACGGCTTAGAATCTTACCTTTTCATGATTTAAGTTCAACTCCTCATGGTTGCAAATTGTGCCCCCCAAATATGTGCAAGGTATTATAACAATCTTGGTTGTAGCTAGGAGTTGTATTTTATTTTAGATGCTTTATTGAAAATAGAGAATTACATTATGTCACTATGTTGCCAAGTTTATTGACTATGTGATTTGTTGGCCGTTGTAATTGAAGCTTGTTTCATAAAACATAACAAGGGTGAGTTTGTATCTGTACTGCTGAGAAACTATGGAGAATGGGCTCTCATTGACCTGGAGAGTCCAATATGGCTGATCTAGTTAAGAAACACTTTCGATCATGGTTTTTTCCACATAGAGGGATTTATTTGAATCAAACCCACATACACTTCCGTGGAATGAACCCCTTTTTCCTTGCCCTTTCTCTCTTTAACTTGAATTCATTCTTTTTGGTGTAGTAATTGTGGACCAAATGGCATCTCCTCTTTCCTTAAATAGTTTGTAAAAGGTGAGGTTATGGGTACAATTCATTATAGTAGCGCGTGTTATATTTACTTATCAAAAGTTTTCTTGGTAAAAGATTAGGATGCCTAGGAGGCCAATGGAATTGTGGCCATTAAATTTTGTTTTCGGTGGCATTTGAATACCCAAAAATTCGTGCATTCTGACTGAATATCATCTATTTGTATCAAGTCCACTCCTAAAAGAAATAGACCTGCAAGTGAGTTGACATCATTTCTGTCATCTCTCTGGCAAGTAGTTTACTATCCACAGTGGAAAAATTATGTCAGGTGATATTACAGTTAGGTTCTACTTTTAGTCCTCATTGTTGCTACGTAGACTCTTATTTCCTTTTTTTTTTTTTTTTTTTGGTGTTGGGGGGCTGGGAATAGGAGCTTTTATTTTCTGATCACAGTATCTTTATTCCATTCAAACTGGTTTTAATTGTGGCCTACACTATAGGGTCTGGTGATTGACCAAATCCAAACTTCTGTTTCTGATAGTGGGGAGAAGAGAATTATCTACCTTGGAGATGGGAATGGTGATTACTGCCCAACTTTGAAGCTTGGGGAAAATGATTTTGTGATGCCAAGGAAGAAGTATCCTCTGTGGAAACACATTCATGGCAAACCAAAGCTAATCAAGGCACAAGTCCATGAATGGAGCACTGGAGAGGAGCTGGAGAGAATCCTACTACACCTTATCGATACAATTCCTATTCAAGATAAAATCATTAGTGGTAACGCCAGTCAGTCTAACTGATCCGATTGCCAGTTCACCCAGGAAGCATTCCCTCAAACTCTCTTTATTCCTCACTATCAATTGGACTTTGAATTTTTTCAATGGCAGTCAAAGGCCATTTAGTAGTAGGAGACTGTTTATCCTGTTTAACTTCATTGTTCGATGATTAAATCACAGAAAGAAGTTATAATGTCTTCTATTGAACTTGTTAAGACTTCAGGATTGTCTTTAAAACAGCCTTTTGTTACACAATTCATAAGAAGATGTTTACAGAAAATATATGTTAAAGCAATACAAAGCTCTAGAGGCCACTATTTTCACCTTAACTTGTGTCAAAAAGGAGTTGAAATAGCTGTAGAAGCAAAGAGTGGTACTTATTTCCTTTGATAGTTTTTTTTTTCTTAAAAACAGTTTTGCAATTGTTACGAAAATCTCTTGTTAAAGAGATTTGATTCTTTGGTGTTTGGTACCACATTCTTCTGGAGAATCCGATGATGCCAACGAACCAGTTGAGTAGATTGACAAGTCCTACCTTAGCCTTTTTGGCAGAATTTTTGGAAAGTCCTGGCTTCTGTAAGTTTTGATTTGTTGAAAAACTTATTTGATTATTTGTTGAAAGTTGGCAAGAATACAGTTGTTACGGGATTTTTTTTAAGGTTTTTTTAATAAACTAATGGGTTAATGGAAAAAATTTAATACAAATGTACTATTAATTTTTTAATGTCATTGTCAGAGCATTTACATTAGTTCGTGTATAATAGAAAAATGTATCGAATTTACACAATTTTGCCTAAAAACGACAAATATCACTGTGTATAATTGTGTAAATTTACAAGTTTCCTACAATAATCGTGTAAATTTACACTAACACTATTTATTTTGATTTAATTTTTTTTAACGTATATTGAGAATGAAGGAAGAGAGTGAATGATAGTTGTGTGTGAAGAAAGAGAAATAATTAAAAAAAAATAAGAAAAATTGATATTTTATTGAAATGTAATGTAAAATAGATAGTTTGATGTGTGGTGTTTTTTTTTTTTTCTTTTTTTGTTTTTTGATGTGTGGTGTTTTGAAAATAGAGTATGTAACGTAGAAAAAGTAGGTTCTTATGCTAAAATAGACAAAAAAATTTGCACAAGCTACGAATGCTCTTATCATCTCCGTTGGATATTAAAGTCTTTCTAGCGTGAAGATTTTACTTTACATGCACATTAAAATTTTAAAAGTTAAATATCATCTACATTTCTAAATTTTTAAAAAGTAAAATTTTTAGGATGAAATGATTCATTTTCATCTTAAAGGAGATGATGTATTTATTTATTATTTTTGTTTAAAATAAGTAGGGGAGAAAGATTGAAAGACTTGCGTGTTTGGTTAAAAAGTAATCAATATTTATTTTTGCCTTAATTTTTTATTTTTGTCTCACATTTAATAAATAAATTAATAAAAATATGAGATACCAAAGGAATCCGAATTTTTTTTTGAGAACAAAGGAATCCGAATTGGATAAAACCTAACTACGGAACTTTTTTTCTTGATAGAAACCTAATTACGGAAATTATTAAGTTCTTTTTGCCTATAGAGAATTGAATAATGCCGACCGACCTCAAGATTCTTGACTTTTGTTTGAGCCAAAAAATTCTTTTGTGATAGCTACAACAACATAGAACTTGTTACTTGTACCAAAGGAATTTTGCCACAACATGCTTTATTGGAGGAACCCAATCAGCACAAAATGTTCAAGGGTCCCAATTTTATTTTTAATAATTCAATTATTCTTTTTGTCAAATAAGAAATTTTGGGGTGAAGCTTGTTGGATGATAATGAACCATTATTAGATTAACTGTGATATAACAGAGCGTAAGTAGTAAAAAATAAAAATTGTGAGTTTATATGTCAGATTAGAATTGTGGCAAAAATATTGTAAAATATATAAGTTGAAATTCTAAAGAAAAAAAAGATTTTATTTAGAGTTTTTTTTTTTAAAAAAAATGTTGAAAGAGAAAAAGATGGACGGTTGAGATTGTTAGATCCTTCACTGATTCCAATCAAGGAGGCCACTATAATTGTAGGCAAAAAATAGAATAGGAACAAAAAAAACCTTAACAACCAATGAGCTGTCAGCTTTTTTCTTCTCCAAAAAAAAGAAAAAAAAAGAGAGTTGTCATATTTTGACGCAAAATAAAATAATCTAGAGGAAGCTGTGGTGGGCTGGTCTGAAAAACTAAAAACTTTGTCAGATGTCCAAAACATATAAAAACCACAACTTTTCACACGCCTCATCTTACAGATACGTTTCATCAATCCTTCTTTTCCGATCCTCTGTTTGCTGCCACTGTTCTAAACTCTCTCTCTGTCTGCCATAAACAATAATTGGTGAATGGAGAAGAAGAGAGAAGAAAGAGAGATGGGTATGTTCTTTGATGGGGTTATAGAGGCCATGCCTGTGTTTGCAAAGGAGCTAGTTGCTGGTGGAGTTGCTGGTGGAATTGCCAAGACTGTGGTTGCACCTCTGGAGCGTGTCAAGATTTTGTTTCAGGTTTGTACTTAATTGACTTCAACTTTTTTTTTTCTCTATGGCAATGGGTTTCATTATGATTCTTTATTATCTTGTGCTGTATATGGGCTGTTAATAATGTTTATTTTGCTTATTGGGGTTTTGGTTTTCTTGTTTTTCTTTATATATATTTGGTTTTCTTTGATGGGTTTTTGTCTGAATTTCTGACTCGTGTTTGACTATGAATATGAGTAGGTTTGACTGGAGTTGAATTGAGACTGTATGATTTTTTTTTTTTTCTTTCTTATTCTTTTGAAAATGCAATAGGATTTGAAGGCATTTGCTGCTCTTCTATACCATCAAACCAAGCCACCAATGGCTTTCTTTTTTGTGTAGGTGGGATTCCATTTGAGTCCCTTATTCGACGGCAAGAAACTTTTCCAGTTGAGCTAATGGAAACCGGGGGATTCAATAAGTTAAGAAGATGGATTATGTAGGGGGTTTGTTGAAATTAACTGATGGTGTGTAATTGAGGTAGTAATTTTTTTTTTTTTGGAATAATCTGATTCTCTTTTCAAATATATATATTTTTATTGAAACGATTACAAGGGGGCAACTACATTGTGAGCATTAACTAGAATCAAGCAGAGAAAAAAATGCAAAAACAAAACAATCCAACTTTCCAGCCTGGTGGGATTATGTGCTTTCTTTGTAATAAAATAGAGGCTGATATGCAAAATTTACTTTTTAAGGATTGTCCATGCATGAGCTGCTCAATGAAGTCCTGGAGACTGTAATTCAAACCATATAAGTAAAATGTGCTTTACTAGTTTTAAAGCTTAATCGGGCATCTCTCTCTCTCTCTCTCTCCCTCCCTCAACCTACTTCACCCATCTTCTGATAGATATCAGGATTCTTTCATTGATTCTTCCTTTTGGGGAATGTTGGAGGATAAATAGATAATCCTTGAAAGTGAAAAAGAACTTATTCATTGACCCTTTTTCAGACCAGAAGGGAAGAATTCCAAAGCATAGGGCTTTTTGGTTCCTTTAAAAAGATTGCAAAGACAGAAGGGGTTAGGGGTTTCTACAGGTGGATCTCTGAGTCATTGTCATTTTGTTGTCTAGGGTGTTTTCTGAATTGCTTTGTTTTGAACAAATTCTTTTGTGGTATTTATCTACAGAGGGAATGGGGCTAGTGTTGCTCGAATTGTTCCCTATGCGGCGCTGCATTACATGACTTATGAGCAATACCGCAGATGGATAATAGTCACTTTTCCTGACGTAGGGAGAGGCCCTGTACTTGATCTCGTGGCAGGATCATTTGCTGGAGGAACTGCTGTGCTTTTTACCTATCCCCTTGATTTAGTTCGGACTAAATTGGCTTATCAGGTAAGTAATATAATTAAAAATAAAAAGTAAACTCTCTGTCTCTCTCTCTCTCATGCATGCATGCACATGTGCACTCTTGGATATTGACTCAATTGACCTTAAATGACTTGGAGGTTGCTGTAGAGGTGCCAAAATCCTTTAGCACAAGTTCTGGGACTTAAAATTGCTGCAACAGATAACCACTGTGTTTGGCTCCTCTCATGTGAACTTTGGTCAGAAGGACAACTAGATTATATAAGGAATTAGTTGCTCTTTACACTCATTGTGAAAAGATGTCAACCATGTTGTATTTGATGATGTAGGTTGTTGGTTCATCAAAGTTGAATGCTCAAATGCCAATTAAAAATGAACTAGTTTATAAAGGAATTCTTGATTGTTTCTCAAAGACATATAAAGAGGCTGGGATCAGAGGTCTATATCGTGGTGTGGGTATGCATTTCTAAACAGCTTGAATTAAGTTATAATGTCATTTTCCATTTCTCAGCTTAATTAACATCCTTAGGAGGTTTTTACATTTAACATGTGAACTGCATTGTCAGCTCCATCACTTTATGGAATCTTTCCATATGCTGGTTTGAAATTTTACTTCTATGAGGAGATGAAACGCCATGTCCCTGTGGAGCAAAAGAAAAATATTATGGTGAAGCTTGTATGTGGATCTGTTGCAGGTTTATTGGGTCAGACCTTCACATACCCCCTTGATGTTGTCAGGAGACAAATGCAGGTTAATCACGTCAATGCTCTTTTGAATCATATCTTAAAGTGAGACATAAATACTAACTATTGAACAATCATTATAACAGGTTCAACGGCTCTCGGCATCAAAGAGTGCTGAGATGAAAGGAACAATAGAAACCCTTGTTATGATTGCTCAAAAACAAGGATGGAAGCATTTATTTTCAGGGCTGAGCATCAACTACTTGAAGGTGGGAAACCTTGTCTTTGTGTCTTCTTTATCATATCATGTCTCTCTGGATACTTAAGTTTTGGTATTCTCTTCAGGTTGTACCATCTGTGGCAATTGGATTTACTGTTTATGATCTTATGAAAGCATACCTGAGAGTTCCATCACGAGATGATGTAATTGAAGTGGTTTCCAATAAAAGAACAAGCCGATCATCATCACTTCACTCGTGATAACATTCTTAGCCATTTTAAACTTGAGACCAGTCTTTCTCACACAGGTTATCAGGAGCTTCATAGGTCATTTTTCATCCGTACATTCCATTCTTTGAAGATGTATAATATCATATAATGTGGATTAATCCCTCAAAATAGACCTCCTTCAAGGTCTATTTTCACAGATTATAGGAGGGTATGATCCTTAAGGTAGCTAACATGATTAGAATTCAGATAAAGATTACCTCATGCACTGTTTCCATAAAGCATGATGTATTTTTCAATAACAGAATCACTATACGGTGTACATATTAGAAGATCAATAAAAAATCAACTCTGATGTAGTGCTATAAATGAATAATGATAATTCCCTTGAGTAGTTTATTTCTATTCAGTAATGTTCTTTTTCAGTCATTAGTCTATTGAAACCAACGGATTCAATTGCCTTTATGACTTTATCTATTTATTTTTTTGGCCAAATGTATTAACCGCTATCTTTTAGCAATAAAAATCAACTGTTGTATCCTTGGTGCTGGAAAATTGACAGATACTGGAGGCAATCATTTGAAGGGGTAATTGAAATCTAGGAGGATGATGTTTAATTGTTTATGTTCATTTGAAGGGACAGCAAAGAACTTACCTTCTGATTTCAGTACCCTTGGAACTCCATAGGGGAACATTTATGATTTCAGTACACATGTAACTCTAATTGATCAACTGTAATCACTGCCAATATGAATGGTACCGTCCCACTGATGAAATATGGATTACTGAACAATCATAAAGAGCCAACATTGGACCAGATGATGGTGAATGCCCAGTCTGAATCTTATTAAAAAGTCTGATAGCACCATCTCAATTATCTGCCATCCTAAAATATCAGGTGGATAAATAGGGTGGAGCAGAACAAAGGAAAACAGGATTCATAAACGTTAATATATGGCATGCAAAGACATGCTACTGCAAAGTTAACATGTGACAGATTGGTCAATTCGAACTTGGTTCTAGTTATAAGGTAATTGAATCTCAATCCAAACAAAATGTACAATGAAAAAAATGCATTACATTTACAAGCAAGTCTCCTATCAAAATTTTATTCTATTTTCTCGATGCAGCAATGAGCTTTACAAGGAACTTCAATTGTGTGTTGAGAGAAAACCTGGTAGCCAACCCATGAGATGAGCTCTGACATCAAGGTGTTCATAACTTTACCAGTAATCCCCACAAGAGCACTTGCCATCCTTGAAATGATGGAACCGCTTGTTATCCCTAACAATCAACTCCCTCCCAACAATTCTTGACATAATTTTTATTGCATTGTGGCAGTCACCACAGATCCTTAGGTTCTTAATGATCCTAAGAGTTGTCCGTGGCGGTGTACTAATCAGACCATAAGCAATTGCCAAACGCTCACTATGATATTGCAAGGCCTGCTCTTTTGCCTCCTCATCAATGTCATGAAGTACATATCTTGTATCTGGCACATAACCTGCTTCCCTCATCTGTCCATTCAGACCTTTCAATTTCTCATATCCCTCTCCTTTGTAAGGGCCAGTACTCCGATACTCACTCACCCTATTCTTCCCCTCAAGCATATTAGTTGCAGACTGCTTCTTCCTAGGGGGGATTCGGATCTTATCAGCAATGGCCTTAGAAGGATCAAGACTAACCAACAACTCATCCACGTGGTCTTCAAGTTCTATATCTCCATGAATTCTTGCATAATTCCTAAGAGCCTCCCAAACTTCGGCTGTAGGTTCAAATGGCATCTTCCCAATGAACTCTTCTGCTTCATTCAAATGACCAGAAGTCCCAAAAACATCAATAACCCCTAAATAATGTTCAATCCCTGGAACAATTCCATACTCATTCTTCATCAAATTAAAGTACATCAACCCTTCTTCCACAACTTCTACACTAGCACAAGCCGCCAATACCAACACAAAGGTCTTGCCATTGGGCTGCAACCCCGCCTTTCTCATCTCCTCAAACAACAACAATCCATAATTACCCTGCCCATTCACTACATATCCATTAATCATCAAATGCCATGAACACATATTCCGCTCGCGCATTCTATCAAACACTCGGCGTGCATCTCTCATAGTCCCACATCTCCCATACATCCCAATCAATTTGTTATTCAATTCAACATCACCACGAAACGGAGACCTTTTCAAGAACTCATTGACCCTCTTCCCAACTTGAAGCGACTTCGAATCCCCACATGAATCCAACAACGCACAGAAAACACCATAATCAGCACAAACACCTTGACCCATGTACTCCACAACTTGTTCAACCTTTCCCTCCTCACACAAACCCATCAAATCAACATTTGGTGGGTCACCGCGTAATGGGTCACTCTCATTTTCATCGTTAAGTTTATCACCGTTCATTTTTTGCTCATTCGAGTGGCTCTTCTTCCTTTTACTCTGTGACTGTAAAGAAGGTTCAGGGTGGGATTTGTACTGAGTGTTGGTGCTTTGGCGGTGAGAGACGCCACCACTGTGGCGGCGATAGGCCTTTGAGTTGTTGGCATTGGGTAGTGCGTAGGCGCAGAGAGGTTTGGATGGTGTGGGGTTGAGAGAGAGCTGAGCCAATGGTTGTGGTGCTATTCGAGGTCTCAAGTGGTAAGCGATAATGGAGTTTCCAGAGCCCTGAAGAGATATCAGAGAAGCCATCGATTTGCAAAGTTTGGAAATGGAAGAGAAGAGAGAGAAGGCGTTGGAAATGGAAAGTGGATAGTTTCTGGAACAGAGCTTGTGCAGATATATTGCTTGATATCAACTCTCAGTCATAGGTCAGGATCTTGAAATTTTGAGTAAACGACAGGTCGCTCATTAGGATGTATATATATATATATATATCTTCTATTTTGTTTTTGTTTTTTTTTTTTTGGGGGGAACTAGTCTATTATACTCTCTATCCATAAAATATCCTGAAAACCCCCATAATTTGATAACGCAGAGGACGAAACTTGGGATCTCGGAGTTTATGACATGTCCTTCAAGTTCATTGAACCTATTATTCGAGTGTTTACGAAGGAACAAAAGTTTACAAATTTTTAATGTTGCTTGAAGTTTGTAGATAACATCATGAAATATAGAAAACAATTTTCATGAAACCATTCCTTATTGGATTTATTTTTAGAAAAGTTGTTCTCGAAAACATGTTTTGACTTTTGATGTTGATTCTTCATGCATTCGAGAATAGTTTAAATTCAATTTCAGGAAATGTCTTATTAGATGTTGTCTATTGTTTAAATAAAAATTTTGACTAAAAATGTGATGCCTTAATTAACCATTCAAAAGGGAAAAAAATATGGATGGCGTTTCTGCAAGTCAGTATCACACCAGTAGATAGATGAATGATAAACCCATCACTCATCTTAGAAGCCTATATTTCAATACAAAAGATTTTGGGTAAACTACGTATTTGGTCCCTATCTTATACACTATATTTCAATTTGATCCCTAACCTTTCAATTATATCAATTTGGTTCTTAACATTTTAGTATCGTGTCAATTTAGTCCATACCGTTATCTTTTAGATGAAAATTTATGACGTGTCTAATGGTCAAAACAAAAAATTAGCTTACGTTGATGAGACAATAAACTTAAATTTTATTTTGGCAGTTTGTCATGTTAGCAATTTTCATCTAAGATATAATATCAGGGACTAAATTGACACAACATTGAAATGTTAGGGATCAAATTAACCCAATTGAAAGGTTAGAGACTAAATTGAAATATAGTGTAAAAGTTAGGGACCAAATATGTAGTTTACCCAAATATTTTTGAAGCTCACCAAAAAGTCTGCCTCATTCACAACTCAGCCAGCAAAATGTAGTGGGGTTCAAAAAAACAAATCTTCTCATGGAACTACATAACAGCTTAACTAGAACAAAGCCTCAAGTTATGTAATCTGAGCACTCAGAAATAAAAGAGGTGTGATCCATGGACTCTTCAGGCACATCCTCATGCTTTCCTCCCACCAGCCTTGCCGGGTTCCCGTGGTGGCATGTCAATCAGCGCCAACCCGGCCCCAATCTATGTGCCAGTGCTAGTGGCCGCCGTGATTCTGTCCACGGCTTTTGAGCCTAAACAGTACATACATAAACAAAATCTGTACTAAAGAATCAGATTATTATAATCACACACATTATTAAAGAAAAAAAAAGATTTTAAAAAATCATCATTTGCTTGATGTCATAGAAAACTATGATTTGGATTTTAAAACAAACCAACAAAGAAGAAGAGGTATCTTCTATTCTGCACTAAACTAACAAATAAACCACATACTCTCTTGTTGTTTTGCTTCAAAAGCAAAATCAACATATAACAGAGTTTTCTCTTCTACATTCCCAATCAATAACCAGTATATATCTGACTAAATTTTTTTTCTACCAAGAGATTTCCTCATTATAAAAGGTAGTTATCATTTTAAATGATTATTTAATTTTTTAAAGATGGACGTAATTTATAATTAAAAACCCATCTTAATTTATATTTATAATTGGATAATTACAACAATAGGAAGGAAGATTTGAAACCCCGTTAATTCCTTATATGATACAAAAATTACTTCTTTATATAATACATTTATATATTTATAGATATAATAAGATTTCAATCTATGGTTTAGATCTCTTACTCAACTATAGGGTTAAAGGTCCAAAACGCCTATTGGGCCTTGGGCCTTGGCTGAAGGCACTATTAATACAAGGAGGGTCAGGTGGTAATAAATGATACAGATTCAGGACTTAATGAGCCAAATGCGAGCAAAGAAGTGGCCCGAGGAGAAATATCTCATCGGACATGCTAAACACCGTTCAGATATAGATCCTATTGATCCAGATGAAGCTCCCAGGACACTCCGATGATAGAGACGTGTATCTCGAGCGTGTCATAGGGCTGGGAGCTCAGAAATATCTAAGGGAAAGCTGCTACCACCGCATTAAATGCACTGCAGCTACTTTTCTGGCTGCATTTATGTAAAAAAGACCTCTAAATAGTGCTGTCTTAGCTACTGCAACTCACAGAAAGCCAAAGAGGGTGTCTGATGGGACAGACACTCAAATGAGGGTTTAAATGATCAACAAGTGTAGGATTAAGATGGTCCAAGGGGAGATATATAATATAAGAGACCCTCCATGGAGAGAGGATCGGAAAAATAGAGAAAGAATACTGTAGCAATCAAAGTTGCACTTGTAATCAGTTATGTTGGTTTCTACCCATATTTGGTTCCTCGGACAGTGAATTTATTCAATCCTATATGTCTTGTTCTTTCTTGATCATCATTTAAACCCATACTAGCCGTTGTTAAATTCATTAGGCCTAGTTCTTTAACTCACTCTCTACAAATTTATTGTACTAAGCTCATTGGGCCAACATCCCACAAGTCTTGGGCTTGGGCTGCAAATTGTGTCCCTACAATTGGCGACGTCTGTGGGAAGAACTTGTGTGAAAATGAGCGTAGAGGAGATCGAGAAGGCAGCATGCACACTACGCATACAAGCAAAAGCCATACTTGAGTTAGAAGTCACATCTCTCAAGACCAGCATAACAAAGCCATGCAGTTGGAAATTGACTAGTTAAAAAGAGAATTGTGCCATGCTCGACGAAGACAAACTCCCTCTAACTCTGATGTTTCTTCCGATGACGAAAGGGACATCAGTTACAGGCGAAGGTCTCGAACCTCGCCCAGCGAGTCTTTCTCCTATGAAAAAGAACACCATCGCGAATAGAGAGTCAGAAGCCTGTCTCATAAAGGCGTGGGAAACAACACTGTGAGCAGGGCCTTGAACCAAATCTCCAAGTCACCCTTCACACGTAAAATCGAGGGGGCTAAACTTCCTCGACGATTCACTCAGCCTGCCTTCACCATGTACAACGGTAGAACAGACCCGGTGGAACACGTGAGCCACTTCAATCAAAGAATAGCTGTCCATTCCAAAGATGAAGCCTTGATGTGCAAGGTTTTCCCATTTAGTTTGGGACCCGTGGCGATGAGATGGTTCGACAACCTGAAGGCAAATTCCATAAGTTCCTTTAAGGAGCTTACCCAGGCGTTTTGTTCCCGCTTCGTCACCTGCAGCAGAGTTCCTCGGCCCTTGGCTTCCCTATTGTCCTTAGGCATGCGAGAGGGAGAGATCCTGAAAACGTACTCTGACAGATACTGGGAGATGTTCAACGAGATAAATGGTGACTTCGACGATGTGGCCATCAATACTTTCAAGCTTGGCCTCCCAGCCGAGAACGGTTTGAGAAAATCTTTGACTGGCAAACCTGTCACTAGCGTGCACCAACTGATGGACAAGATTGATAAGTATAAAAGGGTTAAGGAAGATCAGCAGCAAGGGAAAGGAAAGGATAAGGTTATCCCTCAGGAGATGAGGGATTTCAGGTCGGACCGGTATAATAACAACCGACCATGGAGAGATTTCGCTGGACAATCAGGACCAACCAATCTTCAGGCGGTCAACGCTGTTTTTTGAGAGCCAGTGCATCAAGTTTCGGAGAAGATCAGGAACGAGCCATTCTTTAAATGGCCAAATAAAATGACAGGAAACCCCGCAAGACGCAACCATAACCTCTATTTCCAGTACCACCAAGACCATGGACACTCCACAGAGATTGTAAAAGTCTGTGAAGGAAAGTTAAAGCAACTCTTGCACCATTCTAGTGGTCAGGGGGGCAGGCAAACTCAGAGTCCCGAAGAGATGATTCTTCAAGACCTCCCTTAGGAACGATAAATGTCATCTTCGTTGCTCCAAGGAGAACTAGGTCCTACCTTTCCAGAGTGATGTCCATGGCTCGGCTATCTGCTAAGGACGCTAATTAAGAACCAAAGAGGGCTATACTAGAAATCCAACCGGTTTTGGGCTTCTCGGACGAGGATAAAATCGGAACCATCTAACCCCACAATGATGCTTTGGTGGTTACCCTCAGGATTAAGGGATATGATGTGAAAAGGGTGATGGTGGACCAAGGCAGTGGTGCCGAGATAATGTAACCCGACCTATATAGGGGCTGAACTTGAGACCAAGGAACCTAACACCTTACAGCTCGCCCCTGGTGAGTTTTGATGGAAAAGTCGTCACCCCGAAGGGCCAAATTAGACTACCCGTGCAAACTGGTTCAGAAGTGGTAAAGGTGGATTTTATCATTGTAGACGCTTATTCACCTTACACAGCCATTGTGGCCAGAGCCTGGCTTCATACCTTGGGAGCCGTTTCTTCTACTCTGCACCAAAAGGTAAAATATCCGTCCGAGGGTCAAGTTAAGAAGATCATGGGAGATCAGTTTGTGGCTAGACAGTGCTTGGTGGCCACCATCCGACATAAACCCAAGGCTGAGTCCTCGGCCCATACTGAAGAGGGCTTATAGCAATTAAAACCTCTGGCATTGCCTATCGATGATTTAGCCGAGAAGGCAAAATGTGAAGAGTTGGTAAAGGTTGTTATTGGTGATGATCCGGAGAAGTTCTTTCAGGTAGGGGCTCAGCTACCTCCTCAAGAGAAGGAAGAGCTGGTAGAATTCCTTAGAAGAAACATTGATGTGTTTGCATGGGACGCTATTAAGGCCCCGAGGGTGGATCCGAGGTTCATTTGCCATCATTTAAATGTTAACCCAGCCATCATTCCTAAAAAGCAACCGCCTCGGCGCCCATCTAAAGAGCATGCGGATGTTGTCAGAGATAAGGTGATGAAGCTCAAGCGGGCAGGGGCTATCAAGAAAGTTTTCTATCTTGAATGGTTGGCTAATATTGTGGTAGTGAAGAAGAAGAGCAGGAAATGGCGAGTGTGTGTAGACTTCACAGATCTGAATAAGGCTTGCCCAAAAGATCCATTCCCTATGCCTAAAATAGACCAACTGGTGGATGCAACTGTAGGCCATCCTCAGATGAGCTTCCTGGACGCCTTTCAAGGATACCACCAAATGCCGCTAGTCCCAGATGATCAGGAAAAGACCGCTTTCGTCACCTCCATTGGGAATTACCACTATAAGGTGATGTCATTCGGTTTGAAAAATACAGGATTTACCTATCAAAGGATGATGACGAGGATGTTTGAGCCACAGTTGAGTAAGAGTATTGAAGTCTACATAGACTACATGGTGGTGAAAAGCAAGGTGGTATCTGAGCATGTGGGAGATCTCGGAAACATTTTTGAAGTTCTTAGAAAACACAAGTTGCGCCTAAACGCTTCCAAGTGCTCGTTTGGTGTGGGATCAGGCAAGTTCTTGGGCTATATGGTAACCCACAGGGGAATTGAGGTCAATCCCGATCAAATCAAGGCTATTAACAGTTTGTAACCACCTCAGAATCCTAAAGAAGTCCAGAAACTAACCGGAATGGCCGCTGCCTTAAGCCGGTTTATCTCTCGGTCAGCGAATAGGTGCAGGCCCTTCTTCCTACTAATGAACAAGTGGAAGAGGTTTGAATGGACCGAGGAGTGTGCCTTGGTTTTC
Source organism: Quercus aquifolioides (assembly GCA_019022515.1). Classification (NCBI taxonomy): domain Eukaryota; kingdom Viridiplantae; phylum Streptophyta; class Magnoliopsida; order Fagales; family Fagaceae; genus Quercus; species Quercus aquifolioides. Next base: position 43,313,117 of record CM032327.1, read on the forward strand.
CAGCAACTTAAAGAATATCTGTCTCGGCCATCAATCATGTCCAATCCTGAAGTGGATAAGGTCCTGTTTGCCTATATCGTTGTGGCCCCTTATGCTGTAAGTTTGGTGTTGATACGAGTTGATCGTGGCGTACAACGACCAGTTTACTATGTAAGCAAGTCGCTACATAAGGCCGAGGTTCGCTATCTACCATTTGAGAAAGCCATCCTGGTGGTAGTGCATGGTACACGAAAGTTGCCCCATTATTTTCAAGCACATACAGTTGTCGTCCTCACCCAGCTTCCACTTAAAGCCATACTTCAAAGTGCTGATTACACAGGAAGGATCGCTAAATGGGGCACGGTTCTAGGGGCTTTTGACATCAAGTACATGTCTCGTACCTCTATCAAGGGCCAAGTCCTCGTGGACCTGGTGGCCGAGTTCCCTGAACCCCCATTAGAAGAAGTAGTGTCCACACAGAACATGGATGGGAAATCGGTTGGCATGATCTCCCAACAAGGTCCCCTATCTTGGGAAGTGTACATTGACGGTGCAGCGAACCAGAAGGGTTTCAGAATGGGGCTAGTGCTGGTATCCCTTGAAAAGATCACTATTGAGAAGTCATTAAGATTGGACTTTTCAGCCACGAATAACGAGGCGAAATATGAAGCTTTGCTGATGGGGATGGCCATGGTTCAAAAAATGGGCGGGAAGGCAGTAGAGATGTTCTCGGACTCAAGATTAGTCGTCGGCCAAGTGAAAGGAGAATTCGAAGTGAAAGATGAAAGAATGCAAGGGTACTTGAGTCAGGTTAGACACCTACAATCAGGGTTTGAATCTTTCAACTTGTTGCACATCCCTAGAAGCGAAAATGCACATGCTGATTCCCTAGCCACACTTGCGACCTCCTCAGCGCAGAGCCTGCCTCGGGTTATCCTCGTAGAGGATTTGTACAAACCTGCAGGGATGAAGAGGGAGATGGTCCACGTTCACCAAGTCAGAGTAGGGCCTAGTTGGATGGACCCTGTAGTACTATTCTTGAAGGAAGATACTCTGCCTAAGGAAAAATCAGAAGCTGACAAAGTACGGAGAAAAGCTCCTCAGTTTTGGCTGTCCGAGAACTAGAAATTATATAAGCGCTCATTCTCAGGGCCATACCTGCTACGTATACATCCCGAAACAACTGAATTACTCCTTGAGGAGTTACATGAGGGAATTTGCGGAAGCCATACTGGAGGCAAATCCTTGGCGCACAGAGCCATCATTCAAGGTTATTGGTGGCAAAGTATGCAAAGGGAAGCACAAGAGTATGTGAAAAAGTGTGACCAGTGCCAACGGTTCGCACCAAACATATACCAATCGAGGGGAGTCCTTAACCTCTGTCTAGCCCTTGGCCATTCGCTCAATGGGGCTTAGACACTATGGGCCCTTTCCCCAAGGCAGCAGGAAACAAAAGATATCTATTGGTCGGCACGGACTACTTCACTAAGTGGGTTGAAGCTGAGCCCCTAGCAAACTTCAGAGATGTGGATGCCAAGAATAGTAAATCTCGGACATATTAGACAATGGCCTCATACCCCCTTCTCAATGACTTATGGGGGTCCCTCATACCCTCATCTCGGACAATGGCCTTCAGTTTGATAGTAAATCTTTCAGGAGATATTGCTGTGAGTTGGGGATTACGAATAGATATTCTACCCCCGCCTATCCCAAGAGAATGGACAAGCAGAGACTGTTAACAAGGTCATAGTAAGTGGACTTAAGAAGAGTTTAGATGATGCGAAGAAAAAATGGGTGGAAGAATTGCCATATGTCCTCTGGACATATCGGACCACACCTCGCAGATCCACCAGCGAGATCCCCTTCTCAATGACTTATGGGGCTAAGGCTGTTATCCCCTTGGATACTGGCTTCCCAACGTTAAGGACCAGTTCATTCAGTCTAAGCAGTAACGATGGGCTACTAGAGAAGAGTTTAGACTTGGTTGAAGAGAGAAGGGAAAACGCAATTGTCCAATTTGCATACTACCAACACAAACTTAAGCAGGGCTATGATGCCAACGTGAAGCTGAGACCACTAGCACCTGGCGATTTAGTATTGAGAAAAGTTTTGGGCATTGCAAAGAACCCAGCGTGGGGAAAGCTAGTGTCCAATTGGGAAGGATCATACCACATTACCTCGGTGGCTGGCATCGAGGCATACTTTCTAGAAGATTTAGATGAGCATGTAATACCACGCCCTTAGAATATAAACAGCCTGAAAATGTATTATTATTAATGAAAGTCTCTTTTGTCAATATGATCATTTATTAAAGGCATTATATTTCTTATTATTCAATCTTTTATAAGTGTTTAAACAGAACCATAGTCATGCCTGAAGTCCTCAGATCAGATGCTATGGGGAAATTAACACACTTTGACAATTTTTATAAGTGTTGAACAGATCCTAAGCTATGTCAGGTCTCTCGGACCACATACTTGGGTGAAATTAACACTCACTGGCATCTTTATAAGTGTTGAATAGATCCTAAGCTATGTTAGGTCTCTCAGACCACATACTTGGGTGCAATTAACACTCAATGACATCTCTATAAGTGTTTAAACAGAACCATAGTCATGCCTGAAGTCCTCGGACCAGATGCTATGGGGAAATTAACACACTTTGACATCTTTTATAAGTGTTTAAACAGAACCGTAGTCATGCCTGAAGCCCTCGGACCAGATGCTATGGGGAAATTAACACACTTTGGCATCTTTTATAAATGTTAAACAGATCCTAAGCTATGTTAGGTCTCTCGAACCACATACTTGGGTGAAATTAACACTCACTGGCATCTTTATAAGTGTTGAACAGATCCTAAGCTATGTCAAGTCTCTCGGACTACATACTTGGGTGAAATTAACACTCAATGACATCTCTATAAGTGTTTAAACAGAACCTTAGTTGTGTGTGGTTCCTCGGACCACATACTTGGGGAAAATTAGCATCCCATAATATCTATTTGTTTCCTACCAAGTGTCAAAACAGGTCTAAGGCTACGACTAAATCCTTAGATTGACAACTCTGAGTAAGGTAAAGTCCTTAATTATATATTCAAGTATTGAGCAGTGTGAAGGATATTCCCCCCTTTTTATTCTTTACAGAGTTTACTACTTATCTTTATTAGATTCAGCCTTCATTGGTACTTAGTTAAAATTACTTGCACTGGTAGCAGGGTATTGTTGTTGGTTTTTATTGAAACTAAGGTGGCAATAATTCAAGATCATTTGCAATAACAGTAAGCCTGAAAGCATATGAAGAAAAGACATAAGAGGTAGAAGAAAAAGTGCATTCATTAATTAAAAAAGAGAGAATATATTACATTCCATGACAACAGTGCAAAAAGGGGGGGAAAACAAACCACTACAAAAAAGTCCTAGCGGCTAGGTCTTGGCCTTGGGGGCAGAAGGGTCAACAACCTAGCTCAATTGGGAGATGGCAACATCCTTGGCTTTAGGATCATCTTTGTTACCTTTAGCCTCTATTTCATTTGCACTGGATGCAGCTTCTTTATCCTTGGCTTTAGAGGGGGGTTTCTTTTTTTCCTGGCCCTTACCTTTGTCCTGGTCTCCCTTAACTCCCTGGCCCTGATCACCAGCTTGGCCGGATCCCTTCGAAGCCTCAAGGAGAGCGAGAACAGCTTGGCTGGTAAGGGGCTGCTCGGATGCCTTTGGAGCGTGTTCAAGGAGAGAAGAGTCAGAACCTGGGAGTTCACAAATTTCTGGGTGATAATATATACTCCCAAGTTGCCTCAAAGTAGAGTCTGTAGGGAATCCAGCAACGTCAAGGGCCTTACCCCACGATACGTCACAGTAATCCCGGCATACCCCTGCAAGCTCCTCAGCAAGCCTTATTTCCGTCTCTTCAACGTCGAGCAAATAAGATGCTGTCTTCTCAACCTCAACTGCTTCTTTAGCCAGTTGAGCCGCCTCCTTGGCCTTTTGAATTTCAACCTTAAGATCTCTAGCCAGCTGCTTTTCGGTGGCCAAGTTTATCTCAATCACATGTAGCTTTTGGCGTTGGTCCTCGGCCTGCCTTTCCACGGTCTTTAAGCCTGCCTCAGTACTGTCCTTGGCCTGGACCGCTTCCTTCAGCTTCTCGGACATTTTGGCTTGATCTTGCTTGAGAGCCCCTAATACCTTCTCAATCTCGGCGTGAGATTGGGCCTCTGCCTTAGCTTCATTGCGGGCATCCTTGACCCATTCCTAGGCCACGAAAACCTGTTGGGTAATCTGCATAAAAGGAATAGAAAGATTCCATGTAAGAAAAGGAGAAAGAATGAATGAAAGCGACTAAGTATTTAATTAGAGGAATGTGTCAAGCCACTTATCATAGCAAGATCCCTCTTAAGGGACAAGAAGAGGTCGAGCTGTTTAAAGCGCCTGTAAGCATCCATATCTCTTGGCAGAAGAAGTGGATGCTCCAGGGCTTCAGCAATATGACCCGAATGCCCCCTTGAAAACTTCAGACTGAAGCGTCCCAAGGGATGGGGGCACTATCCACCTCTAACCTGGGGGACCAAGTGCGCGGTGGTCGGCGCACGTCGACTCCTAAAGAGTCCTCCCGGCTGTCAACGGAGGTGGACCTCTTGCCTCGGTGGTTTTTGGCCACCTTTTATTGTTTAATCCCATTCTAGGGGCCCACCTTGCCTTCCTCAAGCGCCTCGTTTGGCCTTTTCTTCTTCAATTCGGGGACTGGCTTCAGCTCGAGGTTAGTGGGAATCTGAGGAGGGAGAGGGGGAAGATTAGTAGCAACTTGGGACTTGGGGACCTCCTGTGAAGTTGCCCCCTTGTTCCTTGAGGCCATGAGGTCCCTCTGACTTCTCTTTTGTTGCGAAGCCATCTCGCCTCCCTCTTCCTCGGAAGTATCGTCTGGACGAGAGAGCACAAGGATCGGGGCGTGGATGCTAGAATGTCTATCAATTTCGTCCTCAGTGTCCGAGACTAGAATCACTTGCACTCCGCGAGTCTCTTCCTCTTCAAAACGAAATTTGTCAATTTCCTCTTCGAGCGAGGAAGTCAAAGAGGCAATCTCTTCTCCTGCTGTTGCTGCTTCAGGTGGAACCTGCTGAAACGGTTGTACTATCAGTGGAAGTTTCTGTTGGTATGGATGTGCGACCAGTGGAAGGTCGTCTAGGGCAAGAAAATTGGGCTGCGATACGTCAATCCGGGCTAATCTTGGGTCACCCGCTCTTATGGCGTGGCCGATTTCTTGATATATCTCCGAGATTGACTGGAAGTCCAAAATTAGATGGACTGCTCGGACTGCTCGCAGTTGTCTGTCCTCGTTTACGAAGATCTAGGATCTCAATAAGTAATTGAGAGCTTCAACGTTCGTTAAACTAAGCCTAGGAGCTATTTGCCTCTTATTTGCGAAAATTGCCGAGGAGCAAAACTGGAATCCATCATTAAAAAGAGCAAAATATAGTCAGGGTTAATAAGTCTAAAGTTCTCGCTAAGGAACCTAACTCTAAAGTATCCCACCTGGCACTCCCTCTTGGACGGGGCAGTGAAGGCCATCATGCCACGCTTCCGAAGCTATCAGATAGTCGTCTTTCATACCCTTGTTTGATTTAGGTAGACACGATACTAGTCTGACAACGTCTGAGCGGGACTTGAGATAATATCCCGCATTTTTCAAGAAATGGCACTCGTACATATGGACCACGTCGTGCCAGGTGAGCCGTAGACCTAGATGCTCGTTGAAAGCATCAATGCTACCCAAAACCCTAAATAGGTTGGGCGCGCATTGGTGGTGGCATATCCTATGGTTTAGGAGGTAGTCCCTTGTTATCCTACCCATGGGGAGAGTCATTCCCCCCTCTATGAAGGCTATCATGGGGATAACAACCTCTCCCTTTTCTCGGTTTGTTAGTATTTGTTCTGGGGAACAGTATCGTAGAGCGACCTCCTGTGGTATGTGGTATTGTTCCTTAAAAGCCTCTATTTTGGCAGGGGAATTCACTAAATGTTTAAATCTACCTATCTAGATAAGTTAAAGGGGAACCACCGAAATTGATAAATGGAAAAATAAGAACTAGAGGGCCGACGAGACTGGCTGAGGAGAGAAAGAGAAAGTTTAAAAGACAGATACTTACGAAAATGGATGTCCTAGATCCTGAACCTTTAGAAAAATCTTTTGGGAGTCTCTTAAGGAAAAAAGCTAAGGAAACTTGGGAGTGCAGAAAGTTTGGTGCGTTGAAGTGTTGTAAATCTCTAAGGAACTTGAAAAATGCGTAAAGTAAAGGGAAAATGATTTCCCTCGGGGCTTTATATAGAGGGCGAAAGTAAATGGGAGTTATCCCACTCAAAATTTCAAAAGAAAGATCAACCGTTAGATTGGAGCCCCACCGTTGGATGTGGGGGACATAACGCCGTCTGGAGCAATTAATGACACCTCACGGGCTGCGAAGCGTCAGTAGCAATTATGAGGTGCATAAAACGGTACTCCCGCACGTGTAAAAACAGGAGTGTGATGTTCTTAACCCTTAACAGATCAAAACCCCATTTTCCCTCCTCGGATGAGAGGGAGAAACTGGAGTTTTGAGGGGTTATTGTAGGGTTAAAGGTCTAAAACGCCTACTGGGCCTTGGGCCGTGGCTGAAGGCACTATTAGTTAGAGGAGGGTTAGGTGGTAATAAATGATATAGATTCAGGACTTAATGAGCCAGATGCGAGCAAAGAAGTGGTCCGAGGAGAAATATCTTCTCGGACGTGCTAAACACTGTTTAGATATAGATCCTATTGATCCAGACGAAGCTCCCAGGACACTTCGATGATAGAGACGTGTATCTCAAGCGTGCCATAGGGCTGGGAGCTCAGAAATATCTAAGGGAAAGCTACTACCACCGCATTAAATGTACTGCATTTACTTTTCTGGTCGCATTTATGTGGAGAAGACCTTTGAACAGTGCTGCCTTGGCTACTGCAACTCACAGAAAGCCAAAGAGGGTGTCTGATGGGATAGACACTCAAATGAGGGTTTAAATGATCAACAAGTGTAGGATCAAAATGGTCCAAAGGGAGATATATAATAGAAGAGACCCTTCATGGAGAAAGGATCGAAAAATAGAGAAAGAACACTGTAGCAATCAAAGTTGCACTTGTAATCAGTTATGTTGATTTCTACCTAGATTTGGCTCCTCAGTCAATGAATTTATTCAATCTCATGTGTCTTGTTCTTTCTTGATCATCTTTTAAACTCATACTAGACGTTGTTAAATTCATTAGGACCTAGTTCTTTAACTCACTCTCTACAAATTTATTGTACTGAGCTCACTGGGCCAACATCCCTCACGTCTTAGGCTTGGGCTGCAAACTGTGTCCCTACATCAACTAAAAGAGACAAGCGACTTTTATGAGTCGAGTCTACATTTTTAAATTTGTGAACAATAAATATTCACTCTAGAGTGGAGAATAAGACAAATATGCAATCAAATCCGTTATCATTCCTTATCTAATAAATCTATATTTTCAGGTTCATGAAAAATAAATATTCGCTTTTATCTATATATAAAAAATAATAATAATAATTGATGATGTTATAAAATGCAACTTCCAAAATCGTCCATATGGTTCGTCCTTGGAAAAAGAATGGAGGAAGGACGCAACAAAAAAGCCGTCCGTCCCCATCAAACCTCGTCTGTCATAAATTAAGGACGGACGAGACGAGGCCTCGTCCGTCCCAAATGACGGACGAGGCAAACATTCTGAACTTGAACCAGGGCTCGTCCGTCCTTAATTAAGGACGGACGAGGCAAATATTTTGAACTTGCAAATTTAGTTCTTATCTATGAACCAAGGCCTCCATTATTCGTGATGAAGCACCGGTCCAAATAAAGTAACTTCCATGGAAGTTATGGAAGTTACCTCTGACTTTGATGAATTCCTTGACAATAGGAACGGTTATCAGAGCAAGTAACCGTTCCATGTGCGCTATATAAACGTTTCTCTACGAAGAGGTAAGGTATTCGGACATTTTTTTTACAGAACAAAAGAAAGTCTTAGAAATATCTCTCTCTATTCCAGACCACTGACTTTACCATCGGAGGACCCTAGACCGGCCTCCACCGGTCTTTCTCTGATTGAATTCGGTTTTTCAAGACTTAGCCCTCAAGATCATCGAAGCCCGGAGACTTTCAACCCACTGATTTTCCAGGATTATCAGTTGGCGTCGTCTGTGGGAAAGAAATATTTGTCGCTCTTGAACTTGTTTAGTTCTGCGATTTTTTTTCTCTTGTAAAGGGTTGGAATGGTTCGGACAAGAACAAGGGCAACTAGCCCAGGCCCTCAACAGAGTAGAGACGCATCAAGTAACCCTCATCGAGATCGCCAATCTGCACCGGTTATGCAGGCATCATCTGTCCAACATATGCACTCTATGGCGGCTGCGATGGCGGAGTTAACTCGCCAAAATCAAGAACTACGGAGAGAGGCTAATTTAAGAAGGCAAACACATAGAGAGCATGAAGAAGAAGGGCAAACTCGGAGTCAAGAGGGCAGAGAGAATTTTCAACATGGGAGTCAATCAAGGGATACCACCTCACGAAGGGTACCCAACTTGGAAAAAGAGTTGGATCAGATGAAGAAGGTCATGGACGAAATGAAGGAGAATATGAGGAGGGCGAACCCAGTAGAGGATTTGGTTCATAGAACTGATTCTCCCTTTATGGCTTCCATCAATGGCCATCCCCTGCCACCAAAGTTTAAAATGCCTTCTTTAGATTCATACGATGAGAATCGAGATCCTTTTGACCACATTGCCACCTTCAAGACCACTATGCATCTTCAAGGAGTTCCAGACGAAATAATGTGTAGAGCCTTTCCTACCACTCTCAAGGGTCCAGCCAGAGTATGGTTCAGCAAATTATCCCCAAACTCAGTAAGTTCTTTTGAAGAATTAAGCAAGTTGTTTGTCAATAACTTCATAGGTGGTCAGCGACACAAACGTTCTACTTCCAGTCTGTTAACAATAGAACAGGGGGAAAATGAGAGTTTGCGATCGTTTATCACTCGATTCAATAGGGAAGCCTTGACAGTGGACGAGATGGACGACAAATTGCTGTTAGCAGCTTTCCACAACGGAGTCCATTCGGATTTGTTCATCCACAAACTCTATGAGCAAGAGCCACAAACCATGGCGGAGCTCGTCCATTCAGCTCAAAACTTCATGAACGCGGAAGATGCGATTATAGCTAAGAAAAGAAAGAGGACAGAGAAAGTGGAGACAAATCGCCACCCAGAACAAGGCCCTCGTCCAAAGAAGGGACGGACGGACGACAGAAGAGACCGGGACAAGAAGACAGGTCAGCACGCAACCAGCAATATACTCCATTGAACATGCCACTTGAACAGGTCTTTATGCAAATCAAGGACGAGCCTTCCCTGAAGTGGCCAGAGAAATTGAAGGGAGATCCCAACAAGCGCAACAGGAACAAGTATTGTCGCTTTCATAGGGACCATGGCCATGACACAGATGAGTGTTTTGATTTGAAGCAGCAGATTGAGGATCTCATAAGGCAAGGGAAGTTGAGAAATTTCCTTGGACGAGATCACAAGGACGAGAAGTTGAAAGGGAAAGTAGAAGAGTCATCACGACCACCACTGGGCGAGATAAGAGTTATCATTGGAGGAAGTATTGCAGGACGGTCATCCAAGTCCAAGAAGGCATACTTGAAGGAAGTGCAGAGCGTCCAACTTTCAGGACGATCGCCAAGGGCGAAGTCCACGGACGAACAACCGATTATTTTCACGGACGAGGAAGCTGAGAGAATCCATCATCCTCATGATGACGCTATTGTCATCGCCCTACTCATTGCTGATTACACTACTAGAAGAGTGCTAATAGACAACGGAAGTTCAGTGGACATTCTGTATTACCCAGCCTTTCAGCAGATGAGGATCGGACGAGACCAGCTCCGTCCACTGCACTCGCCCCTAGTAGGCTTTGGAGGAATGAAGGTACAGCCTGTAGGTACTGTTACATTACTAGTGGTGGTAGGAGTATATCCACGACAGTTGACTACCAACGTGAATTTCATAGTAGTAGATTGCTCGTCATCTTACAATGCAATAATTGGAAGGCCAACCCTAAACAGGTGGAAGGCAGTTACATCTACCTACCACCTGTCAGTCAAGTTCCCGACGGAACATGGGATAGGCCAAGTACAGGGAGACCAATTAGCAGCAAGGGAGTGTTATCTAGCCATGCTGGCTACGGACGAGCAAATTCAAGCAATGAATATTGAAGAAAACAAAGTTGTGGCAGAACCCATAGAAGCGTTGGAAGATATTCCCTTAGATGAAAATAACCCTGAGAGGTGTACCAGGGTTGGAGCAGATCTGGAAGCAAAGATTAAGAAGGACCTCATTTGTTTTTTAAAAAGAAACAGAGATGTGTTTGCTTGGAGTCACGAAGACATGCCGGGTATAGATCCTAATGTCATTACCCACCATCTGAGTGTATGCCCTTCCTCCAAGCTAGTGCGACAAAAGAAGAGGGTGTTCGCCCCTGAGAGAGATAATGCTGTTAAGGAGGAAGTTCAGAAGTTAATTGTGGCGAAGTTCATTCGAGAGGTATACTATCCTGACTGGTTAGCCAATGTGGTCATGGTCAAGAAGGCGAACGGCAAATGGAGAATGTGTGTTGATTTCACTGACTTAAACAAGGCTTGTCCCAAGGACAGTTACCCGTTGCCGCACATTGATCAGTTGGTAGATTCTACTGCAGGCCACAAGTTGCTCAGTTTCCTGGATGCTTTCTCTGGTTATAATCAGATTAGGATGGATGAAGCAGACCAAGAGAAGACGTCCTTCATCACCAGTCAGGGACTATTTTGTTATGAAGTGATGCCTTTCGGTTTGAAAAATGCTGGAGCAACATACCAACGACTGGTCAATCACATGTTTCGTCCACAGATCGGGCAGAATATGGAAGTCTACATAGATGATATGTTGGTGAAAACTCAAGACGAGGAGAGGCATTTGGACGACTTGCAGGAAACATTCGACACACTGAGGCAGTATCATATGAAGTTGAACCCTAACAAATGTGCTTTTGGAGTATCATCAGGGAAATTCTTAGGATTTATGGTCTCCTACAGAGGAATCGAAGCAAACCCTGATAAAATTCAAGCAATATTGGATATGAAGCCTCCGAGCAATGTTAAAGAAGTCCAGTCCCTCACCGGACGAGTTGCCGCCCTCAACAGGTTTGTTTCTAAAGCTACTGACAAATGTTTGCCATTTTTTAAGGTTCTTAAAAAAGCATTTGAATGGACCGACGAGTGTCAGAAAGCTTTTGAAGATTTGAAGATATATCTCACCAAAGCCCCGTTGTTGAGCCCGTCCGTGCAAGGAGAAGAGTTGTACTTATATTTGGCTGTCACCCCACACGCAGTGAGTTCAGCTCTAGTGAGGGAAGAGGGCAAGGTACAAAGACCTGTATACTATACCAGCAAAGCATTGAGGGGAGCAGAGGGACGATACTCGTTAATGGAGAAATTGGCTTTTGCATTGATAACAGCCTCCAGAAAACTAAGGCATTATTTTCAGGCTCATGTCATTAACGTCATGACAGATCACCCACTCAAGAAGGCAATGAACAAATTAGAGGCCGCAGGACGTTTGATTCAATGGGCCGTCGAGCTCAGTGAGTTTGACATAAAGTACCAACCAAGACATGCCATAAAAGCTCAAGCTCTGGCAGATTTCATTGCTGAGTTTACCTTAAGTTGTGATGATGAAGGTGAAGTGGAAAACAGCAAGAAGTGGGTCGTCCATGTGGATGGCTCGTCTACACTGCACGCAGGAGGAATAGGTGTGGTTTTGCAATCTCCAGAGGGGGACAAACTAAAACACAAAGTTCGTTTGCAGTACCAGACAACTAATAATGAAGTTGAGTATGAAGCTCTTCTCAAAGGGCTGGAATTGGCCAAATCTGTAGAAGCGAAGTCACTTCTCGTCTTGGGGGATTCTCAGTTAATCATAGGCCAGGTGAATGGAATGTTTGAGGCTAAAGAAGAACGAATGAGGAAGTATCTAAACAGAGTGATGCGCCTTATAAAGAAGTTTGAAGAAGTTAGCTTCGTTCAAATCCCTAGGGAGGAGAACATGGAAGCTGATGCCTTGGCGAAAAAAGTCTCAGCGAGTGAAGCCGTAGACAAATTTGATGAAATTCAATATATGCCAAGTATAGACATCCCAGAAGTACAACAGGTGGAAAATAGAGCAAATTGGATGGCTCCAATTGTGTCGTACTTAAAAGACGGACGACTCCCAGAAGAAAAAGACGAAGCTAGAAAGCTGAGGGCAAGGGCGGCCAGGTACGTTCTTATGGACGAGATTCTCTACAAAAGAGGTTTCTCCCAGCCTTATCTCAGGTGTTTGGCCCCAGACGAAGCGAACTACATATTAAGAGAAATTCATGAAGGAGTATGTGGCAATCACTCAGGAGCCAGGTCGCTCGTCCACAAAGTCGTCCGTGCAGGATACTATTGGCCAAACATGCAAGCTGATGCTAAGGCCTACGTCAAGGTCTGCGATCAATGCCAAAGGTTTAGCAACGTCCCCAGGCAACCATCAGAGTACTTGACTCCAATGACGGCCCCGTGGCCTTTTGCACAATGGGGACTAGACATTCTGGGTCCATTTCCACTGGGTATAAGGCAAATGAAATTCCTAGTGGTTGGTATTGATTATTTCACCAAGTGGGTAGAAGCAGAACCCTTGGCCAACATCACACAGCAAAATGTCAAGAACTTCGTGTGGAAGAACATTGTGTGCAGATTTGGAGTACCCAGGGTGCTGGTATCGGACAACGGACGACAATTTGACAATGCAATTTTCAAAGATTTTTGCATACACTTTGGAATTCAAAATCACTACTCCTCACCAGCCCACCCACAAGCTAATGGCCAGGCAGAAGTTGCAAACCGATCCTTGTTAAAAATAATCAAGACTCGGCTTGAAGGGGCTAAAGGAGTATGGCTAGATGAGTTACCAGGTGTTCTGTGGGCATATAGAACGACAGTGAGAACTCCTGCAGGAGAAACTCCTTTCAAGCTAGTATATGGAACTAAAGCAGTTATACCCGCGGAAGTGCACATGGCCAATCATAGGGTGACAACCTACCAGGACGAAGCTAATGAGGAACAACTCCGTTTGAACCTCGATCTAATAGACGAGGTAAGGACGGATGCTGAGCAAAGGATGGCAAGGTATAAAAACCTTATGGCCAGGCGGTATGACGCAATGGTAAAGTCAAGGCGATTCAACATAGGGGACCTCGTCCTAAAAAGGGTTTCTTTAGCAACAAAGAACCCAGCCCATGGGAAGTTGGGACGAAATTGGGAAGGCCCCTACAGAGTCGTCAACTGCAAAAGACAAGGATCCTATTACTTGGAAGCCCTTGATGGGAGGAAGTTGGAGCATCCTTGGAATGTGGAGCACTTAAGGAAGTACTACCAGTAGAATGCCAGCCTGGAGGAGCATGACTTTGGATGAGCTCAGGGATTAAAAACTTTATTATTATACGTTGTGTGGCTTTATTATTATGTTAAATATATGGACAACGTTATAGTTTGTGTTGTTTAAATAAAGGCATTGGCCTCTAAGGTGCATGCCTCGTCTATGAACAATACTTATGTTATGAACGATATTTGTGGAATGTACATAATGTTGTGTAATTCACTGATTCCCATACTACGTTTGTTCAAATTTACCCCTGAAAAGGTTGAAAAGCATAAGATGAGACAATTCTCTGAACAAGGAGATGTAATGTCAAACTTTCCTAAGGGAAAAACATCAAGGCATGCTCGTCCAAATCAGAGGATGAAGCAAAGCCAGTGCTTAAAGCTAATTGCGATAAAGCCCAAAGCATACTCGTCCATACCATGGACGAAATAAAGCATAATACATCTGACTCATGGACGAGAAAGTGCATAGACGAGTGCATGTTAAGCCATGGACGAAGAAATGTATGGCTGTATTTCAATCTTGTTAAGGCCTTTATTAAAACAATCCAGTCCATGGACGAGTAAAATGTAAGGCCTTGACTTCATTAAGCGTAAAGATCAGCCAAGTCCATGGACGAGTAATGCTGATCTTTATCATTTCTCAACAGGTCCTTGGACGAGTAATGTTGATTATTACCATTTCACATAGACGAATTACATTTGAAATTCCAATGAAAATGGTAGACGAATATATGTAAAATATGGACGAAGTCAAGCAAAAAAAAAAGAGAAAGATAAAACTCGTCCATACATATGCAAAAGGAAAATGACATTCATTAAGCCAAGGGTGGATATCCTACGTCCAAAAAACCCTTGCTAAATAAACTGAAATGATTGTTTAAAACCTCGTCCTAAAACCTTGGACGAAGTAAATGTATTGAAATTACATAAAAATGTCTCAAAACGGACCAAATAAAAATACACTGAAAAATCTTAAGTAGAGGGAGCGACATTGGAGGCGTCCTGAGGAGGCAGGGTTGTAGCATCATCTTCAACATTGACGTCGTCGGAGCCAGTCTGAAGGAGAGAACTAGTGGCAGCAGCATTCAGATTAAGTAAAATGGGGCTGAAGTCTACGCTAGGGAACTTTTCCATAGCCTCCATTCTGAAATCTTCAAACCCTGCTGCGTAATTAGTGTCCAAAACATCAGTATATTGTTTGGACACCTTAAATTCAGCCACTGCGTCTTCCTTCGCTTTGGAGAGGAGAGTGCCATATTCATCATTCTTCTTCTTTAGGACCTCAAGACGAGCGTCCTTCTCCGCAGCACTGGTTTTCGACTCCTCAACCAAAGTCTTTAACTCCTTCACCTCTTCCATAGTTTTGGCAGCCACTTCAGCCCATTGTTTCGCCTCGGCCTTCAACTCTTGGATCCTCGTCTTGTCCAACCCTGTGGCCTGCCTAGACGCCGCTATAAACTTTGACATGCCCTACAAAAAAAGAAACACAACAACAAATAAAAGTTAAAGGAGAGAGAGACGAAGAAGGAAAGTGAAAATCCTTGGTCAAGACGAGGTATGAGTGTTACCTTGAAAAGGTCGTGAACACCAGAGTGTTCAAAATCCTTAAGGGACATATCATAGCAAACGTTTATATCTTCGTCGGTCACAGCCTTCTTGAAACGTTCCCAGGCCAGGTCCTCGTTTTCAATAATATTTGAAGGGACCTTTTGAGAAGGCTGAGACGGGGTTGACACAGTCTTGGACGGAGTGGTCTCAGTTGGAATGGACGAGTCTACATCAACTATATTTACAGGCTGCTGGGACGAGGGAAGGGTAGGCTTGACTACCTGGGACGAGTTAGACTTGGCCTTTTTGCCTCTTCGACTGGGGAGATTTCCCAAATCCAAGCCCTTTGACAGCGTCTTCCTCTTCTCCCCAGTCGCAGGACGAGCTTAAGTTTCAGTCTCAGGACGATCCCCCTCAGCAGCCACATATTTTCCCTTGTTCCCTTTCATTGTTGCCATTCCTAAAAAAAAAAAAAGTAAAGTAAGAATACTTTGAGTTGAAACAGAGTAAACAATGTGCAAGGACGCTTGGAAATTGAGACTTACTTCTTCTTACTGTGACTTCGTGTGCAATTGCTTCGTTAGATGGGTTAGGGCCCAATCCCCACTTGGCAAGTCGTTTAAGAGAGACTAAGGAATGGAAGTCCCTATCCACGTGTAGACGAGCCCTGTGGACGCGGTCACGGTGGAATTTGCTCAAAGACGGTCGTTTAACAGCTGAAATGAAACAAGTAAGAAAATTTTAATTAATTAATCGTTAATGTTAAAAGAAAAAAAGGAAAAATCAAAAGACAAAGGGGAGCAACTTACCCTCAGGACGAAGGTTTTCCTAAGTCCCCGGAATAACGACCAAACGTGTCCCGGCCAAAGTCCACAGGATTCCCAGCCTAGAAGCCGGAGACGAAGAAAAATTCCGTCTTCCATTTTCTGTCAGACGAGGCCAGGGACTTGATCAATCTACAATCTCTACCCCTGGCTGTGAATTGATGAAAGCCAAGGGATTGATGTATCTCTGAAGGTTTGTAACAATAAAGGAACTCGTCCACAGTAAGAGGACGGTCCCTTCCAAATACTTCACCCCACAAAATTTGCATTGAGATGATTAATCTCCATGCATTTGGGTTGAATTGGCATACTCCTAAACCTAACTTAATCAACAACTCCCTAGTAAAAGCGTTTAAAGGGAATCTTAAACCCCCCAAAAAATAAGCCTCATAGACGCCTATCCCAAAGTGAGGGTTGCAACACCATTCTCCTCGGACGGGCAACCTAGGGTTAAACTCGTCTGGGATTTGGTACCACTCCCTAAGATTTTTTAGTCTTTGCTCGTCTGTCCTAGAAGGGATATCTACTGCACAACCGTAAACAGTGACCTCTTCCTCGTCCAAAGGACCAGAAGGAGGGACAGTGGACGAGGTACCAGCTTGAGACCCTGAGGCCTTCCTAAGCTGTTCCTGTACAACCTCTATAGGAAGCCCAAGGATGCCAGAGACATACTCCTCGTCCGTGGTATTCCCCCTACTACTATCACTACTGCTACTAGAACTGTAGTAGCTACTCTCATCATTATGCTCATCTGTGGCCTTATCTACACTATCGCTAGACGAGGAAAGTACAACCTCAGCCATCTTAACAGAAAAACTAAGGACGAGAAGAAGAGAAATACCTGGATCTAGGACGAAGGAAAGCTATGGACGCAAAAAGCTTCTAGACGAAGATCTAGGACGAGGAAGGACAAGGAGAGAAATTTCAAAAATGAAGAGGGTAACGGAGGTATTCCACTATTTATAGGGAACAAACCCCAGCATCTGAAGCGACATGACCAAATCAACGAGAGACACGTGGCATGCTCCTCGGGTAAATCAATCGACGAGATTTTTTCACTAATGAATTCATGACACGTGGCACACCAATCTGCAGCCAACACACGTCTTACATCTCTTTGGACGACCCATGGACAAGGGGGCAACTGATGATGTTATAAAATGCAACTTCCAAAATCGTCCATATGGTTCGTCCTTGGAAAAAGAATGGAGGACGAGCGCAACAAAAAAGCCATCCGTCCCCATCAAACCTCGTCTGTCATAAATTAAGGACGGATGAGACGAGGCCTCGTCCGTCCCAAATGACGGACGAGGCAAACATTCTGAACTTGAACCAGGGCTCGTCCGTCCCTAATTAAGGACGGACGAGGCAAATATTTTGAACTTGCAAAATATTAGTTCTTATCTATGAACCAAGGCCTCCATTATTCGTGATGAAGCACCGGTCCAGATAAAGTAACTTCCATGGAAGTTATGGAAGTTACCTCTGACTTTGATGAATTCCTTGACAATAGGAACGGTTATCAGAGCAAGTAACCGTTCCATGTGCACTATATAAACGTTTCTCTACGAAGAGGTAAGGGATTCAGACATTTTTTTTACAGAACAAAAGAAAGTCTTAGAAATATCTCTCTCTATTCCAGCCCACTGACTTTACCATCGGAGGACCCTAGACCAGCCTCCACCGGTCTTTCTCTGATTGAATTTGGTTTTTCAGGACTTAGCCCTCAAGATCATCGAAGCCCAGAGACTTTCAACCAACTGATTTTCCAGGATTATCAATAATATCCATTCACTTTGAGTGAGACAAATTTTCAATCTAACAGAGAAATGGTGAATTTTTTAAATAAAAAAAAGTGTCACCTGGAAAGACAAGAAGCCCTTGTAATTAAGGAGGCAGTGGGAGTAGGACTGTAGGAGATGCAAGTAGGGTCACGTTGTGGGTGGCGCGTAGATCGGCGAATGTATTTAGAGCCAAAGTCAAGTAATGCCCCAATCAGTTGATGTATATTATTTTCTTCAAATTAACAAAGTGAAGTTTTTCTTATTTAGGTTTTTTTTTTTTTTTTTTTTTTTTTTGTTAAATAAAATATTTGGTGACTTCGTGTAAACCCTTGATATAGAAGGGAAAAAGTAATAAGTAGGGTTGTTCACCAAACCGCACAAACTGCAAAAATCGTACCAAAACCGCCCGCAAAATAGTATAACCGCACTGCACCGCACCGCAAGTAACAATACACCGCATCGCATGGTGCAGTGTAGTTTACAGTTTTATAATAAGAAAACCACACCGCATCGCACTGCACAATTTCTATATATTAATATATTTATTTTTTTAATATTAAATATATTATTAATTAATAGTTTAATACTTCTCCAAAAAAAAATAATAGTTTAATAACCCTAGTTTTCAAAAAAAAAAAAAATTTAATAACCCTTGTAAGTGTTAATTAGGAAAGCCAACCCAAAATAAAGAAAAACTAGCTCAATATTTTAAGACTTGGCCCAAACAAAGGGGAAAATCAGTTTTTTGTTAGGCAAGAAAACCCCAAAATCTAAAAAATATATTAGTTTCAAACATCATTTTATACACTGCACCACATAAGTAACCGCAAAAATGAGGTGCAGTGTGGTTATGGTTTTCGCTAACTCTAAACCGCACCGCACATGTGACCGCAAAAATGAGGTGCGGTGCAATTATGATTTTGCCTAAATCGCACCGCAAAGTGTGGTGCTAAAAATGATCCAAAACCGCACCGCACCACGAACACCCAATCAAATTGAAATTTTGAAAGGCCCCAACGAAATTCCACCCATCCAAAAGGGTTTGGCCCAATTAAAGTTAAATAGATTGGGCACAGTCTCTCACAATAACAATTTGTATGATAATTACTTGGAAAGTTGGTCATGACAAACACAACTACCATGTGTCATAAATCATAATTGCCTCCAAATCAATAAGCTAAGCTACTAGTGACATTGAGAAATCGGTGGCTAACATGTAAGTCGAGATGATTTCAAATCTAATCTATGACTAATAACTATTTTGGCTGTCCAAAAATAGTTTTCTCCCATCTAATCCAAAACTAATATCTTCTCAAAAAATAAAAAATCCAAAACTAATAGCTTGATCCGAAAAAATTCTCCACAAGTTGAAGTCCTAGTCTCAACAGTAATTTAAGAATTCATAAATTTTTTGAAAGTAAAATATTATATATATCATGGAAAAAAAAAACGATTGTTATTGTAAGGACGAGTTTTGATCCACCGCCCAAGTGGTTTGGACAATAGCCCAATGAGCCCAAAACAATGAATTTGTTAGAAAGTGGGCCTGATACTGAACATTCAATGGGTTAGAATGTTGATCACAATAGACTAGTTAGTATTAGAATGAACAAGATAAACAGTTTGAAAAAGAAAAGTACTCCTCGGTCAGGTCTGAGGAAGGTATGTTCTTATATATTTCTCTCAGACTTGTACAAAAACTCCAGTTCTTGGTTACACAGTGATTTTTCTTATGGTTTTTCTGATCATCCTCCCTGTAAGGGAGTTCTTCCCTTTTATATTCTCTTCCCCTCTTTCATCTCAGCCCTCCACGTGTAGATCAGATTGCTAATCTCCTTCATACTTGTCCCATCAGCACTTTACTGAACTCTTTGTGGGTAGCTGTAAAGTTGAAAGTTACTGTTTAGGTATTACTTCCACATTAATGCGGCCAGGAGGTTAGATGTAGAGCATTCAATGTGGTGGTAACAGCTTTCTTCCCATCTCTGTTGACTCATCTCTTTCTAAAACTTATCCTCCCAAGCACGTTTGCCTACTGCCTAGTACTTGATGGGTGATCGGACTTTAGGCCTCCACTCTGTTGGTCGAGGAGGGATTACTCCTCGAACAACGTCACCTGCTCATTATGACCAGGTCTCTTCCTCTGCCCAATAATCTATTTGCCTTTGCTAATACTTATATGTTCTCGGGATATCTGACGTCCTCGGGCATGGCCCACGACCCAATATCCTTATCTATGCTCTCCATCCCTATTGTTATAAAAAAAATAAAAAACATGACCATAAACATAACAACTTTTTACAATTGTGCAAAAGTGGGATTCAAAATCTAAAGTCTTAATTCTCTTAAATCAAAGTCAAGTATGGCAGCCACAAGGCTAGCTTCTTTTTCTTTCTTTTTTTTTTTTTTTTTGGATATATTATTTTTTCTTCTTTTATCATTTTATTATATCACCTATATCTTAATATATTAAAAACCTTTTGAAACTCTCCTTTTTAATAAAGTTTTTTTTAAAACTTAAAATTCTAATCATTCACGTTTTGAAGCCTTCTTTTAAAAGTAAACAGTATATAATAGTGGTACTAAGTTTTGGTATGTTGGATTGGTTTTTAATTTTGATTTTAAAAAAAAAAATTATGCTAAGGGGCTAAAAGAGAAGTAATAGTCTTGATTTTATCTCCACATGTATTTTTGTAGATTAGATCTCTCAACAACCGAGTCAAGGTACCAAAATTTCACATAAAAAGATTGTTTGGCAAATATAAAGAATAAAAGTCAAAGAAATTATCACCGATACATGTTACATACGATTTAGGTTTAAGGAGAAGAAATTCATCCAAAAATTGAATTGGGTAGTATTTAGGAAAATTATCTTTTTTGAGGATGCATGAACAAATATGTAGACAAATGCAATCTACTTAGTTTAAATTGGTATTAAAGATTATTAAAAGTAGTGGCTCCGAGGGATGGTATTTTCACTTTTTTGATCATACGATAGTTAGTTGGTTAAGTACATCTGGCCTTCTGTCTAGCTTTCTAACGGTTTTTTATTGGTCAGCGATATGAATTTTTTGTTTTTAATACCCTTCACCTTGAACTCTGAAGTATATTCATCAAAGCCACCTAGCTTTATAACTACAATGGCAGCAATGGCTAAGTCCATCATCACCATCCTATTTACTTCAATATTCCTAATAATTTGGTTAGGAATGAAAATATTCAGCTTCAATGCATGTTGTTGCGTCTATTATATATACAAATATTACATATAATACTTATGTATAACGTTAAACTCATATATTTGTACAATTTGGTGGATGAATTCAAATCCTGCCTATTAAATAACTAGAAAATTCACGTAATTGATGATAACTAAGGTGATTTCGACTATGCCCAAATATATTTTTCTCCCATTCAATCCAAAACTAAACGGTGATGCCTTAATTAACCGTTCAAAAGGGAAAAAAATTGGATGGTATTTCTACAGGTCAGTATCACCATTAGAATAGATGAATGATAAATTCATAGCTCAATTACAATAACCCTAAGAAGCCTGCATTTCCATCCAAAAAAATTACAAAGTTCACAAAGACAGCCTTATCCACAAGAGTCTCAGTCTCAAACCCAGCAAAATGTAGTGGGGTTCAAACGAAAACAAACTGAATATGGAACTACATAACAGCTTCCATGTGACATTAACTGGAACAAACTCTCAAATTATGTAGTCTGACCACTCAGAGATGAAAGAAGTGTGATCCATGGACTCTCCAGGCACATCCTCATGCTTTGACGGCCGCTCCTTTCCTCCCACCAGCCTCGCCGGGTTCCCTACTGCTGTTGTCCTTGGTGGCACGTCAATCAGTACCACTGATCCTGCCCCAATTTTTGCCCCCTCCCCTATCTTCACATTCCCCAAAATGGTTGCACCTGCCCCAATCAGCACTCCATCACCAATCTTGGGGTGTCTGTCTCCCCCAAACTTTCCAGTCCCACCAAGGGTGACATGATGCAAGATCGAAACATTGTTCCCAATTACCGCTGTCTCACCCACCACCACGCCAGTTGCATGATCAAACAAAATCCCTTTCCCTATCTTTGCTGCCGGGTGTATATCAACAGCAAACACATCAGCTATTCGGGAGCTAAGCGCCAGTGCTAGTGGCCGCCGTGCTTCTGTCCACAGCTTGTGAGCCACTCTGTGAGCCTAAAAAGTACATACAAAAACAAAACTACACAGCTTAAAAAATAAATAAATTTATAAATTAAAAAGAAAAAGATCATTGTAATCACTCACATTCTTAAAGCAAAAAATATCATTTGCTTGATGTCCCAGAAAACGGCCATTTGGATTTTAAAACAAACCCACAAAGAAGAAAATGTATCTTTTAACAATGCACTAAACTATTAACTAATAAACCACGTACTCTTTGTTGCTTCCAAACACATAGATGTCAATTAATCACTAGTATAAACTCTAAAATAAGCCAACAAAAGTGCACTGAACTTAGTTTTCTTCGCTGGTAACAATATTTAACAAAGTTTCCAACAATCTTTTCCACTATTAGCAAACATTCTTCTCTTCTACATTCTATATTCCACATTCTACAAACCAATTAAATCTGCCTAAAGTTTTTTCTACCAAGACATTTCCTCATAATAAAAAGTAGTAATTATCGTTGTAAATGAATATTAAATTTTCAAAAGACAGACATAATCTATAACTAATTAATTTAAAAAAAAAAATTTATAATTCATTACTTCCAACATTGGGGGAGGAGGATTTGAACTTGGTTCTCCTAAGGAAAGCATTGATCTACAAGGTTATTGGCTAGTTTTAATTTACTTATATGATACAAAACCTACTCTCTCTTATTCTTCTTCTTTTTGCAATTTACACCTTTAAAGTTTGTAGCAATTTTGATTTTGTCCATGAAAGTTTCAATATTTGGATCCGTTTCCCATACATTACATATTGTTCGGGTTTAAGCCCTTTCATTCATACACCATGATGAGGTGTCTATTAAGTGCCACCTCAACTCAAAATAACATAGTTTTATAAGATCCAAAATTTGAAACTTAGGGCATAAAATCAAAATTATCCCAAACTTTAAGGATGCACATTACAATTTAGCCTCTCTTTTTTTAATAATAAATAAATAAAATAATAAGAGATAACTACATTTTTAGATTTGCAAAAAATAAAATTTCACTCTAAATAAGACAAATATATGTAATTAAATCCGTTATCTAATAAAAATACCTAATCAGATAAAGTTTAATTAAAAAATTGGTTATAACTTAAGGCTATAATCTTTCTCAATATTATTAATATTACTATATATTTTGAAAATCTAACCGTTGAATTGCATATTCTTTACATTCTTAATACACATGTCAAATTTTATGTCAATCTAATATTATTTACTATATAAACTATAAGATTATATTTTATGCATAATTTTAAATTACAAAAATTTATAATTTAAATAATTTATTGATGGCATAGTTACTCATCTTTAATTTTTTTAAAATTTTACATGTATAGAGAATATAAGAAGAAAATGTAATCCAAAGAAAATTCATCCCAATAAAAAAATATTGAGTAAGACGCCTTATGCTATAACTAATTTTGTCCTGCCTAATTTATAATAATTTAAAACCAATTATCATTCCTTATGTAACAAAGCGAAGCAAGATATTAAATTAATTAATGGGTTCAACTCAAAAAAATAAATAAATAAGAGAAATGGTGAAATTTTTTATTAAAAAAAAAAAGGTCTGGGGTGACCTGGCAGGACAAGAAGCCCTTGTAATTGAGGAGGCAGTGGGAGTAGGAGACGCAGGCAGGGTCACGCTCGCGGGCGGCGCGTAGATCGGCGATGGCGGCGGAGCGGAGGTTGGAGTCGGAGGAGAAGGCGTTGAGGAAGAGGTCGTAGAGGAGAGTGGAGAGGAGCGTGGAGGAGCAGAGCTTGTTGCCGAGGTGAAACGACAGCGATCTGTCCAACGACGAGTGCGACAGTATCGTCGAGTACAGGTAGCTCGCCAGCGCTGGCTCCGCCTCCGCGTCTCGCTTCGCCTCCGCCTTTATCTGAGTCCACACCCACGCGTCCTCCTCCTCCGTCGCCGGCATGTCGTTTTTTATTTTTGATTTTGATTTTGATTTTGATGATACTGTTAAAGACTGTAGTGTGCGTGTGTGTACGAGAAATTTTGGTTTATCTTTAAATGAATGGCTGCTTAATTTAAACGAATGTCGAAATTTTGGATTTGACTTTTGAAGGGTTCAGGCATTCGCACTGGCACGTAAGCTCTAATTTAAAATTCAGCCCAAAAGCAGCCTAGAGCCCTACCGGTGGAATGGATATGCCAATTTTTTTTGCATAGTGCTACAGTGCCATCGCAAATATAGGAGGGCACTGTAGCAACTTTTCTATATCATAAATTATTATTCTAATTAATGATACTGTAGCGACTTTTTTTTAATATATGAGAGTACTGTAGTAATATTATATTATTTTAACGAGTAGAATAGAAAAATAAAAGTTGAGATGTTTGGTATATTGTAAAATAATATAGAATAATTGATAAAGTAGATTTTTGAGGCAGTAAAATAGAATAGTTTGAAAATACCGGATATGAGTACTCTAAAGTGGGGTTTTGCTATAGCAATTTGGTAGCTTCTGTTGTTGCCACGAGTAAAATAAGACTAATAATTATAGGACCAATCTACTACATTATAAAATTCGACATTGCCAACGGCGTTGTAGTTGAATTGACATTTTTTTATACATAAAGTGCTTAGAGATCTATAGATGAAAGGATTCAAGCTGCGGATTAGTAGCATGTTGTAATTATCTCGCAAAAAAATATTTCAACATTAAATGGTGCACAAAGATATTGTTAACTAGACCTAATTTTCAAATAAATGAGTGGATGAAATGAGTTGCAGAACAAATTTAGTTTATTTTTACACTGAATTTTTAATGGGTGCCCTTGAATATAAAAGGCATACAAGCCTCTTGTTTAATTTGAAAATTGCAGTTGGTAGATAATTATTGTACTAACAAAAACATAATTTTTAAAAAGATAAAGCTTGGCTACAAAATTTGTTGCAACCAACTAATCAACCATAGAAAAATGACATATGTTCACTAATTTAACCATATTTAAGTGATGGTATATAATCATTTGAAGTGAATCACATGCAATATAAGGACATGTTATCTTCCTATTGTTGGTTGTAGACCTTAGTTACAATCAAGTTTGTAACAATACTATGTCCTAAAAATAATTTTTTATTAAATTATTGCAAAATGAACTTATAACGTGCATGCATATCAAACCGTAAATCGACTAGGTAAATAAAATAGTACAGTCATTCCCCAAACTTCTAAAAGATAAACTACAAATTACACATTATTTGGGTTGCTAGATTCCTGCAAAACCTATACTTTTTTCTCTTTAAATTTTAAGTAATGGGATTATAACATAGGATACAACAGTGAAGGGTTACATTCTTTCTTTCAAAAAAAAAACAGCGAAGGGTTACAGGGCATCTAAGGATACAACACAAAGAGCTACAGCATATTACATAGGAGTATAAATTTAGCGGGGACATCCATGTATAAAACCAGGAACTCAACCTACGATGATAGGTTCTGGCTAAGCAAACTGTTTTAGAAGCATCGCGCAGGACATCAACAAACACTCTGAAGTGTATGCATCTCTAATTTATGGAATTTCTTCTCAAGAATTGAATCATTTACTCTCAAAAATAGAAGGAACTACCAGCTCTCATGCCTTTGTGCTGCCAACACCTTTTGTTTCCTTCCACCGGTTGCCTTCTGCACAGAGAACCATCATGACAGGTTGCTCCACATGTGGTGGAATTGCCATATTTGTAGTCATTGTAAGTGCTTAATTTTGAACATGTGAGTGAATTTATCCCCGAGTCAAACCCAGAGAAGGAACTACCGGCTCTCATGCCTTCGTGCTGCCAACACCTTTTGTTTCCTTCCACCAGTTTCCTTCTGCACAGAGAACCATCACGACAGGTTGCTCCACATGTAGTGGAATTGCCATATTTGTAGTCATTGTAAGTGCTTAATTTTGAACCCAAGCCTGATACATGGGACTTATCTTCTGCTTCTAACTTCGACACTAACCCGTTAATTTTCAACCATTTGTGTTCCTCACACCTTACTCTTCCTCTAGCAGGTTGTCTTGTACAGTAAGCCCCAGAACCTAAATCCACCCCACATATAGTTTCATAGCCTTTGCTGACAACAAGTTTCTCCGAGGAAACTCGAGGTTGCAGCACTATTCCAGGTTTGCACATTGCAGATGAATTCTGGTTGTAAGATAAGGCATCATGACGGCTGGAATCCAAATCCACATCATGATCATATTGTGATTTTCCTTCTGTAACTGACTCAGAAATGGATCTACATATTCTCATGCCTTTATGATCATCACACCTTTTCCTCCCTTTAGCTGGTTGCCTTGAACAAGGAGAGCCATTATTCAAGGGAACTCCACATATAGGGGTAAAACTTTCACTAACAGGACATTTAACAGGAACAGGTTGAAGCTCTGTTGTGCCATCGCTGAAATTTTGTGCACTGTCACTGCCACTCTTTCTGTCAGCAATAGTACTGAAATCTGAGCCTACAATGCTCTTTGGTTTCCCTTCTGTAACCACCTTTAGGATGGACGTATGAATCCTCATCCCTTTGTGTTCAGCACACCTCTTTCTTCTTTCAACTGGTGGCCTCCAACAAACGGAGCCATCACCTAAGGACACCCCACAAAAACTAGTGTTGTCCTCAATAACACCTCTATCAAGTACTAGCCGAGGCTGAGATCTGCCAAATTTGAAAACTCGAGATAGGAAATTGTAGCTCTCTTCATCAGCATAAGTATTCAATTTGTTCTCTGGTGAGGGCAGCTTGCTTGCTTTGATTCTGATGCCCACCTGCTTCTGACTAAATGGTAGAAGTTTTCTGGCAATATTAGGATATCTGGTAGTGCCTGAAGCAATTTTGTTAAGTTTCTGAAGGATATCATCTGGGCGTCGTGCACCATTAAAGCTTGTGTTCCACGCATAATCAAATCTGTTGAGGAGCTGAGCTTCTGTTTTCTCAGCATCCCTCTTGCTTTCCATCTGTTAAACAAGCAATAAAGGAAAAAGAAGAGGTTATATTGAAATGTACATATTACAGTCAAAATTTTTATCAGACTACATAAAGGCAGGCACATATTTGTCAACTTTTCCTTTAGACCACCCCCTACCAAAAAAAACCAAAACAAAACAAAAACAACAGATTATCAAATAAATAGATAAGTGGATAATAAATAAATAAATAAAATTTATCGATATTCCTCTAACAACTATGGAAACTAGTAAGTTACCCGTGCGATGCACGGATAATGTTGTAATGTTTTATGTAAAATGGTTTTTGAGAATGTTGTATATGTATTATAGCATAATTGTTATAGAACTTTATTGGTAATGAGTTCATCATAAAAAGAAACAATTATAAATTACACACACATATCCATTATAATTATTCAATTGAAGTAATGAGAAATTTAAAAAAAAAAAAAAAAAAAAAAAAACCCAACAACAACAACAACTTTGGAGGAATATTATAGAATAAAAGTTTATATAGAATATGTTTTTCTCTTTCTCCTCAAATTCTAAAACAAAATACAAATCTCAAACACCCACAATCAATCACATCATATACAAAACCCACAAATCCACAATGTCTGACCTTAACATCAAAATCGTAATGCCGTTGTCACTCAATGTAAAATGCAAGCCCCCTTCCTTAATTGTAGCCAACTCATACAGATTAGGATTAGATGAAACAACAATGTTAGAGCTAGGTAGGTGTCGTCAAAAGGTTGAAGGTAAATGACATCATTTTTGGTTTATTTGACATGGGATGGTATGAAGGGCTATGGGTATATATATATAATGGGTAGAAGTGCTAGGGGTGAAAATGATGAATTAAAATGCAAAGAGTTTTGTGTGTATATGTGAGAAATGAAAAGTCTTGAAACATTGAACCAATGAAACAAAAATCAATATTTAATTTGTTCTTATCCCTAATGTGGCAATTGAGAATATTTCAATTCTTTTTGCATAGAATGCGTCACTTGACAAAACTTTATACTTTCTCACATGAGGTCTCTGATATTTTATATATATATATATATATATCGATGTTCTCTAAAACAACATTTGCAGCGCCTCACACAAGTTACTTTACATATTCTCACTAAGTTAATTCCAAAATATGTTGTGTGAATGCAAAGAGAACAGCCACTTTAAAATTATCTCTCACCCAAGGGTACCACTAGTCTCAGTCGGTATTGGCAAGAGGCCGTCAGCATGAAATACATCAGCAAAAGTACAGTTGGTAACAACATTGAAGAACGGTAACCAGAAACTTTAATGACACCTCATACAACAGAGTCAGTAACGCCAAACAAACACTCCACAACGCCATAACACAATGACATTTCTAGTAGCTGATCACACACAATGGACTGTTTCAATATCAAAATCTTCCTAAGGGGTGAAGCTTATGATCAATCAGCATATACAGTGGGGCCTATTCTCATGATCTCATCTAGCTTCGTAAACTCATTCTGTTCACAAGATACCCTTCATTTTTCTAAAAAATGCAGTGCCGAGTAATAGAATTAACACAAGAAAGATGTACTTACAGGAGCCCATCTAAAAACAATGGGGCAGCCTCTTGACAATATCTCATCAAACAATCCAAGCCGTTTTTGTAGAGACACATTCTTAGAGTCATTTGCGTAGCTATTTCCCAAATGAGCACCTGTCCGTCCATACTGCTGAAGTCGCGTCCTAACATTGTCAGCCTGACCAAGGTAAACCACTACTAACCGGTCTGGATCAAGCTTGCCAACCTCACGCCCTAACCCGGTCTGAGATACAGCAATCCCAAGCTCATATATTCCTGGACCAGAATTTTTAGGCAGGTTATGAACTCTGTACCTTGCAGCCCCTTCCTTTCCCAGTGAATGGTCTTCCCAATCAGAAGGACCAACAAGAACCTAAAAGTTGAAAAACAAACAATAGCCCAAAATGAAAATAATACACCCAAAGGAGTTACCTACACATATGGATTGAAAAAAGGAACGCTAGAATCCATGGAGGGCATTATAGAAATGTGGAGTCTTCGTTTGAAGGACAAATCTGCTATTCTAAATCCAACGAAAAAAAAATCAGTGCAAACTACAGCAAACCCCATTTGTCAAAAATGGGGCTTACCCTTTTCTGAATTTTCCCAGTTAAGCCATTTTCCTCTATATTATTTGCTGAATTGTAGCTCTAAAAGTTTATGCTTGCAATTTTTTTACAGCTTGTACAGGTTGTAAACTTGTACTAAGCACTGTCACTATACTTATATTTTCCGCTAATAAATTCATTCCTCAAGAGAAATAATAAGAGTTATATAGTAAAAATTCAAACTAGCATATGGTAATGTCCATCATGGTAAAGTTACCAACTTGTTAGATCATATTAAAGGGGGAAAATTTTGAATTCCTAGAGAATCAAAGTGTAAAAAAAAAAAAAAAAGTAATTTTGAACATGTTATTATGGCATAAAAGTGTGAATAAATAAGCACAGAATCTGCGAGCAGATACGCGTGAATCGACTCCCAGGAATTGAAACGAAACTTTCGGAGATTATTAACACTGATTCACATCTGATCACACTCGGCAAGTCAAACCCAATAAAAACGCACATATATATATATATATAGAGAGAGAGAGAGAGAGATTGGACTTGCCTTCCAATTGGAGAAGTCGGAGTCGTGCTTGGTGCGATTACAGTCCTCCCTCTTTAACATGGTGGTGAGAGAATCGCTGCTTGCTGTGGCAACCATTTTGCTTTTGGTTTTGGGCTTTTAGCCCTACCTGAATCAATTTGACCGTTAATCAGGCACTTTTTTATAGCGCTACTGCGCTACCGTTTAATTTAAGGACTTCAATCGAATAGGCTAGGCTACACTATTAAATCCGTTCCGTTCCGGCCGGAACGGTAATACCACCCGTTTCACCTCGGGTCCAATTCCGGCCAGTTTCGGGTCATTCCGGAAAATTTCGGTCAATTTCGGCCGGTACCAGTTTTTAGAAGAAAAAAGAAAAAACCCTAAACTGACAAACTCGTTAGCACAGCATGTCATTACCTAGCGTTGATCGCCTAAAAATCAAACCCAGCCATCGCAGAGGTCGCCCCTTCTTCTTCTTCTTTGCTTCGTCTAAGACTCTCTGCCAGTCTGCTCTTCTTTCGTTTTTTACTTTAGCTTTTGCTTTGTCAAGTTTTTGCTTTGTTTCATATTTGTGTTTGCCTTGTAGACTTTTAGTTTGCTGACCCCACCCACGTGACAAAGTTTTGGAAATTACAATACTCAAAAAGGCTGATTATATTTAGAGATATTGGTGGATCCACTTATTTGGTTGAAAACTAAAAATTTATTATTAAAAATAATAAAAATATAAACGCAGTTATAAAACGCGTATCCAAATACGTACTTATTGAGTAACTATTTGGATACCAATTATCACGCATTTGTGTTTGTTTTTTTAAGCACATTTTGTGGCTGTGGTGTTTTTTTAATGAATCTCGTATATTGTTCATGAAACCTACAACTTTTTTCACCAAAACTTTCATTAAAAATGAGTCTCATAGCACTATTCACACATTTAAAAGTTATTTTGCCATAATGTTTTCAGTTTTCAATGTTGCCTGTCCCCACTGTAGGATATATATATACACATACACTTATTGTATTGTATTTGGTTGTTATTTTTCATTATTTAATTACATATTTATGTTTTAATATTCTAAAAATGTAATTGTTATGTAATAACTAAATGATTTGTGTTATTTAAGGTTTACTTATTTGGATCAATAATTTTTTATGTTGTATAAGAAAATATAAATATATATTATTTTTAAATTTTTTAGAAACTCCGAAACACTTTGAAACAATACGTCGAAATAGACTGGTACCGAAATATTCCGTTACATTAGACAAACCGAAATGGGGTCCGAAACGGTATTCATAACATTGTCTGACTACACTAATATGTTAAGTATAAAATAAATATTTCTCAAATATCATGAAAATTGAAAAATGATAAATTAGTTGAATTACTTTAGATTATACTAGCTTTATCATATGCGCTTTGAACTTGGGATGATTTTTTTTTTTTTTTTTTTTAATTTTAATTTTGGATAAGTTTGTTTTGAAGACATGGATTGGTAAGAGAGTATTATATTTTGTAGGTATATTAAGTGGAGTTAGAGATATATTTTTACCGGGTTATCCTTAATTTTTTTTCCTGTTAAATCTAAGGTTTAGGGGTATTTTTGAACCACATAAAAGTCTCATCCAAAGAGGGGAATCCTCTTATAAATATTATAGATAATGAAAATCTATTGTGTAAAACCAATTTTTCTTCTCAAAAATAAATTAAAATTATGAGAAATGATTAAAGTGATCTAAATTAAATAATTAAATGTATTTTTAATTTTTAATAATATAAACTTAACGAAAAAAGTGGGTTCCAATTAGCTCAATTGGTGTGTCTTTTTTTTTTTTTTTTTTGAGAAACAGCTCAATTGGTGTGTCTTGGTCCAATGATAAACAACTATCATCAGGTTTGGACGTCATAAGTTAAAACCCTCTTTAAAAAATTAATTGAACAAGAAATCTTAAGTATATAAAATAAACGTGCAAAAAGATCGTCCATGTGATGTAATTCAAAAAATGTGACCGACCCAATCTTATCCAAAGGTCACGAGTGATTTCCAACATATAAGCGGTTGAATGATGGGTTTATAGTGTTAAAATTTTTGGGTGGTCAGGATAAATAAAATGTTAACGGACTAATCTAACCTGATTATTTAATAGAATGCTATCTTAATAACTAGCTTCTTATAATTTAATTCATAGCCCTAATCCTCCAAGTAGTTGCTTCCTTACCATTCTACCTTTCACAATATGAATTTTAATTTAAAAAAAAAAAAAAAAAAACTCCTGTCAAAGAATATCAAAGCCTCTCTCTCTTTCATAGAAGGTCGAAGCTAGAAGCTACATGAGTTGTTTAGATTAAAGAGGTAGCACTTGGCCTATTTAAAAAGTCATATGGTTTGTTTAGATTATTCATTAAGTTATCGCCATAAAAAAATAAATAAAATTCAATGGTATGTTTCAAAAAAAATTCAAAAAAATAAAATCAATGGTACTCTTCTTCTTTTTTTTTTTTTTTTTTTTGAGAAAGAAGACCATGACTTTTTATTAAGTAAATCTAGCTAAATCAGCTTGGATGACAGCAAAAATTTGTGGTGGAACATCATCCATCCATACAAGAAAGTCTGAGATATGCACAGCATACCTAACGAGACTATAAGCAATATTATTACCTTCTCTCCTAACATGAGAGGAATGTAATTGATTAAAAAAACTAGAAAGTCGATGTATGACATCTAAAAACACTCCACAGTAAGACAGCACCTCAGAATCAATGGACAACCGTGTCATTAGATTTTTTGAATCCCCATCAAGGATTAAATTGGTAAAACCAATATCCAAAGCAAACTGGAGAGCAAACCTTGCAGGTAAGCATTCGATCTCTTCTGGCGTGTACGCTTGCGGAATTTGTTTTGACATAGATGCCAGAACTGATCCATTACAGTCACGAACAACGGCCCCGACCCCAGACTTGTTCACATCAGATAAAACTACACCGTCAAAGTTTATTTTCACAAGACCCGTTGGTGGGGGCTTCCATCAAGCACGGGGCAGAGGTGGACGAGGCTGAGGAAGGGGATTGATGTCTAGGAACTCTGCCCATCTGTCTTTACTCTCCTGCGCTAGCTGCTGCAAAGAGCACCCAGGTTGTTGCACACGAGTTCTCTTCCTTTGAGTCCAAATCCCCCAAACCGTGAAAGCAACGAGTTCAGGCAGTTTTTGCATCTGCAGAATCCATCCCAGCAGCTCCTTGAAGTCCAAAAACTGCCTGGATGATCAGCATGTCCAGAAATCCGTAGCTACCCATACAGAATCGAGCATCGGGCACGACCAAAGTGCATGAAGTGTATTTTCTGCAGCAACGCAGCACCTGTCACAGTGTGGGTCAGTGATCACTGTTCTACGCACTAAATTCTGCTTTGTTGGGAGTGAGTTTCGGCAAGCTCGCCACAAAATTTTTTTCACCTTATTCGGTAAATGGAGCGACCATATTCCCTTCCAAAGGTATTTTTCCTGTTCGTCTTCAACCGAATGCCTCAATTCATTCTCCTCCTTCAGGAACCGATATCCAGATTTGCATGTGTAGAATCCGTCAGACGTCCAAGGCCAGAAAACTGTATCATCAGTTTTAGCTTGTGCAAGAGGGATAGCTTTTATTAACTTAGCCTCCTGTGGACAAAAATATCCCATCGATAAACTCATGATTCCATTGTCTCTGTTCTATCTCAATTAAAATGTCCAACGTGGCCTCCTCTAATGAGGGGAGTGAAGGTGATGACAACAAAGGTGGATGTTTCCTTGGCAACCAGTGGTGTTGCCAAATTTTGACAGATTTTCCATTTCCAATGCGCCATTTAGCCCCCTTAGGAGCACATCTCTACCCTGCAAAATACTTCTCCAAGCATAGAAGCCCGATCTTGAATCCTTTGCCTCCATGATTGTGCAATTTGGGAAGAACCTTGCTTTGAATACCTTGAAAAAAAGAGAGTTTGTATTTTTTAGCAATCTCCAAGCTTGTTTTGCTAACAAAGAGTCATTGAACATCGCTAAATCTCGAAACCCCATTCCTCCCACCTTTTTTGATTTTGCCAACACATCCCATTTCACCCAATGGATTTTTCTTCGGTCTCCACGATGGCCCCAAAAGAATTTTTTTAATCAAGGCTTCAATGTCATTAAATAAGTTTAGAGGAAGCTTAAAACATTCCATTGTAAAGGTTGGGATAGCTTGAATGACTGACTTCAAAAGCACTTCACGACCTGCTTGTGATGATAGCTTTCCTTCCCAAACCTTGCAGCTTCCGCCAAATTTTTTCTTTTATGTAATTAAAACTCTCCTTCTTCCTCCTCCCCACCAGTGAAGGAAGGCCAAGGTATTTTTCATACTCTGTGATTTCTTGCAGCCCCATAGCCATTTTGATATCTTGCTTCACGGTCTCAGATGTAGCCTTGCTAAAGAAAATGGTTGTCTTGTTTTTGTTGATTTTTTGTCCTGAAGCTTTCTCGTGGGATTCCAAAATTTGGATTACATGTTCACATTCTTCTGAAGATGCCCTGCAAAATAAAATACTATCATCTGCAAATAACAGATGGGTTAGTTCAGCTCCACCTCTGCACAAAGAGTATCCCTTAATATCACCCCTTCTTGCTGCATTATTGATAAGCCCATTCAACCCTTCCATACAAAGCAGAAAAAGAAATGGAGAGAGTGAGTCCCCTTGTCTAATTCCCCTTGAAGGATACACCAGTCCCTTTGGTTCCCCATTAATTAGAACAAAATAGGATACAGTCTTAACACACACCATCATCAGCTCTACCCATTTTTCACAAAAACCCACCTTCCTCATTAAATTTTCCAAAAATGACCATTCCACCTTATCATAGGGTTTGCTCATATCAAGTTTGAGAGCCATAAAACCATTCTCACCAGATTTATAATTTCTCATGCTATGAAGGGTCTCGAAAGCCACTAGTATATAATTAGTGATAAGGCGATCCTTTGTAAAGGCAGATTGGTGATCAGTAATGATTGTAGGCAGCAATTTTTTTAGTCTATTGGCTAATAATTTTGAAAAAATTTTATACAGCACATTGCACAAGTTAATAGGACGATATTCAGTAATAAACTCGGGTTTTTTTTCTTTGAAATGAGAGCAAGGAATGTATGGTTAACAGGATGAGGCAAAGTACTTGAATTTAGCCAAGAGATGATTGAACTAATGACATCTTGATTCACTGTGTGCCATAATTGTTGATAAAATAATGGAGGCATCCCATCAGGACCAGGTGCTTTAAGCGGGGCCATTTGTTTCAAAGCTGCTATCACCTCATGTTCCATGAATTCACCAGTTAGTAACTAATTCATCTCATTAGTTATGATATGTGGTATAGTCTCCAAAGTAGTGACTTGATCAATTGGATTGGAAGTGGTGAATGATGTGAACCCCGTCAAGAATAACGAGACCCAACAACTAAAGGGAACCCAAGATCGTTCTATGGACAGATCCGAATGGAAAACCTCGACCCATTGTTTATGAAAAACAAGAACCTCGGTATAAGGAAGACGCCACAAACGGTGGTGGAAACTCCGTTTCATAAGTCGAGATGAACGCCACGGGAAATCCCGATAAGTTCAAATAGTTCTTCAAAGAACCAAAGAGAATAAACCTCACAAGTTTTATGAATATTCAATGTCTGCGTTTTCCATTGCTTATGCACCTATTTAAAGGGCTGAACATTACAAGGAAAAAAAAAAAACCCTAACATAGAAAACCTAATTAAAGCCGAAAATGGGTAAGGAAAGAAATCCTTACCTTCCTAAAACACACAAGACATATAAGGCAATAAAGGCTGGATGCCCATCCTCCTAATCAATGCTAAAATAAATCCCTACTTGCCAAAAAAGATACGCTAAAATAGGAAAGAAGAGCTGGACGCCTAGAGTCATATAGAAGGAAACAAAGGACAACATAAATGAAAAGAAAGTGGCGCCTAGAATAGCCATGCAATCCGATCCTCCCAAAATATTTCTTGCCAATTCTTAGCCTTGACCGGATCCTTCTAGAACTTGAATCAAGGTGACAATTCTTTGTTGCCCACGTGGATCATGCTCTATGGGCCTCCACGAATTTGCTTGAGCCCATAACTCTTGGATGAGTCCGTTGAGTACATCCTTGAACTTCTTTGCTCGTGCTCTCGCAATCAGCCCAATTGGTACTTGAACGAGATCCTTCGAAGTGGTGCCTTGATCTCCATCATTCCCTTCCTCTTGAAAAGGATTTGCCCTCAAATCATCACCTACATCAAAAGGACTCAAATCAGTAACATTAAAAGTGGCACTTACATTGTACTCACCAAGTAAATCTAGCTTGTAAGCATTGTCATTGATACGCTTGAGGACTTGGAAATGACCATCTCCTCTTGGGAGCAATTTGGAACGTCTTTTCGCTGGGAATCTTTATGTTCTCATATGCAGCCAAACCCAATCTCCGGTTTCAAAAACTAGTTTGCGATGTCCCTTGTTGGCTTGTGTGGCATATTGCTCCATTCTACGCTCAATGTTGAGTCTTGCTTTCTCATGAATCTGCTTCACAAAATCAGCTTTCTTTTTGCCATCTAAATTAATGTGCTCCGTCAAAGGTAAAGGAGATAAATCCAATGGAGTTAAAGGATTAAACCCATACACAATTTCAAACGGCGAAAATTTGGTAGCAGAATGAACAGCTCTATTATATGCAAACTCAACATGTGGTAAACATTCTTCCCATGTTTTGATGTTCTTTCTAATGATTGCCCTCAATAGAGTAGACAAAGTCCTATTTACTACTTCAGTTTGACCATCAGTTTATGGATGACAAGTAGTGGAAAACAATAGCTTAGTACCTAGCTTACACCACAAAGTCTTCCAAAAATAGCTCAAGAACTTAGCATCTCTATTCGAAACAATTGTCCTAGGCATGCCATGTAATCTCACAATCTCTCTAAAGAACAAATCAGCAACATGCGAAGCGTCATCCGTTTTGTGACATGGAATAAAATGTGCCATTTTAGAAAATCTATCCACAACCACAAAAATTGAATCTCTTCCACGTTTAGTCCTAGGAAATCCTAACACAAAATCCATTGAAATATCAATCCAAGGCTCACTAGGAATTGGTAAAGGAGTATACAAACCGTTGGGCTGCACTTTGGATTTAGCTTGCTTACATGTGACACATCTACCACAAATCCGTTCGACATCTCGTTTCATGTGAGGCCAATAGAAGTGTTCCTGCAAAATAGCTAAAGTCTTTGCAACTCCAAAATGTCCCATTAATCCCCCACCATGTGATTCCTGCACAAATAACTCCCTCATAGAACAATTAGGCACGCATAGCTTATTTTCTCGAAATAGGAATCCATCAAGCCTAAAGAACTTACCAGAGGCGATTTTCTCACAAGCTCGATATTCCTCACAAAATTCATGGTCTTCAGCATATAATTCTTTAATGTGTTCAAAACCAAGCAATTTTGCATCAAGTGTGGAGAGTAAGGCATACCTGCGAGCAAGTGCATCGGCGACTACATTCTCCTTACCTTGCTTGTACCGAATGACGTATGGAAACGTCTCTATGAACTCCACCCATCGCGCATGCCTTTTGTTTAACTTGTGTTGGCCCTTCAAGTGTTTCAAGGACTCATGATCGGTGTGAATCACAAACTCCTTAGGCCATAGGTAGTGCTGCCACGTCTCTAAAGCCCGAACCAATGCATACAACTCCTTGTCATAAGTTGGGTAGTTTAAGGCTGCCACGATGAGTTTCTCGCTGAAGTAAGCAATTGGTCGTCCTTCTTGCATAAGAACGGCGCCTATACCAATACCTGAAGCTTCACATTCAATTTCAAACGTTTTAGAAAAGTTAGGTAAAGACAACAAAGGTGCGTTAGTCAGCTTCTCTTTGATTAATTGAAATGCCTTCTCTTGTTCTTCTCCCCACCGAAATCCAACGTTCTTCTTGATCACTTCGGTAAGCGGTGCGGCTAAGCTACTGAAGTCCTTCACGAACCGCCGGTAGAAACTAGCAAGTCCATGAAAACTACGAACATTACCTACACTTGTGGGGCTCAGCCATTCTTGGATTGCACGTACCTTCTCTTCATCAACCTGTATACCTTGTGCACTAACAACAAATCCCAAAAATACAAGCTTATCGATGTAAAAAGCGCACTTCTTTAAATTAGCAAACAACCTTTCTTTTCTTAGCACATCTAAAACGGATTTCAAATGTATTACATGATCGTCTATGTTTTTGCTATAAATGAGTATATCATCAAAATAGACAACAACAAATCTGCCTATAAATGCATGCAAAATATGGTTCATAAGTCTCATAAAGGTGCTCGGAGCATTAGTCAAACCAAAAGGCATAACTAACCATTCATACAAACCATATTTTGTTTTAAAGGCGGTTTTCCATTCATCTCCTTCTTTTATCCTAATTTGATGATAACCACTTTTTAAGTCAATCTTAGAAAATATGCAAGAACCATACAGCTCATCTAACATATCATCTAAGCGTGGGATAGGGTGACGATACTTTACCGTTATGTTGTTGATGGCTCGGCA
This sequence comes from Quercus aquifolioides, assembly GCA_019022515.1. NCBI lineage: Eukaryota > Viridiplantae > Streptophyta > Magnoliopsida > Fagales > Fagaceae > Quercus > Quercus aquifolioides. The sequence goes on from CM032327.1 coordinate 43,351,174, forward strand.
ATCAACACACATTCTCCACGTCCCATCCTTCTTAGGTACAAGTAAGACTGGAACCGCACATGGGCTCATGCTCTCCCTCACGTGCCCTTTCTCCAACAATTCACTTACCTGCCGTTGAAGCTCCTTTGTCTCCTCGGGATTGCTCCTATAAGTTGGTCGGTTTGGAATGGTTGCACCGGGAACAAAATCAATTTGATGTTCAATCCCTCGGATTGGAGGTAACCCATGTGGTGTTTCCTCGGGGAAGACATCCTCGTACTCCTGCAAAAGAGAAACAATAGAACTAGGCAAAGCAAGGTCAAGTTCGTTAGTGTTTAAAAGTGCCTCTTTGTACAAAAGTACAATCATCGGCTGATTTGAAAACATTGCTCGCTTGATCTCACTCACTTTTGCATAGAAATTCTTTTGTTTTCTCTCTGATTTTCTCTCAAGGGCCGAACTTTGATTTTCTTTTTCTCTCTCATTTTTCTCGGCCTCTCTCTGATTTTCACTCTTTTTCTTTTGCTCACTCTCTTTCTTTTGATCACTCTCCTTTTGTAATCTCACTTGATCCTCGTATACTTGCTGCGGTGTCAATGGTACAAGAGTGATTGATCGTTGATTAAGTACAAAAGAGTACTTGTTCGTAAAGCCATCATGCTTCACTTGCCTATCGAACTGCCATGGACGCCCTAGCAATAAGTGTCCCGCTTGCATCGGTACTACATCACACAACACTTCATCTTCGTATTTACCGATTCGAAATGCAACTAACACTTGCTTGTTCACCCTTATCTCACCACTATCATTTAGCCATTGCAACTTGTACGGTCTAGGGTGCTTTACCATGGGCAATCCCAATTTCTCTACCATAATTGTGCTTGCAACATTAGTACAACTACCACCATCAATAATCGCACTACATACCTTGTCTTTAACGTAGCACCTAGTGTGAAAGATATTGTCCCGCTGTACTTCATCAACTCCTTTTGCTTGCAAGCTCAATGCTCTCCTCGCCACCAATGTCAATGCGTCAGGGGCTAAATACTCCTCCTCGAAAACATCCTCCAATGGCAGCATGTCGTCGGTGTCGGAATCTTCATCATCGGTCACAATTTCACCATTGGCTTGCAACACCATGACTTGCTTGTTTGGACATTGACTTGCTATGTGGCCCCTACCTTGACATCTAAAACATTTAATATCACGATTCCTAGAGGTAGAGGCTTCGGTTTTACCTTGAGAAACGTGGCTGGTGGTCGCGGACTTGGGCTCGGGTTTGGGCGTTTGTGACTTGTCTAGCGGCTTGGCATGACTCGATTTCCAAGAGGTAGAACTAAAGTTATGGCTTGCACGTGTCCCACTCCCTCTCTTGAGTTGTTGTTCCACTTTGATAGCCATATGCACCATATCTTCCAATTCCACATAATGCTGCATCTCTACCTTATCATGGATCTCCCGGTTTAAGCCAAGTAAAAATCTAGCCATTGTAGCCTCCCGATCCTCCTCTACATTAGCGCGGATCATAGCAATCTCCATCTCCTTGTAGTAATCCTCTACGCTTCGACTCCCTTGTCTAAGACCTTGTAGCGTCTTGTACAACTCTCAGTAGTAGTAACTTGGAACGAACCGCTTTCTCATCACTACTTTCATCTCCTCCCATGTGTCTATTGGGCGTTCTCTATTCCGCCTCCTGTTAATCACAAATTGATCCCACCAAGTAATAGCATATTCAAAAAATTCAATCACGGCTAATTTTACCTTCTTTGTCTTGGAGTAGTTGTGGCAATCAAACACGAACTCCATCTTCTTCTCCCACTCAAGATATGCCTCAGGATCAAATCTACCTTGAAAGGACGGAATCTTCATCTTAATACCACCCAAGTTGTTATCTTCGCGATTCCTAGCTTCTCTATATCTTCCTCCAGGTCTCCTATTGTTAACAATGGAATCCCGATCTTCTTCTTCATCAAAACCAGACCCATAACGCTCTTCATCCTCCTCCCTCGATGGATCTCTTTCCCTTCTACGCAAATTACGACCTGTTTGTGGTTGCTCCTCACGTCTATTCTCCATCTGATCTATCCGTTCGTGAACCTGCTCCATCTCCATCTTCATCACACGCCTCATCTCACTCATCATGGCCTCCATAAACACTTTCGGATCAGCCAATTTTGTATCATCTTCGGCAATGCTCTTACCACTATCGTGAGACATGATTTCTGCAAAACAAAGGTTATAAACAAAAAAAAAAAAAAAAAGACCTCACGAATCACTCCCTTACGTGTTTACACTCAAGAATGTGGATCACTCTCCACTCGTGTTTCACTCAAAAATAATATGGCTTTTACCCTCTGATGTTCTCACCACTGTTGCCTTTTTCCCCTCGATAATTCTCTTTCAGTTCTTTTGAAACTAAACAAACAACTCAAAAATTTCCAGCAACAATTTACCAATAACTAATCAAGGAATTTCAGATTTGAACACAAGGAATATGGAAATTTTCAGAATAGAATTAGAAGGAATATGGCAGTTTGGAATTTTGGAAGGATAGATTAGTGATTTTTTTTTTTTTTTGTTTTTTTTCTTTTTTTTGACGATCAGTAACTAGCTTTTGAAAATAATGAAATAAAATTTCGAAATAACTAAGAGATGTGAGACTAGACCAATAGTTTAGACATCAACAAGAACAAACAAAGATTGAACAGATAGGGTAAAGGAAATTCGGCAAGAAGAGATAAATGATGTGGACGGCTAAAGAAGAAACAAAGGAATGAAAGATGTTAAAGGATAGGCAAACCTGAACTAGAAACCGTGCTCTGATACCAAATGATGTGAACCCCGTCAAGAATAACGAGACCCAACAACGAAAGGGAACCCAAGATCGTTCTATGGACAGATTCGAATGGAGGACCTCGACCCGTTGTTTATGACAAATAAGAACCTCGGTATAAGGAAGATGCCACAAACGGTGGTGGAAACTCCGTTTGATAAGTCGAGATGAACGCCACGGGAAATCCCGATAAGTTCGAATAGTTCTTCAAAGAACCAAAGAGAATAAACCTCACAAGTTTTTTGAATATTCAATGTCTGCGTTTTCCATTGCTTATGCACCTATTTAAAGGGCTGAACATTACAAGAAAAAAAAAAAAAAAAAACCCTAACATAGAAAACCTAATTAAAGCCGAAAATGGGTAAGGAAAGAAATCCTTACCTTCCTAAAACACACAAGACATATAAGGCAATAAAGGCTGGATGCCCATCCTCCTAATCAATGCTAAAATAAATCCCTACTTGCCAAAAAAGAGACGCTAAAATAGGAAAGAAGAGCTGGACGCCTAGAGTCATATAGAAGGAAACAAAAGACAACATAAATGGAAAGAAAGTGGCGCCTAGAATAGCCATGCAATCCGATCCTCCCAAAATATTTCTTGCCAATTCTTAGCCTTGACCGGATCCTTCTAGAACTTGAATCAAGGTGACAATTCTTTGTTGCCCACGTGGATCATGCTCAATGGGCCTCCACGAATTTGCTTGAGCCCATAACTCTTGGATGAGTCCGTTGAGTACATCCTTGAACTTCTTTGCTCGTGCTCTCATAACCAGCCCAATTGGTACTTGAACGAGATCCTTCGAAGCGGTGCCTTGATCTCCATCAAAATCCTGATAGTAATTTAGAATAACTACCTCTATATCTTCGGGTTTGTATTGCTATCACCATTGGTCAGCCAAAGTATTCGGGATCGTTGTTTCCACATTCGGGCTTCTCTATCCAAGAGGATATTAATTTCATGTTTGAGTTCTCTAACCCGAAAATTCATACCACTCCTCACCACTTCCATTTCAGCCTAAACTAGCAGTTTCCGCTTCTTTTGTAGCCCCAATCTAACATTCCCAAAAACATTATGATTCCACCACTCTAAATCTTTCCCACACCTCTCCACCTTTTTAATGATGGCATCCTCTCCTACTCCATTAGCTAATGAACACCGTGAAACTTCAACTGTCTCTTCACAATGATTATCTAAAAGCCACATCTCTTCGAACTTAAATTTCTTTTTTCTTGGTAAGAACTCCAGGCCTGAAAGATTTAAAAATAATGGGACATGATCCGATGAATCACATCTCAAATAGTGGACCCGTGAGCCTGGAAATTTTTGGAACCAAGCATTATTCGCCAAGCCTCTATCAAGTCTTTCCCAAATTGATTTGCCATCTTCAAAATGTTTGCTCAAAGTAAATTTTTGACCAAAAAATCCAAGGTCCATAAATCCACATTCATCAATCACTTCTCTGAAAAGCAGCATCTGATTGTTAGGTCGTATTGCCCCTCCCAATTTTTCATTCTGTCTTGTGATCTCATTAAAATCCCCAGCACAAAGCCATGGAATATTTGGGTGATGGTTCAAATTTCGTAAACTATCCCAAGCTTCAATTCTTCTTATTGTTTTTGGTTCTCCATAGAATCCTGTAAATCGCCATTCTTAATCAAAAATTTTATCGATACATGCATCAATAAAGTACTTGGACGAATCTTCAACTGTTAAGTTAATCGATGATTTCCAAAAGAGGACAAGACCGCCCCCCCCCCCCCCCCCTCCCCCCCAACCTTCCTTGGGAACCACCCATTTTTTTATCAAAATCAATTTCATGCATCACTCGATCTAGCCTTGCTTCATTTGCAAGTGTTTTGGCTATAAACACCACAGAGGGATCTTTTGCTCGGATAATCTCTCCAAGCTCCTTCCCTGTACGCAGATTCCCAAGCTCACGATAGTTCCAAACTATGAGATTCAAGGTTCGTGGCAGGGCTGGGTTCTAGCCTCCACCAATAGAAAAGTTGGTGTTTCATCCTCCCTCAAAACCTGCCTTTTCTTGCTAGGTAATTCCGGAATAGCATCAATCTGCGAGCACAGCCTCTTTTCCCCACTTTTTGCCCCTGCTACGCCGCCCCCTGTGTTTGCTAAGTGTTCTGGTGTTTTTCCTCTATTAGTTTTCCTTTCCAATCGGGTCCATGTGCGTTGAGTTGATTGTGGTTTGACTAACACATGCTTCTCACATGCCTCACTTAAGATATCTTGGGAAATATTGCTTGGTTGGGTCATGCAGTTAATGTGATCAAATTTTCCCATCTCTGAATCAATCTCATTTATTCTGGCATCAAATTCTTTGGCTAAAAAATCTGCCCATTGGTTCTCGGTATTATGATTACCCGAAAATTGTGGATTTGATAATGAGACATTGATTACACCCTCTTTACTTTTCCCTACTGTGTGCGTTACTTCTGGAGCATCCAAGTTAATGGCTTCATCAATTAATTGCTCACTCATAGCGTCCCCAGGGTTCTCAATGTTGTGCGTCGCCGTTGGACCGTGCGTCATTACCTGAGCTTTGTGATTCACCTTCACCGATTCGGTCCTACTCCCTACTTCATGAACACCTGACTTCGAAGATACTCTCAACTTCGTCTTGTAAAAACCTGGAACGGAGATCACTGCTTTTCTTGAAGGAACAAAAGGCGAAGCTCTAAGCTTTGGACTGAACTGTTTTTGATCCTCAAACAAAGTGCCTTTGCTTTCCAACCATAACATGCAGTCCTTATCATCATGATCTAATTTCCCACACCAATAGCAAATGTTTGGGAGACGCTCATACTTGAAGGTAATCTACGTTGATTTCCCATTTTCCGTTGAAATTATTTGACCCAGGCAAAGAGGCAAAGAGACATCCATCAACACTCTCACCCTCACGAAATTTCTACCCTCGGTTTCAGTAGGGTCGTTGGACTGGATGACTTGCCCGAGCACTTCACAAATTCTTCCAGCAGCTTTCACATTCATATAGCGATATGGCAATCCGCGCACTTGCACCCAAAATAGTGTTTTGTCAAAACTCAGGTCCTCCACCACTGTGCTTTTATCATAGTGCTGCATGATCACTAGATGCTTGTCAAAACTCCACGGTTTGGCATCAAGTACCTTAATTACATCTGCATCAGTATCAAAGACAAACAAGACTCTGTGTTCCCCAATATTACGAATCTGGAATCCATTTTGAAGTCGCCAGAGAGGAGTAAACATTCTAGCTATTGCGTCCATGTTGAGGGGTCACCTTGTCAGAAACTTTGCTGCTATTATGTGATCTTGAGAACTAAGTTCGCTCTCCAGACAACATCCAGGCCCCTCTCTTTCCGATAGCATAAGCTTTGTCCAATCATGCGTCAGTTCCTCCATTGTAGCCATGCTTAATTGTATGACGAAAAAATAAGATAAAGAAAAACTGTTTCCCAAATCCCCTGAAAAAAAAAAAAAAAAAAAAACCATCAGTCCACGGATTAACACTGTTAATACGTGGAAAACAACAAGCCTTCAAAGTGAAGGAACGGCAATTCTATTGCCTAAGAGACGTCAAGGGACTTTCTTAGTGAACAGAGAAACTGGTGTTCAAGTGTTTGTTAGACTATGATGGTACTCCTTTATCTTTTGCAATATAGTACACAATATGATCACAATAGTGTATTTTTTAATGTCTACTATTTTTTTTTTTTTGAATTAATATAAACAAAAGATTGAGATTAAAATGCTTGGAATATATGATTGTGACCATGGTGGATACCGTACGTACTTCAAAGATATTGTAAAAGAACGCAACAATAAAAACATATAAGCATAAATGGTCATGTAAACTACGTACCCTATAATAAGTTAGAAAGTATTCCTTCAAATTTTGAGGAAAATATTTTTCCTTTATCTTATTATTATGTCTGTGCAATTCACTGCTTAATTAAAAATCATACCTAAACTAAAAAAAATATTTGAATAATATAATTAAAATTGAATAATTAAATAAATTTCAAAAAATTGAATAATTAAATAGATAGTAAAATAAAAACACTAATAATTAAATTATATGAAAAAATCGCATCATGTAAGTCTAAGTGGTGTTTATAAAATCTAAATATTATGATTAGATTATAAAATAATTGAAAATAAATAATGAAAAATCCTTTAAAATTTTGAAAAATTTACAAGTCCATGGTTTTAATTAATTAATTTTTTTTATAAAAAAATTTAGAGTTTAATTTGAAGCAATTCAAAATCGTAAGGCTTCTAAGCTGGCTTTCAAACCGTGGACTCTAAGTCTTGAATATCTCAAAATATCTCCTCCCTACTCACTTACAGGTTTTCAATGAAGGGGCACAAATTAGTAAAATAAAAACTCACAATTTAAAACATCTCACTAAACTCACGTTCTTAGCAGTTTATAATCTTCTTATCTCTTATAATTTTTGAAATTTAAATAGACACATTTTATTTTCTTCCTTATCTCTTTTCCTTTTCTAAATTTAAACAGACACATTATTTTTTTTCTTACTTCTACGTTTTCTTTTATTTTAAACAGAAAAATCTCTAGGCATTCAGCAAACTCAAATTCGCCACAAAGTTTTAGTGCACAATAGTCAATTCAAAGGTATGTTCCTTAATACAGAACTTGATTCCATTATGTGAAACTTAAACATCTCACACCTCCTTATTCCACATATTGAACAGAGAAATCACCACTGAGAGTTTCAGCACAGTAAGACTACTTTAATAAAACACCACATCATCAATCAAAAGGTATATTCTATCAAGTTTTCTTCATCCTCTTACATATTTAATTTATGATTGTAATTTTCTTTTTAATGCAACAGTTCTTTCACTTTTGTAATCTAATTAGGTTTTCATGATCGATTGGGTAGGCTCTCTCGATTATCTTCTTTTTTGGTTTCAACAAAATGATAATAAAATTGGTCTATTGTTCTTTTCTTTCCTAATGTTTCTAAAAGAGATGAATGAATGGAAAATTATGATACTAAACTAAAATAAATATTTTTTTTAAAGCCTCAAATATCAATAGTTGTACTTGTAATGATGATTGTTCATGCCTCTTTTTTTTGAGTTAACATTCGGTCCGGAACTGGCGTAAAACACTGGTTTTACGCCATCGAATGAAAACGTGCCATGTAATCTAATGAGACCTTACATCATATACAATAACAGCACCAATAAATCCCAAATCATTAGAAACATGTATCAGATTCAATAAAAAATCTCCTCTACTTCCTCTTGCCCGAACCTCCACCACCACACACCGATTCACGCCACCACACAAGTCGCCGGGGAGCTTTTAAACATGCCAGAGTCTGTGAGTATAGTGTCGCGATCCCAAGGTTTGTTTCCATGATTTGCCCTTTTTTCCCAATTTGGATTTCGAATTATTGATGAGTTTGGATTTTTTTTGGGACGTTAATAGCCTGATTTGTTATGGATTTTTCTGTATTTTGATTAGATTCCCAAGTGTTAGGGTTCAACCCCTAAACAAATCTGATTGTGGTTCTTTAGTGATAGGAAGGAGGATTGATATTTTTTGATAGAGGCATAGAGAAGGCCATTACCTAACTACTTTGAGAAAATTTAGAACGATTTTAGTTGCTTGTACGATAGAAGTTTTGATTGTTGAGTAATGTGGGAATAGAGAAATCAATATGAAATCTAAAACTTTTATTTTTCTAAAGGTGCAATGGAAGATTTTCTTTCTTAATTTTTGGTTACAATTAAAAAGAAAAATGGTTGATTTATAATGGAAAACCTTGTTTCTTTGTCTTGCTGCTATTTTAGGACTCTGCACTTACTCTCATATTAAAGGAAATCTTGAATATTGAAGAAAGTAATTTTGTACTCTTCTGAATATAGGACTAATTTTTTGCTATGAAAAATTTAGTTTTGGTGGTTAGAAATTAAGCAAGACTAACAAGTCAAATGGTCCTTTTTTTTTTATACCATTTCAAGAAGATTCAAGTTACAAAAAGTTCTGGTTTACCGTACAGCTATGGATTGGCATTATAGTTGCCAATTTAGCTAGTTTGTTGACATGACTATTTACAAATTTTGGGACAAACAGAGAGCGATAGGTGCAGTCCTTGAGGCTGGGATGAGTCTAGTCTGTTAACAAAATTTTTTCCTGCCAGTTGGGAATGCATTCCCTATTGAAAACCTATACTGCTCTCCTACTATCACTGAGAAACAAAAAGTGGGTGTAGCCCAAATTCCTAGCTTCAATAGTTGCCTCTAGCATAGCTTCTTGAATGGTGACTGGTACTAGTTTTGCTATACAGCTTGAAAATCCCTGCATAATGGTATCTCCATTCATGGTTTTGGCTTCGTAGGCAATCCCTGCTCTATTGAGTCTCTTTTGTTTGACACCAACAATTTTGATGATGAGCTACCAAGGACCTCTAATTTTTTGATCACATCTCTTCTAATCCGTGCTTCTATGGGATGTAACAGCACAGTTGCTAAAGGCCTCCCTGTACCTCCATATAAGAGATTGAACAGTTAGAATGGCCTCTAGGGGGTTAGGGGTTACCCGGTTTCTTTGGTTGTAAATGGACCAGAGTGTAGTGAACACTGCTTGTAGGTGGTGCATATTTTTTGATTCCAAGTCTTTAGTCCTTGCTCTATATGGTTGGTGTACTTTCCATTGACTGTATTTTGTATTTTGTCCAACCCTCAAGGATACTAGCTCATGACTTGTGGATTTGATATGCTTTATCATTTTTCATATCTCTCATTTTGGTTCATCCATGTAAACTGAAAGATTACTAGTTTTGCATATTCGTTGTGTTTATAACATCACATTCCGTATGTAGAATTTGAAGTTAATTTTGTTTATAAATTTAAATTTCTAGTTTTCTTCTTGGGGAATTTTGCCTTTAAGTTTCTAGTTCTTATGAAATGATATAGTATATAGGAATTTGTTGGTTTGTTGCACCTTTCTTTAGGGCCTATTATAATTTTTGTTTTGTTACAGCCCATTGTCTAGTTTGGTTTTGTCTTTCTAATACTTATATTTTAACATGCACTGCCCAACAGGTACCAAACCAGAAGAAACCATGGTAGTAGAGGGGGCAACTTGACTCAGCTTGGTAAAGTGGGTGCCAGATTAGTAGTAAGAAAGATGGCCAACAAACGTCTTAATGCTCGTACAAAGATCACGCTCCCTAGTCTGTTGTCATTGCTGATAAACCAGTAGATGCTTCTTTGGTTGGTTATGGAGCCAATATCATAGCTTATATGCATCCAAGAATGAGAGCCACTGCAGTGGATCAGATATAAGGCCAATGTAAAAATCTCATACGCTTTTCTGGAGGCTAGTGAGGAGAAATTTGATATTGTTATTATGTCAAATTTTAGTTTGTGTGGTACAGGAGTATTAGTTGGGTTGAATTATTTGAAAATTCACGACATGTCTGTGAATTTAAATAAGTATCCATATAATTTTGATTCTATAAAAGAATTGTTAAAATGTCTTTTATATTGCTTATATAACTGAAAGGTCTTTTAGTTATCCCATTTGAAAATTGTTTCAAGAAGCTTTTGGTTGAGTCCTTGCGGCATGGAAGTATATGTTCTAGCTACAATTTTCTTTAATCCTCATATGTGATCACTGTTCTAACCCTTACATTTAATTCAGAAAAGCATTTATGTTAAAGATGGTAAGTGATTGGCAAAATGGAAGTAATTCAAGGAATATCAAATTCTTGGTATAGAGATAGCCAACCTTAATTGTTACAATGTAACAAGACTCCAAAATTTAAAATTCAGTTTTTAGCTAATGGAAAACCTAAAAGGAATGGGAGCAGAATCAAATTAGCAAGTCATAGTAAGGGGAACCAAAGTCTATTGAAGAGCACACATAAAATACCCATCTCAATTATAAGCACAATACACAAAAAGAAATTTAAAACCTTTTACACACATTCATACTTTAAAAGCACAATACACAAAAGAAATTTAAAACCATTCACACACGTTCATACTTTAAAAGGAGTTGAAAGACTAGTGGATCTCATTTACAATTAGAACTTCACACATTTTCCACCACGATAAACTTAAGTTCCCATAGCACATAGTACTATGAGAAGCAAACAAATTTAGACAAAGCTAAACTCTTTTATCCTATATAACAGAATAAGAAAGAATCTTATTTATGTTGAGTAGATGTTGATTCTCCTTCTTTCCAACCTTGGATATCTCTTGAACAAGAGTTAAAGGTGTATAGCCAAAAGAAACCTTAGACACAACCTTCTTTGCTATAATGTGAAATGGTAGGATACTAGAGATCACCCTAGATACGGTTGTGGGTGGCAGGGCTGGTCCAAGAGCTGCCCTTGTAGCTAAACAGGAATCGCTTTCGACAATAACATCTCTAATCCCTACATCTTCTGCCAAAATAAGGCCTGTGTCCACTGCTATTGTTTCAACTTTTAGAGCTCCAAGAGAGAAAGGAATTTTGTTGCCTGCCAAATTCTAATGATTACACCTACTCTGTCTCATCAACAAGTTATCTAGGCCTTTTGATGCCTTCTTAATCAAACTCAAAATATTACATGCAATCTGCTTTGCCAACCCTGCAAGGATCAAACAATTAATAAGTTCCAAATAAACATAACATAACAGTGAATTAGAAATTTAGATTCATCATGCGTATCCTTTCCACCACCCTTGTCTTTTTGGCAAAGAACTAACTAGCTAAAATGAATGAAATATTAATAAACCTATTACACAGAAGGCATCTCTCAAAATTAGCCACAAATTCAAAACGCTCAAAATCCAATAATCAAGCTATACCCAAAATCATTGAAACAATAGCTAAAACTATTTTAGATGACAAAGACAAGGATTTTAATCTATATATCTAATACATGGGACAAAAACTAATCCAGGAATTGTCAAATTAAATTCCAACCAACAAAATCAACCAAATTTAACAAATAATGAAATCCCTCTTAACTCCAATCTGCAAGGATGCTCATATTCGTAAGAATACAGTCCCTAACAACTATTAGAGTGTATACAAATCCATCCTCCTTCCCATCACTGAAGAACCACAATTAGATTCGTTTTGGGTTTGAACCCTAACACTTAAGAGTCTAATCAAAACCCATCAAAGATACCAAAATACAGAAAAACCCATAACAAATCAAGTTATTAATGTCCCAAAAAGATAAATCCAAACCCATCAACCATTCGAAATCCAAATTGGGTAAAATAGCAAATCATGAAAACAAACCTTAGGATCAAAACACCATGCTCACGGCGGCTCCAGCAACAAAATCGGCGACTTGTGTGGCAGTGTGTGATGGGTGGAGGTCCGAGCAAGAGGAAGCAGAGGATATTTTTTAATTTGGTCTGATACGCGTTTGTGATCTGGGGTTTAAGAGTGCTGTTATTGTATGTGGTAAGGTCCATTCAAACTCTTACTGAAATAATGACGTGGCGCGTTATTATTGGCTGGCATAAAACATTGGTTTTACGCCAGCTCCGGACTGAATTTAAACTCTTTTTTTTTTAGAAAAATGCTATATCCACAACATTTTTATAACAAATCTTAAGTGACAAGTTGTTAGAGGTTGTTACAGGTGAGTAAAAAAGTAATTTAAGTTGTAAATTTAAATTAGAACCAATAACAAATTACCAACTATTTTTGTTGTGAAAGTATTATAAAAATATTGTAAACATAGTAGTCATGATAATTTCTTTAATGTTGACAACTTACTAAAAAGCTTAGAAAACTCTTTAGGCTCTGTAACTCAATGGCATGCACAATTTGAAGTTACTCTCTCCTTTAAAACCCAGTCACCTGTGGGTTTCTTTTGAACAAGCCTTGGCATATTACTGGGCTTTGAATAAATGTTGTCTTTGAGCTGATTCTAGGCCTCACAGATCTGGATATCTTCTAATAAACCTAAAGTCTATGGGACAGCCAAAATACGAAATTATCTATCATTCCTCTTTAAACTTCTCATTTTAAATAGTCACGGCTTGTGTGGTTTTTTTTTTTTTTTTTTTTTTTTTTTTTTTAAGCTAAATTTTAAACTACACCCTTAAAGTTTGGGGGACAAAATTTGGCAACAAACTTGATTGTAGACGAAGACTACAACTCCACTCAATATATATATATATATATATATGTATATATATATATATATATGTATATATATATATATATATATATGTATATATATATAGGGTTGGGTTCAAGTTACACTTGGTGTAACTTTAAGTAATATTACACCACTCAATATTTTTTAATTTGATACGAATTTTGACAAATCCACCGTTAGATTACATTATTTTCGTATATTCTTCATGCTAGCAAAATTTCAAGATGATCAAATATTAATAGCTATGTCATCAATCAATTGTTTAAATTCAAGTTTTTGTAATTTAAAATAATGCATAAAGGTTGAGTTTATGGATCAAATGGTAAATAAAATCCAATTGACATGAAAATTGGTATAAATGTTAAGAACAGTAGATTGCATGCACACACACACACACAAAACCCAACATTGGCAAAGTAGCAGCAGAAGTGGAGGACAAAGCTGCTGCAGGCAACTAGCAGCAAAGCCGCCCTCTAACTCCAAGTCCTAGCTTTGAGCCTGGGTATTAGACTTGGCTTCCCCCTCTCAAAAGATAAAATAATTAATCCCCCACAATAACTAATACATAATTTTTTTTTATGCATGCATGCATGTTAGATATTGTAGGGACTCAAATTGGATTGGACCTAGAATAGGGATGAGTTTCTAGCCCAACAAGCCCAAACAATAAATTTTTTAGAGTGTGGGTGAAAGAACTAGTTTTATTTGGTAGAAAAGGTCATGGTTATTGTGCAGCAAAAGACGTTTCAAGCTAACTGTATGATAAAACTCTCCTCGGCTAGGTTTCAGGGGGTATCTCTCTGGGTTCTATCGTTTTTCTCCTTCTTTTTCCAAAAAAAAAGTTCTCTTTAATGTCGTCCACTTTCAGGTTATATACTACGTCTGTCCCCTTCTTTTCACCGTACACGTGTAGGTTTTATCCTTAGGACTCCTTTCTGTCCCATCCAGCACCTCCCGGAATCTTCGCTTAGCAGCCATAAGACTGCTTGGTTACTGTTCAGGTATCACCTCCACATTAATGCGGCCAGAGAGTTAGCTGGGAAGCATTTAATGTGGAGGTAGCAGCTTCAGAAGATATTTGTCATCGCTCCTGGTTCCTTCTTTGTTCTATATTCACTTTCCAGTTCTAATACAACTTTGCGGAGTACCCTGAATAGTAAGGTAGTTACATCCACCTTGGACCATAGTGTCCGAGGTGAGTTTTATCCTCGGACGTGTCTTGGGCCATTGTACATGACTTTCATCCCTTTTTCGTATATCAGTCCCACAATATCTCTCTTTAACTATCTTCGGATAAGTGAGTGTCCTTGGACTGGGCCGTTGGGCCACAATCCCATTTCCTGCAATTTCTACATCATTCTTTTGGATAACCGGCCCCACAATAGCCCCTCAAAATCTCGTTTTTTGTCAACTCGAAAAAAAGGGAGATTTTGATATCTTCCCCTCACCCCTTCTATAGACTTCCCTAATCTCCAGGACGCCTTTCTACCTGCCCAAGGCACGCTCTTGACGTTTCGGCGTCAGGAGCACGTCATTATTAAATGATGGCGGCTTCTGTGTCCCCCACGTTCAACTGCAAGATGTGAATCTAACGGTGGAGGATCTTCCGTATTTATGAGCGGGATTTTTCCCGCTTACAATTTCTGCGCCCCTATATAGAGCTTTTCAAATCAACTTTCTTTTTAGTTACGAAAATCACACCGTCTTAGCGTGTATTCATTGAACCTGTCTCTCTTTCTCACCTCTCCACGCTTTCATAAATACTGAGAATCTGTCCGAGGAGCTCATTTTTCAAACCTGTAAGTTTCCTTAACCCTTTTTAGTTTTCAGTCCTTTCTACTAATTTTTCTTCACGACTTTCAGAAAATGGGTAGATTCAAGAGTCTAGTTGAGTCTGAGGAGGATATAAAGGCATTTAGAGCTAAGTATAGGATTCCTCCAACAGTAGGAATGAGATATGCTTCCCCATAAACGTGGGTAAACGATAGGAAAACAGGGGAAGTGGTCATCCCTATGATCGTCTTTATAGAGGGAGGGATGACCATTCCTATGGGTAACCTAACTAGAAGTTATCTTAGATTTTTTAGGTTATCTCCCACCCAATGCGCCTCAAATATGTTTAGGGTGCTAGGGAGTATAGAAGCTCTAAATGCGAGGATGAACTTAGGCCTGACCCATCATGATGTGAACTGGGTGTACAATCTCAATCACTTGAAGGGTCAGGGATACTACCTTAAGTCTAGGTTCCCTAAAATAAGGTTAATCCAATGTCTCCCAACATCGAATAAGGGCTTAAAGGATGACTTCTTTATTTTTTCTGGGGAGTGGCATGATGGCTTACCCTGTCCGACTAGAGAGGGAACACCAGGTGGGATTTTTGGGGCTATAAGTCCATACAATTTGGATTGTATTCTTTAGCTCAAGTTACCTTTATTTCTGATCAAGTTTTTCATTTGTTTTAATGATTTTGCAGATAAGCGCGCTACCAGACCTCAGTTCAGACTGGTTAACAGGGAGAGCTTAGATAGAATCCTGCGATCCGAGGTGTATGTGAACCCATCTGACGGCCAACTGAGAGCAGCACACATAATCCTTAAGTACAAACCAATTTCCAAGGCTTTTCAAGCTCCCAAGTGTGTGATAAAGGCTAAAGATCCTCGGTTTCACCGCATCAGTGTAGCCTTTGAAGGATTTATTGTTCCTGAGGGTGTTCCGATCCCTGAAGGTGCCCCTTTCACTGAGCCGTTATCTGTGGCCGCTCCTTTTGTAGGAGCTTCGTCGTCACGCTCCATTCCTCAGGAAGGGAAGGAGGAAGAGGAAATGGAAGAAGAGGAAGAAGAAGAATAAGAAGAAGTTGTAGAATTGTTGGATTTTGCAGGCGAATTCAAAGTTTTCAATCACCCCTAATCTCCCGAGGTGATTTCTGACGAAATGGGCATCCAGAGAAAGAACCAGATGAGTCTAATGGATGTGATCGAAGGCCAGCCTGGAAAGGGGGCGCCGGGGAAGTCAGCTCAGCCCAATCTCCCCCCTCATCCTAAATCTCTTCTTCCTCCTCCTCAATCACTTCAACCAACTGGGGTCGAACCTAACGACCCGAAGAGGAGGAGAGAGTCGAAAGATAAAGAAGTGGTGGAGACGGGGAGGTCCCGTTCGACCCGTGAAGACGAGGCTCAACGAGTTGCGAAGCAGCAAAAGGTTACCCATGGGCCTCCACGAAACGTGGAAAGGGCAATTACACAGTCCTCAGAACCCGAGGCCTGGCTCCCTGCACCCATGCTCGGTGGTGAGCCTCTGAGGGAGAATGCATCAATTAGGGACTTCAACGGAGGGCTTGGGTGCCGCGTAGCCTCGGCCTTAGAGGAAACCCTCTTTTTGCCCAAGGACATGGCTGAGTTGAGAGGCATAAAGAGGAACGAGGTCTTCCAAAATACTAAGAGATACTTGGGCATGGTATGATACCCTTACTGTTTTTTTTTTGTTTTTTTTATTATGAACGTCGTGCAAACAACTGTATGTATTGTATCTCTAACTCTTTTTATTCTAGGCCGTTCAAGCCACTTTTAGGCTGGAGGAGATAACCAATGCTTGCCATCAGCAAATAGACGATGAGAGAAAGAAGCGAGCAACAGCTGTGCACACACTCACCGTCGCCGAACAAACCAAAGTACAGCTGAAGAAAAAACTAGCCGAAGAAGAACACGCTCGGAAAAGTGCTGACTCTGCTCTGGAGAGCACCCAAAGGCAAGCCGAGGACCAGAGGAAACGTTTGCGTGATGCTAATGACCAGCTTGCTGCTTCCAAGGAGGAGATATCAACTCTGAAGGGACAACTAGAGGAAGCCCAGAGACTCAGGGATCAGGCTGAAAAGGCTAAAGCTGAGGCGGAGAAGGCAAAAGCTGAGGCTGAAAAAGAAAGAGACAGAGCTGAACAGCATGGATATGACGTCGGCGTTGCTGAAACCGAGGATAGCTTTCGGGTTGAGGTGCCAGTCGTTTGTCGCACATACTGCGCCCAGACTTGGGAAGAAGCTCTCAATCGAGCTGGGGTTGAGTCTTCATCCGAGCTGAGAAGGCCTGAAAACGTTTACTTCCCTCCGGCTATACGAGCCCTAGGTCCTTCTACTCAACAAGAAGAGGCATCCTCCACAGTTGTTGAATCGGCCAAAGAAGCTCAAACTCAGAATCCTTCCTCTCCCAATCAGCAGGAACAACCTGAAGTGCCTGAAGCTGCAAAAGATATCTCCTCGGATAAAGCAGCAGAGGGGCCTAAGGATGGGACTGCTTCTCAAGGCTTTGAACAGGCCTTAGCTTCAACAGTCCTACCTGCTGGAGAAGCTCCCAAGGCAAAAGAGAAAGATGTTCCTCCTGAGGCCTCTGGCAAAGCTCCCCAGCCCAAGCTCCAAATAACATTAAAGCCATAGCTGACATAGTTAAATTTCCTTTATTTTTCAATTTATTTTTATTTTTATTTTTTTTAAGGATGTTTTTAATTGTAATGTGTACTTCCCTTTCTAAATTTATATAAGATGTTGTTGTTTCATTTATCATTTGTATACTTTCTGCACGAATATTCTTTGTTTTTACATGACCCCAAGCTATAAAAGGACAAAATCTGATACTATAAGGGAAAACTTGTATGTTAATTTGAAACCAAAGCAGACTATAATAGCAAACTACACAGCCCCACAAAGGCTTGCTTTCAACTCATTAAAAAGTGTCCATATTTGAGAAAGTATTCTAAATGCTTAACCCAGGGAGGTATTGGGCACCTTAAAATGCTTTAAGTGATGCTCATGGAGCTTGCTTTGGTATACAATTTTAGTTGCACAGACCTTATTTAAAAGACATTGATCCCTATTAAGTTTGTTGTACAACAATCTGTCATACCGTAGTTCCTGTTTAATACGTCAGTAGATGTCAAGATGTAATAATTCTCACTAAGTTTGTGGTCCGAGGACCTGACATAACTTAGTTTTTGTTTAATACTTCAATAGATTTCATAGTGTATTAATTTCCACTAAGTTGTGGTCCGAGGACCTGACATAACTTAGTATTTGTTTAATACTTCAATAACTGTTATAGTGTATTAATTTCCACTAAGTTGTGGTCCGAGGACCTGACATGACTTAGTTTCTGTTTAATACTTCAATAGATGTCATAGTGTATTAATTTCCACTAAGTTGTGGTCCGAGGACCTGACATGACTTAGTTTCTGTTTAATACTTCAATAGATTTCGTAGTATATTAATTTCCACTAAGTTGTGGTCCGAGAACCTGACATGACTTAGTTTCTGTTTAATACTTTAATAAATTTCGTAGTGTATTAATTTCCACTAAGTTGTGGTCCGAGAACCTGACATGACTTAGTTTCTGTTTAATACTTCAATAAATTTCGTAGTGTATTAATTTCCACTAAGTTGTGGTCCGAGGACCTGACCTAACTTAGTTTCTGTTTAATACTTCAATAGATGTCATAGTGTATTAATTTCCACTAAGTTGTGGTCCGAGGACCTGACATGACTTAGTTTCTGTTTAATACTTCAATAATTGTTATAGTGTATTAATTTCCACTAAGTTGTGGTTCGAGGACCTGACATGACTTAGTTTCTGTTTAATACTTCAATAATTATTATAGTGTATTAATTTCTACTAAGTTGTAGTTCGAGGACCTGACACGACTTAGTTTCTGTTTAATACTTCAATAATTATTATAGTGTATTAATTTCCACTAAGTTGTGGTCCGAGGACCTGACATGACTTAGTTTCTGTTTAATACTTCAATAAATTTCGTAGTGTATTAATTTCCACTAAGTTGTGGTCCGAGAACCTGACATGACTTAGTTTCTGTTTAATACTTCAATAAATTTCGTATTGTATTAATTTCCACTAAGTTGTGGTCCGAGGACCTGACCTAACTTAGTTTCTGTTTAATACTTCAATAGATTTCATAGTGTATTAATTTTCACTAAGTTGTGGTCCGAGGACTTGACATGACTTAGTTTCTGTTTAATACTTCAATAAATTTCGTAGTGTATTAATTTCCACTAAGTTGTGGTCCGAGGACCTGACATGACTTAGTTTCTGTTTAATACTTCAATAAATTTTGTAGTGTATTAATTTCTACTAAGTTGTGGTCCGAGCACCTGACATGACTTAGTTTCTGTTTAATACTTCAATAAATTTCGTAGTGTATTAATTTCCACTAAGTTGTGGTCCGAGGACCTGACATGACTTAGTTTCTGTTTAATACTTCAATAGTTTGAGAAACACAAGTAGCAGAATTTAGGATAAACTGTAAAAGCAAGTAGGACAGAACTATTCTTATTAATAATAATACCTCTTTAGGTTACTTACATTCCAAGGATGGAGTACAGTTTTCTCATATAAATCTTCTAAGTAATAAGCACCTATTCCTGCTACAGATGTGATACGATACGGTCCTTCCCAATTAGGCGCTAACTTTCCCCAACCTGGATTTTTGTTTGTTCCCGAGACTTTTCTCAATACCAAGTCTCCTGGGGCTAACGGCCTCAGCTTTACATTTGCATCATAACTTTGTTTTAGCTTATGTTAGTAATAGGCCAATTGAACTATTGCATTCTCTCGTCGTTCGTCTATCAAGTCTAGGTTCTTCTTCAATAGCTCATCATTTCCATCTGAGGTGAAAGTACTGGTTCTCAGAGTTGGAAAGCCCGTTTCAAGAGGAATCACGGCCTCAGCCCCATACGTCATTGAAAATGGGGTCTCCCCTGTTGACCGTCGAGGCGTTGTTCGATACGTCCAGAGGACATGTGGCAGCTCCTCCATCCATCTTCCCTTTGCATCATCCAAACTTTTCTTAAGCCCACCCACTATAACTTTGTTAACAGCCTCGGCCTGCCAATTTCCCTGTGGATAGGCCGGAGTGGAATATCGGTTCTTTATCACTAGACCGAAACAATACTTCCTAAAAGCCTTGCTGTCAAATTGTAGGCCATTATCTGAGATAAGAGCTTGAGGAACCCCGAATCAAGTAATGATATTCTTCTAATAAAACCTCTTGACATCCACATCCTTGATATTAGCCAGAGGCTCGGCTTCAACCCACTTCGTAAAATAGTCTGTGTCAACTAGCAGATATTTTTTATTTCCTATTGGTTTAGGGAAAGGGCCAACGATGTCTAAGCTCCACTGAGCAAAAGGCCAAGGACTTGAAAGAGGATTAAGAACTCCTCCCGGTTGATGGATGTTCGGTGCGAACCTTTGGCATTGATCACATTTCCTAACATACTCCTGCGCTTCTTTTTGCATGCCTGGCCACCAATACCCCTGAGTAATTGCTCGATGAGATAAAGACCTCCCTCCAGTGTGACTCCCACAGATCCCTTCATGTAGCTCTTCTAGAAGTGCTTCTGATGCCTCGGGGTGCACACAAAGCAGATATGGTCCAGAGTAAGAGCGTTTGTATAACTTTTTGTTATCGGACAGCCAAAACCGAGGAGCTTTCCTTCGTATCTTTTCAGCTTCTGATTTGTCCTCAGGCAATATATCCTTTTCGAGGAACAACAGTATAGGATCCATCCAACAACGCGCCGAACTGATTTGACTAACCTGAAGCAAGTCCCCCGTTACTGGGGTGGGTGTGTTTAAGTCTTCAACCATTATCATTCGGGGTAAGTTCTGTGCCGAGGAGGTAGCAAGGGTAGCCAAAGAGTCTGCATGGGCATTTCCACTCCTAAGGACATGGGTTAATTCAAAAAACTCAAAATTCACTTGCATATGCCTAACCTGGCCCAAGTACTCCTGCATTCTGGTATCCCGAGCTTCCAACTCCCCTCTTACCTGGCCCACGACCAACCTTGAATCTGAGAAAATCTCCATTGTTTTTCCACCTAGTTTCTTGACCATTGCCATCCCTATTAACAAAGCTTCATACTCTGCCTCATTGTTAGTGGCTGAGAATCCCAACCTCAAAGACTTCTCGATAATGACCTTTTCAGGAGATATCAGAACCAACCCCACTCCTGATCCTCGCTGGTTTGCTGCTCCATCCACATTCACCTTCCAGGGTGGGGCACGTTGCGCTGAGATGAGGCCAACTGATTTTTCATCCATGCCACGCGGGCTTGTCTCTATTTCTTCAGGGCCTTCCACAAATTCGGCCACTAGGTCGGCTAGAACTTGACCCTTCACGGAGGTACGGGGCATATACCTAATATCAAAAGCCCCTAGAATCGTGCCCCACTTGGCAACCCTACCAGTGTAGTCTGCACTCCGAAGTACTGCTTTGAGCGGATACTGAGTTAGGACGACCACAGTGTGTGCCTGGAAGTAATGGGGAAGTTTCCTTGTAGCGTGCACCACTGCCAAAATAGCCTTTCCTTACGTATAGATCAAGTTCTTCCCACAGACGGCGCCAATTGTAAGGACTCAAATTGGATTGGACCTAAAATAGGGATGGGTTTTTAGCCCAACAAGCCCAAACAATAAATTTTTAGAAAGTGAGTGAAAGAACTAGTTCCATTTGGTAGAAAAGATCATAACTATCGTGCAGCAAAAGACGTTTCAAGCTATCTGTATGATAAAAACTCTCCTCGGATAGGTTTTAGGGGGTATCTTTCTGGGTTCTATCGTTCTTTTCTTTCTTCCTTTCTCCCAAAGTCCCCTTTAATGTCATCCCCTTTCAGGTTATATATTACGTCCGTCCCCCTTCTTTTCACCGTACACGTGTAGGTTTTATTCTTAGGACTCCTATCTGTCCCATCCAGCACCTCCCGGAATCTTTGTTTAGCAGCCATAAGGCTGCCTGGTTACTGTTCAGGTATCACCTCCACATTAATGCGGCCAAAGAGTTAGCTGGGAAGCATTTGATGTAAAGGTAGCAGCTTCAGAAGATATTTGTTATCACTTTTGGTTCCTTTTTTGTTCTATATTCACTTTCCAGTTCTAATACAACTTTGCAAAGTATCCTGAATAGTAAGATAGTTACATCCACCTCGGACCACAATATCCGAGGTGAGTTTTATCCTCGGACATGTCTTGGGCCGTTATATATGACTTCCATCTCTTTTCCTTATATTAGTCCCACAATATCTCCCTTTAACTATCCTCGGATAAGTGAGTGTCCTCGGACTGGGCCATTGGGCCACAAGCCCATTTCCTACAATTTCTACACCATTCATTTGGATAACCGGCCCCACAGATATAAAATGAATCTTTGTTCCCTAATCGTCATAGACTCGAGTCATATATATATATATATATATATATATATATATATATTTTTTTTTTTTTTTTTGCTGAATAGACTCGAGTCATATATTGAATGCATGCATTGTTACTAATTCGATTAGCTTTGAAAAAAATAATAATATATATTCTCCTGACCTGTTTCGCGTAAACTTAGATAAGTTTAAAAAAGATTGATTCAAAAATATCAACAAAACAAGAATCCTTGACCCCTAAGCCTCCATTGTTGGTCAACATTAGTGGATCTAGTGGCTAAACACAAAAGCCAAAAGAAGAAATGAAAGAGTCTCAGCCACTAAACAAATAGTTGTTAAATTCAGAAAATAGCAAAACTCAAAAACAGTGTTGGGGTAGCCCAACCCATGACACTGTTGATCCCTTTTGCGTCTCCAATGAGTAGTTAGCAATTCCATTTTCTTTAAGCCATGTCCTTTCAACAATCAAATGGGTGCATAAAATGTTTGCACAGCTACTACAAATCAATAATTTTGTGCCACGTGAAGAGATATAATTAACCCTGACAATTATTAATTACTATAATGTGATGGATGCAATTAATTAACATTAACATTTTTGTAGATTGTAAAAAGAATGAGCATCTTCATTGTTGGACCTACGACTCTGACTCTTCCTTCCCACATAGAATCTTTACTGAGAAAGACAAGGGGAAAGAGCATCTTCACGTTTCCTGTTGGAGATAAACAAGGCAGAAAAGCTTTATGTGTTACTGTTTGATTGTGAATTCTTTGGTGTCCTCTTCTGCTGCATGCATTCATATCAACCATGAAAGTTTTACTACCAACCATTTGCTAGGTTTTGAAAGATTTGGCGACCACAAAAGTACACGTTTTTGTTGCTTCTTATCCTTTTCTTTGCCATGTCTCATGCCTCACAAACAGTCACAAAGGCAACTTCTTTTATAATCAGAATATCAAAAAGCAAATGCACAAGAACTTTATCTTTCTGGTAAACGTTACGACTCCTTAGGATATAAATTATAACAAGGAATGAGGCATGGGGGTCAAGGTTGAACTTTATCTATTTTTTACTTTTTTGGTGAAATAGAACAAAATAAACAAATAAAACTTGGCAGATGCATCATATGTACTAAGAAAAGAAAAGTTATCATATGCGTAGGGAATTTACATATTTTATTAAGATATTGATGGTTAATTCATTAATATTCTCTTCCAGATTTCTTTATAGCTCTTTTGGATTCGTTTTTTTTCATTAGTCTATTAAATTGTTTATTTATATAAATTAAAATTTCAAAACAAAAAGATAATCTAAAAGCAGGCCTATAGAATGAGTTTAATTAATGGATATATTTCATTTTTCACTGCTTTTCCCACTTGCAAACCTTTCGATCTTCGTTGCCGATTAGTTGTTTTCTTAGGGTCAACCTCAAATCCGACCATTTCTGATCAAAATTGCAATGTCTACGCAGTAACTATTGTCAGAAAGAGAATCCAAGAAAGAAAGATGAGGCATACACAAAGCCCGGTCTCTGCATGAATGACGTGAAGAGAAAAATTCCAAGGCACGTGACCTGTGACTTTACAAAGTTTGGAAATGAGTAAAGACTAATTAGCTAGCGCTCCAAATAAGAATAAAAAAGAAGTATTGGTAATTGTAAAGAAGCCCCTGATTGCTTTTCACATTCACATTTCAGGTCCCACTTTAAAAGAAAGAAATTAAAGCTTGACATAGGTAGGTCCCACCTAAGATCAACAATTGAATAGGTTTTTCTTGTCATCATGTGCCCCAAGGACTGAAGAAGTGAATTATTTTGGGGTGGAGCCCTTTGCTACAAATTTTGGGTCATTCCTCACTGTTTTCTCTTTTGTATTGTGGCCAATATTTCATTAACGATGGAACACATTATTTTTGACAAATGCTAAGGTCACATAAAATTGTATAATTTTGGTCACAATTTGTCACATATTGAGTTATGAGTGGTAGAGTTGTGGTGGAGGATTCATATGGAGACATATCTCTACCACTCACAACTCGTTATATGACGAGTTGTGGCTAAAGTTGTACAACTTTATATGGTCCTAACATTACTTTTTATTTTTCATAATATTTTTTGGGAATGGGTAAATTGATAATTTCAGGTCCATTGTTAATAATAGTCTAAAACACTATTTTATTGTTGAATTAGTTGGCTGGTTTGTTTGTTTTAGGCTCTGCCCCACAAGTTTTCTTTTTTCTTTTTTCTTTTTTGAATGCTACCCCTCAAGTTTTCTCTGATGTAATTATAGTTGAGCAAGCATTAGTTGGAAATTAGTGTAGTTTTGTATAGTTTCTGCTGTTTCAATAAAATCTTCTTGATTTTCATCCAAAAAAAAAAATTTATTTCATTGTCTATCATTCATAACTCATGAAAAAAATGTTTAAAAAAAATTGTATATCTAAACTTATTGATATTTATAGTTATTATGATACATATGTTTCTCTTCTATGTACAAATGTCTCAATTTACAATTTCCACCCCCCCCCCTCTCGAATCCAAGCTTGCTTTCTATTTTGCCCATTTGGTAAAAAGCTTTTTTTTTTTTTTTTGGGGGGGGGGGGTTGTGATCGGAGGGGCGGAGGTAAACCACACTACTATAACATATTATGTACTAATCATCATGTTACAAAATAGCTCAACCTCATCCAATGCCAACAAATTCTCCACCATAGACGATGGGTTAAATAGAATGATCAGTATACTGAGAGGTGCCAAAATTAGTTAGTGCATCAACACATTAGTTAGCTTTCCTGAAAATGTGCTGGATTGTCAAGTTGATGAAGTTCCTCATCATGGTCCTACAATTAGTGAGAAGGGGTTCCATTATAATGTTATTAATAAACAGGTTGATTAGAAATATCATGAACAATGAGCTCAGATTGAGCTCAACACAAATCAAACTAATTCCAAGTTAAATTGCTAAGGAGAGTTTGTCCTTCAAGACCCACAGCTTCGTTGTGAGGCTGGATGTAACACCCATGAACCTTGCAAAACCAGATATCCAGTTACCCTCATAACCAGATATCCAGTTACCCACAACTTCGTTAGAAGCCCCTCCCTCCTGCTGTACCAAGATTTCCAACAGTCAAACCATCAATATTTAGTTTTATCCACCCACTATGAGGACTAATCCACTTGACCTAGATGCATTTTCTCGGTGGCTTAGGAGCTTTATCAACCACGCGCGATAAGCTTTTTGATTTTTGAAACTTTTTGAATTTTGACTTAGTTTTAAAAAATTGTCAAAACTAACTTTTTTGAAAATAAGTCACGTTTTATTTTATCTTTTTGTCACTCATTTAACATTAAAGTTATATATACCATTCCTCAAAAAATAAAGTTATATATACCAAAAAATAAAGTTTTTTAAATTTTTTTTTTTGACAAATGGACCTTAGGTATTTGCTTAAGTACAGTTGTTAATATTTTTTCTTTTTTTGGTATAACTATATTTCTACTTAACAATTGATCACGTAAAATGTTGTGAAAATAGTTATAAAATTTTTTATATTTCTAATATTGTTGAAAAACTTATAATTTGCCATATGAAAAACTTTATAAGCTGTTTTATTTTGGTTTTGGTAAGGGACAACAAAGAAGGGGACTAATTCAAAAAATGGAAGCCATTGAGTATTTTGTTCCCACACGACAAATCCTTTTACTTTTTGGTACAATGTAGTGGACAAAAACAAATATTGAATTATATAATTTTGATGGTAGCAAATGGCTTTTTGTGAGCATAGGTTTTTTTAATTTAATTAGAATTCTGAATTCTGCACACCCAATTTAATGTCACACATGTACAGCCATAAGTTATTTGTCTCAATGTGTGTGTTTGTGGGCGTCCTTATCCTGCCATGCGTTTTAAAATGCAGAGAGCAAAGGAAATCCAATCGGTAGAGGGCAAATTATAAGCCAACAAATAATAAAACCCCACATTCTTTTCTTTCAAGCTTTTATCATTTTATGTAAAAAGCATGGTACATTGGCACATTTTAAATCAAAGTTCAACCCATCAAAATATTAAAAAGTGAAATGAGTATTACTAATACTGTACAGCTGGATATTTTCAATTGAAATATATTTAAAAATATGACTTGTGTCAATAATTTAAAAAAAAATTTGGAAAACTTCAGATTTTTAACTTGGCTTTATATCTCTAACACTCAACCTTTTAAATTCTTTGCAAAGATAAAATAAAATCTATCTATTTCTTTTACTCCAAAGGTCAAAAGAAGTGTTTTAATTTTTTTTAATGATATTAATTACTTGTTTAACTCCATTTATGTTTGTAATTAATTTCATATTTTGTTCACAACTTATTTCAAGTATGAAAAATGTGGAAGGTTGCAATAGTTTGACTATTAACATAAAATTTAGTCATCATTTTATTATGAATGAATTCACTATAGATACACATTCGGTGTCTTGTGATATATTTGATAAACACTGATTAATTGAGCATCTATAATGCAACCGAAATTTTTTGGATTAAGGATTCTCCAAAAAAAATGGACTAAGAATCACACAGCTAAGTATAGTAACTATTGTTTAACTTATTTTCTAAGTCAGTTTATGTATAATATTTTAGAATCTCTTTTATTTAGATACAATTACATTTTGACAAAACTTAATTGCAATTCCTTGGGTGTTGTAATTTAGATTCCTCATTAAATTCAATGAGATTATCAAATGAACAATAAGTCATATAGTTGAATTTTTTTAATAGAAAAATCATTCACTTGAATTTACTTGTTGTAGATAACGCATTTGATCTTTATATAGTAGGTCAATATAATCACATAGTTGAATTTACAAATTACAAGGCATAAAAAATTGCACCTAAACTTTACTTTACTTTTATCCAATTTTATATTTATAAGCAAAATAAACTAATAAAAATAAGTCAAATTATACTTTTTCACCATAAACTATCAATCCAATTGAACTATCAAAATGCACGGTTGACCTCTCGATTTTAAAAATACGTTACACTTAACCCCTTACCATCTATTTTGCTCTTAATTCTAACAAAATTTGGTATTAAAAGACCAATTTATCTCTCAACCGTATGTACCAGAGAGGGGTAAATTGGTCTTTCAATACTATGCTTCGTCAAACTTAACACTGAAATAGACTATATTGATACTCAAGGGTCAATTGTGAGATTCAAGTTTCTCAAAAAAAAAAAAAAAAAACAAAAAATTGTGAGATTCAAGGATTCAGAGGATTAAGTGTAATTTTTTTTTGAGAAAGGGTTAAGTGTAATTGAAGTTCTAGTTTAGGATATTAAAAAAAAAAATGTAATTTACTACTCATAAAAATAAAAATAAAAAGTTATTTTAAAACACACGCTAAAGGTTACCAAATACAAATAGAACTCTATATAAAGCAGTTAATTAATGGGTTAATAATAATGACTTAATGAGAGAGAGAGAGAGTAAGCTCCAATCATTGATCTGATTTTCTCATTAAAACAGTTTAGTCATTTCTGTGTACCCACCAAAACCGTCCGTTACTTGTTATTTATCGTTTTGTTTACTTTTGAGTTTGGCTTTCTTCGTTGGCGCTTCTCTCTTGCTATTTTGCGCAACCTGGATGAGAATCTAATCTTTTATGCCACCCCACTTTGCCCAGCTAAGCCAAAGCTTCATTCATTTTTATTTACTTTTTTTTTTCTATATCTCATGCATTCCTTGTGAGATGGGTAGGTTTCAGTTTCACTTGTTGTAAAGCTTTGTACTTGAAAATCTTGCACAACCCCAGAGAAAAAAAGATAATTTTTTTTTTTTTTGGGGTGTGACAAAGAGATTTTTAGAGTTTCACATTTCCTTCTAGAGCTAGATAGTTGTTGAAGTACCTTGGAGTGTGTGTCTTCTTATTCTTCTTTTTATTTGTTTTGGTTTGTTTACTTTAGACTTTCATGTGGGTATCCCAAAAAGCTTATTGGTTTCCGTGACAGTTGTCTCTGATTTACTAGTCATTATACAGTGATAATGCAACTTTTTCTGTTTAAAGTTTGTTTTTTTATCTGAACTTTGTGGCATCTGATTGAGAAAAATTTTCATGTGGATTTAAAAAGAAAAAGAAACATCTTGTGGGTTTGATCCACAGGGGTGTGGTGGTGAAGGATAGTGAAAGTTAGGATTTTTTGTGTTGGTGGGTTGTGGATTGAAATATGAAACAGAAGGGTGTTAAGGAAAAGGGTTCCTCAGATGTGAGTGGGAAAGTGGTGGTGGTTGCTGTTAAAGCATCAAAGGAAATTCCAAAGACAGCTTTGGTGTGGGCTTTGACACATGTTGTTCAACCTGGTGATTGCATAAGGCTGTTGGTGGTCATTCCCGCTCACTCCTCAAGTAATTGTCTTTGTCTTGAACCTATTGTTTTGTTCAATGGTTAACATTTTGAAAGTTATCTCAAAGGTATTAATGAAATGATGTTAAATCTCCTTTTTGTTTGGTTTTTTTGAGCTTAATTATGTTCTTTCCATTTGATTTATGTTTTGTTGTTGGTAGTTGGATATGCCTATTATTCTGTCTTGTTGCTCTGCCTGTAATATGCAGCTCATGACTATAATTGTTGGAAACTCTTCTTATATTCAAAATTACATGTTGAAGAATTGAATATTCCTTCTTAGCATAAATACTTGTAACATGCCATTGCATTTTGTGCAATTATAAACTCTTTAGTTATAAAACTGTGAGTATTGGGTAATTTTTCTGTTCTCAGACATCAGAAAGTGACAGTAATACATTTTTCTTGTTCACTTCTTTGGCATTAAATATCAAGGGTAAGCAGTATTGATTTGTGATAGTCTGTTGGAAAATTTAAGAAAGACAATGATAGCAATTTAACCTCACAGACAATAGGGAGCGATTGAATTGTTGAGGCATGTCATTCCTCTCGATCTATGCTAATAAGAGTAAAATGAGCTTCTGAATAGAACGGCATGTTTGATGATATCTTTGTTTCCTCTTGAGATGCCCTTGAGTGTATGAAACTCATAAGCAGAATGGAGAACTTCCACTTAACTTGCAATGAATATATGATCCTCTCTTCCTTAAACTCACAAATTGTGTATCTCATGATTATTACCATGCCACATCATCTTCGATACAGCACATATTTGAAGTGTTGTTGAGTTTAGGCCAACAATACAGCATCAGCAAAATCAAACAATCCATAATTAAGATCAGTTGTGCATATTGTCTATATATACTGCAATATTTAATTCTAGTCTGGTTTCTTCTTCCTGGTTATATTGACTTTGGGAAGTAAATTTGATGATTGATAAGAAAGCTGTATATTTTAGGTAAAAGGATATGGGGCTTTTCAAGATTCACCAGTGATTGCACCACTGGTCACTGGTGGTCTCTCTCAGGAACAAGTTCTGACAAGAGGGATGATATTGCAGATTCATGCTCTCAAATGGTGCTTCAACTCCATGATGTTTACGACCCAGAAAAAGTTGGTGGTCCAGATCATTGTTCTTGTCAACAATTAATTCTGATGTACTTCATGTCTAATTTAAAGAGTTTGACACCTGATTTTTCTTCATAGATAAAGGTCAGGATAAAGATTGTCTGTAGCTCACATTGTGGAGTGGTAGCTGCTGAAGCCAAGAAAGCTGGATCAAACTGGGTTATATTGGATAAGTAATAAAAATAATGTACACCTTGTTTTCTCACATGACATATTGTACTGTTTCTCATCTTGAGAAATCCATTTAAAACTTGGGACATTGCAAAAGATGTTTATTCAATTCAAAGATGTTGAATCAACATCTTATGTCTTTTTAAAATTATTTCACATTATATGGTTTCCTTCATCTGTTTGTTCATTTCCCCCCCAATTTTGTACAGACAATTGAAAACTGAAAAGAAATTCTGCATGGAAGAGCTGCAATGCAATCTTGTTGTTATGAAGAAATCTCAACCAAAGGTTCTTCGTTTAAATTTGGTAAATTCACCAAATACAGAATCTGAAGTGGGTTGTGCAACATTTGAAATAGAAACATCTCCAGGACAACATAAAAGCAAGTTTGAAAAATGGAATATGATTAGAGGGCCAGCTGTGACTCCTGTAAGTAGTCCAGACCATGAGTCACCATTGACTATAACTGATGTTGGAACCTCATCTATATCTAGCTCAGATCCAGGAACTTCGCCGTTTTTACTGTCTGGAATTTCTGGGATCCTAAAGAAAGACCTTCAATTTACCACAAAGGAACATGAAAATCTGGATGAATGTGATTCTGACACAGACAGTGAAAGGCTGAGTTCTTGTTCCACAAGTTCATATTTCCAGCCATGGATGTCAAACATTCTCAGTTCTAGTAGTGAATATTCAAAACCTATGCTGGAAGGTTCACAAAGACATGATGGGAAGGCTCTAACTTCCGCATATGAAGTCTTGCTGGAGAAATTGTCTAAATTAGATCAAGATCCTCATATTGGATTGTTAAATTATAGACTTGATCTGGACTTAAGCAAAAGTGTAAGAGAAGCAATTTCATTATCGAGAAATTTACCTCTTGGCCCTCCTCCATTGTGTTCCATATGTCAGCACAAGGGACCTACATTTGGGAATCCTCCCCGGTGGTTCACTTTTGCTGAACTGGAGTTTGCTACAGGTGGATTTTCACAGGCTAATTTCTTGGCTGAAGGTGGATTTGGTTCTGTACACCGAGGTGTCTTACCAGATGGTCAGGTTATTGCTGTCAAGCAACACAAATTGGCTAGTTCTCAAGGTGATCTTGAATTTTGCTCTGAAGTTGAGGTCTTAAGTTGTGCACAGCATCGTAATGTTGTGATGCTAATTGGGTTCTGTGTGGAGGACGGAAGAAGATTGCTGGTTTATGAATACATTTGCAATGGGTCTTTGGATTCTCATCTTTATGGTAAAATTTCCCTATCCTTATTTGTTTTTAACTTACCAATATTCAATGATGGTAATGGTATTGTGGATGTGAACAGCCATAATCTCTCTTGTGTGGGAGAATTTCCTGTTTACTTAAGGTTTTATGTTACAAAGTTTATATCATGCTTTTAGTTTAACACTTTAACTTTAACCAGATGAGCTGAGAAGATCAAATTGCTTTGCCTATCAAATAACTATCTTTTGTAAATGGGTACCCTTTTGTTAGAAGTGTGTATGACATCCTGAAAACACTTGGATTTGAAACTTGATTTTTTCTTTAACTAACTATTAATGTCATCACTTTCACCGACTAACAAACCTGATTTTGCAGGACGAAATCAAGATCCGCTAGAATGGTCTGCACGGCAAAAAATTGCCATTGGAGCAGCTCGTGGGTTGAGATACCTTCATGAAGAATGTAGAGTTGGTTGCATTGTCCACCGAGATATGCGGCCTAACAACATCCTTCTCACGCATGATTTTGAACCATTAGTACGTCATGCTCTTAAAATCTTTTTATTACACAGAAGGCCTGAAAATACTCATTCCAGCCAGCCATACACTGTTCATGATGGGCTTCTGGGTGTTAATGTTGTTTCTTGTGTCAAATTATAGGCTGCATCATCAAATGCTTTTAATTGCTTGTTTATCAATAGGACATGTGAAAACTGACTGCTATATCTGGACTGTAGGTGGGAGATTTTGGACTGGCAAGGTGGCAGCCAGATGGAGACACAGGGGTGGACACAAGAGTAATCGGAACATTTGGGTAAAACCAGACAACATTTATTTTCTTCTTGGTTATATACTGTTTGCAAACAATGACGAAAGAAATTATGGCTTTCTGTAGGTACTTGGCTCCAGAATATGCTCAAAGTGGCCTAATCACGGAAAAAGCTGATGTGTATTCCTTTGGGGTAGTACTGGTGGAGCTCGTTACAGGGAGGAAAGCTATGGACATAAACCGGCCCAAAGGCCAGCAGTGTCTCACTGAATGGGTATGAGTTAATTTACCTTCTATATGGTTGTAAAATACATCATTAATTTAAATAATTGATAAAGATACTTAGTATCTTACAGTTATGATGCAAAGTATTTATCTTCCTGTTTATCTTGTTCCTCCTGGGTAATTGTACGTGTTTTACCAAACAAGAATCAATTTACTTTCAAGTTTTTTCCTTGGTCATTGCTTATGTTTCAAATTTGGAGCAGGCACGGCCTTTGTTAGAAAAACAAGTTATTCAAGAACTGATTGACCCAAGCTTAAGGAGCTGCTACTCAGAGCCTGAGGTTTGTCGCATGCTGCAGTGTGCCTCATTGTGCATCCGGCGCGACCCTCATTCAAGACCTCGCATGTCTCAGGTTGGAGACTCGGAATTCATATTTTGTATTTTATAAATATACAGACAAGAGTTACTTGTGCCCATCATATTAGAATCATTGGGAAGCATTAAATGAGCCTGGGACTCCTAAGTAGTACCAATTCAATAAAGAGAGAGAGAGAGAGAGAGAGAGAGAGAGAGAGAGGAGAAGCATGCATTTTATTTGCCTTCTAAGTAGTGCCAATTCAATAATTGACAAAAAGGATTACTTAGATAGAAGAAAACTTCTGAGAGCCAGTGGAACTGATAATTATTTGCTAGGCAATCTGCCTTGGCATTAAAATTTCTGTAATTTCTTGAACAAGGTAATAGTTGCAAGTATGCTTTTATAGAAATATGTACCAATTACTGTAGCCCTTGACTAATTGCTTGAGAGAACATCCTCCAAGGATTTTTCTTCTGAAAATTCTTGCAATTTTTAATACTTAGAATAATGTAATGGCCATTTGTCATTTTAGGACAATATCATCTGAACTGTGTCAACTTTTGATAGTTGTAGGTGTCGTATATAGAGCCTATCAGAACTGACAGTTATTCATTCATGGTTCCCTTATTTTCTGTTTGTACTGTTCCCTTATAGGTGCTTCGCATGCTGGAGGGTGACATTGTAATGTAATCAGACCTGTCACATTTCAATCTCTTGGAAACAACAGGGAAGAAAAGTGACCAGAGAAGCTGCAGGCTGAGGCATTACAATGATTAGATATGATGTGCTTCTGCAGGGTGAAGGGCAGCAGCACAAGCAAGAGAGTGTGAAGGGAGCAGGGAGGCCTTTGGGAAGGACCATTTGTAAACAGTCCGCATGACAGGAGTACTTCAATTGCCTTTGCCTTTTTTTCCTTTTGGTTAATTGAACAGAATACGGTAGAGATGTTGGCTGTATAGTTCTAAGAATACGACCAAATGTAAATGATGTCCTTTTTTGTTAGAGATTGAGAGTTCATCAAATTCCCTTGTGCACATTCAATTTTTGGTTAGTGAGGATATGTATTTTACTCTCTCAAATGTCCAATTCTTAGGACCTCTCGACTCTGCCAAGAATAAATTAGGGCTGTGAATGAGCCGAGTTTTGTCAAGTAATGAATGTTTGAGCTCGGCTCAACAACAAAAGTAAAATGTTTAAGCTTAGTTTAAGATCGAACCAACCCTACAAAGAATGTTTGAGCTTGTCAAAAAGTCCAAAAGCTTTCAAAAGCTTGAACTTGAGCTCAAACCTAAGGTTAATATCAAGCTCTTGAGCTAAAGATCCAATATAAGTATATTATCAAGTCCATATCAAGTTTATTATCGAGCCTATTTGTTTTGGACGAGTGATCTCAACTTTGAATTAATCAAAGGTTGAGTAAAATATGTGTTTATTTGTTGGGTCCATTTCAAGCTTTTTAGAGCATTAGTATCGGTGGTGCTAAAAAGCCATATTACTATTTTTAGCACCACCAATACTAAAAAGCATGCTGCAATGGTGGAGGCAAAGGTAAAATTTTTAGCTTTAGAGCTACAGTAAACTAGTATAAAAAAAAAAATATATATATACTTTATTCAGCACTCTCTTCATTCTTTGTTTCCTCTCTTCATTCTTTGTCTTCTCTTTTCTTTTCCTCTGACTCAAAGTCTCAGCACTCTCTCTTTTGGAACTAGTCTTTGAGGATGAGGTTGGCTTGGACGATGGGTATTGGAGGTGTGGGTTTTGATTGGGTTATGGCCGGTTGTGTGGGTTTTGATTGGATTGTGGTGGGTTTGTTGATGGCCATTGTTGATGTGGGTGGGTTGTTGAGGTGGATTTGTGGTGGTGGTGGTTTTTTATTTTTTTTTAATCAAAGTTGTGGTGGTGGCGGTGGGTGGTGGGGGATTGTGACCAGAGGAAGAGAGGGATAGAGAGAAAGTGAGAAAATGATGAAGAATAAAAAAAGAATAAAGAAAGATTATTTAAATGAAGTGATTGCTAAAGTAGAATCATTTATGTGGAGTGAGTTGTGAAATTGTAAGTTAAAATAAATAAAGTGACTTTTTTAGGTACTAAAAAGCTAAAAATTTGCCTCCACCAATGTAGATGCTCTTACCAAGCCTCTAAATGAATCTTGCCTTATCTTTTTTTTTTTTATCAAACCCTATTATTCACGAACATGTTCACGAGCAATTTATTTTGGTTGGATTTGACTTATTTATTAAACAAGCTAACAAGCCTAAAACTAAGGTTTAAGTTTGGCTTGTTTATAAATAAAAAAACATACACGAGTTTTTTATTGAATCAAGTCCGAGTTATTTATGAATGACTTGGTTTATTTATAACCTTAGTCAAAATCTTGTAGCTCAATCGGCTTCTCCTATTTTTTCAACAATTATTTTTAGGATTCAAATCCTTCCCCGACTATCGAAAAATAAATAATATCACAAAAGTATGTTTCTTTTGCTAGACACCAAAAAATGTTCTTTGAAAGATCCGGCCAATCACTTAAGAATAAGATGTTTGTCCTAAAAGATGTTTCTCTTGCCAAACACCAAGGAATGTTCTTCAACAAATTGCTTTACTAGTTGAGCTAACTAGAACTCTTTTTGCCTCTTAAACTGCAAAAATATATGATTGACATTGCAAAGTTATAACTTTGTTTCAATGTCCTCACAGTATTTGTTTTGATGTTAAATATAACAAAACTATGTAATGAAAAGACCAATTTACCCATTATTTCAAAACAAACGGTAGATGGGTAAATTAGTCTTTTAACGCTAAATTATGTTAAATTTAACCACAAAACAGATGATAAACCAAAATTTTGATTTGCTTTGGGGGTTGATTGTGTGTTTTGAATTTTGATACTTTCACGAGGCAAAGTGAGAAACGGGAAAGGGTAATTTTTCCTATTCATTTATTTATGAACGGGCCGGGTGCGCCCAACAAAGCGAAGCTACAAAAAAATAAACAGTAAAGCAAGCAGATTCTCCAGACCAAAAAGAAAGGGTCCAGATCGAGCGAAAAATCGTACCAGACAGACAGACACGCTGACACTATATATTTCTCATCTCAGCGGGCAGTTTCTGTTTCTTTAGTTTCTCCGAGTCCGAAGGTGGGAGTGGGACACAACTATCGCTAGTCGCTAAGCCATGTGCTCGCTCTTGAAACTTCGCAAGCCCTTCTTCTTCTGTACTAATTCTCTAACCTCACTCTCACTTCGGCGCTTATCCTCCACGCTCTCTGCCCAACCTTCTTCTTCTTCTTCTTCTTCACAGCAAACAAGCTCTACCTTCATTCACCCTTCTGCCATTGTTCACCCTAATGCTCTTATTTCCCAGGTTGGTACCTACTTTCTTTTTCTTTTTCTTTTCTTTGTGTTTATGTGTGTGTGTGTGTTTTGAATTTGATTTCGAATTACTAGTAAATGCATTGATAGTAATAGTATTCGATGTTTTCCTTTGGTGTCTGTGTTTTGTAACTTTTATCAAAGCACAAAGTTTGGCTATACAAACTCCCACTAATTATCTCTTGCATGTTCTTTATGTTCTATGTCAAATATTGAGCCAATCGATTGATATTTAGCTAATGATCCATAAACTTATTTTTAATGCATAATTTTAGACTTCAAAAACTTGAAATTTAAACATTTAATTAATTACATAACTATTGATCTTTGATCTTCTGTGAATTTTGCAAGCATGAAGGATATTATATGAAAATGTAATTCTATAGTGGATTTGTCAAAATTCATATTCAATAAAAAATTATTGAGGGGAGTTGTAGGCACTAGCTACAACTAAGTTTGTAGCCAAACTTTGTCCTTTATCAAACATTACACTGCTCACTAACGTTCTATTGGATTTGACAAACCTTCCATTGGATTTCGTTGTCTCCTTATAATCTCGATGCTTGCAAAATTTCAAGTTTTTTGCTATTTAAATTATAAACAAACTATGAGTTTACAATTGGATAGTATAAATGATATCTGGTTAATTTGAAATTTGGCCCGCATGTTATGAACAGAGAGAAGGTGTGTAATCCAACTTTGAGATCTTCAAAATGTTAATTTAATAAAAAGTTATTACATGATGTAACATTGATAATAGTTACGCCGAGTGTAATTTGATTCTGACCCATATATTAACGGATACCATTCTAACCATTATGTGTGTTTACAAATTGAGTTAAAATACATACTTTTTTTTAAAAAATCTCATCTGAAATAGCTTTAAATTGTGTTCTCTAATCAGATTGATATGTGATAAGGAAAAAAAAAAGAAAAAGTAATAACCTCAAGGGGGCTAAGTGTTGCTTCAGAAATTAAATGGAAGTTTTTGACATTTTCCCAAATTTCGAGGTAGGAAATGTAATTTACTGAGAAAAAGAAGAAGAAGTTCTAGTTGACTGGTTTCATCCCATAAAATTTTAAAAGGTACCAATTAGATTATTCCATCTATACACTGTAAACATGGTGTTAAAGTTGTACTAGTGAACAAAGTTCCACTTCTGTGGGATCTAAGAGAGGTGATTGGTTTCCCCCAATTGTGTTTTTTGAAGTGTTGATGTGGCACCTTAAAATGTTACATGACGTGGAATAAAGATGAAACAGAATCTTTTTAAAAATTTCCAGCACAACATTGCACATTTTTTAATTTGGGGTTGAAACTTGAAAATCAACTTTAATTTAAATTTGAGGAAGACTCTTTAATTCCTCTATGTTTTTTGAGGGAATAGTACACACTATGATCATAAAAATGTATCTTCAAGTGTTATAATCCCCACTGTTCCTCTATAAATATAAATAAAATGCTAAGATTAGTTGGTGGGATCTACAAGATTATTTTTAAGGTGTTGGCTAATCGGTTTCGAAGGGTGGTGAATGGGCTTATCTTTGATTCACAAAATGTTTTTTTTGTGAAAGGTAGACAAATCTTGGACTCCGTTTTAATTGCTTCAAAATGTATTGATAATAGATTGAAGACAAGAATTCTATGGGTGTTGTGTAAGTTGGATGTGGAGAAGGTGTATGACCATGTGAGCTGGGGTTTTGTTAATGTATATGCTTCAGTGTAGTGGGTTTTCAGAGAAATGGAGAAATGTGTTGCATTTCAACTGTCAAATTTTCCATTTTGCTTGATGGTAGTCCTTCTGATTTCTTTGGAAGTTCTAGGGGGATTCAGCAAGGGGATCCTTTATCTCCGTTGCCTTTTGATATTATTATGGAGGCATTGAGTTGTATGTTGGATGTGGCTGCTATCGCTGGGCAGTTCTTTGGCTTCTCTGTTTTACCGCTGGGCAGTTCTTTGGCTTCTCTTTTGGTAATACAGTTGGTACATCGATGATGGCGTCTCATCTTTTATTTATGAATGACACTCTTATTTTTTGTGATGCTGACCCTACTCAGATAGCTAATTTGAGGGCGATTCTTTCTAGATTTGAGGAGGTATCAAGGTTAAGTATTAACTTGGGAAAATTTGAGTTGGTACTTGTTGGTGTGGTTCACAATTTGTAGGCTCTGGTGGGGCTGTTGGGTTGTAGGCAATTTTCTCTTCCTTTGAAATATTTGGGCCTTCCATTAGGTGCTAAGTTTAAGGATTTGTCAATCTAGAATCCTATGCTAGAGAAGATGGAGCGGAGATTAGCAAGTTGGAAGAGGCTGTATTTATCTGAAGGGGGGGGGGTAAGGTAACTCTTATCAAAAGCACACTTTCGTCTTTACCTACATACTTTCTTTCCCTTTTGCCTTTACCTAGAAAGGTAGCAAATTGTATAGAGAAATTACAGAGAAATTTTATGTGGAGTGGAATTAGTAGTGAATCTAAATTACACCTGGTTAAATGGGCTAAGGTTTGTAAGCCTTTGCAGGTTGGGGGGCTAGGTATAAGACGATTGACAAGCTTTAATTTTGCCTTGTTAGGAAAATGGTTGTGGAGGTATGGCATGGAGACAGATGCTTTATGGAGGAGGGTTATAGAGGCGAAATATGGGAATATTTGGGGTGGTTGGTGTACAAAAAAAGGTGACAAGTGCTTATGGTGTTAGCTTGTGGAGATTCATTAGAAGTGGCTGGTTGAATTTTTCTAAACTCCTTTTGTATGATGCGGGAGATGGTATAGAGTGAAGTTTTGGAAGCATGTGTGGTGTGGGGATTGTACTTTCCAAGAGGCTTTTTCGGAGCTTTATTGTCTTAGTAGGTCAAAGGAATCCTCAATGGCTGAGGTTATGTGTTGGTTTGCTAGGAGAATTCACTGGAATGTTCAATTTCGTCATCCACCACAAGATTGGGAACAAGAATCTTTTGATTTGTTTATGGGAATGGTCTACTCTTCGACTGTGCGAGGGTTTGGTCCTGATAAGGTTTGTTGGAAGCCTGCAAGGAGTAGAGGTTTTTATCTTTCTTTCTACCCTCCTAGTCTCTTATCCTTCCCTCAGAGAATGATATGGCAATCGAAGATTCCTCCAAGGGTAGTTTTCTTTTCATGGTCTGCTTCCTTAGGTAAGATCTTAACACCAAACAACTTTCGTAAAAGACGTGTGTTTGTTCTTGATTGGTGTTATATGTGTAAGAGTTGTGGGGAGTCGGTGGATCACCTTCTAATTCATTTCCCCATAGCTTGTGAGTTGTGGTCGTTGATTTTTTGTTTGTTTGGTATCCATTGGGTTATGCCTCATAAGGTTATTGAGTTGTTTGAGTCTTGGCAAGGTAAGTTTAGGCGACATCGCAACATAGATTTTTAGAGACTAGTGCCTTATTGTTTGATATGGTGCATTTGGTGTGAAAGGAATGCTACAAGCTTTGAGGGATGTGAATGTTCTATGCTAGAGATTAAGTATTTTTTCTTGCACACTCTCTTTGATTGGAGTGTGGTCTTTTCTCATTTTTCTTGTTCTTCCCTTCATGTTTTACTTGATCGTTGTAATTTTGGTTCCTGATTTGTGCCCCTATAGTACATCCCCAATGTACTTGGATTGACTTTTTTATTAATATTTTACGTTATCTATCACAAAAAAAAGGCTAAGATTAGGACACTTGAAATAATTGATTCTGATAATAGCGGGTACCATAAATTCCCAAAGGTAACGTAGAAGAACCCAAAAAATGCATTTCAGTCTAATTATTATTCATTAGTGTTTTGATTGGCTAATAAAGTGGAAAATGGAGTTCTATTCGATAGATGGTAATATTTTTCATCATCCCAGGTTTTTTTTTTTTTTTTTTAAGCAAATTTTTTACTAAAACTACAGGATCAGTTTGTTTTTGTTTTTGTTTTTTTAACTTTTACTACTTTTGATTTATTCTTCAAAGTTCTTTGTGCTACATTTTTGGGTAATCAATTAAATGATCCACACAATTTTGTACTCAATAGAGAAATAAGAAATAATCTTATGTCTATAGCATTGGGATTATGAGAAACTGCCTAATAATGAATTAAAAAAAAAAAAAAAAACTTTTATTTCAAACTGAATTATAGTGTTTATTTGGGTTACTTTTCTTTTTTTCAAACATTACTTTGTTCTGCTTTAGTAAAAAGGTTGGTAAACTGGTTTATTTGGGTTGCTTCTGTTTAGTTGCTTTGTTTGTGTAACTGTTAATACAAAAGGGAATTCATTGTTTTGAAATGGTGACATTGAAATTCTTGAAATCAGACTTTAGGAGAGGTACAACATATTGAGGATTCGACAGGAATTCTTGGATGTGGTGTTTCTTCTCTCCCTATGAAGAATTTGGGTTTACATTAGGGATCCCCTTTCAAAGGAGATTGGCTAGCTATAAGAAATATACTCGTCGGATGGGGGTTGTCTCCCCCTCTCTAAGAGTACATTATTTAGCCTTCCCGCTTATTTCTTATCTCTTTTCCCACTGCTTTTGGGTGTGGCAAATAGAATGAAAAAGATTTAGAAGGAATTTCCTTGGGGCGGCCTGGGGGATGAATTTGAAGTTTTACTTAGTTAATTGGAATACTTGTTGTCCTCCTGCGTGCCATGGTGGCTTGGGAATCAAGAAGTTATATCTATTTAATCAGGTTTTTTTGGGCAAGTGGCGTTATGAATTTGAAGATACGGTTTTATGGAGATAGGTAATAGATTTAAAGTATGGATCCAATGGAGAGTATTGATGTTTGGGTGAGGTGAGGGGCCATATAGGGTCTGATTGTAGAAGTATATTAGAGGAGGTTGGGACAAATTTGTGCAGATCACTAGCTAGGATGTTGGAGATGGTACTAAAGTTAGGTTTTCGCATAATGTGTAGCCAGGGCCTAGGGGAGATGATTCTTAAGGAGAGATTCCCCAATTTGTTTTTATAGCGAGAGATAGTGAAGCAATAGTGGCAGATTATGTAGAGATCTGACATGAACTTTGTTATTGGAATCTTTTATTCATTCATGCAGTGCAAGATTGGGAAGTGGATTCTGTGGCACAGTTATTGTCAGGTCTTTATGTAATAAAGATTTGGCTTGGGGATGTTTATAAGTTGGTTTGGCTCCCTTTTCCAAACAAAGGCTTCAAAGTGAAGCGCTACTACTACATTTTGAGGGGCAGGAGTAGATTTTCCATGGAAAAGCATCTGGAAAGTTCATGTCTTGCTGAGGGTTTTCTTTTTTTCTTTTTTTGGGTGTGTGTGTGTGTGTGTGGCATTAGGAGGATTTTGATAGTTGATAATTTAAGAAAGAGAAGCCTAAGTATTATGGAGTAGTGCTTGATATGTAAAAATCATGGGGAGGATGTGAATAGTTTATTTCTACATTGTGTTGTGGCTTGGGAAGTGTGGTTTATGATATATTCTATATTTGATGTTTCCTGGGTGATGCCAAAGTGGATGCAAGAGATGCTTGCATGTTGGAAGGGGTGGTTAGGCCGAAGATGTAATGGGGAAATATGGCAAGCGGATCTTTTGTGTCTCATTTGGTTTCTTTAGAGAAAGCAGAATGCTAGATGCTTTAAGGGGCAAGATTTAGTGTAGCGTAGATGAAATATTTATTGCTAAAGTCTTTATTGCATTTTCTGTCTCAGGATTCCTAGAATTCCTAGATTCCTTGAGTTTTCACTAATTTTTGCTTCCAGTTCTCTCCTGTTTTTGTTTTACTTTGGTCTAGCGGCACCCCCCCCCCCCCCCCCCCCCTTTTTTTCAATAAACTTTACTTATCAAAAATATTTGACAACTAGGACTTTTCTTCAAAAAATCTTAAAATCAGACTGGTTAGATGTTTACTTGCATAATGATTTGTTGATGTTAGTAATGTGCTGTTGATGATGCAGGGTGTTTCCATTGGTCCTTTCTGCACTGTTGGTTCCTCTGCCAAGCTTGGGCATGGCTGTCAATTACATCCTGGGAGCCATATATTTGGAAATACTGAACTGGGGGAGCATTG
Source organism: Quercus aquifolioides (assembly GCA_019022515.1). Taxonomy (NCBI): domain Eukaryota; kingdom Viridiplantae; phylum Streptophyta; class Magnoliopsida; order Fagales; family Fagaceae; genus Quercus; species Quercus aquifolioides. Next base: position 43,393,009 of record CM032327.1, read on the forward strand.
CATTTTGATGACGTGAGTTTGGGTGATGGTTTTACCTTTTGTGGTACATTGTTGCAATGCATAGTTCTTGTTCCGTTGTGATGTAATTTTATCAAGAGCTTAAACTTGTCAGGCAGTGGCTCTGTGGTTGGTGATGATCTTCCTGGGCGTACAGTTGTGGGATGCAATAACATTATAGGCCATCATGCTGTGGTAGGTGTTAAGTGCCAAGACTTGAAGTACAAGGTTAGCTTCCGATGACATTGGTTTTAACTCCTCTGTTCTAGCTTATTGAAATCACGTTTGCTTCCATGCCAATTTGTATTGTCAATGTAAAGTGTTGCTTTTCTTGGAATTGTGGCCTAATTTTATGAATCATATGACCATTATCTAATGACTAAAAAACTATTTCTAACTGGTTTATATTGGAATTGGCTTTAAGAACTAGAAGGATCATTGTACATTTTCCATTTATAATATATGGCATATTATTTTTTTTCCAATTATTAATTTATTTTGTTCTTTTGTTTTTCACTAATATAAATTTCTCACTCCGTTTGGTTTTCAAAAAAAAAAAAAAAGAAGAAGAAATGATATTGGATAGTGTATTTCATATCTATTGGACATATGTATTGGATAGTGTATTTCATATCTATTGGACATATGTATTGGATACTGTATTTCATATCTATTGGACATATGTATTGGATACTGTATTACAGTCACAATTTATATACACGTGGATGTTTTCATACAGGATACCCCTCTTATATATATGTCTATCATTTAGCCAGGGGATGAATGTTTCCTTGATATTGGCGACAACAATGACATCAGAGAACATTCCTCAATCCACCGTTCTTCGAAGTCAAGTGATAGGACGGTAATGATGGGGTTGCTGAGGCTGTTTTTTTTTTTTTTTCCCCTCCATTTTCAAAATAGAAATTTTGTATAACATTTAGAGAACTTCATATTCTAACTAGCATTATACATAATCAGGTTATTGGTGATAATAATCTTATAATGGGATCTTGTCATATTGCCCATGATTGCAAGGTTGGCAACAACAATATTTTTGCAAACAATACTCTACTAGCAGGCCATGTTATGGTGGAAGTAAGTCCTTGGTTCACTTCTCAATTTAACACTTTGTATATCGTATTTCTCATATGTTATATCTGATTAGAATTTAATTCAAGTGCTTCAAATGTAGGACTATGCTCACACTGCAGGTGCAATCGTTGTTCATCAATTCTGCCACATTGGTTCGTTCTCTTTTATTGGTGGAGGTTCAGTGGTATGGTCATTTCTTAGTAATCAACCTTAAATTGTCATCTTACCTTCTTATTTTATGTATTTATGAATCCAACATGGGTATTAGTTTCTAACATGGACATAAGGGGGAGTAGGCTTAATGACTTAAAAGCTAACTACACTGTGACACTGGTGTTAGTTCTAGAAGGGCTTTCTAGGATGTAAATATTTGATGTTTCAAACCTGTGTAAAGGCCAAAATGAGAGTGTTCTTGTTACATAGCGTCCTCAACATTGTATTGAATCAAGTACTTTTCACAAGTGTTGTCCATGAAAAAGATTATGATTCTTCTAGGATGCTTTCAATCTCATTTTCTTTATCTCATATGCCTGAAGGTTTCACAAGATGTCCCAAAGTACATGATGGTGACTGGAGAGAGAGCTGAGCTTCGTGGCTTAAATTTGGAGGGTCTTCGGCGTCGTGAATTCACAGTTGCAGAGGTTCGCATAAAGTAGAATTTCATATTGATGGTTTAAACTTTAGTTATAAATGATTATAATTATTATTATTTAACCTGCATGTTTGAAAGAGCTTATTTATTCCTTTGGGCAAGGATCTAGATAAATAGTCTGAGAATGGCTTATCGAAAGATATTTATGCCTGTTGATGCAAATTCTGCCAGTTTTGAAGAGCGTCTTGCTGAAGTGGTATAAAACCTCTCTCTTTCCCAAAACATTTTACCTATTAAAAAAAATCTCTCTCTTTCCCCCTTTCTCTCTTGTTTTAGCTTACAAATAATATGAAGTCGAATCATTTTGCAGGAGCAGAATGAAGAATTGGCGCATATTCCTGCAGTTTGTTCCATGGTGCAATCTATTCGGAACTCTTTCTCAGAAGATCGTCGTGGAATATGCAAGTTCAGACATTGGATATAGTCTAAATGACACCTAATTTGTGGAGTGAGTATATCCAAGTTTCATTTACTAATCAAGTTGCTTTAACTTTTTATTTTTTATTTTATAAATTATTGCAGTTAAAACAGTGGTTTGGACCAAAGCTGTTAGCAGTTTCTGCCTAATAAGAGCATCTGAGCAATTATTTTTAGAAGCTGCTATATACTTATTCTGTATTGTGATAACTCTGACGAGTTGACCTAATCTATTAGCAGTTTCTAACTAAGAGCTAACGACCAATTGTTTTTAGAAGCTGCTGTAGACTATTTTGTATGGTCAAAACTCTGACGTGTAGCTTTTGGTTGACTTTGTTATGAAAGTTCAATCTATAGCAATTATTTATTTCTTTTAAATGGAAGGATTGTTGTATTGGCTAAGGCTGAATGTGGAAAAAAGTTGCAGAAGCTAAAAATAGTGGTAACAGATTAAAGAGGGAGAAAGTGATTTACCTATACAAATTCTGCATTTTCAGTTCTGTTGGCCTCAAAGCACTGGCCAATTGCTGAAGCTTACGTATTTCTCCTGATTCTAGAGATATGGATTGTCCTGAATATTGCAAATATATATATATATATATATTTCAATATTACATGGTTAATTAACAATTTATTTGACAAGCTGTGGTAAACTCTTGCTTCTTTTAGTAGCATGGTAATTTTTGTATTATTATCATTCACTTTTCTTTTTATCAGACCCTCGTACCCTTTAGTTTTCTTAACAATCGTTCATTTCCAATATCTTAATCCAAGACCATTAAAAGTCATACCGACAATATCAAGAAAGTGCAAGTTGTTTAATCTTTCATTGCCTTTTGACTGAAAATGGGAATAAACAGAATATATTTCTTAACTGCGACTAAGATATCCAAATCTTTAAGATCTGTAACAAGGTACAGAGTACTGAGAATGGTGGGATGTAGGGACCATAAGCTTCAGGGGATAATTAGTATATTTTGTTGCATATGCTGCGAATGAAGCCATTTTTATTTACTTTCAATTCCCATTTAGCTTCTGTTAAATTTCTGGAAATGCCAAAGCAAGCACCAATATAATTGTTTAATCTAAAATGCTCGTGTGACCATTTCAATACCATGTTATTTGAGTTTGCATTGCTGAGAGTTTATGGCAAATTGGAGCTTTTAATTTTTCTAACTAATAACTGATATGACAAGCCAATCCATCTTTAAGTAATCAAGGTCTTGAAAAAAAGCCCAAACTTCTTCTCTATGTAACATGATTAAAACATTAGGTTCAATAAATGGACTTGGGGAGAGGGTGAAGCCGTGAAGGTAACCATGTGGTCAACTATTAAATTTGAAGAAAAAAAAAAAAAAAAGATTTGGTGCAGAGAATAACTGACTTTTATAAGGATTTCTAATTGTCAAACCAAATTTCCTCGTGTTCATCATGACACTTAGGTCTTAGGTTTTTTTTTCTTCCTAGAGAAGTGATGACTTTAGAATGACACCTCTTTGTAGAATTAGAAAGGCACTTATTTGTGGAATTAAGTATTATTGTGGGCATTATGTACTAGATTAAAAAATTTATTATTTTATTTTATTTTATTTTTTTACAGTTTCACCTACTATTATTATTTTAAAAAATGTTCACATCCGTCACATGACACTTGCAAATTCAAATATACCAGGAATAAAATATAATTACAATAACCTCCCTTAAGATTTGATGATATTACAATTATATTTTTATTTTATACATAGTATTATAGAAATATAAACATTTTTTAAATGATATCATTTAAAATAATATCATTTACTTGTGGCTTATGCCAAAAAATATATTATCATGAAGAGGACATTTTGATTTAGAAGCCAAAGATGAACTTGACACTTATAATTGTTACTCCAAGATTCATTTTTTATTATTATATAAAAGTAAGGGATATATGTGGCATTTGAAAAATGTGATATTTGCATGATATCATTAAACGAATTAGTTGTTAACGTCTATTGAATTGTCATATCCCAACCAAACAAGTGGATAAATAATTGTAGCACCATCAAACCCCAGTAAAGACTGTAGTTTAAGGGTTAAAATTCTGTCTTTTTCTGTGTTGCTACAACAAGATTAGTGAAAAGGATATTATTAATTTATAAAAGATTAATGCAAAGTGCTTGTACATTGGACATTCCGCAACATTTTTAGTTCTAATTCTGGATTATTATCTGTGATGTAATCTTTCTTTTTGAACATTTAGTGGCACAACAATGCTACATAAAGGTAAATATAGAATGATATAGAAATGGGGGTAAGAAAAAAAAAAGCAAAATGCAATTGTTCTTATATATATAAATATAAATCAATCAGCAGTTTGAATGTGACCCTTGAAGAAACCTTGCCCGTTCATTACTTTTTTCCACAACAAAACGTTGAATTAATTTGCTCTCTTTTCATGTAATCGAAAAGACTAAAGCGTCGGTGGTTGCTAGAGCATTTTAATGTCTACATAGCTTTTTGAAAGTGCTTTTTTTTTTCTTCTCCAACTTGGTTTGATGTTTGAGAAGGGAGCTAATTAAGCTAGCTATCAGAAGCAAGAGGAGGTGTACCTAAAAGAGAGAAAAATAAAGGGATTGGTCATTTGGGTTGGAAATGTTTAAGCTTTAAACACATCCTATGCAAAACCATTGGTGTGATATATATTTCAACTAAAATTATATTGGTACTAATTAACAAGTGGCCAGTACAAAGTGCTCTTGTACTTGAAGAAATTGTGAAAGTTGATCTAACACTTCTTTAGATGCAGTGCTTTTTACTTCAGCAAATTAATGGTACACTTATGGCCATTTGCTTCTGTTAAAGTTACACCTTTTGAGCTTGTGTGGAAGCAACTCTGAAAAAAGTAAATCTTGTGATCAATCTTGTATGCTCACTACTTTAGGACATGATAATAACCTTTAAGAAATCAGTCTCATTCATGCTTGTCTTCTAACTTATTTTTTCTAGTTCATTACCAACGTCCTTAAAATATTTGGTTGACAAAGTGCTTTCTTGGGGTCATTGTTTATAGCTCTGATTTTACAAGACTTTGATAAAAATTCAATTATCTGGATACCGTGTAGGACCAAAAGAGTTTCACCAAACACACTGAATCAAAGGCCACAATTAAAATTGCACCAAGACCAAGTTCTCTAATAAATTGGGTTATCAATATTTTCAAGTCCCTCGATGTTCACGTCATTTTGAGCTCATTTAGCACAATATTTGCACATATTCTTTAAAAAAAAATACATAGTAGATATTTTGATTTGATTTGATTGTCATATATTCTAACAAAGCAAAACATTTGCAATATTCTTGATTTATTCTAATAAAGTAAAACATATGGTTACGCAGACAAAACCAAAATAATGCAACCATAAAATTGAATGAAAAAAGAATTAAAAAATAGGTATTTTAGGAGGGACAAAGTTTAGCTACAAAATTGGTTGTAGCCTTAGGCTACAACCTTACTCAATATATTTTTTTTAGAAGTGAATTTAGACAAATCCACCATTAGATTACATCTTCATCTTATATCCTTTATGCTTGCAAAATTTCTAAAAAATTAAAGATCTATAGCTATGTCATCAATAAATTGTTTAAATTGTAAGTTTTGTAGTTTAAAATTATACATAAAATATAATCTTATAGATCATATAATAAATAATATTCAATTGGCACAAAATTTGATGTGTGTATTAAGACCGTAAAGAACATACAATTTAACTATAAAATTTTCAAAATATGTATTAATATTTATTTTATTGAATAAGATTGTAGATTTAGGCTATAACTAATTTTATAGTTAAACTTTGTCATTTTAGGAGTTAGCACATCTAAGTTTGCTTGGAGTTGGCACTAAGTAAGAGAAAACAAACTTTTAGGGATCAACATCTAGATTGGCTGGAATTCACACTAGGACATTGGAAAATTCAAAAAACAATATATTATTTAATTAATCAAACTGTAACTTGTCTTTGTATGAGTACAATACTATGCTTACATAGACTACTAAACCCTAATTTTAACTTTGTTTTTTTTTTTTTTTTTTGAGAAGGAATTTTAACTTAGTTAGGAAATCCTAACTCTAATTTCCTTAGAAAATCTCCATTATTGAATCACAAAAACAACCTTGATTCTATAAAAGAAAACAAAGTAATAATAAACCTAATTAATTACTATGATTAATTATGACCTAAAATAATATACCAATGAACTAATAATAATTCATCCAAATTAAATAATAATAATAATAATAATAATAATAATAATACATCCAAATTAAATAAGATTGAATTAAAATAAATATTTCTTTGCGCCGCATCATATGGATTCTTATTTATTTGTAATGTAAAACTTATGACTTGGAGAATGGTAACATAAACTTATGACATATATCATCCTTGATTAAAAAAAATAAAAAATTGAGCTAGCTAGTGATTTAACACTTAGTTCCAAAAGGTTAATAAAACATTCTTAAGATCGTCATCTTCTCTTTTGCTCTTTTCTACAACTGAAGATTCCTTTTAATTTCACTGCCAAATAAGCCTGAAGTAATTGACCAAAATTGGGTGCTTACTGGTTCAGTCTTCAGACATAGAGAAAGGCTAAAATATTCTTTGAAATTGGCTTCCAGATGCAGTGGGTTATGAGGCCCATCCTCAACAAGTTGGCCAATCTATAATAATAAAATTAACATCATAATATAATATTAAGAAAGACAAAGCTAGCTAGCTAGTTCGGTGAGGTTTCTACCAAATGTATCATATTCTCAGTCTCCATCTATTCTCCTCCCTCAAATCAGCTCCTGATACTATTTACATGATAGTGAAATTTTAGTCAAGTACCATAACACATTTAAAATTAAGATAATATAAACAGTATAATATAATATCTGATGTGAGATGTCAAACAATCAAAATGGTATGGCTTTTTTATTTTTTATTTTTTATTAATCAGTATTTATTTCGATAACGAAGTTATTATACTCAAATGAGATTCGATGTAGATGGTATATTTTGACTAGTAGCAGCCTGGTAATCAAGTACGATTAGTACTTATCTGGGTACCCCAAATAATGGGTCATTAATATTGATCCAAAGGTTGTTTTTCTTTTTTTATTATAACAAAAATCAATTATTCTGATTAATGGTGATCATCAACCTGTGCTTTTGAATTTATGTTGTTGATTAGAATTGAGATGACTTGTTTGAGGGGTTTTCTTGGGAATTTGGAAAAACTTCAGAAGATCTCTTATACTAATATTTCATTTCAAAGATCTGTATTTGACATAACGACAAAGAATCTAACTTCCCAAGGTCTTTGGTAGAACTAACTAAGGAATTTGAATTCAAAGCTAATTTTGTCATATTTTTCTCTTTCTTATATAAAGTGGATATATAGCTCTAGTGAGTTTCCTATGAAAGTTGGTGTAGGTTGATCAGCATTAATTTTCAAAGTTTCTCACGTTCTGTGATATTTCTTCTCCCTTCTGAAGTCATATTGATATATACTATACGTACCTACCCCCAAACTATTGGAGGACTACAATATATAAAATATCCTTCTCTACTATTCCTTTGTTATACCATGAAAGGTTATATATATGAAATAAATATAAATGTACAACTGAAAATACAGATAAGTACGTACCTATCTATTTCTATGTCAAATAGACGCAATGGATGGACGAAAATAAATTCCAAGAGTCCCTATCTACAGAATATTTTATGTTACAAAAGGCCAAAGGAAAAATATACCATGTATAACTCTAAGAGCCGTATAAGATAAAGCTTTCTTAAGAGAAAGATAAAGAGGGAGAGAAGTGTACTTATAGTTATAATCTCTACTCTCTAGCTTTTTTGTTTAGAAACCAAGTTGGAAAAATATCCAACAATAAAATATGTCCATCCAATCATCTTCTCTTGGTGTGCATCCATTTTCATAGCCCCCACCTCCCCCATCACGTTATATACTACCAAACATATTAGTTATTTGTGCTCTCTCTCTCTCTCTCTCTCTCTCTGAGTTTGATATTGTGAGGGTGTTAAGTCGTTAATCTGAGAAGTTAAACTTGTCCGGGTGAACATGGGCAGAAAGTGCTCACATTGTGGAAACATAGGCCATAATTCAAGGACCTGCACTTATAGAGAGACTTTTGCTGGTGGTCTTAGGCTCTTTGGAGTGCAACTCGACTTATCTTCATCTTCTTTTGCCTTGAAGAAAAGTTTTAGCGTGGATTGCTTGTATCAACCCTCATCCTCATCACCAACATCACCATCGTCTTCCTTGTCCTCCTCAAGAATTTCCATCGATGAAAATTCTGATAAAACAACCATTGGTTATCTCTCTGATGGTCTAATATGTCGACCCCAAGAGAGGAAGAAGGGTGAGTTTGGAATGAAAATCCATATCTTTTATGGTATTGTTTCAAATTTTTCAGCAGAATAAAAAAGTATTCTTGCAAGAGTAAATTACATACTAATAACTGCAATACAAGGTGACATTTTTTTTTTCGTTCTTTTCAAGGACAAAATTTGTTCTTTAATTGCAATGATTTTTTTTCTTACTAAGGTGGGTGTCCAAAGCTTTTTAAGCACTTTGATTACTTCTCGGGTGTGTAGTCCCGTCCCACTTTTCAATGAAATTGTTTCAGCTTCTTAAAAGAATCTTAAAGCAACCTATTTTTCACCAATTTGTTACTTTCTTTCTTGGCTTGGAAAGTTTTATATGAAACAAACTAGCTAGGAGCAAAAAGATTTTGTTTTTCATTTTGTTGATGAATATAGGTGTCCTTGTGGTTGTATGTTTAGGAGTTCCATGGACAGAAGAGGAGCACAGAACATTTCTAATTGGGCTTGAGAAGCTAGGGAAGGGTGATTGGAGGGGCATCTCTAGAAACTATGTGAAAACAAGAACCCCAACCCAAGTTGCGAGTCATGCTCAAAAGTATTTTCTTCGACAAGCAAGCCTTAACAAGAAGAAGAGACGTTCAAGTCTTTTCGACATGGTATTATTTCCTTCATCTTTCTAGCTTATATAGAGATTCTACTTGCATCATATGCTTATTGATTCACACCCTCTAGTGTCATTTATAAACTCGTGAATCAAAATTTTTCTTTCTTTCCTTTTGGGATGATAGGTTGGAAGCAGCAGCAACATGTTAGGTCATCCTGCAAGTAGTACTAATTCCAAGCCAAGTGATGCAGTTCCTGCTGAATATTGCAAAACAAGTAGCTCTCAACATGATACTACTCTGCCACTGCTGGGCCATAGTTCCTCACAACAAGATGCTAAATCAGATAACCAAGAAACCGAAGATCCTCAATTACCTTCAAGCAGTAAGGCTAATGTGCCTGTTTGGTTATATGGATTGGTTGATTCCCAGCTCAAAACTTCACATGCAGCAAAACCCAGTTCCTCAAATGCATCACCTAATCTAGAGCTCACACTCGCAGCACCAAGGCCTTTGGAACAAAATAAATCATCCCCAGCTCCCCTTCTTTTTGGGCCTATTACTGTTACATGAACGTTCATGGACATAAACCCATAGAAATGTCACCCCTAAGCAAGAGAGCACTTATTAACATGTTATTCACGGTATTACTAGTGTAGTTGGAACATCTTAATGGGAAATCTATCCTTTTTTTTTTTCTTTTTTTTTTCTCTCTTATCTGAATAAATAGATCTATTTTGATATCAGTATGAAAGTAGTGAAAAATCCTTGCTAAATATATCTGTTCTTTCTCTATATGTGACTGCAACATCTGTGTCAGTGTTACAGTTAGAATATGATGGGCTCATGTTGTTTTTCTTTTTATTCTAGTTATGGAAAATGCGATATCAATTAGCATCTCATATATTGTAAATATAGTCTAGATATAGATATGGAACATTGTTACAGTGATTGCATACATCCCATCAATTCCAAATTATTAGTTTGGGATTATACCAAGGCATAGTAATAAAGGCATTTTCCACACCACCACGCACCACCTTGAGAGAACACTAAATTTTTTAATAATCAGTACCTAATCACTTTTGTGTCTTTTTTGGTAAGTCCATTTTAAACTGCGGCTTAAGTTATTTGAGAAAGTCACACAAGCTTTCACTTCCTTGCTAGTGCAAGCTGTCTTAACAGCGACATCTGTGGAGAAAGAACCAAAGTGACTCAAGAATAAAGGTTCTTTAACTTCTTCACTTTTAACAAAAAAATTAAATATAAAATTGTAGTGCTTCGGAGAATGTAGGGGAAGGGAATGAAGTGTGTTGGAATCTTACTACTTGTGGTTGGAATGTTTTTGTGATTTCAAAGTTCTTCATTTCTTCGATAGTTCCTAAGTTTTCATTTGGTATATATACTTTATTTTCCTATTTTTCCAAAGAGTAAACAGTACAAAAGTACAACTATAATTAGAAAAAATGATACTTTATAAAGTAGTATACAAACTTGTAAATAAAAATAAAAATAAAAACGGACACTTAGTTCATAGCTTAAATTAACATTTTACATTCAATGTGTTCTCTCTTTTCAAGATTTTTGGAAATTTATTTAGCATCAAAATTCAAATGGTCATAAAGGGATCATAATGTTCACCCAAATGTATGTGAGACAATCGTTAATGAACACAGCAACAGATGAGAATTGGAACCCTCTCTAATGGCTTTTTTTTTTAGTAGCTTGAAACATAGCCAGTGTAATGAATCTGAGTCAAGGCCCAGTTTCTTGTGTCCTATTTTTCCCTTAAAACAAATTACAAAAACAAAGATTGTGCAGCCAAACTTGAGAAAAGAAAGGCATACATGGGCAGCACAAACCTACACCCTATGGCTAAGTCTTGTAAACCCTTAGCCAATCCATTCACATTTTCCAGTGATAGAATAGCATAATATGATAAAGATATTATTAGGGAATATAATATATAGGATACATAGTACTCCATGATAAAAGAAATCACTCTCTGTGTCAACAGTTGATATAATGAGAAAATGGGTCCCAAGTCCAGAATCTTGTAATGCTAATTCAAGATGTTATGCAGTCCACATTTATGGAAAAGACTAGGATTTAGAAATCAAACTTATAATGTAAAAGAACGACTGATGACTGGTACTAGCTAAGAGTCATGATTAAAGATTTTGACTACAATTTTTCTAATGTTTTCACAATTTGAATGCTTCAAAGGTTCGATCAATTCAACACAGTACATATTTCATGTTTTATTTATTTATTTATTTTAGCCATTTCATAATTTTTCAGATTTCTTTTTCATGTTCCGTGGCCAAAATCTTGAACTGATGTAACTTTGATCCCCGCCCAAAACCCCACTTGGCCACTCTTTACATCAAGTTGTATTTTTGTACTACAATAACATTTGGAGCTAGCCAGAGGAATCCAAATACGATAACAAGACACAAAGTTAACTTTGTGACCATAAAACTGACACCTCTCTCTTAGCATCCTGACTGCTATTATGAAGATAAGGAAGAAATGAAGCTTGTCCACGAGCTGTGAAGACAACCCTATGTCACTAGCTGGGCCTTTTCCTGTCTAGTACTAGTGGCATTCGGTTACTTTATTTTGCATAAAACCATTTGGAGGGTCTTGGGGAGATAAGGATACTTCTCCAAATACTATTTTTCTCTCCCCCGAAAAAAAACTTCTCCAAATATCTTCACCCTAATTTTATTGTCTAATGTGTTTTCCTAATTGCTTATTTCTTGAATCTATACAGCATATAATAATGAAAGTGTTGCATTTAATTTTTACAAAACTCCTGTTGCGCCACCTCATCAACCACATCATTGTATTATTTTTTTAATCCATTTTTCTTTTTATTTTTTTGTTAGGTCCATATGTTTTAATGTTGTCAAACTATGTTAAATTATGTGTCTTTGTTCAGTTTTGATGTGTTTTAAAGTGGCAATTGAACATCAAGTTGAAGACATGAAATTTGCTCAAGAACATCTCAAGAATAGTGCATTTCAGCATGTCTCAACACTAGGCTCGTGGATTGATTTAGCCTAGAAAAGTCTGGTTATTGTTTCCTCAATAGCAAAGTCAATAGCAATCTTTTTTTTTTTTTGAAAGTGGGCTCAGCCTTCATTCATTCATTAAAACAAACACAGGAATCAAAATACAAAGCTTCTTGAGCAGGTGGTGGGGATTCTTCCAGCCAAACCTGTTCATCAACTACTTGTCTAGCATATTTGGCCAACGAATGGGCCACAGAATTTGCAGAACGTTTTACACAACTAACAGACCAAACTCTAAAACCTGCTGCCAGACAATGTATATCTCCATAGATGTGACCCAAGCCTGAGTTATTCACCTCGTTTGACTGAATGGACCGCATGACTCCACTGTTATCTCCTTCCAAAACCACTTCCGAGAATCCCGAATCCAAAGCAAACTCCAATGCCGTACGTCCTGCCAACACCTCCGCCTCCTCACTGTCCATCACCGGTGGTCCCTTAACAGACAAAGCCGCCATAACTTCTCCCTTATCATTGCGGACCACCACTCCAAAACCCGAGGCCTTGATATCATCAAACACCGCCGCGTCGAAGTTTATTTTGTATTGGAACCCAGAAGGTGGTGTCCATGTCTGCACTACCACAGTCCGGTTTGGTATAGCAAGCTGCGTCTGAGCCTCACGATACTCCTCCAGCAGGTCCATAGCTCGTTGCACCAATCTGTTTGGGTCCTGTAAAGTTCCTCCATGGACAATAGTGTTCCGTTGGTTCCATATAACCCAGCTCAGCACCAGAAAAAATTCCATCTCTTCGTTTAACAACCTGAACATCATCTCATCCATCAGTTTGATAAAACTACCTTGACCACTCCCACTCTTCTACAACCGAGTCTGACTTCCAGCCCAAACGTCTCTAGCCACCGCACAATCCCACAATGCATGCAACACCGACTCTGATTCTTGCTTGCATAATTGGCATATATCTTCCTTCAACACTTGGCGCTTGGCTAAATTTTCTGCTGTTGGTAAAATCTCATGACCAGCTCTCCACCCAAAAATTTTAACTTTGTTGGGTATACGAAGCTTCCACAGCCTAGCCCAAATCAAACTGTTGGTATTTGACTCCGAGCACTCTTCGAAACCAGGCATTTCCTTTTGCACCAACCTGGCAATGTGGTAGCCTGACCGAATAGAGTATTCTCCATCTTTTCTGGGCACCCATATTATGGAATCCGAAAGGTGCCGTTTGCTCAAGGGAATGCAGATTATAGCTTCTGCTTCCTCCCTGTGAAACATGCTGCCAATTTTGTCCCTATCCCAGCCATGACAAGTCCAGTCCATAAGATCACAAACCTGTAGCTCCCTGTCCACCTCCGAAGGCATATGTAATATCCTATTTGTGGGGTACTTCGGTATCCATTTATCCTGCAACACCCGTATAGAAGATCCATCACCCACCCTCCAACAACAACCCTTCTTCAGAATCGGTTGGGCTGCAATAAGACTTTTCCAAGCATAAGAACTGTTTGGCACATCCTTAGCCTCCAAAAAGCTGCAACGTGGGAAATACTTCGCCTTAAAACATTTATACAACAATGAGTCTTTTTCCTGCAATAGACGCCACCCTTGTTTGGCTAACATAGCTAGGTTGAACAACCTTATGTCACGAAAACCCATTCCTCCTTCCTTCTTGGGTTGACATAATACCCTCCAACTTTTCCAATGAATTTTCCTCTCACTACCCATCTGCCCCCACCAAAACCTTGCACACAAGGCATTAAGATCATTACATAGCTTCATCGATAACTGGAATACCCCCATAGTATATGTAGGGATGGATTGTGCCACCGCCTTTATTAGAACTTCCTTCCCTGCTTTAGATAGCAGTTGTCCTTTCCAACCCTGAATTTTCTTCCATACTCGGTCCTTTAGAAAAGAAAAAGTTTGATACTTAGATCTCCCAACCAAGGTAGGTAGCCCCAAATAAGTATCAAACCTGTCCACCTCCCTCACTCCCAAAACCATTTTAATATTATCCCTTTGCTCCTTTGTTGTGTTACTGCTAAAATAAACTGATGATTTTTGGAAGTTGATACATTGTCCGGAAGAATCATCATATGTCTGTAAAACCTCTGCAACCACCTGCACCTCTTCTTGATTAGCCCTACAAAATAAGAGGGAATCATCTGCAAATAGCAAATGACTAATGGTAGGTGCTCTCCTGCATAAGGACACTCCATGCAGCCTTCCTTCCTCCTGTGCTTTGGCAAGCAAAGATGAGAACCCTTCTGCACATAAAAGAAACAAATAAGGAGATAGAGGATCTCCTTGGCGGAGACCTCTTGATGGGCGAATGTTCCCATAAGCCTTGCCATTAATCCGAATAGAGAAAGAAGAGGAAGTCACACAGCTCATCACCCTGTCCACCCACATATCAGGAAGACCCAATTTAGACATAATTCCCTTCAGAAAATTCCACTCAACCCGATCATAAGCTTTGCTAATGTCTAGTTTCAAGGCTAGAGAACCTTTTTTACCAGATCTTTTATTATGCATCGCATGCAAGGACTCATACGCCACCAACACATTATCAGTAATCAGGCGTCCAGGAACAAAGGCACTCTGTGATGGAGATATCAGATGGGGGAGAATAGTCTTCAACCTATTAGCCAACACTTTTGAAATAATTTTATACATCACATTACAGAGACTAATAGGCCTAAAATCTGATATTCTTTCAGGCACTTTAATTTTTGGAATGAGCACAATATGAGTATAATTCATATCAGGCAACATAAAACCAGAATTTAAAAAATCTAACACAGCAGCAGTCACATCATTACCCACTATATGCCAAAATTTTTGGTAAAAGAGAGCATTCATACCATCTGGTCCAGGTGCCTTTGTTGGTCCCATCTGGAACAACGCTGCTTTGATTTCATCTGCACTGTACTTTCTGGACAAATACTCCTGCATCTCTGAAGTAACTTTGTGAGGCACTGTGTTAAGACATTCTTCCATCCAGTCACATCTGCCTGAATTAAAAATATTCTCAAAATATGAAATTGCCACCCTTGCTATGTCCTCCATTTCTTCCACCCAGTTTTGTTGTTGGTCTCTAATCCCCGTTATAAAATTCTTCCGGCGTCTTTGGGATGCCTTGGAATGAAAAAACTTGGTGTTTTTATCACCATATTTCAGCCACGGGATGCGAGATTGTTGGTGCCAATAAATTTCTTGCTTAAGGAGGAGTTCATCTAACTGCTTACTAACCTCAAGAAATTCGGCCTTACTCTCTTCAGTGGGTTCCTTCATATTCAAATACTCTACTCGCTTTTGTAACCTCTTTATTTCCTCCACATCCGGATGTGTCTTCATTGCACCCCATGCCTGAAGATCAGCACCACAGTGTACAATCTTTTCATGAACATTAGCTAAGGCCGAACCTAACCCACCACTTGCTGCCCATGCTTCCTCAACCCGTCTCTCACAATCATCCCAAAGTAACCAAGCCTCCTCAAACTTGAAACCACATGCTCTATAAGACCTACATCTCTGATCTGTCCGGGTTTGCAAGACAAGAGGAAGATGGTCTGAAGCATGAGAATGGAGATGAGTTACTGTACTAGCTGGGAATCTATCCTTCCAACCTGTGTTTGCCACTGCACGATCCAATCTTTCTTTTGTGTTGGAGTCTCCTGGCCTTTTGTTATTCCAAGTAAACTGATAACCCTGAAAACCTATAACAATCAACTTACACGTCTCTAAAGTTGAACCAAACTCCTCCATCTGCTTGTACGAAGGTGGGTGCTTGCTCTTTTTCTCTGACGCAAACAGAATTGCATTGAAGTCGCCCATGCAAAGCCATGGCCCCTGAACAAACGTGGCAAGATGTGATAAAAGAGCCCAAGACTTGTACTTTTGGCTAGCTTCGGGCCAACCATAAAAGCAAGTTAAGTGCCACTCAAAACCATCCTCCTCCACCACCTTTGCCAAAATATGATTCTCAGTATAGTTTACCACATCCAATTTTATATCTGATCTCCACAGCAAAGCTAGACCTCCCCCAGAATTCGGCTTCTTTACTATCAACTTGTTAGGAAAAGTAATTTTTCTACAATGCTTTTCAAACCCTTTCTTATCCAGTCGTGTCTCCATTAAAAAACACACTGTGGGAGCTTGATCCTTCAATAATTTTCGAAGGCTTCGAACTGTCCAAGGGTTCCCAAGCCCTTGGCAGTTCCAACTTAGTAGCCTCATTATGACCGGCAAGGGTGCTCAGGCACCCCCGCCGTTGCTTCTGGATCAACTTGAATCTTCTCCCGCTTCCTCAAGTGAACTTCTAACTCTGAACTCACCTTCATTCCTTCCTGATACAAGCTTCTCTTCCCAAGCATTGTGGCTGCTTCAGTCGGACTTGAATTCCCTTCCCCAATAACCATTCGGCCTAATCTTGTCCAAGTGGGCCTTGTTTTAGAAGTCTTTGGCCCATTTAAGCCCATTCCCTCCACGTGCACAGTACCATGCAAAAGGACGTTACCCTCATTTTTTGAATTGACCCCTACGTGCCCTTCCTCATATATCGGCCTTACCTCCCTTGAACCATCCAATAACTCGTTTGGAGTTAATACCATAGACGTTACATCCCTTTCCTTAAAATCCGGAACATAATCTCCAACATCACGAGCGTTACCAGATTTTTCGCTCTTTCCTTTCTCACTTGTCCTTGTTACACTAGGGTTTACCTTGTAAACTTCTTCAGCCGCCGCCGCACCTGACCCTTCAGGCTGAATGTTTTCCTTCTCCGGCACCATATCTCCCCAACCAGACTTAGTTCGCTCCGCCCGCTGTCTTCCTCCACTAGCCTTCAACCATTCTCCATACTGAAGGTGCACTTCCTTCCCCGATTTCATCAGCGCAAAATAGTTGGCACAGTGCTTAATATCATGGCCTAATAATCCACAATAATGGCAAAACATTGGCAGTCTCTCATATTTGAAAGTGGTCCATGTCTTCTGTCCGTCTAAGCCAGCCAGGAATCCCCCTCGACGAATCGGTTTGGCTATTGGAATGGCCACTTTAACCCTCATAAATAAATTCTGCCCGTCCTTGTAACTTCTCTTTTCCACCTCTTCTACCACTCCCATACGTCTCCCTATCTCTGCCGCCACCGCGGGACTAACCATATCAAATGGAGCATCCCAAATCTGCACCCACAAGGATATCAAATCAAACCGGACATTCTTTGCTGTCATACCCAATTGCCACTTGTGTAGCAATAGAACCTGATTATCAAAAGTCCATGGACCACCCTTGAACACCCTCTCCAATTCAAACTCTGCCTTGAATTTGAACTGAAACAGATTTGTCCCTACTTCAACAATGTGGAGTCGCTCATCCATTCCCCAAGCTCTTCGTAAAGTATCTTGCGCTGCCTTTTTATTAAAAGGCTTGCACGTAAGAAACTTTCCAATCAAACTCAAAGCACAACTCTCAATTTCTTCTTTACGCCCCTCGTTCGGAAGGGCAATGATTTCTTCTTCCTCTGATGTCAGCTTCATATTCTCCAAACTGTTTATTACATCCTCGGCCATGGTGAACAAAAATCAAAAAAAGAAATAAAAAAGAGGCAGACCCTTAGGAAATCTAAGGGAGGGAGGAAACTCGTATTAGAACGAGAGAGAGAGCTCCTAGGACAGGAGAGTTATGCTCAAGTCAATAGCAATCTTAATAGTAGGTCAGTCAATCGAATTTTGTGTTTTAGCAAAAAATCAGCAACACAAAAAACTCAAAACTTGTTTTTTTCAAGCCCGATTCGAGATCCAATATTTGTTGCCGTATGTCATAAGCCATTCCTAGAGAGACTTTTTAGAGAAAGAGAAAATTATGTTTGTGTGGCTGTTTTGCGTAATCAATTTCTCTCAATTTCACCATATTAGAGAGTTTCAAGTAAATTTGAACATTAGTTGATGAAGAAGCTGAAACCATAGAAGCTACCACATACTTACTGCTGTAAAGAAAACCTTCAAGAGATTCTTAGAGTCAATCGAATGTTTTGGTTGTGATCATGGGTGAATCATTCGTGGAGGCAATTCATATGATTAAAGAGTTTAGAGGTTTTGGTGCAATGAATTTTTTTTTTTTTTTTTAAGTTTTTCTACAAGCTGTAAAGTCCAGGTTTCCTTCCTAAAGTTAGGAATGGTGAGACGGGGAATATGAAGAGATACCTTTAAGTCATATTAATTAGTCCAACTCTTAGGTTTTACTTGGATTTTAATAACTTCTCTTATCATAGTTGTTAAGTTGTGAATTTTCATAGTTGTTTTTGTTAGTTTTATCCTGTGCCAAATTTATTGTAATTTATGTATTTATTTCCTTATATTTTGTGAGATTTTATTGTACTTGGATTGAGGTGTTTTATTTATTTATTTATTTTTTTAAAATTCTCCATCACAAATCCCCTCTCTCCCTCTTATAACTTCAGCTATGTGAAAATTGTAAATCATAATATATCATCTTCAATAAATTTCAGAAAATAAATTATAAATAATATCACATTACAAAATTATAAATGTGGCGTACCAAGATAAGCTCAAAAAGCCTTCTTGGAGCTTACCAAACTCATTGGATTAGCTTCTTTTTTTTTTTTTTTTTTTTAACATAATTGTTTATGCAACACTTTTTAAAACCTAGTTTTCTACTACAACTATATTTTTAATAATTTTCAATAAATAAAAAATTGAGCAAAAAACTAATTATTAGTTAGTTTACCACTGGCCGTTTGAAAATTATTTATTTTTAGAAGATTATTTGTATAGTATTTATTAAAATATAGGTTTTTTATAACTTTTATGTTAAATGTATTACAAAAAGCTAAAAATTAATTTATTTCAAAAAAAATTAAAAATTAAATTATTTGAAGGAAAATAAATTAATACAAAAAAACAAAAAACAAAATTCAACAATTACCAAACCCACACTTCCCTCAAACCATAAGGTGATATAGGAAGTAGGAAATTTGATGTTTGAGTAAGAAAAGCTAGTAGATAATACCACACAAGATGGAAAAATATCTTGGAGTTTTTCGCTTTTGTAGAATCCATATCTAGCTTCCACGGATCTCTATTTTGTGAACTTTGTCTGCTTGAATGCATACGATTTGTCCACTTATGGTCACTTTTAAGAAACAGTGACCCTTCAACCCACATTGTCTGTCTTCTTTACTAGCTGTAGCTATCAGCTGAGGTGTCATATTTATTTGGATCTTTTTTCTCAAGCAATCTGTATATCCTCTTTATTGTTCACATGAATTTTGTGGTGGATAAAACTTTGTTCCTTTTAAGGAGATGGATATCAGATCAGATTTATCCTTTTCTATTAAATTCGTCTCCATGGTTATCACTTATCAGCATCAAAGTTACTCTTTCTTTTTCTTTTTCTTTTTCTTTTTTTTTGTGTGTGTTTTTTTGGCTTTCTTTATGGGTCCATTGAACTCCATGGAAAGAAAAAAGAACTAAATTTTATAACTGATTTAACTTGTTACGTATAAAATATGATAAATTGGTGTTGATCAGATAAATAAATTACTCAGTTTTGGTAATAGCTTAACTAACATTTTATTGCAGCTCAAAGTGTGAAAAAAAAAAAAAAAAAAAAAAGCTATATATTCGTGGAGAGTCCTGCTATGTTAAGGGTTAATCATGTACTAAAGAGAAGATGAGGAAGCAAGAATGATTGGTCACTAAGAGTTTGTTCAAATGAAATGAATAGAAGAGGATATAATGAAAGGAAAAAAAATTTAAAAGTTCGATTTTTTTTTTAATAGGAGGGAATGGAATGGTCATTCTTTTTCCTTATAAGTTCATGTTTCAACGTCTCCAAATTAATTGAGAGAAATAGAATATGTTTTATTGATTTTTTTTATTGAAGTCCCCAAAATATCCTTTGTTTTATCTTAAATTCCTATACCATATTTTTATTAAAGAAATGGTATAATAGCAATATTGTTTTTTTTTTTATTCTCTTTCCATTCCTTATAAAGCAACACCCAAACAAGCTTACTTTTTTTGTTAGTGTTAATAAATCGATAGCTACAACGGGAGTCAAGGGGATTTAAATCCTAGATATTTGCGTTAGAAACAATAAGATGTGCTAACTAGTTGAGCTAGCACATCTTAATATTTCTATTCCATCATTTCTTTTCAAACAAAAATAAGATCAATATTAGTAAGTGCTAGTTAGCTCAACTAATAAAATTTCTTATCGTCGAATACGAGATCTGGAGTTTGATCCCTACCTACACCAAAAATTTGATGTCTTAGTATGATTATAAAGAGCAATTATTAGGAGCGGAAATCATAGATTACAACTATTTAAAAAAAAATTTAAAGATCAATATTTAATTCCATTATATTCCTCCCTATCTTATCCATTCAATTCCTTTTCTTTATAAACTCTCAAATATGGTGCAAGACTTATGTCCACAACATTAAAAGTTGAAAGTGTTACATATTTTATAGGAAAAAATTAACGAATGTCCTAAATGCAATGATTTAAGACATTTTTTATGGAAAAAGAAAAAAAACAACTTATTTTGTTGACAGCTTTTTATATTTCTTATAAAAGTGGTGTCAAAACTTTCTTAAATGTTCTATTAACAAATACTCTAAAGATACCCGTTAATAAAATCCTATTTTATATACTTGATTGATAACATGTTACAAGAAAACTCATATTTATAATAGGTTTTACGGAACTTGAACAAATGCTATAGCCCTCTTTTTTTTGTAGTGATGTCAGCTTTAAATGTATTATATGTACATGTTGACTTTGAATTTCATATCAATATAACTGATTGCACTAATCCCTTGATTTACTACAAGCAATCAATTCATTGATTTATCTTCAATTTGTGGAAACTGTCATACTTCCCTTTCCAACGCTCTCCCCTAAGAGCATCCACATCCGGATCTCATATCTCATCTTATTTTACCATCTCAAAAAGTTACTTTATCAATTATACCATACCATTTTACAATACACCCAACATTCCAAAATTCTATAATTTTACCATCTTATTAAAATATTATTTTTTTAATTTTTCTTTATTATTATTTTTCCAACCATCATTTTTTTTTTTTCCAAATTCAATTATTCCAGCTTTTTCAAACATCCTGCCAGTTTTTTTTCTTTTCAATTTCTTTCCAACTATTTCAATACACACACACACAACCTGGCAATTTCTTTCCAACACACACACACAGAACCTGCCGTCTTTTTTTTTTTTTTTTTCAAATTCAACTATTCCAGCTTTTTCAAACATCCTGCCAGTTTTTTTTCTTTTCAATTTCTTCCAACTATTTCAACACACACACACACACACACAGGTTAAAAAGCATTAAAAAATTATTTTATTTTTATACCATTCAGCTACAGTACCATCTTACATTTGAGATGGTACTGTTGCTAAATCTCAAATTTTTTTTTTTGCATATGGGATATGGCCTTCCCATTGCTATGGGTTTTGGGGCTTAAATGCCAAATGTTCTTAACATTTGGCATATACAAGCTTAAATGCGGATGCTCTTAGAGGTTGTGGATAAATCCTTCCTTGATAAATTAATAAAATTTTAAAGTTAAACACCCTTTTGAATTGACCAATAACATACAAACATTATTATTATTTTCAAGGATAATTAAATCAATAGAGTTATGTTTGAATTTAATTAGAGAACATAATACATAAGTTTTACCTTGATGAAGTGCACTGCTTGAAAAGGAAAATAGCCCCCTTCATTTCAAATGGATTCATTGAAAGATTTAGATTAAATATTACAATAAGCTAAGTCTAAAACTT
This sequence comes from Quercus aquifolioides, assembly GCA_019022515.1. Lineage (NCBI taxonomy): Eukaryota > Viridiplantae > Streptophyta > Magnoliopsida > Fagales > Fagaceae > Quercus > Quercus aquifolioides. Next base: position 43,415,021 of record CM032327.1, read on the forward strand.
GAAATTATGACTTTCAAAACTTTTGTAGTTCCTTTTTTGGAGTACGAGAAAATTAACCAATAAAGATGAAACTTGGTATGAACTATTATGGTACTTCAAGGACACAAAAGAACGCCACCATTAAAATGGCAACCCCCTCTCAATGAGAAATCTGCCAAAAAATAATCCTCGAATGAAGATATCATATAATATTGAGGTGCCAAAAATCCTTTGCTATGAAAAAATGTACTAGGAGTGTACAAGAAAACTAGCCAACAAAGAAAAACTTACCTATGAACTAACTTTGGTACTTCAAAGACACAAAAATAACAACGCCATTAAAATGGCAACCTCCCCTTAACGAGAAATAGTGAATTGTACCATTAACCATTGTTCTAACACTAGTAATGTAATTTTTAGTCTTCAAATAAAAGGCATGAATCAGAACCCCGACCCCTTTAAGATGAGAAGGTTGACCATGTGTGAGCAGAACTAGTGGTTAAGCAAAAACCCATAGTTTTGAAAAGCATATCTTATTATCTTTGACATACGAAGATAATTGACTAAACAAAAATGGCTGATTATTCCAGCTTTTTAGGGCCTGTTTGGTATATGTATTTAAAAACTGAAAATTATTGTTTGAAAATATTAAAGTGTGTAGAAATGCGTAAAATGTTATTTAAAAACTGAAAATGGTTGTTTGAAAACACAAACCAAACACCCCGTTAATGGTCCAAACAATAAAAATTCACATGAAATCTCTCCCTCTCAACCTAAAGAAGATTGACTTAAAATTTAAAAAAAAAAAAAAAAAAATATTGACTTTTTAATTTTTTATCATTATAGTTGAGTAGCTAGTTTCTAGCTCATTAGTTTATAGCATCACTTTTGTTGTTAAAGTTGAAATCTGTATATTTTCTCGGATGAGTTAATAATTATGCAGATGTGTTCTTGTAAATATAGTTTATACCTGCTGACTTTTGAGAAAACAAAGAGTAAATATGGATGTTAGCCTTTTTTAATTATATTTTTTTTTCCCACAATCGAAAAATCATGTTGCCGACGGATGCAAATGATCTTTTAGGTCAAGCCTGTCATGTCTACGTCAAAAATTAATGGGACAACAAAATAATTTCAGATTACAATTATGAGGTCCCTACTAAGTACATTGCCAACAGAAAAAACCTACATGTAATCATTTCTTAAAAGATAGGATCCTATGTTTAATACTACTAATCAGAGAATGATCTTAATGTCAATGTTTTTTTTTTTTTTTTTTTTTTTTTTTTTTTTTTTTTTTTTTTTATAAGAAATGTCAATGTTTTTTTAGCATAATAATAAGGGTCTGGTTAACTATCTATTTTGAGAAAGTTTTTACGAAGAATTGAAAAAGCTTTTAAAACAGTTAATCACTTTATTATTTTTTTATAAAAATATTTTTAAAATGATTTACTAATGTATGCCCTAAGAGCACACATTAATAAAACCCTAATAATAAATTCAGAGGCTTGGCTATTAAAGTGCAAAGTTTACGGAGCCTACTTGATCTTGTATGCTAATAGCTAGTTGTAAGACAAAAGTTTAAATGACAAAACTTGGCAACAAATTTGGGGCCAAAATAGGTAACTAACCATAACTTTCCAACTATATAGTTAGTAGGCAATGTTTGCAAAGTATATTTTTTACTAGCATCTCAAGTCTAAGAGACTCGATTTAGGGTCTATAAATCGAGTCTTTGAGGTTCGATTTTCATGTTTTGATCGGGTCTGAGTTGACATTTTTTTCACGTTGCGTCCACCTGAAAATCGAGTCTTAGAGACTCGATTTATAAGGCCAGACCCAAACACAAATATAAAAAAGAACAACAACACTAACAAAGAAATCAGAACAACAACACCAACAAAGAAAAAAAAAAAAAAAAGAAGCCGAAGAAGAAAATATGCTTCAATCTAAGAAACAAAAACACCACCACAGCAACCACCAGATGCCCAGGCCGCCACCACCACAACCACTAGATGCCCAGGCCGCACGAGCCCCAGGCCGCGCTGGTGAGGTGAGCTTAGATTCTTTCTCTCTCTCTGATCTGATTGTATTTCCGGTGAGGTGAGCTTTAGATTCTTTCTCTCTCTCTCTCTGATCTGATTGTATTTTTTTTTTGGGTATTTCGGCTTGTACATGAGCGACTTGAAACTTAAAATTTTTTTAAATTTTTTTGGTTTATAAATCGAGTCTTAGAGACTCGATTTCCAGGTGGTCGCCACGTGGAAAAAGATGCCACATCAGAGGTGATCAGACCATGGAAATCGAGTCTCTTAAACTCGAGATGCTAGTAAAAAATATAGTTTGCAAACATTGCCTACTAACTATATAGTTGGAAAATTATGGTTAGTTACCCATTTTGGCCCAAATTTGGTTGTAGTCGAATGTTACAACTCTACTCAATATCTTTTTATTAAATGTGAATTTTATCTATTATTGGATTACATTTTCTTCTTATATCCTTTATGTTTGCAAAATTTTCAAAAAATTAGAAACCAATAGTTATGTCATCAATTAAATGTTTAACTTTCAAATTTTTATAGTCTAAAATGATGCATAAAAAATGAAAAAACATGAGAAAATATATAATATACAACAAAATTTGACATGTGTATTAAAAATATAAAAAATATACAATTTAACAGTTAGATTTTCAAAATATAAAATTATGTTAATTTTATTAATGAGAGTTGTAGCTTTGAGCTACAACTAAGGATGTAGTGAAATTTTGTTCCATTTAAACATTTCAAGCTTTTTAACTGCTATTAAAATTGTGGAATAAAGGTGGACACTCGTCCACTAGCAATAAGAATCATACCCTCAGCTGGAGGGCACTTCAAGCCTTCCACTGATCCAAGTACTCTTGTAAAAACTCTTCTAGTTGGGGAACTTTAATAGGAGAGAGGAGCATCATGCTTGGTGGTTGTGACTTGTGTGTCCTCTCAAGCTCTCCAATATATATATATATATATATATTTTTTTTTTTTTTTTTTTCATTTTTCTCTTTCCCAAACAACAACCGGAACAAGTCTTAGATACCAAATTTTTGGAGACGTTATGAATTTTCAACAAATTAGTTAGAATCGGCTGCATGTTTTTTTTTTCCAATCTATTTTATTTGAAATTATATCTACTCTTATTATTTATAAGTTATTTTTAATTACTCCTACTAAATTTATTTTGGGTCTTCCTCTACTTTTTTTTTCTTCCTTTATCCTAAGCGTATCTTAAATTTTTTTGCTTGACTTCTAAGATATGAACCTTACAAGACCTACATGCTTTTCTATGATCTTTATTAATAAATAAATAAATAAATAATTGTGAGACTACTAATTAAAGTGTTAAAAATCTAGTGTGTAGATTGTGATATGGGAACCGATGGAAGTAGGTTTGTATTTAAATAGTCTTGTCCCACGTAAAAAGTTGATGTACAAAGTTTTGAATAGTCTATAAAGTGGCATAAACACCTACAAACTATTAGCAACCCATGAGAAAATTTAACAAAATATGATTTTCTCTTTGTTTCATTTTTGTTTCTAAATAAGGAAGTTAATAATTTTGTTTATTAATAATAAACATTTATTATTATCATATTTTTATACTGAACTATATATTATATCATTTAAAGAAAATATAATATATAACAAGATTCTAGTGGATAGTATAAATATAGAGGAGTTTATAGGAAATCCGTATAGAATTAAAATTATATATATATATATATATATATATATATAATTAATGTGAAAATATGTAGGCTTTCAAAATCTTATATAAAAACAATAGTAGAAGTCAACAAAATTATAAGTTTTTGATTTTCATATAGTATAAATAAATTAATAATAAAGTAAAAGAAAATTTAAAATTTTTGTTTGCAGTTACTAGCTTTGTTGTATCTTAGATATGAATTTCTCTGAACTTGACAACCATTTTTTTTTAGTAGGGACCAATTATCACCTTAAAAATAGTATATAATACATGCCTCAAAGCCGCATTATTTTTTCTTATCATTGTTTCCTATACTTTTTCCTAAAAAAAAGTTGAACATATCAAACTTCTAACCATTATCAGACTGGTGGAAAGAAGAATGAGTAAACTTCTCCCCTAGTAAATTAGTAATGAGAATTGAGAAACACGACGTCAACTTGAGATAGTTCCAAATTATTTAAATTCTAATTACTCCATTGTAATCTAGTTGGAGAACTTTTTAAGCGTAGAAGGGGACCATTCTTGTCGATGTCTCCCCTCTCCTCACCTCCCTCGGTTTCAAACATATTCTAAATTTTTAGACTTAACCAACTAAGTTACATTATCTTGTATGATTCAAGGCTAAATATAAGACAAAAGTTGAACATGTCAAACTTATCTCAAATTTCCATTTAGACTTAGTTTACCTATTTGGTTTTTTTTTTTTTTTTTTTTTTTTTGTAAAGAAAGTATATTCATTTTCAAAGAAATAATTATTATGTTTTGTTTTGCAATGAATAGGATATATATATATATATATATATATATATGAAGGTTTATAAATGGATAGTACAATAAAGAGTTTGGTGGCCTTGGCTCAAGAGTCCTCACATATGATGAAGAAGAGAAAATTATTAAAGAAGAGTTCTCTTAAGAGAAGGGGAGACATTTAGAAGAAGAGTTTCTCTTGATAGAGGAGAAGACTCTTAGAAGAAGAGTAATTTAATAGCTCTTTGGTGGTTGAAAGGATAGCCATGTGATAAGAATAATGTAAGAGATATTAAACATTATAATACTTACTGAATATATAGTGGATTTGATACTCTTCTTTTTTCGTGGAGATGGGTTGTTTGCCAAGTCAAGTAAATTCTTGTGTTCTCTTATTGATTATTGAATGTGCTTGGTAATTTATTTATTTTCTTTATTTTTATTGCTTTCAATCTTTGATTATTATTTACCAACACAAACTACATATAATGGTGAAATAAAGAACTAGGAAGTTTGTCCACTAGCAATAAATCAGACCCTCAGCTCCCGGGAAGCTCAAGCCATCCAATTACTCCATTGTAATCTTACTGGAGGAGCTTTTTGAGCCAGCAAGGGGACCATTCTTGGTGCTTGAGACTTGAGTCTCCTCTCCTTTTCTCTCTCTCATCTCAAGTGTTTATATATATATATATATATATATATATATACACACCCTAAATTTGTAGGTTTGGCTATTAGAGTACGAGAGCCTACATGATCTTGTATGATAAAAGTTAAATATGAGTAAAAAAAAAAAAAAAAAAAAAGTCGAACATTTCAAACTTTACAACTACTATTAAATGGTTCTTCTGTCTCATCTCCTTACTATTAAAACATATACCTTTGTAGGTTTGGCTATTAGAGTACGAGCCTTAAAGAGCCTATACGATCTTGCATGATAAAAGTTCATTATTATGGGGCAAAGTTGAGCATGTCAAACTTTCTAACTACTATTCAAATAGTTTGGGAAAAATAATAATAATAAGGAAGGAAGCTTGTCCTCTAGCAGTAAGAAACAAAGCCTTCAAAGTTCAGCCATCCAATTACTCCATTGTAGTCTAGTTGGGGAACTTTTAAACCAGAAGGGGACCATTCTTGGTGGCTGTGGGCATATTGTGTACCTTTTTGTTTAAATCAATTTTTCATTATTGGACCCAAAAACAAATAAGAACATGATCAATTTCAGCACCAGTTCCATGGCTCATTTTTTTTTCATGCCATTTACCCACACTGACAAGAATAGCTGAATAGGTTTGTCAAACATGTCTTCAATTATCAATTATCTTTATCACAGGTAAATGGGTAAGAATCATATATATTCAGTCAAAACAAAATACATGGTTATAATTAAAAATTTTTTTTTTTTGCTTGACCCCTTTATTTTCTACCAAAATAAATACAAGTGCTTGAGAATATTCTGTTTTTTTAAGATTTTGGTGACCTTTGAATTACACTGTACGTCAACTTTAACCATCAATGAGAAGCCAGTCCACCTTTTACTCAACCACCGCATGTTTTGTTTCACATTCACCTTAAATGCACATGTTTTCATTGTTCTTGATTTTTATCTTTAAAGATATATATATATATATATATATATATACACAATTTTCAATTCAGCCAAAAGAACCAAGATTGTGACATATTTTCACGTCATTTCCATGTTAACAAATGCTAACTGAGACTGAGTACCTTAAATAATTATAGAGGGAAAGAAATTATCGACATACTAATTACTAATTTTTAATTTTTATCCTGTCTTTTTCTAGGTTAATCAATCCACTTCATTCAAATAAATAGAAACCTATTTCTAGAGAAGAAAAAAAAAAAAACTTTTGTGCTCTTCAAAGTGCATAGTTCATCCAATTATTAGTTCTACCTGTTGAATTTGTCAAATTACTCGACAGTTCATTATATTGTATCATCACATGAAAAACACGACTTACTTACCAAAAAAGTGAGTGACACTTCGTAATATATTAATTAAGCAAAAATACCAAACTCATATATAGTAAATTACCTTATTTTGAAATGGAACTGTATATGATCATGACTGCGCATTTTACAACTCTCTTGATCAATTAATTAGCTTTTCCTTTTCTATGACATCATAAACCTTGCTTCATACTCCATAATAGTTGTGGGGGGTGAAAGTCCAACCTTACGTATTGGACCTAGGATCCTATTTGAAGATTACTATGTGTCCGAAGAGATGAAAATGTTTGAGAAGGAGCCCATGTGGAAGAAACATACCTGGAAGTGAATGAGGAGTGTAGTCCGAAAAGATCGTCATTGGTCCGAAGAAGTCATCCTCCTCGGACACAAAGAGCCTTGGTCAAGCAGACACCTGGGAGGCTCAAGTAATCTTTCTAATGATTTTGATAATAAGGAAAGACTTCAGGCACGTATGGAGATGATAGGAACGGAAAAATATCTAGAAGACAAGCTGCAACTACCACATTAAATGCACTGCAGCTACTTTTCTAGCCACATTAATGTGGAGAAGACCCCTGAACAGTATAATCTAAGCTACCACCACTCACAGAGAGCTAAAGAAGATACCTGATGAGACATGTACTTAAGTGGATGCCTAGATGAAGAACAAGTGGACGATGAAGATGATGAGAGAGGGTGCTATATAAAGAGAAGAGGCTTCTGGTAATTGGGGGGGAGACAGAAAGAAAGAGAATGAGAAAATAGATTTACTGTAGCTCTATGAGTTGTAATCACCTTTCATTCAATAATACATCTCTTCGGACGTCTGTTTGCTTAACTTTCTAATGTATTTTTCTGTTGGATCACCTTTCAATACCATAGTTATCTCTTGTTTAATTCACAATCAGCTCAGCTCTTTCACCTACTCTCTACAAATTCATTGTTCTGGGTTTATTGGGCTCATAATCCAAATCCTTTGGGCTTGGGCTACAAAAACTGACCCTACAATAGTAAATAATAATGTGATGTTTCTGATGGCATGGACTTGACCTAAAGTTTACTTTTTTTTTGTTTGTTTGTTTATGATCTAACTTGATGCTTAACTTGCATCAAACGACATTCGGGAATTTTCATATAGAGGTGATAAATAGGCAATCCCCATTACATTTTCAGTAAAGAAAGAAGGATTGACTTTATGTGTCTATATTTTGCAAGCATGGCCTTTCTAGAAAACTCTCAAATGGACTTTATAGGTTGCTCTTTTTCATATTTTCTGCATCACGTCGATCGTTACAATATTTAAGCATCACTTTTGACCTTGACATCGCAGATGAGAGATGACTTTCTTTCTCGTTCAATTTTTCTTTAATTTCATATCAACAACCTCTTGTCACTTTCATTAATGTTTTTTTTTTTTTTTTTAATGGAGGAAAAAAAAAACATGTGATAGATTGTAAAAAAATTCTGAATGTTTATAAGATTCAGGGAGGATCCTTTTCATCTGTCCAATTTGATGGGAGCTACTAAAAATTTTATATTTTTCTAGAGGATTTGTTGAGCTGGGCTATTCTTAAAAATTAAAATTTCAGTGATGATACATGCATGCATCAGTTATGAGCGGTCCATATGTGTTCCAAGTCAATTAAAAGTAGGAAAAACAAAAAGACTATCCAAACTAATGATTTTTTTTTTTAATTAAAATTTAAAAAAAATTAAAAGAAAAAGAAGATAAAGTATCCCTAATGTTTTGTCTCACAAACTAATGATTTAGGCAGATATTGTTGTTTTTCAAATCCTCTCAGTTTCCATTTATCGAAAGTCAAATTAGTATATTCCTTGAGCAAAAATAACATGCATGTTTTAGTTGATAAGTAATATGATGAGAACATTTAAAGAAAGAGACATTGAGAGAACATTAGTTTAAGTATTATTCGTTTTCATGTATAGCATCTCGTTTGTTGCGAGAGATCCCCCACTCACTTTGCAGTACAGAGAATTTATCTAAGGCATGCTTGCTTGTTGCTTCTATTTTATTAGTACTTGAGCGTTGAACTTTCTTTTTTTTTTCTTTTTTTTTTTTAACATTCGGATATATTGGATATTAATCAATTTGAAAGGTCAGAGAGTGTTTGATAAAATTCCATCGACAAGATCCTTCTCTACCGATATCGGGTCACTGTCAAGTGACTGATAATTTGTGAGAATCACTTCAAAATCCAGGTTGCATGTGGTCTAATGCAAAAGGAGACAACATGATGTTGCCATATGTTTTCTCCATTTTGCTTTGTTTCCCTTTCGGCTAATTTCATTATCGATCCTCAATTCTCAAGTCAATGGTCCCTTATTCTACGATGTTCCAGCAGTAAAGGCCACAGGCAGAAAGATTCAGTTTTTGACAGCTTATTCTTTGGCTTTAGTGACTGGGAACTTCCACTTGTGAAGCACTGCATTAAATGATTCTATGTCCTGACAAAATTTGAGGAATTAAAAAACAAAATTCAGATTACAATGGTGTCATTAAATGAAGAAAAAAAAATTGATGCATCTGTGAGACTATAATGGCATTGATTTCTGACTTATACACAAAATTAATACAATAGAACAAAGCATATGACAATCAGCTAAAAGAAAACTGTGAAATGAAATTACATTACAAAATGAACACTAATTTACAGAATATAGTAGGCCATCCAGCAGGGTAATGTGATGGGCCTAAATCAAACTAGAATATGTCAGCATGCGGATTGCATATCTTTGGCACCGTCTGTTTTGTCGCAGTTGCCAATTGTGGCCATTCTCGCCTGGTCGGAAATGATATCGAAAGTAGGGCAAGCTTTGCACTAGAAAAAATACTGCTCACTTAGTCAACCTCCTTTTGCACGCTTAAGCACCTGTCCTCCAGAGTATAATAAGACCATCAGGTAAATGCTGAAAATTGCATTTTTCTGATTCATGTTTTTATTTAACATCATGAATCATGAGAGCCTTGGACCATCACAGTAATACGCTTAGCACTCTCTGCACGAAGGCTATCCCCTTTAAATCCAATCTGGGAGGAGAAATTATATTCAAGATACCTCCAAACAAATTTTGCACCTTTGATGTGGTAAATAATTAGGGCGTACAAGAATATCTCCAAAAGCAGAAAATTACCTCACTTGAACTATCTGGAGAGAACCACCGTGTCAACACCCCAAGGTGTACGACAGCAGGAATTAGTTTGAACAGCAATGGTGTAGTCACCTGCATTATCGTATTGGTTCAAATCATAATATTTGGTTGATTCAGCACGACACTCAACTAATAATAACTCAATATAACATAAACACCAAAAACCAATTGATATCTTAGTCTGATGATAAAGAGCTATCATTAGGAGTGAACGCCATAGGTTGAAACTCTCTAAAAAAAAAAAAAAAACATAAACACTACTACATCGAAACTGGCTATTATCACCTCATCTTCCATAGTTCTATTTGCATTTATTCTTTTTCAGAACTTGTTTCAGACGCATATCAACAAATCCCAAGGTGCACGGCATCATCTTTTCAAAGTTTAATTATCAATTCCCAACCAACCATAGGATGGTTACAATTGAGTTGTTCCCAGAATTTTTTTTTTTTTGTTTTTTTTGTTGGGGGTGGGGTGTCAGTAGGTAGAGGTTTTGAGGGGATTCAACCCTCAGACTTACCCCATAACTGGGGCACAAGGTCCATTGGCAAGTTGTTCCCAGAATTTTTTGGCATACAAAAGAATTTCTTTAGTTAAATTGCCCGAACAAATTGGTATGCTAGGGGCTACTGGTACACTGCAATGAGTAAATATTATCACAACAAATATACTATAGAAAGATTTCTAAAGATGCATTTCATACTTTGTCACTTGCAACATGTATTAAAATGGCTTACATACCAGACTGAGAGCTGTTGTGCCAAGCAGCAGTAGATACAAGTTGCCCTGCAGCAGAAATAAAGCATAAGCTGCAAGATCAACTGATCAAAATACAGTGCTGGAAAGATAAGTTTGCACTTGGCATTATAATTAACTGTTTGGAAAGTCATAAAATTGCTTGGAGTTTCATTTCCTTTAAGCAAGCGAGCACATATTTTGCTCCATTTGGTTCTTTAGCTTAGAAAAGAAATCCAAATGATTCTTAAATTGGAAGCTGATTGAACAAAAATCCACCAAACCAGTCTAATACGACTGATTAGCCTAATTTAAATAAGGTCTTCCAATTTTGGAAAAGAAGGCAAACATAAAACAAACAACTGAAAGGCTTCTACAGCTCTACTTCCCATTTTCCTCACACCTCTCTCATGAAAGTAGCAAACATTTCTCGGGAAGATGGCTTTCTAAATTACCATGGATAGGCATGCTTACAATTTAAAACACTCACCTCAATTAGATGAAGATTTGAAGCACGGCTTAGAAGAACAAAGGAAAATTCCCCAATTTGCGCAAGAGACATTCCGACCTACGCATGTGGAATAACCTAAGGCTCCTCTGTCAATAAAATGTATGACATAGACAAAATGCAGATATTACTGTGCTAGCAGTTCAGTGAATCTTACAAGAATCGAAGTCTTGTTACTGTATCTAAATCCCTTGACAACAGTCGCAACCACAAACGTTTTTAGAACGATCACCAATATAACAGTTGCTAGTAAAATATCAACATGGTTCCAAAGGAAATGAACATGTATTAACATCCCAATGCTGGCGAGAAAAAGAGCAGCAAAGAAATTGCGAATAGGTTCAACCTAAAGGACAATAAACCCCATATAAGAGTAGATAAAACAAAAGGTCATCAAGCATCTTGCAAGTCCAGAAAAAAATACACAAAAGAAAGTACACTACTTGTTCAAGTGTATGTTGTGCAAGATCAGTTGTTGATATCATAACTCCAGCGGCAAAGGAACCAAGTTCAAGGCTTAAACCCAGCTTATCACTACACTGAAATGACACAAAAATTCAAGTTAAAAACGTACTTGTAGACATGCACACATAGATAGATATGGAGAGGGATGGCAGGGAAGGAATGTGATTATGCGAGTGCATGCATGTTTGTTTGTATATCACTGTCAGAGGATTTTTGCAGGTGGGGAGGAATTGGGTAGCATCACACAACTACAAAGGGACAAATAAAAACTTTTTTGATCTGTAATTAATGCTCCCCACCAGTTGCATTTCATTTGGATCCTGCCACGGTTCCACCAGAACTGCAATAGACTTGTCTTTTGAATCTGGCAGCAACAGTCCCTTCACCACCTGACCCAGTCCTCTCCAACCCCAGAATTGATGGCCTTCAGGTATTTTCACAGATCCTTTGTTTCTCGGTGCTCCAAACTCTGTGATTGCAATGTACTGACCCCAATAATTCTTATGCTTTTGCAAGACAAATACCTTCCCCGCTTCCCAAAAGGATCAAATGACCTTATGTTCCAGCGGCAGTTTGAGAATTTCGTCTAAAACAGAACTGAACCATTGTGCACCATCCTTACCCAAGATGATGTTAAACATGTTATACCTTCCCCATTCAATGACCTGTAGACTATAAGTTTTCTCCCGCTCTACGTTAAAATAAATTCGAAAGATTTCAATTCTCTGTGGAAGATTGCCTTCCGCCCATGAGTCTCAATTTTGTGGCTAATTCAAGGTAGCTAGGCTTCCTTCACTCTAACTTTTGAGTGTGTTTAACTCGCCAATTAAAATAAATAAATAAATAAAAGTTACTATTCTTAGAGACAGAAACCATGGTTGCACATGAGTCTCAATCTCTGCCTGACAATTCACTGAATCGTTCAGACTGACAAAGTAAATACTTCTATGTTTCATACTATGTATAAGTAACTTTAGAAGCAGAGTGAAGAGAGATGTCTCCCTTACTCAAGTTGTGCATATCATGATTTGTAAAGAATATGCCAGTATATAACGCAAGAAGTAAGACTGAAGAAATAGACAAACCCAAGCAACAAGTAAGCAAAATGCCACCGATGCCAATTGATAGAGTTCATTAGTCTGCAAAAAAAAAAAAGTTGAGTCAACATAATGCATAACCATAAAATGTAGCAACAAATTAAAAGATATATCTGGAGTTCTGGACCTGAGATGAGAGGCTCATCATGAGCTTTAGAAACCATGGTACGCATGTGCGAGAAAATATTGACAAAATGGCCAAAAATGTAGTTAGAACCACCAACCTGAATTACAAAATTAGTAAGAGATAAGGAACATGGGCAAGAGAAAATAGCTTGCAATACTTGTACTTTAGCAACAAGAAAATTTTTTTTTTAAATTATAATAATAAATAAATAAATTAAACAAAAACAAAAACAAACAAACAAAAACCTTGCGCATGATCACCACTAAAGAAAAATGAAAACCTAAGGCTTGCCTAGAAAAGCCATGGACATCAACTGTGCTATTTTTAATGGGCATTCTACAAGTACACCTAAAGAAAAATAAAAGTACCTACATCAATAGCAGAACTAAAAGAATATATTATTTTCTCTTACATGGGTATATGGCAAAGTGTGTATCCTAAAAACTGTTTTGTTATTTCTAAAACAAAATAAGAAATAATCGCCATTCCATGCAGTATACAATGTATATTATGTAGAGCACAAGATTAATATTTTGTTTCAATATATGCCAATAGTTTCTTAAGCAAAAAATCCTTGTAAACTATAAATTCAAAATGCATCAGCATTTTAGAAAATAGAAAATAAGCTAGGTCTGCTTACTTTAGTTCAGCTATTGGAGACTGATCCTTTTTCTAAATTATATTGATAACCCCACCCTATGTAGCCTATGATATACTCAATCCCACACCCAACCCCCAGTGAGTCTCAACTCCTAGGCAGCCAGCACCACCTTCCCACTTATGAGAGACCATGCAATTTAAGATGGTCCAACCAAGGCAGACAAAGATGTAATTCCAAAAAGTTCAAACAAGCTAAGCTGGCCTGGGCTATGTGCAATGTGATGGCGTATCAGGCAGGGCCTGACTGCTCACTGCCCAGCCAGATGACTGTCCCTAACAAAGTAGAAATCTGTAGATTAAAGATCAGTAAAATTATCAAGTTATTAAATAAACATAATTTTCATACACTACATAATGGAGGTGCAGTTCATTCTTTTCTTTGCTTACAATTTAGTAATGGATATTACTCCTTGAAGAACTCCAGAAGTACCACCAAGAACTGGAAGCAGAGCAAACAGCAAGCCCACAGCACAGTCCTGATATGCCAAATTTCTTAGAACTTAACAGCAAAATTTGTGTCGTAAAATTTTTTGTATAGAAGATAGATCTTATACACAAAATATACTTTTAGATTTCAATGATTGTTCAAACAACAGGTAGCAGTTACATACTTGAAGGATAAGGATGCCGATTGTGACCTGACCGTGAAGAGCATTAATACTATTTTTTTCCATCAAAAATTTCAAGACCTGTGGCCCATTATGAGATGAAACAAGCACAATTAATAATTTTTTTTTTAATTTAAAAAAAAAAAAAAAAAAAAAAAAGAGTTTCTCATCATCAACATTGGCTTTAATACTATCAAATAAGATAAACTGGAGAATCACGCAGAAAAATGAGTCAATACAATATTTTGGCAGACATATGATTTGATAGAAACACTCATACTCTTTCAAGATTGCACAATTGAAATGATGATTACTATTGGAAAATATATTTTGACACAGACAAGAAGTGCATTTTAATGCCTTCCACCAACTCCCTACAGGTTATTCCACATATTTCATTAGTCAATTTGCCTAACAACTCCTCATGACCAAAGAGGCAAAGGATCTTGTTTTGGAGTCCTCAAGAAAAACAGAAGGCATAAAACAGGTGGAAAAAAGAAGAAAAAGAAACATTCCTTTCGGTATGTAAATGGATGGATAAACCACTCTTAAACAAGATAAACCAATTTAACTGCAAGAAAAGGGCAAAGACGACAGTTCTAAGCTTTGCCATTTTCTAGGAATGTGTGTAGGGTTCGGCACCACCGGCGAGCTTCTACTAGATGTTCCAAAAAATTCTTCCCTAAAATCCATTACCAATGCAAAGCTATTAAAAGGTATAAAAACATATCATATGTATGATTGACAAGGTTCTTGTTTTCTCTATATTATTAAAAAAATTAAGCACACGAAGATTTTAAGTTTTATGTAAAGCTGTAAACTATAACACCAAATTAAGCATCATGGCATGAGTAAATGTACTGGCAGTAATGAGCCAATATAACTTCACCTAACAAAGACATAATCAGCATATGAGGAATCACACATAAATCTATAGAAGGAGAAGTACCACTGCTGTTGAAGACATAGACAGGAGTGCACCAACAAATACCCCTTCAGAAGGTTTGCCACCACATAACTGCAGAAAGGATGCAGCTGCATACATCAGAAATTCATTGATGGAAGTTTATTCATGTTTAAATAATAACATGTATATCAATCAAAAAAATTTCAACTTAATGCTCAGTTAGTGTCCATTTGGGAGCAGCTTATCTGCTTTTTGCTGAAAGTGTGCTAAAGTAAACCTATACTTCAAAAAAGTGAGATTTTAAAAAGCTGTACATAAAAGCTAAAAGCTGAGCTTATAAGCTCAAGCCAAACGGACGTTGTCCAATCACAGCGATACTAATCAGTTGAAGCACACAAAAACTTAGAACTAAGTTCCCTTTTAATTTATCTTGCTTTGCATGTGGATTACTTGTGAAGCCTCTCAAAAAGATAATAAATGCTTGTAAATAATATAAAATGCCCAATGTGGTATATATAATTGGAGATTTCACCAAGAGCCTTGTAGCTATTTGGCATTGACTGGTCTCCTTTATGAGGAGAACCAGGGGTCAACACCAAGCCCCCCCCCCCCCCTGCGGTGCCCAAAGCATGCCCACTTGTCGTAACAATTGAGTTATATCAACAAAACAATAATTGGAGATTATACGTGGACAGAAAAAATGATGTCAGATCCTTGGTTGTTATCCAGTGTGGTGTATATCATACTTGCCTAAAAAACTAGAATAACACTAATGCTAGACATACCGAGGTTAGTATTCCACACAAGCACATAAATAGGAAAATCTGGAGTAGACCTCCTAAAATTGCCACTGCTCGAACAACACGAAGCTGCAAACATGTAAAGAGAAGATTCCTATCACAGACTGAATAAATGATATACAAACAAGCTAGAAGGAAGAATGCATTAAGAAAAATGCAAGCCAACCTTTGTCGTGGAAAATTCCAGACCCAATGCAAAAAGAAGAAAGATCACTCCAAACTGAGCAACTGTTTCAACCTGCGCTAAAATGGACATCATGTTTTAATATCTGAAAATAATATAGTAATATGTGAATATAGCATATGACAGATTAAGAGACTTGAATCTTCCACTATGTCATGAAGATAAGAGAGGCAAAACAACCTTGTGCATGACCATTTTTCCTATCCCAGTATTCACAAAGCTTAGTGAGGTAAAAACACAGAGCCTTGGTACAATGATAAAAGACATTTATATTGTCACAGGCTTAAAGACAGGTCCCCAAATTCAGAGAGGACAATTATAAATATGCATGAATGAATATCCCTTTCTCCAAATTCACATATTAAGAGTTTAAGACCAGTTTGTGTCTGGAGACAATAATGTTACAACATGATTCATAATGTAACTCCATTTGACATTCATTTCAGTGACCCAAAAAAATGAAAACAAAAAGGAAAAGGAAGAAGAAGAAAAAATCATAGGGAAACAAAACTGGGAGACAAAAATAACAGTAAGTTCGGGCAAGACATGAATGTGACATACTTGCACCATTTCACTAACAAAGCTCAAGCCACCGGGTCCAATTAAAGACCCTGCTAGTAGATATCCAGTAATAACCTGCAAAAATCAAAACAAAAGGAAACAGTATTTAGAGGCAATATGGTAGTTATAGAAGTACATCAAAGGCTCAAGTAGTAATAAATGTCAGACCGGTTGTCCAGCACAAGCAAAGGCAATTCCACCACAAGTTGCAGAGACAATGACAACTACCAAATCTGATATCAATCTGCAAAACAGAATTTTAAGTAGGATAAATCAGCCAGCAAGTTGCTGCCAGTCATACATATAATGGGATTCACAAAAGAAAAACGGGGGGAAAGGAAGAGAACAGGTTAGCTAACCTCAAGTCTAATTGAAGCACAGGATACTTCGACTTTGGATTGGATAGAGTAAAGACATTGTCCTAGTGATCAAATATCAAGCAGAATTAAAAACTGAAACTTTTTGTATAACAACAGAAATGAATTATGAACTAACTAAAAATTGCCAATGACATGTAGCAGACATACACTTCGATCTATTAATGTTGGCACATCTTCTGCTCCATTTTCATTATCCAAATTGAAAAACGACCTAGAATATGAATCTGGGGTCAGAAAGATTTCAGCAATACCCAAATATGAGATATTAGAAGAGAATTTACTTTCTATAACAACAACTAGGACCAAAGAGAAATCGATAATCTTATAGAAATAAGAAAGAAGCACCTACTTTTCCTCCTTAGTGTCATTTTTCTTCGGCTTTACTCTAGCAACAGTTTCCAAAACTGCCTGATCAGATAAATCAAGCATACTAAGTTCAGTTAACAAAACAGACCCAGATTTTGCTAGAAGCACTTATAGACAGTTAGCTCAAATTTATAGCAATTTCAAAGTAAGTGTCTACAAACCTGTTGCTCGGCTACACTATTGTTGAAGCTACCAACAGAATCAGTGGCTGCAAGCAATACACAACAATATGAGACTTCAAAGTCCATTAATTGAATTTAAAACTGAAAGAACATAAATTTTTTTTTTTTTTTTTTTATAGATGCAATAGAATTTCAATTTAGAGTGTCCACTCCATAATGATTGCTTTCTATCATCAGGCCAAGACACAAATTGATTTTTGGTGTAAGCAGATTCAAACACCAAATCTCTTATTTGACAACAAAAGGTTTTACCAGTTGAACTAACTCAAACCCATGAAGGAACATAACACATACGCCTAAAGTAGCCTAACTAATTATTTCCACTCTTTTTTCCACATTTTCCAGCAACCAAACAGACTTTACTATACGCCAAATTCAAATTTATCATTTTCTTAATTCCAAGCAAACAAAAAAAAAAAAAAAACAAAACAAAAAACAAACAAACAAACAAACTATCACCGCAATACACAGTTTTTCCAGCAACCAAACAGACTTTACTATAGGAAAAATTCAAATTTATCAATTTCCTAATTCCAAGCCAAAAAAAAAAAAAAAAAACACTATCACTGCAATACACAGCTCTGGTAGGCAAAGAAATAAAACAAATACACGCATAAAAAAAGAATTAATGGTAAGATTAACAATTAAAACGCTCATAATTTCTTATTAATAAGAAGATTAGCTATCAAAATTCAACAACATTTAAAAAAAAAAAACAAAATCCAAAACCCTAGCTCAACCACCAAAAGCAAATAAGCAATAGATCTGAGTACGGAACCTTCGTTTTGCTCGTTCTCCGGGAACTCTCTCTCTAGAGCGCGATCGATCATGCCGGCCAAGCTGTCCTCATTGGATCTACGCGACGCGTTCGACTCGGCAGCTGTTCCCGTGGCATTGACAATCCCCTCCTCCTCCTCCTCCACCACCACCACCGCTTCCGACTCGTTCACTGAGAGAGTCGTCCGAGAACCGAAGCAGAGAGAGGATCGCACACCAACAACAACACTGACAACACTGCGATAATCGCAGAGGATCTCACCCGCATTGCCGAGAACACACTCGATTCCGGCTCTCGCTAGTGGCGTAGAGTACCACCCGGCGCACTTTAGCGTACCCGGCGTAGTTTAGCAATCCCCGATTCTCGGACTCGGATTCGGACTCGGACCCTCTCTCTCTCTCTCTCTCTCTGTGTCACTGTGTGTGTGTTATATTGTAAAGAAATGAGAGGGAAAGTAGTTTTAGATTTTTATTTTAGCTTTGGGAACGACGGCGTTTTGGGGCGGAGGTAGTTGGTGATAAATACGGAAGGCGCGGATTTAGGTGCACGCGGCAAAATGGAAATGGAAATGGAAAGTGTAACTGTGAGGCACTGGGAGGAGAGTTTTTATAGTGTGCGGTGAGGGACTATAGGAGCAAAAATGGAGTTTCGAGTTTAGAATTGTCTGATTTGATGATTTCAGTGAGGTCAAAGACTTTTAAAAAGGGAGAATTTTTTGTGATTGTACTGCGTGATTGGGACTCAACCGTTGAGTACAATTACTTTTAAAGCAAAGGAGTCAAGATTTGGGTGACAGTTAGGATGACACGTCAGAGTTGACGTTTGATAGAGTAGTCAGATCTGTGGTTGAAGCTGGTCCACGTTTCGTTTGACTCTTTTTTGACTTTTTATTAATATATTTATTTTAACGTGTGAAAGAAATTAAATTTTATACAGATACCTGAAAAATTGGAAACTATATACTATACACTCAAAGTGACAAGAATGAGTTTACTTTTTTTGTTTTCCTAGTAAAATGGGTTCCGAACGATTATTCATGAAAGATAGCTTCAATCATAAGTTCACAACGAGTAGAATAATTTTTCAATTAGCTTTCCGGCTCATCTTCCTTACATATTTTGGTTTATAATAAAATTCTATTAGTATGATATTACTATTTTTATGGGGTGTTTACCCTACCACTATCATACTTCAATAAGATAAATATAACATCATAAATTTTCTACAATATTTCCATAAGACAACTAAATATTAATGATATTAAAAAGAAAAATTTATGCTAACTCCAATGCATTAAAAGTAACAAAAATTATGATTAAACAAACAATCAACTTATTACACCACATAATAACTAATTTCTAATTTTTTCTATAGTCTAAATTCTTCATCCCCTTAATTTTGTCTTACATCATTAATTTAACAAAAACCTCTTCATGTTATCGCAACATTACTTTATATTATTAGTTTAAAATATTTTGAATATTCTATATAACATTTTCACAAAGGAGCTTACAACATTATCCATACATCTGCAGGCCCATTACTAGTTACTAGTAATAATAGTAGAATGCTGATAGTGTTTACATGGCCAAAATTGGGAATTAACCCCATTTTCCCAACTATATAGTTAGTAGGCACTGTTTTGAACCTATATTTTTTAATAACGTGAGGGTTTGGATAGAGTTTAGTTGCGTAGTGTTTTGCCACTGCGTTTTCAGTTTTTTTTTTTTTTTTTTTGGCCAAAGTTATTGACTTTTGAGGGACAAAAAGTACTGTGCATGAACAGTGCGACACTGTTCATGCATTAAAAAATATTAAAAATGGGTCCCACAATACTATTCATACATTTAAAAATTATTTTGCTACAGTGTTTTCAGCAACAATCAGTTTTCAGCAATAATAAGCAATAATAAGTTGTATCCAAACGGACCCAACATCTCGAGTTTCTAAAACTCAATTTAGGGCTTATAAATCGAGTCTTAGAGACTCAGTTTTCATGTTCTGATCAGGTCTAACTTGGCCCTTCTCCATGTGGCATCCGCCTAGAAATCGAGTCTCTAAGACTCGATTTATAACTCGACAATTTGAAGCTCGATTTATGGCTTAATTTGTGTCGACGTGGATTCCAGCTAGATAGCGAGCCTTAGAGACTTGGTTTTTAAAAAGGATAATCAAGTTTCTAAGACTCGATTTTCAAGCTGCGATCCACAAGCCTCCACGTGGTTAGGGCAGCTGCTTGTCCTTAATCCTCATAATGTACACATCCTCACTTAGCAGCTCTCTCCGTTTCCTCATCCAAAAAACCCAGCAACTCTCTCTTCCTCTCTCACTCACTCTCACTCTCACCCTCATACAAAACTCACCCCCATTACAAAACTCCAAATCAAACTCACCCCCCATTTACACATCCTCATGTCAAGTAAGGTTTTTATAACACTCTCTCTAGTGACTATTTTTTTCAGGTTTTTTTATGGGTATGTATCATGAATTATTTTTTTTTGTTTGGTTTGATATTTTTCTTTATATTTTTGATAGAATGATTTGAAGGTTTGTAATGGGGTGAGTTGTGTGTTTATTTTTTATTTTTGGTTTGAGTATGATTAATGATTTTTTTTTTTAGAAACAAATGATAATGATTGAGTGTGTTTGTATGTGATAGGGTGAGTATATGCGTTTGTATATGCATATGATGTAACAAGTTAGTGTATATATTTGCTAGGCTTTTATAAAAAGTAAAAAATATTGTAGATATATTTGTATTGTTAGGCTTTTTATCATGACTATTTTTGTTGTTGTTTGGTTTGATATTTTTCTTTATATTTTTGTTAGAATGATTTGAAATTTTGTAATGGGGGTGAGTTTTGTCTTTAGATTTTTTTTATTTTTTATTTTTTAGAGTATGAAATGATAATGATTGAGTGTGTTTGTATGTGATGTGGGGTGTGTTTGTATATGCATATGATGTAAGAAGTTGTAATTTTTGTACTTTGAGTAGATAGAAAAGGTTTTGTAATTGATGTTAAATGAAAGAGATAAAATATGTCACTAACATATTACACTTGCCTCTAATAGGTTCACAATCTCTGAAAAATATTGATATAAATGTATACTACGGTGGAGCCCTTGTCAAGGGCTGGGAATCGAATGCTATTACATGATGATACATCGTAAGCTGAAGAAGTTGAATGATTTGAAGATGAAAATAATGGAAGAATTGAGTTTGAACCCTGCTTGTTATGACATAAATATTATTTATCGTTACCCACAAGAAGTCCTTCATGAACGGATAAATTACAGGTGTAGGGGCACGGTTTACAGCCCAAGCCCAATGTGCAAGGATTGTGGGTTAATGAACCCAATACAATAAATTTGTAGAGAGTGGGTTCGAAGAACTAGGCCTTGGTGAATCTAACAACAGCTAGGACAGATCTGAAAAACCATCATGCAAGAGCAATACACGTGCGGTTAGGTGAATGTGTTGTCCGAGGAGGACTATGTTCATATAAATTAATAGAACAGATTACAAGTGCAATTCTGGTTGCTATAGTCTCTGCTTTTCGTTTTTCCTTTTTTCTTTCCTCCCGCTTTTCATGGAGGGTTTTCCTTATTATATATTCCCTCTTAGGCAATCTTTACCTTACACTTGTCGATAATTTGGGTTGCTACTTGAGTACTTGTCCTATCAGACATCTCCTCTGGTCACTCTGTGAGTTGCGGTGACCAAGGAAATACTGTTCAGGGGTCTTCTCCACATAAATGCAGCCAGAAAAGCAGCTGCAATGCATTTAATGTGGTGGCAGTAGCTTTTCCTTAGATATTTTTGTGTACCCTTCGTTCTTGTGTGTCTCTGAGGCATGCTTCCATCGCTGGAGCTTCTATGGAGGTCATTTTTACAGTGGGAATTCAGGTTTGAGGTGTATCAAATATAGCCGAGGAGGAATTGCTCCTCGGACCATTTTCTGTTCATTTCTTACTCATAAGTCTTTAAACTAGAATTCCTCAAATCTATTTGTTTCTCCTCGGACATGCCAACGTCCTCGAATAAGGTCCAAGGCCCAATATATGACTTTTTGGGCTCTTATCCCTACAACAGGTATATGGCGATCAAATAAGACAAACATGTAAAGATCATGTTTAATAGGATCCATAAAATGCCTCAAGTAAATGTTGCTGAGTTGTACGTAAGTTCGAAGCCGCTTGCAGAAGTTGATGCCGAAGAGGTGCAACAAACAACTACATCTTTACAATTTACAGCCCTAGATGATGGATGCACTACAATGGGAGGCTATACAATGAGAGGTTATACACTCCCATTTCAAGATTATGCTGCCAATATTGGTGAAACACTCCAACCTCAAGATACACATTAAAGGGAGGAAGACAAAGACGAAGATTATGCTGCGAATAATAGTGAAAATCTTGATGATATGGATGAGTATAAAGAGAGGATTGAGTGAGGCGACTTTGACAGGGATGTGGATGAGCATGAACTTGTTCTTAATTTTGAAGAGAAAATTATGTAGTACCTTGATAAAGGTGATGCGAATGATGATATTGGCGTCCAGCATGATACAAATACGACTATTGCCTACACACCTCCTGCCAAGTCATTCTACGCAAATATTTAGGAAAATATAGTTGATCCTTCATGTCTTCAAATACCATTTGTTTCTACTTGGGAAGATGAGATGCATTTTAGTAAAGGGGTAACTTTTGCAAATAAAGAGGCGGTGAAGTGTGCATTGATAATATATGCAGCAAAGGACAATAGAAATTTTACAATCCGGAAGTCGACCAAAACTAAATTGTGCGCCGCATGCATTGACACCAACTGCAAGTGGTACGTTAGGGCATTCATGAAGGCTAAACTTAATGATCTATGGATGGTCACGTCCTATGTGGGTCCCTACAGTTGTATACCCTTTAGCCTGCGAAGAGACGGTAAAATGATAGATTACATTATACAAGCGACAACGTTGTCGTCCACACTGCCCTCCCTACAACGCACCACGGCGGAAGGTCCTCTAATTCAGCTTCATACGGCTGCCACACCACCTACAACAGCCAAAAAACAAGTACGCAACACATTAGGCAACAATGTTTATATTTCAAAGTTCACCAAACGTATATCTTGTTCCTAAACATGTTAAACAAGGCATTTTCATACCTGGTCTGGCAACAATGAAGCTATTTGCTCGCGATACCTTTTCAGGAAGATGTGGGCGGGCCTGTTTTTCTTGTTTGGGACCCACAACCACCTACAATCAAGAACAAGGGATCATTAACTTTGTACAACTTTCCCACTGAAAAATCATGTGATTAAAACTATAATGTAATCAAGTTAATGTAATGAAGTTGTAGGAAACAATTTGCATATAGACTCTCTAAGTTCCAAACCATGGTCATTACGACTAACTATAACATGTTATTGGGTAGAGCTTGGTTAATGTACACAGTAATTTTAAATAAAGTATTTATAACCTAAGCCCACCCACTTGCTTTTCAACTAATCATTACAAACATACTTTGTTATGCTGCATTTAGAGTATGTTTTCTGATAAGATAGTTAATCTAGTAAACTGAAGCTTGGTTAACTAAGGAGCTTTTATATACTTATAAAATAATAAAAAAATAAAAATTAAGAAGTACTTGAGTATATTAACCTAATCATATAATTTAGGAAATTTGACACAAAATTAGAGTATATTAACCTAATCATATATATTGAACCTCTATTTAAAATTGTTTAATATTGACTTAAATAATTCCTAGAAGCCTTTAAAATAAATAAATAAATTCAAGTTACATGACGTGTATGAAGTAAAGACTTACTTCAGGGACAGTGGACCACGCACTGGAGGACCATAAGCACCCACTGGCGGGCCACGCTCAATTGTCGGCCACAAATATGGGAACCTGGCCCATGCCCAATACTGGACCAACAGCAAGCACCCACCAATCTGACTAGCGTTCTTATCGCTTGCGCTGCATAACTCTCTGTACAACCATGTAAGGCAAGCACTTCCCCAACTATACCTTCGTGGGTTGCGAAGGTCCTCCAACTGCTGCACCCACATTAGATGCACCCTATCGCCAGATTTGTCCATGAAGATCGTGTTCCCCAGTAGCGCTAGGATGTAGCATCGTGCGTACTTATGGATCTGATCCTCTTCAGCATTAGGCGGCAATGGACTAGCAACTTGCTCCAAAAGCCGTTTGATGGCAATCATCTGGCCAGTAAGTTGCTCTGTGTTATCATTTATAGGAAAGCCAAGGAAGTCCCAGCACACATCTTGCCATACTTTCTGCGTGCTCCCTGTTATGGCCTCGCCATCAACAGGAAGCCCAAGAAGAACCTCGACATCCTGCAATGTGATGGTGACCTCACCATGTGGCATGTGGAAGGTGTGAGTCTCGGGCCGCCATCGCTCCACTAAAGCCGTTATCAAGCCATGATCAATCTCTCTACTCGGGGTCCTGAGGAGTCCCTCCAAACCAAGTCCCTTAATGATGTTAACGACTCGGTTGTCCACCATTGGTTCTAGCTTGGAGAACTCTTCACTGCGGCTGCGGCAAGTAAGGGGCCCCAGATCCTGCACACAACAGAACCATGGATTAATATATGACGACAAGTGCATGTACATTGTATGAATTAAATGCGTGTACATTCGTTAAATCTTTAGTGTTGTGTTTTACCTGCCCATTCCAAATAGCTTCTGATCGATGGTCGACCTGCAACGTCAACATCGACATGTCAATGGGGCCAGGCTGCGCATGGTCAATCTGTCCAGCATTTGTAGCAGTCATACTGCACAAGAATGATAAGCAATTAGCATATAATAGACATTATTGAAAACAAAAACAAAAACAATCTAAGAAAGATTCTCAAAAAACAAAAAATTCAACAAAGTGGCAGTCCCGCAATATACAACAAATGCAGGCCTAATCTACGTCCAAACAAGATAACTTATAATTCGTATTTCCTAATTGAACCCTTGCTCTAATTCCTAATTGAAAGGGCAGCCAAGTAATGCAACCATTATTAAGGGCTTTTATCCAAAATGGATCCAAGAAATAAACGCAAATGCCTTAAGAATGAAAAATAAAAACTAAAAAAGACCTGTATTGGTGCCAAGGAACAACATACTACCAACTTTGGTAAATGTTGAGATGGATGAGATCCATGAGGATGACAAAAGGAGAATCATCTATAGGAATAAGAAGGCATTTTGCCATTTTTTTTCTTTTTTATGAATGATAAAACTTCATTGATTGCAAAAATTTCTAATATATAAAAAATGCAACTTCAACAAGCAATAAACTTAATGTGAGTACTGAAGAAACTTACACTCTGAGTTCTCTGTAATTCAAGATTACAAAACCAACTTATATGTTTAGAGTACTAAAGAGATTCTCAGAATACTGAGAACCATTCTGAGAAAATTAGCTTCATATAATGCATTCTGTGATTATTAAAAATATATATATATATATATATATATATATATATATATAAATAGAAGAATGAAATGATTGGTTATGGTCATTTGCAATAATCAGGTAGATGAGGTGAAGTGAAATAGAGGATCATTTCCTTGGAATTGGGAAGTGGCTTATGACTATAACTGAGAGATGTTGAACAGTTTAAGGTAACCAAGCAAAAAGATTAATTACCTATTGATGGTAACAAATTGAAACTACGTTTACATTTAAATCATGCCTTAATCTAAATCAATCAAGCTTTAACCTATAAATTAAAAACAATATTTTCTGTTAGTTAACATTTAGACTAGTCTGCATATTTTTCTAAGCTTTTCATGCATTCCAATTAAACACAACCAGGAAAAATTCTATATAAATTTTTATTATTATGAGTAAGTTACGCACCAAATGGTTCTAGAACAAATGGCCTCACCTTCCACTCCATTCTTTTGGGAGAGGAAGTGCTATTTGGCTAGAGCTCATTAGCAAAATTGTATATATCTTGAGAATTACAAAAAACACATAAAGATATTATCACTACCATAAGGAACCAAAGAAGATGCTCAATTATATCTACATGCATAGAATGAATAACGGCTAATACAACTTATGTAATAGACATGGTAAAACAATTTGCACCATAAATAACTATAATGATAGTGTTACATCATATAAATATGTTTTGAGTTAGACATAGAAAAAGAGATGCCCAAGGAACTGTAATACAAGGATCCTTCAAAGATAGAAAAGATGGCTTTGCTAGTAGCCAGTGGTGAAGAAAAGATGGCTCTTACACCTGGGACTTATCCAGGTTTAAAAAATATAGAATCTTTTTTTTTTTTTTTTTTTTTTAACAACAAAAATTTATTGATGAAAAAGATAGCCTAAGTACACAGGGAGTGTACAACTATGGATCTTGTCACCAATAAGATCAACTCCTGTTAATTTGAAATATTTTAAGTAAAATAAAATTCTTCTATTTTTTTGGATTCATTAACTTTTGCATATTGAAATTGCCCATAACTCCTTTTCTTTCAAAGAATTTTTTCATGAACCAAAAAAACATTACAAAGTACTACAAAATTCTCTCAGGTTGGTTATAGGTTTTACTACAATAGTGCTGGATTTCCATCATAAAAGAATTATAACTCCGTTTAAGAAGTCAGAAATTATGGTTACAGAGTGGAGAATCACATAATGAAAATTTCTTCTAATTAGGCCTCATATTTTGAGCAAGAAAAGAAAGAAAAAAAGCCTTTGGTAAATTGAAGTAAATAAATCCATAGCTACCTATTAGTTTAAGCTTTTGGGGCAAGGGCAACTAGGCTGTGTTTGGTTCTCGTAAAATATTTTTCGGAAAATAAATATTTTTCGGAAATGCTATTTTCTAGAAAAGAAAAATATTTTCAAGTGTTTGGTTGCATTATGAAAATTGTTGTAGAAAATATTTTCATATGTTTGGTTCTATTCTGAAAATGCTATTTTCCTACAATTTTTTCACATTTTCTAAGCTATTTTCTCAGCATCCAAACAAATTTTATTACAAAAAATTTCAAAATCACAGCCAAATCCCAACACCACACACCACCGAAACTCCAATTCAACCCACGGCAGCAAACTCCGGCAATCAAAAGCCACAACCACCAAAACACCACCACCACACCACCACAACAACAACAAAAATCAAAATCACACAGAAATCAAAATCACACAGAGAGAGAGATCAGTTCGTGGGTTTCCGGCGAAGTCGAAGGCTCTGGGTCGCTGGCGAAGTCGACGGCTCGTGGGTCGAAGGCTCTGGGTCGAAGGCGAGATCGCGCGGCGGAGGCGAGATTGAGCGGCGAGATCGAGCGGTGCGGGGCGATCGGCGCGGTGCTGCGATCGACGAGACCGGTGCGATCTGGTGCGTGCGATCGTCGGACTGGAGCTCGGGGTTCGCCGGCGACGTTGAAGGCGTGATCTGGGCTCCCTCTTCTTCCTCTCGCTCTCTCTCTCTCTCTCTCTCTCTGTCCGGAAACCATTTGAAGTGAAAATAGGAACGGAAATGAATTTCAGTGGTCAAAGCTTCTTTTTTACGGTCAAATGAAAATGATTTCCGGAAAATTCTATTTTCAAAACCAACCAAACAGCCTATTTTACGGAAAATGATTTCCTGAAACCATTTACACCCAAAACAAACGGACCCTAAAGAATTGTTTTTCCCCACATGCTCATCCAATCAACCCAAAAATTAAACCTACTTTTGCAGCTTTCTTTTTTTTTTTTTTCGTTTTTTTTCTTCTTTTTTGATAAGTAACTATTTGTGCAGCCTATCAGGTTTAGGCTAGAAACTTCTGGTGCTAATGTTTATTAGTTATTACTTATTAGGTTTTAATGCCTTGCCATAGTCAACCAGCAGAAGTACAAAGAAAACCATTATTTTATATATTTGTATAAAAATGTCTGTTAATAAGGGAAAAACATTAAATGCTAGTTCAATTGATAAAACTTCTGAATTCTAATGGAAGACAATGATGCTGAAATGGTTTTTCTTTCAATCCCAATCAACTAGGATTCAACAATAAAATTTAAATATATTGACAAACCTTTTCTGGAAACATATACGTGTACTTTGAAAGGCCTACAAGAGCTTGTTTTTTCTGTGGACTTTTAGCACCCACAGAATCAACAGATGAGTCCATAACTTTACCAGAATGAGAAAAAGTGTCTGATGAACTCTTGCTTTTTGAAAGCAACTTCTCATTAAGATTGTATGGTTGAAACAATCTTGGATGTTTCTACCCATGGAAAGGAGCAACAATTTAGAATTAGCAATCTTAATACATTGATTGTCAACTTTGTTTAGGCTCACTTAATGGTATGAAGGTAAAGACAGTGATTTGCTAAGGAAAACATCCATTAACCCAGAAAGCATGGATGTTATCAAATAACAGTGTCAATTGTACTAACTACACGAAACAACAACAACAACAAAAATCAAATCAAATCAAGTTCTGACTACAATCTCAGCACAAAATGAAAAACTTTTCTCGCATTTTCTTGGGAACCAAACAGAGTAACACATGAAACAAGTTCTAAAATAGTACAATCAACAATCAAATCAATCATAATTTTGGAAAAAAAAAACCCACAAACCCACATGAAAAATCACACAATAAGAAAAACAACAGAAAATGTACTTCAAAAGTGGGTTTAGGAGAAGAAAATCATACTTGAGAGGTTTGGAGAAGGTTGTGAAAGTGGAGGTGCGTGAGAGTGGAGAGGGTGCTTGAGAGTGGAGACTGAGTGAGAGTGGCTCGGTGAGTGAGAATGGCTCAGTGACTGAGAGAGGCGTGAGAGTGGAGGTTTTCTATGTGAGAGTGAAAGGGTGAGTGAGAGAGGCATGAGAGTCTGCTCTAGTCTATGTGAGAGTGAGAGGGTGAGTGAGAGTGGAGAGGTGTTAGAGTGGAGAGACGTTTAATTTTGAAAAAAACCTATTAGAAATCGAGTCTTAGAGACTCGGTTTCCAGGTGGCTTCCACATGGATCAACCATGTCACATACAAAATGCCACGTCACACACAAATCGATGCTTAAAGGGTCGGCTTATAAATGGAGTCTTAGAGAAACGATTTCCAGGTGGACGCCACGTGGAAAAAATGCCAAATCAGATGTGATTAGAACATGAAAACCGAGTCTTTGAGACTCGATTTATAAGCCCTAAATCGAGTCTTTTAAACTCGAGATGTTAGTAAAAAATATAATTTTGTAACAGTGCCTACTAACTATATAGTTGGGCAAATGGAGTTAGTTTCAAATTTTGGCCACGTTTACATTGTTTAGGATTATGTCTAATCTTATCATCTTTATGTATTTATTTGTTAAAAGCAAATACCTAATGGGAGAGAGTATGAGGTTCTGCAAAGTGGCACATTCCTTAAAACTCTCTCATTTAGACTTCCACTTATCAAAATTTGTATTTATGTCAACTTTTTAGTCTATTGAATGTGTCGATGGAGTAAATACACATATTAATTATCTATAAGTGTGCACTAATTGTGTGTGTATATGATTTTTTTTTTTTTTAAATTTTATATAAGAAACCAAAAACCTCATGTGGGGAGAACGTGTCGTTCTACCATATGACACTTTATTAGAGTAATTTTTCAATTAGCTTTCCACCTCATATTCTTTACATATTTTGGTTTGATAATAAAATTCTATTAGTATGATATTACTATTTTAATAGAGTGTTTAACCTACCACTATCATACTTCAATAACATAAATGTGACATCATAAATTTTCTATGATATTTTCATAAGACAACTAAACATTAATATGATACTAAATAAAAAGACTTCAACTTTTGCCGTGAGCCCGTGACAATTATAGTATTGTGTCATTTATGTATTACTTATGCATTCCACTTGATCAAAGGTTTTTATATCTGTGATCTATGTATGATATTCCGAATTATGATTACTGTAATTGACCATTATTATTGACCACCAATCGCAGCATTGGATTGAAATTTTTTTTTTTAATTTTTTTTTTATAATCTTGGTTAGAAACTGTACAAATAACCCTGCCCCATCTCTCCCCACAGAACCACTTGAACCTGGGTCCACTTAACCCTTTCAAGCCTTATGGCTTGGAGAAGTACCAACTAGCCCAATGTGGGCGGTGGTAGCTTTGGATTTTATTTGACCCTAGAAAAATGCTATATACGCATATATGTCAAAAACATAACCACTATATACTTTAATTTTAGTCTTTTTGGGAACTTTATAGGTTTAAGTAGCTTATTTGCATGGTATTATGTTAAATGTGTAACAGACACTATTAAGTAACTTAGAATGTTAGAAATAAGTGGTATTAAGCAACTTAGAAAGTAGTTAAAAGGAAGAAAATACGCAAAACATTCTAGATACAGAAGTAATAGCTACTTACCCAAAAGAGAAAAAGGAAAAGCTAATTGCCCAAAAAGAGAATGAATATTACTATGAGGGGCCCAGGGACGGAGCCAGGATTTGGAGTTAGGGGGGGCAAGAGTATAAACAATTGGGACGTCGAGATTTTCCTCAATTGGAACGTCAGGATTTTCCTCAACATTAGTGGTTAGCAATGTTGCACCACTAGTATTAGCTTCTAAATCATTTGAAATTTTTCTTTCGAAAAAATCAAATATGATAGTTGATTTTTTCATAATCTATAAATAAAATATAATTTGAAATTATTATATTATTATATGGTTAATAATCTACCATCATTACACACAATAAACAAATACTATGCACATAAACATCCAACAACTAATTAATAAATTTCAAAGTTACAAATACTCTCTTTAATTATTTATCCAACTTTAATGTTTTAAAGGTCACTAACTAATAGACAAAACACTAAAGACAAAACCAAAAAAAAAATATCAAACATCACAGCCTATTCAGTATTCACTGTTGCTAAGGACAAAACTACAAAAAAAAAAAAAAAAAAAAAAAAAATACAAAACATCAAATGCAATAAGTGTTTACTGTTGCGGGTGGTGTTGTGATTGTCACTTGTCAGATGTAACTTTTTCATTTATAAAAGAATGCTAAAGACAAGTCTTGGATCAGATTTTTACCTTTCTTTTATCTCTTTCTATCTAGTATATTTTGTATTTGAGTCTCGGACTCTCAGGTCTCTCCGTCCCAGTCCCAAGCTCCAAGCCCCAGCGTCCCTGACTGCCACTGCCACTGGCTTTGCTTCTTCAGTTCTTCTGCCGCTGGCTGGCTGCCGAATTCCTCAATGTGTTCAGACATAAGTTAGGTTTTCCAATTTTTTTTTTTTTGTTGGTTGAATGGTTTAGAAATTCCCGACTAAGTAGATATCTAATTAGAACTAGCTTTGATTTTTTTTTTTTTTTGGGTTGTTTGGGCTTAATTTTTGTTGTTGGGCTAATTTTTTTATAGCATTTAAAAATATCAATAATATTGTTAATGGGTAAAGTTGAATTTTATTGGAACAAATTGTTAAAAATAATATTATATATATGCTAAAATTTTTTTTTGAAAATCTGGGGGGGGCCACTGCCCCCCCAGGTCCAAGAATAGCTCCGTCACTGATGAGAGCTAAGGACTAAGCTCATTAATCATAACATAAAATAAGTTTTTCCCTTCACATGGGTCTCTAGATTTAAAATATAAAATATATTTTAAATTTATATATAATTCTTGATTAAACCGTAAAGACATAATACTAGTTACATTTATGGCATGTTTGGATGTTTAAAAAAGGAGGGGGAGTAGAGTAGAGGGAGGGAGAGTAATGCAATTACCTTGTTTGGAAGTTTTTTAAGGAATGAGGGAGAGGGGTTTGGAGGGGTTTGGACTCCCTCTAACCCCCCAATTTTAATTCCCTCAAATTGGAGAGATTTGGAGGGGGAGTAGAGTATATAAACTATTGACCAAGTAAATTACCTAATTTGCCCTTATTATATTAATAAAATTACACAAGGGGAAGGACTAATTACTCCCTTCCTCCTTACTAATTTTAAAAACATCCAAATAAGGTGGAGGTGAATCATTCTCCTCTACTCTCCTCCCCATTACTCCCCTTCCCTCTACTCCCCTCTACTCTCCTCCCTCTCTAAACTTCCAAACAAGCCATTAAAGTTTAAATGTGCTTGCATACACTAAAATGGATCAGTTCTTGCAAATTACGAATTGTTCATGTTGGTCTTAGCCAATCCAAGACCAATCTTGGCCCAATCGGAATTCAAGAGCCGAATATACTAGGCCGTACTAAGCCCAAGCAAAATGGCCTTGACGAATTCAATTCAGTTGGGCATCCAACACATGGGCCTTCATTGTGTTTTTTTTTTCCTAATTTTTATTAGCCTAAACATATGGGATTTTGAAATCCATTCTGCAATATGTTACAGATAAAATTTTGAAATCATTCCGCTAAGGAGACAATTTATCACAATCCTTTTCGCAACTTATGACATGAAAAATTGTGATTAGATTATTTACTTTTACATAAGCCAATTTTTATATTACTTTTATTAGCACTAATCATAGCAATGGTTAAAAAATTTGTTTCTTTAGACTACTTGTTAAGCTAAATCACCTGCTTGCCTTAATAGTTTTTCCAATGTTATAGTGCCCATACCTAAATCAGCTCCGACAAACTAGACCAAGTTGTTTGTATCTTGTTCTATTCTAATACCTTTTCTAGGTTCTGCTTTGATGCATTCTTGGGAATGATCTTAAACATTTTTTATAAGACAATTCAGAAGAGTATAAAGAAAATGTCGGATCTATCTCTTTAATATATTATTATAGAGATACTTAACCCAAGTTTTTTTTTCCACTGCATGATCGGCTCTACAACATTTTTGTAACTATTCTAAGTTCTTGACTCTTATGGAAGTTCTTGACTCTCAACAATAAGAGTATAGTTAGAATAAAAAATATGCAATACCATGATAAAATCACTTATCTCTAAAGCTTAAACCAATAGGAAATTGTAAATTCAATCATTTAATTATTATTTATCATTCTAACATGTTAAAATAAATGACAAATTGCAGAAATTAGCATGTTCTAAAAATAATAGCAAACAAGTGAGGTCTGTTTGCAATAGCAGTTTAAACAATTGTCCTTGTACACTTCAAATAAGAAGGGGGTACCTTAAATCATTGTATCAAGTATCAACCTATGATTTAGAATGCAATAAAGCTCATATTCCTCTAAACATCTTGTCACTCATTTCATGCCAATAAGAATTATTTTTCAACCAAAGATGGTATCAATGGGACACCAACCCAACAAAGCCTTAAAAAGACTTACTTTGGTATTCATTCTGCTAGGGATACCTAAAACTCTAGAGGATCCCAATCTCTATTTAATATCCATTAAGTGAATGCATGCCATATGGTCCTCCTTGCTTAGCTTGAGATGAACAGCATCTCATAAAATTCTAGGCTTTACATTCCTTCCAAAGATAGGCACGAACCTTGCTAATCTGAGATTCTGAGCCCTGCATCATCTGATGCATGGACAAAAGCCTAACTATGTAATATTTTTCTTGATAGCTTAAGCAATCAAAGTTTGGCTATTGACTGAAAGTTAAGGCACATGCTATAAAGTGATTGACTACTAAAATAAATGACAAAGTCTAACAAAAGCAAGAAAAATTATGTCAATTCAACAACTTGCAGGCTTGCAACCAAAAGCGCCCATTGGTAATAATATATTTCCATGACTTCCGTGCCCCTGTTTCCCTTTGTTTGAATCTGCTTATTTGGTGCCAAACTGCCCCTAGTTTTGTTAAAAATGGTCCCACAATACAAAATATATCAACAAGAGTAAAATAAAGCCTCACTAATGTATCTTTACATAAACAGAAAGGGGTGGAGAGAGAAAGAAACTCATGATGAGCATTAAAATTTAAAATAAATAAATAAACCAATCAGGGAAAGTTTTCCTTATGAAAACCAAAGAAACAAAACTTAATTTACAAGTGAGAGCTTCATTGACTAATTGATTTGAAGATATAAGAAAGTACACAGAATCACATGGTAGTGATAAGTTGAATTTGGACTTTTTTTTCTTTTTATTTTTTTATCGTTGCTAGTTTCAAGGCACACAATATTTTTTCCTTTCAATGAGGTTACAGTTGATCTGTAACTACCATATCTTCAAATCTAACCAACTCTAATTACTATGTACATAAAGATTTCCTGTCTGAGCCTATAAATATTCCCTCAAGTGACCTCTGGTTTGCAAACAGAATAAGATAGAAGAATATGGAGATCCCAGTGATAGATTTTGATGAGCTCAATGATGAGAAGAGGAGCAAAACAATGGAGCTTCTGCACCAAGCTTGTGAAAAATGGGGCTTCTTTAAAGTAAAGAAGATCCCTTCTTTTATATTTTATACTATGCACTTAACTTGATATCTAATTTACCGTTCATTCTAATGAAATTTTCAATTATGCAGATTGAGAACCATGGCATTGACAAAAAGTTGATGGAAAAGGTGAAGCACTTAGTAAATAGTCACTATGAGGAAAACTTGAAGGAACGCTTCTATGAGTCTGAGATAGCCAAAGCCTTAGAAAACAAGGGAAACAACTCTGATATAGACTGGGAAAGCAGCTTCTTCATTTGGCATCGCCCAACTTCTAACATTGATGAAATTGCAAACCTCTCCGAGGATCTTCGGTGAGTCAACAGGAGGTCAAAATTACGTCTGATTTTTTGTTGTATGCATATAAATTTATATTAACTAATATGATGCATAATGCAGCAAAGCTATGGATGAGTACATAGCTCAACTGGTTAAACTAGCAGAAAAGCTGTCCGGGCTCATGTGCGAGAATCTTGGTTTGGAGAAGTGTTTTATCAAGGAGGCATTCTCAGGGAGCAAAGGTCCTTCTGTAGGGACAAAAGTAGCAAAGTACCCTCAATGTCCTCATCCACAACAAGTAAGAGGACTTCGAGAGCACACTGATGCTGGAGGAATTATACTTTTACTCCAAGATGACCAAGTCCCAGGTCTTGAATTCTTCAAAGATGGAGAATGGGTAGAAATTCCACCATCCAAGAATAACACCATCTTTGTGAACACAGGTGACCAAGTGGAAGTGTTGAGTAATGGAAGGTATAAAAGTGCTTTGCACCGTGTCATGGCTAACGAAAATGGGAGCAGACTCTCTATTGCTACTTTTTACAATCCTGCTGGTGATGCCATTATCTCTCCAGCTCCCAAACTCTTGTATCCAAATCATTTCAGTTTTCAAGATTACCTGAAGCTCTATGCCACCACAAAGTTTTCAGACAAGGGTCTCAGATTCGAATCCATGAAGAAAATGGCTAATGGTCACTATAATGGCCTTACCTAAAGTAGCAATGATTAAGAAATATGTGTCCCCCACTTATGGGTTTCATTTGTCAGCTTATTATTATTATTATTATGTTGTCTGCTTTCTACAATATTTGCTTTTGTCCAGCTAGTGAAACAGTTATGTTTTTCAATTCTCAGTAGTAGGCTGAATATTTTATGCTTATTTCCCATCAGTTTATCCCATTTTTATTCATATGGTATATATTTTTGGGTAAATTACAAATATGGTTCCTATCCTTTACACTATATTTCAATTTAATTCCTAACATTTAAATTGTATCAATTTGGTCCCTAACCTTTTTAATGCAATTTAGCTATTGTCGTTATCTATTAGATGAAAAAAATTAATGTGTCAAACAGAATAATAAAAAAAATATTTTTCAATACCACGTCAGTTGCCAATTGTACCTCCGTGTCATATTACAATATATAAAAAACTCCAAAATTAACATGTTCACAATAATGCACTCTAGTTATATCAAATTCCGAATGTCTTCTTACATCTAAAAATTCGATTTATTCCCAAAAAATTCATTCCAAGTTTCAATCAGGATTATCAAAGACAAGATGGTGAAGATGGTGGTCAAGGCCATGGGCTCAGTGCTGACAGGTTGTCGGCCACCCATGAGTCCAGCATCTCCTCCAGAAATTACCTGCCCAATCCTCCACAAAGTTCAAAAGGTACCCAATGTTAGGATTAGTGCCCTTAAATCCTATTGTATGATGCTATGTATGACATTAAGTGTGATATTATGTATGACTTAATATTATCATTAATAAATTTGTTTTATTATTATCTGAAATAATGGTAACATGAATATTTGGACATTATCATATAGTCCATAAGATGCATAGTATGTGATTTAGTCACGGAAGATATAAGTCACAAGTTCTTTATAAACTCATAATTTTAGTTCGTAGTCGGTGATGAAATTGGGCATTTCATCTGCGAAGACTATAACATATCAACTAAGATGATTTGTCTTAATCATGGAAGTGGAGACTTCTAGTTGATGTGTTGATATGTTTTAAGAGTTAAGACATATTGAACTGGACCGCTGTGAGATTTATTATTTTTCTAAAGACTGTCAAATGAATAATAAATCTCACGACTTATATTTGTATGAACTTTTAATCCTGAGAGAATAGTGGACCTGATCATAAGGTGTAGGTTGCTTTGATATATCAGAAGTGAGATCTAAAGTAACGGTCGAAATCTCAATATGTTGGGCAGCCACATTTAGTGTTGATGGAACACATATTCTCAAGATGGAATTCATAATCTCTTAACGGAGATACAAAATATTTCCTTGAAATAAGTTTAATGGGTTTGTTATTCAGAGAGTTAGGCCTAACCACTTTAGTAAGAAATTACTAAAGTATATATTTATGGAATTGGATTTCATAAATATATGATGAATAACTTAAAATGATTAAACTAGGTACTCAAGGATTAAGATATAGTAATCTACAAAGTGGCAGTTTACATTTATTACTTTCTATTACTACGAATATTTTATGAAGGGGTTGCATGTACAATAAAGTTTTGGGATATAATTTATAGATAAGGCCTAAAGTGCAACTATATTTATATAGTGGTATTAAATATAGTTAATGGTAACTTTGGACTTGTCAAGAGCTGACAGAAAAGCCCAAAGCCCATTGGAGCTAGTGTCTTATTGGTCCATTTTGGTCCCACTTCAAGCCACATACTAGAGCCCAATTGGAAAGGCCCAAAAGGCCAGTCCAATTAGATAATCAGTTGTTAGGGGAGAAATATACAGATTTTTAGTAAGAACATGAAATGGTGTGTGTGAGTGTTGGACACTCTCTAATTCTCTCTTGAACAAACACCAAGAAACTGATTGGGAGACCACACATCTTGGGCGTTAGTGGAATTGGAGTGAAGATTAAAAGTATTCCCAAGTGTTTACAATCTTTGTTATGAAATTCACCACATCAAGGTACACTCTCTTGTTCTCAAATTCTGAAATTTACTTAGCGCATGTTATCAATTTCGAACGATGTAGATCCGTTAATTTTCCGCTGCGCACATGTATTTTTCCATCACCCAAAACCTCCACCCCGCTTAACAACGATGCAATATGGAAAAATCCATATTCAAGCCGGAAACAAATAAACATCCAGGATTTTTCAAATCAAAAGCCCAGATTTGAATTATAAAATTACAATTAACAGAAACTTACAAATAGGACATCGAGACCTTCTTAGGACTTCATGATGAGTTCATTCTAACAAAACCCAAACTTTGGGTACCAAAGAACTCGAAAACGAAAAAAGCAGCCAAAGGAAAGAGGCAAGAACTTGGACTTGGCAGTTTATCTATTGAGCAAAAGAATAAGACTAACGGAAAAACCCAAAGGGATCACAAAGAATTAGGCCTTTTAATTTGATAAGGCCATGTTTGTTTTCTGGGAAAAATTTTAAGCTTGATTTTTTTATTTTTTTTGTTAATTGGGTAAATTAAAATATTACGGATTGAAACATAATTTGGTTGTTGTGATTTTTTTTAATTTTTTTAATTTTGGTGTGTGTTTGTTTTTGTGTTTGAGTTTGATTTTTGTGAACATGTTAATTTGGGTTTTTTTTTTTTTTAAAAAAAATAATTTAATATGATGCGGTAGTACAGTTGGCCATTGATGTGATATAGAAAATAATTTTTCATTATTCCATTTGACACATCAATTTTTTCCATCCTAAGGATAGCAATGACTAAATTGACCCAGTACTAAAAATATTAGGGACTAAATTGACACGATTAAAAGAGTAAGGACCAAATTGACATATAATGTAAATGATAAAGAATAGGGACCAACGTTATAATTTACCCTATATTTTTTTAACAGTAATACATAATTAACGTTGTAATTGTAAAGCAACTTATAACCCTCCTAATTGAAAATCGAATCTTAAAACAAATAAAGCAATAGTAGAATGGCAACAGAGCAATATTGGGTCCGTTTGGATACAATTTATTTTTGCTGAAACTGAAAACTGAAAACACTGTAACAAAATAATTTTTAAATGTGTGAATAGTACCATAGGACCCATTTTTAATATTTTTTAATGCGTGAACAGTGCATGCACAGTGCGTGAACAGTGTATTCACTGTTCATAAACAGTGAATTTTGTCTCTGAAAGTCAATAACTGCGGCTTATAAAAAAAAATAAAAAAAAAAGGAAACATGAAAGGACTAAACGCAGACGCAAGATTAAGTTGAATCCAAACACATACATTATCTACATATATAATTAATAATTATGTACTATATTGACCAATCATTATATCCACTATGCCAAAATTGACTCAGAGATGCCTTGTCAAGCAGAGGTCATTACGGCAAAATGTGAAGAAAAAAAAGGGAGGATTCAACGGTATTATATAGCCAGTTTTCTTATAAAAGTTAGAGCATCAAGCTAATTATTTGGTTCTTTTGGCATAGAAATGTTCCATGCAATTTGAGATCTTTCTTGCATAAACAAAATCACAGGTTAGTTAAATACACTAGCCTATGAGCACGCACTCACGCGCATACTCAGAGACTCTTTAATTTTTTGGATAAAGGTTAATTTAGAGCATTTATTATAATTTGGGATTATTACATTTTTCAATCACAAAAAAAACCTAGGAGTGTGATAAGTATTATGTGTAGTGAAATAATTTTTTCATCACAATCCTAGGTTTTTTTTTGTGATTAGAAAATATAGTAATTCCAAATTATAATAAATACTCTAAATTAACCCTTACCCAAAAAATAGAAAAGTTTTTGAGCACGCGCGTGCTCAGAGGCTAGTAAATAGATAAAGCAATTTGAAAACTATCAGGAGAGTGATCCTATTTTGTAGGCAATGTTTTAATGGAAGTTAAAGATGTATTTACTTATAAAAAAAAACGTGTATATATCTATTTAGTTTTTTTTTTTGTTGATAACTATTTAGTTTTTTTTTTTTTTTTTGGATATTTAGTTTTGGTTTTTTTTTTTGGATAAAAATTAATACTAATGTTTTTTTATTAAACGTAGGGTTTTTTTTTTAAAGGAAAAAAACAACAGAAACGTAGGTAGTTTAACTTATTTTTCTATTAAAAAAAACAATAAACGTATAGTTGCTTTGAAGAAGTGTGCTGAGAGACTAGTAGATGGATAAAGCAATTTGAAAACTATCAGAAAAGTGATCCTAATTGGAGTTAAAGATGTATCTACTTAAAAAAAAAATTAAAAAAAAAAAAAAACGTGTATATATCTATTTAGTTTAGTTTTTTGTTGATAACTATTTAGTTTTTTTTTTTTTTTTTTGGATATTTAGTTTAGTTTTTTTTAAATAAAAATTAATACTAATGTTTTTTATTAAACGTAGGGTGTTTTTTTTTTTTTTTTAATAATAATAAAGTAGTATTAGAAACTAAGGTTTTTTTTTTTTTAAGGAAAAAAACAATAAAAACATATGTAGTTTAACTAATTTTTCTATTTAAAAAAAAAAAATAAACGTATGTAGTGGGCCTTTTTGTTATATTGGGTTGAGCTGCCTCCTACGGTACTGGGCCCAAATATTCTGAGTAAGGGAGTTGAAACCGGTCTAATTACAACTCAATTTGGTCCAGTTTGTGCGCAAACTATGCCTTGTTTGCCAAGAGCATGCTTACAACAGATAGTGCTATTTTAGATGAGTCGTGGCAGACATATATGATAATAATAAAACAGAAGAAAGTACTTCGGCTTCTTAATTAAAGTGAATAAATAATCCCTAATTGAGAAAAATAATCATAATAACAACAATCACTTTTATAAAGAAAGTAAGGGGAAAAAGTGAGTAGTAGATGGGTTAATCAAAAAAGAAAGAAATCAGATCAAATCTGATCTGCAGGACTGAAACCAGAGAGGGAAGAACGTTTCTTCTCAACGTGAATAATCTCCCAAGGAAATCCTGCTGTGAAAATTAATCATTTTGAGGGAAATGGACCTAAATGGTTGGTGCCCAAGAGAACTCCTTGCTTCTGGCAGAGAGTAGGACTTTGAGAGGGAGAGATGGAATCAACCTATTGGTGCATGTCTGCCGATCTAACTCTCTGTTTTTTCCTTCTTTTTTTAATTTTCCTCTTATCTTTCATTTCTTTCCTCCACACTTATTTTCTATTTCGTGGTTTTCCTTAGAGGTTCTTGTTACCATGATTGTGGTGTCCTTTCTGTGCACGACAATGACCTCCTTTTATAGTGCTTGTCGTGACCGGGTTTTACTATTTTAGCTCTTAACCACATTTGTCTGGTCTGGGTGTACTTGCCGACCACCACTGTTCCGTCTGTGTGCCATTTCCCATCACCAAACAAAGAAGACTCTTTTGTTTGTTTGTTTGCCGTGGCACCATTTCCTGCTACGGTGTGGGTGCTCTCTCTCCCTATCCCTCATGGCATGCACCTAGTGGTTTCAACTCAGCCTTGCTTTTTTTGGGTGATATGTCATCCCAGCAGGACACT
This sequence comes from Quercus aquifolioides, assembly GCA_019022515.1. NCBI lineage: Eukaryota > Viridiplantae > Streptophyta > Magnoliopsida > Fagales > Fagaceae > Quercus > Quercus aquifolioides. The sequence goes on from CM032327.1 coordinate 43,455,845, forward strand.
TCCCCTAAAAGAGCCTGAGTAGGAACCTCAGAATAGGTTTTTCCCCCCTCCCCACCGCCAAACCATGCCCTCTTACCTCTGATCCATGACCTCACCATGTCCCGTATTAACTGGGTACAGGCTGGTGATGTCTGAGCCTTGCGCGTGCCTCCCTTCCATGTGTGTCCAAAATCTGTCTGCTGCTCATGCGTTCGCCGTGATCTGGAGGCTTGCCTGCACAGTCTGCCGTCCGTCCTTGACCTTTTATGTGAGCTGCTTTCTAATTTCCCGCTCCCCTTAAGGGCTGGGCTTTATTTGATGTTGGGTTTTACCTTCTTTCAGTCTACTCCTTGACTGCTATAATTTCCTGCCATATTGCTCTGTCATTCCTACTGTGACATTTATTTGACCCAATCTGCTGGACCTCTTTGGGCCTGTCGTTTATTCTTTCTCCAGTGGCTCAGTATGGCCATTGGTTTTTTTTATTACATTACTTGCGGGCTCCTGTATCCCTTTTGTTTTCTCTTAGGCATCCTTGGCTCATTTGCTTTTCTTGGGCTTCCTTGGCCCTTTTCCTAACTCTGTATTCCCATGAGTTTTTACTAATTTCATTGGGCTTCCCCGACCCAATTTCCTTATCCTCATCCTTGGGGTTCATGAGCTTGCCATCAACCCCTTACTTTCTTTACTTGCATTACTTCGGGCCTGCCGTGGCCCATTCTCACTTTTCTACATCATATACTGCCCATGAGTTTGCTATTTCTCTCTTTCCAGACTCCTTTAAGCCCTTTTACCTCCTCAAGGCCCATTTGTTTATTTTATGGGTCTGTGATCTATTATTCCTGCCGCTTGGGCTTAATGGTTTTTCTATCTATTTACCAATTCCGTTCTGCCCATGTTGCTGGGCTTCTCCTTTCCTTTTGACTTCCAAAATGACCATCAACAACGTATAGTTGCTTTGAAGAAATAGGTTAGTGGAAGAGTGTTCCTATTTTGTAAACAATGTTTTAGTGCAAGTTAGATATGTATTTTTACCGGACTATCCTTTAGTTTTGTCTCTACTTAAACCTAGGGGTGTAGGGGTATTTTGGAACCAAAAAAAAAAATCCGATCCAAATAGGAAAAACCCCTTAAATAGTAGTATAAAAGCCACCAGATATTCTCTTATATCTTTGGTATTGATGTTTTGAAAACAACCATTTATGGCTTCAGACTACACACACATAACAAATTGTCCAAAGGTGGATTCCATATTTTTATTAATAGAGGGAAACTGCACAAATACATCAGTTGTCCAAGGTGATTTATGGGACTTTTCCTGGACCTATTCAAAGTGAAATTTCAGTTTGCCACAAAACTCTCACATCATATTCTAGCAATATCACATTATAGACTTGTCCTCCATTTAAAATTATTCATATTATTTCCTCGCACTTCATATTTAAGATATGACAATAAAAGGATAAGCAAATGTGTAGAGAGAAGGATGTCCTACTTGCTAGCTCATATGTACCAAACATGGTAGTAATTTAAGGATGTATTATTGCAGATCAATATCAAAATAGCCAGGACTAAAACCTAACAAGCCCCTATAATAATTCTAGCTAATACATATCAGGAAAAAGTTTGTAGGAAAGATCTAATAAGAATACAGTGTGTATATAGTTAGAGATTGGCTGAAGCTAACAGCAACAATAAATATCCTGATATTTAAAAGAATAGCTACAAGCTAGACAATTTAGATAATACAGATTTGGTCACAAGAGTACTGGTGTTCTCAACAGCTTCAATCAGTGGGAGCTTATGAGATTTCAATAATGGAGAACATTTGGTGACTAAACATAACAAAAAGTGTCCAAATTTTAGAGATTTGGAAAAATTTTCAGCCAATTGCTGAACCTGGTAAACAATATGATCAACTGAATCTTGAGTCAAATGAACATTATGATTTAATATGATTTGGAACAGGTTAAACAATGATTCTGTCCATACCAATTCACCGGATATTAAACGTTGGTGGCAGGGAAGACAGATAAGCCTCCTCTCGTCCTTTTCTCCACACAATAGCTTCTGGCAAAAAGCAGAAACATGAGCTGGGTGCAAACATTCCCTGATGATCCTTGTGATCACATCACAGATGGGATTATTGATGCCTTCTCTACGGAGAATCAACGGAAACAAGAGTGCATAAACAGCTGCTTTCGGATGAAGCTTACAATATTCCATTATTGCAGCCACAAGTACACGAGAAGCTGGTACTTCCAGTAATAACAACTTGGGAAGGATTACTGAGCATAGAACCTGGCTTGGCCAACCAAGCTCTTCTTCACTTTCATTCACAAGATGTGAAATTAAAACTGAAGCAGTCTCATCATCTGCCAGCCAAGGTTCAATGAGACCCAAAACCACAAAAGAATCTCTGCCCTTGTCCAAGCAAAGTTGGCGAATTTCATCAGCTAAACCCACAGTTTTCAAAGAAGATTCAAAATTCATAATCCTAGCTTTCAAACAAGTAGCCTTCTCATGAATCCCAGGATCAAGAGGAACATTTGCAGGACAATCAATCTCCATTTCCTCCACAACTTCATTCACCTCTTCTTTGCCATCCTCTCCATCTTGCTTAGACGAATCTACACTAACTTCACAACTACCAAAAGGCGTCACTGAACAAAATTCGTCTGGCAAAATAGGAAGCCAAGGGAGAATCACATCATTGGCATCCGCAGCCGCCTCCTTAAGCCAACCCGGTATTGATTCGAACTCTTCATCCACGCCTTCCTCCCCAGAATCCAAACTCAAACAGGAAATCCACTCGTAATTCGACTCAGACAATAAATCGAGCAGATTGCGTGCAGCCCTCTTGACCCAAAAATCAAGCTCCTGATTCCCACTCAACACATTCTGGGCCAGCCTCGACAAGTCCCTCTTGCAAAACCTCTGACGCTCACAAGCAAGAAAAGAGAGAATCCGCGATTGCACCGTAGTCGGTAAAGTCTCTATAAACATGACCCTGTTGATCAAAACCCCATACAAGTCAAATAAACCAAACATTATATTAAAATTGAAGATAAATATCAACTGGGTCTTGGGTGCTTTTTGTTTTTTACCGCTTTGTCCGAGGAAGCGTGGGAGACGAAGAGTCATCGTCGTCGATGACAATGGCGTCGCTGGGCTTTGAGAGCAAGGAGAGGAAAGAGCTTGTGGTAATTGGGGTTGTGGTTGATGAGGCATTGAAAGATTGTTGTAACCATTGAGATGCTTCGGTTTCGGGAGTTGGGGAGTTGAGGAAGATCTTGAAGAGTGGAACCCATGACTCCATTTTCGCGCTCTATTGCTGTGAAGCTGAAGCTGAAGGAGCTGGGTTTAGGAGCAGAAAACGCGGGAAAGTTTGTAGCTTTAATTTAACCAACAAAACTATAAAAGTTATACTTTACTACTTTAAACTATACAATAAGTTATATTTTGCACTTTAAACTATTTAATGTACGTTTTGCACCATAAACTATGACTCTTGTTACATTTTATACTTTAACATTAATTTTATTGTTATGTTAGATGAAAATTTATAGTACATGTGAGTTTTGCTTAAGTAACACAAAATTAAGACAAAAAACACGATCTTCTCAATTAATTAAAAACAAAATCCTCTTTATTTATTTTTTACCCAGCCCCCCCCTACGTATTACAGATTCATAATGACTCGTCCTGATGGGAAGGGTTTTGGCGGGGAGAGGAGCTACTGTTGAATAAATTAGTAGCAGCACGTTAAAATGTGTTGATTTGGGTTGTCCTTTAGGAGTTCAGTAGTTTGTTTCTGTTTGTTACCTAGTTTGTAGGAGTTGTTTAGCATGATGTTAGTGGTACCTATTTTTGTGTTTGTAACCATTTGTTTTTAGCCTATATTATGGCTATTTCCTTATCAATGAAGTAGTAGAGGTTCAGTCCAACTCTGTTTCCCTTTGTTTTAGTTTATAGTTTTCTTCTTCCATTTTACATCAGTGGTACCAGAGCTTGGTGAGAGTTCCACAATGGCTTTTGAAACTTTTGTGCAGCCAACCATTCCACGCTTTGATGGTCACTATGACCATTGGAGCATACTCATGGAGAATTTTTTGAGGTCCAAAGAATATTGGACAGTTGTTGTTTTTGGAGTAGCAGAACCTGCAACAGGTGCTGTGCTGACAGATGCACAAAAAGTGGAGCTTGAAGGGCAGAATTTGAAGGATCTCAAAGCAAAGAATTATCTCTTCCAGGCAATTGATCGTTCCATCCTGGAAACCATTCTTTGTAAAGAAACTTCCAAGCATATCTGGGACTCTATAAAGAAGAAGTATGAAGGGACAGCAAAGGCAAAGAGGGTATAGCTTCAAGCACTTCGAGGCGACTTCGAAACTTTACACATGAAATCTAGAGAATCGGTGTCAAATTACTTCTCCAGGACGATGGCAATCGCAAATAAGATGAGAATCCATGGCGACAAAATGGCAGATGTCACTATCATTGAGAAGATTCTTCGTTCGATGACAACAAAATTCAACTATGTTGTTTGTTCGATTGAGGAATCTAAAGACATTGACAGTATGTCCATTGATGAATTGCAGAGTTCTTTGTTGGTTCATGAGCAGAAAATGAATTGACAAGACAAGGAGGAGCAAGCGTTGCAAGCCTCGGCATCAAAAGGAGGAGGTCAAGGATGAGGAAGAGGCAAAGACAGAGGCGGCAATCGAAATCTGAAGATTCTGATTCTCAAGGGAGAGTAAAAGGCCATTACAACAACAACAATCATTCAATGCCTTCCAAGTCAAAGTCAGCAGACAAATCAAGAGTTGAATGATACAGGTGTCACAAGTTTGGCCACTACAAGTCAGAGTGCCATACTAATCTAAGGAGAGATGGTGGAAAGCAGTCCAATTTTGCTGAGAAGGAAGAAGAAGTGTGTCTTTGTTGATGGTGTCATAGCAAAGAGGAAACCCACAAGAAATTCTTGTGGTACTTAGACACTGGCTGCAGCAACCATATAAGTGGAGAGAAGTCTGTAATCTCTGAATTGGATGAAGCTTTTCGTGATGTTGTGAAGTTCGGTGATGGCTCTACAGTCTCTGTTATGGGAAAGGGAAAGGTAGCAATTCAAACCAACAATAATTCTATTCAAACTATTTCTAACGTTCTCTTTATTCCAGATTTGAGAACAAATTTACTCAGTGTTGGTCAGCTATAAGAAAAGGGATATGGAATCTCTATAAAAAATGGAGTCTGCAGAATTGAAGATGAGAAGTTGGGCTTGATAGCTCAAGTCTACATGATAGCCAATAGAATGCTTCCATTGTATCTCCATGACACCGCTCACTCATGTCTTTCTGCAAGATTGGGAGAGAAGGAATGGCTATGGCATTTTCACTATGGGAATCTTAGCTTTGGCGGGTTGAAAAATTTACAATAGAAGAATATGGTGACTAGTCTTCCTCAAATTACAGCTCCTTCTGAAGTTTGTGAAGAATGTGTTGTTAGCAAACAACACCGTAATCAATTCCCACAAGGGAAATCATGGAGGGCGAAGGCTGCACTAGACCTTGTTCATTCCAACATTTGTGGGCCAATAACTCCATGCTCCAATGGAGGTAAGAGATATATACTTACCTTCATTGATGATTTTAGTCGCAAAAGCTGGGTTTATTTTTTGCAAGAGAAGTCTGAAGCCATTCTAGCCTTTAAAAGCTATAAAGCATTGGTTGAGAAAGAAGTTGGCAGTCCCATAAAAATTCCTCGCACAGATCGTGGTGGAGAATATAACTCACATGAATTTGCAAGTTTTTGTGAGACTTATGGAATAAAGAGGCAACTTACAGCAACTTATACGCCCCAACAAAATGGCGTTTGTGAAAGGAAGAATCGCACTATTATAAATATGGTGCGAAGTCTTTTAATAAGGAGCTGTATTCCAAAGAGCTTCTGGCCTAAAGTAGTTAACTGGAGCATTCTTATATTGAATAGAAGTCCCACACTTGCTATTCAAAATATGACACTAGAGGAAGCATGGAGCAGTCGGAAACCAGATGTTGATCACTTCAGAATTTTTGGGTGTGTTGCATATGCCCATATTCCATATCAAAAGAGGAAGAAGCTGGATGACAAGGGAGGAAAATGTATTTTTCTTGGTGTTAATGATCAGTCAAAAGCTTATAAGCTTTACAATCCTAACACTAAGAAAATACTTATCAGTCGAGACGTTGTTTTTTATGAAGATCAAATCTGGGAATGGAGCAAAAATGTAGTTGGAGTGCCAATTCCAACTAGTTTTGATGGAGAAGTTGGTGATGAAGCAAACCAGCTGTAGCAACACCTTGCTCCAGCAACTGATGCATTTGAGAATCCTCAAAATGAAACTCTTGTAGCCTCTGAAGTCACTCCAACAGCACCATAAGCAGCAGTTGAATCATGTTCTCATCGTGTTGGAAAGAGGCCAACATGGATGTCAGATTATGAGGTAACTGGAATTGATCAATCTGAAGACCCACTCACTCATTTTGCTCTATTTTTAGATTGTGATCCTACAGTGTTTGAAAGTGCTATCAAAGAATCAAAATGGCGGAAGGCTATGGATGCTGAAATTGTAGCCATCGAAAAGAATGACACTTGGGAGTTATCTGATCTTCCAAAAGGGCACAAAACAATTGGTGTGAAGTGGGCTTACAAGACAAAGCTGAAGGAGAATGGTGAAGTCGACAAGTACAAGGCACGCTTGGTGGCCAAGGGCTATAAGCATGAGTTCGGTGTTGATTATAAAGAAGTCTTTGCTCCAGTTGCAAGGCATGACACAATCAGATTTGTGATTGCATTAGCAGCTCAGAATTCGTGGCCTATCTTCCAATTGGACGTGACGTCGATGTTTCTCCATGGAGATTTGAAGGAACTAGTATTTATTGATCAACCTTCTGGTTATGTGAAATATGGAAATGAGCATAAAGTGTATAGACTAAAGAAGGCTCTATATGGATTAAAACAAGCCCCACGGGCTTGGTATAATAGTATAGAAACTTATTTTTTGAAGGAAGGATTTCAAAAATGTCCTTATGAACATACACTTTTCATAAAAGTTGAGGATGGAGGGAAAATGCTCATTGTTTGCTTATATGTAGATGATCTAATCTATACTGGAAGTAATATGGCCATGTTTGAAAGCTTTAAGAAATCCATGATGGCTGAATTTGAAATGTCTAATCTTGGCATGATGTGTTACTTTCTTGGAATAGAAGTGTTGCAGTCCTCTACTGGCATTCTTATTTCTCAAAAGAAGTATGTGGGAGAAATCTTGGACAAGTTTCAGATGAAGGATTGTAATCCTGTGAATACACCGTCTGAGTTTGGTTTAAAGCTAAACAAGGATGATGGAGGAAAGAAGGTTAATAGTACTCTTTACAAGCAGATTGTAAGGAGCTTAATGTATTTGACTGCAACAAGGCCTGAAATAATGCATGCTGTAAATGTCATTGGTAGATACAAGGAGTGTAGATTCATCTTTTGGCTGCAAAAAGAATTCTTAGGTACTTGCAAGTTACTAAGGAGTTTAGGCTGTTCTTCAAAAATGGAGAAAAGTCAGATTTGTTTGGCTTTACAAATAGTGATTATACAAGAGATTCTGATAATTGAAAAAGCACATTTGGGTATGTTTTCATGTTGGGAACAGGAGCTGTTTCATGGTCATTAAAGAAGCAGCCAATCGTCGCATTGTCAATCATTGAAGTTGAATTTGTTGCAGCAACAACTTGTGCTTGTCAAGCTATTTGGCTGAAGAAGATTCTTGAAGAGCTGCAGTTCAAAGAAGATGGGCCTACTCTTATTTACTGTGACAACAGTTCAACAATAAAGCTCTCAAAGAATCCTATTCTACATGGTCGAAGCAAGCATATAGATGTGAAGTATCATTTCTTGAGGGATTTCATGAATGATGGAGTTATTAATCTGGTTTATTGCAAAAGTGAAGATTAGATTGCTGATATTCTAACAAAGCTTCTCAAATTTCTAGCATTTCAAAAGCTTAGGGAGCTACTTGGTGTTTGCAGTTCAAAGGACTTTATCTAAGGGATGGCGCTTCAAAGTTTGAGTCTTATTAAATTGATGTTATGTCTGGAACATCAGTTTATGGGAGGGTTTGTTGAATAAATTAGTAGCAGCATGTTAAAATGTGTTGATTTGGGTTGTTCTAGTCTTTAGGAGTTCAGTAGTTTGTTTCTATTTGTTACCTAGTTTGTAGGAGTTGTTTAGCATGTTAGTGGTGCCTATTTTTGTGTTTGTAACCGTTTGTTTTTAGCCTATATTATGGCCATTTCCTTATCAATGAAGTAGTAGAGTTTCAGTCCAACTCTGTTTCCCTTTGTTTTAGTTTTTCGTTTTCTTCTTCCTTTTTACATCAGCTACTGATATGTACGCACCCACCCCAGAGAGAGAGAGAGAGAGAGAGAGACTTTTTGTTTTTAATTGATTGAGAGGAGGGTGTTTTTGGTTTTTTAACTTTGTGCCATTTAAACAAAACTCACATGTAAATCATGTGCTATAAACTTCCATCCAATAACAGTAAAATTAATGTTGAGGTGCAAAGTGTAATAAAGGTTATAGTTTATGGTGCAAAATGTGTATTCGAATATTTTAGGGTGCAAAGTGTAATTTAGGGTAAAGTTTGGGGTGGTAAAGTGTAATTTCTCCAAAATTTTATGAAAAAAGAAAAAAAAAGAAAAATACTAATTCTCATCAAAGTAGTATTAAAACTTTCTTAAAATAGTCTTTTAAAAAAAACCTTAAGGGCATAAGTTAACTGGTTAACCAGGCTCTTTAATTCAATACGGGACAAATTGGACTTTCGTGTTACTTATGCTATAGTTTTACACTGTTTTTTAATTTTTTTATTGCAGTTGAAGGAAGACAAAGGAAGGGAAAAAAAAAGTAGGGTAAAAGGAAGGAGAAATAAAAGGAGAAAGAAAATATTTATTTCTATTATGTTTGGAAATAGAAGGGGGAAGAGAAAAGAAAAATGTATGTTTTTCACTTTTGTTGTCCCCCACAAATTTGAGATAGGGATGAATTTTATGCCTAAAAATGTAATTTTTGAGTCATGAAAAGTCAAATATGTTAGGCTCCATTTTTCATTAAATTCTTTATCTTTATTTATGCTCATTAGTTGTATATGAATCAAGTTGTTTATGAAAAGCTTGATCTCCACTTGGAAAAATGTTTGTGTATGTTTGTTTGTTTAGTAAACAAGCTAAGCTCAAGTCTAAGTTTAGGCTTGACTATTATTTGAGCCAAGCTCAATCACAAAAATATGTTCGGAAACAAACTTGTGATCATGAGATGATTTAACTATCTTTTATATTATATTTTTACATGTATACTTGTCTAAGAATATAATTATAAAGACTTGAAATTAGACTATATAAGTTTGTAAATAAGTTCATATGATATCAAATTATTATCTACAGTTTATTGATAATATAAGTAAGGCTAATATATTATTTTGGTCCCTAAAATTTACCAAAATTTTGTTTTTCGTCCCTAAATTTTAAAAAATTCTTTTTCGTCCCTAAACTTTGTAAAGTGATTTTTTTTTTCTTTAGTAATTTAGAAACAAAAATAGGGACAAAAAAGGAATTTTATTTTAAATAGTTTAAGGATAATTTTTTTTTTTTAAAGTTTAAGGACATAAATTGAAAAACTTCCAATAGTTTAGAGACAAAAAAATGAACTTTCAATAATTTAGGGGCAAAAAACCAACTTTTTAAAAGTCTATGAACAAATAAAAATATACTTTTGGTAAATTTTTGTGACCAAAATAATATTTTAGCCTATAAATAATCTATTCGTAGTAAAACTTCTTAGATTTGTAAAGCGGTAAAAATTTAGTCATGGTTTTACTAAATATAAGAATAGAATAATTTAATTAAGTAACTCGTGAATAAGCTTAAGCTTGCTTAACAAAAAAAGGAACCAAACTTGAACATCTAATATTGTTTAGTGATAAACTTGAGCCCGCCTTGTGTTCAAAATAAACTTAAATAAATAAGCCTAAACTTTTAAAATACTCTCCTTGACTTGGCTCATTTATAGCCCTATGCCCAATTTAGGCAGATTACAAAATGTGAGCCACGTTACTTAGCTCTCTATCCTTTTTCTTTTTCCCTCACATCAAACAATTAGAGAAAATCACACTCATTCAAAATTCAAATTTGTAAAGCCACTTTTTTGAAAAAAATTAAAATAAAATAAGCTTTTATTAAATTGTACGAAATTCTGTCAACATGGATTAAGTACTCATTACTAATAGTTAAGAAAAAATGATGTTAAAGGATACAATACACTGCAGCTGTGGTGATAAAATGCAATTAACTTTTAAATAGAAAATGAACACAAATTTAAATTTGGAATTTTCTTTTCACTAATTATGACGAATTTTGGTGGGAATGTGGATATGAAAAAAATTAAAAAAAATTTAGTTAATTAACAAATTTAAAATTAGTTTTTTTTTTTTTTTTTGCAAAAATATATTTTTAATCTCTACATTTTAGGCCAATTCCCGTTTTGGTCCCTACTTTTTTGGAGCACCTATGTTGGTTCCTAAAAATTGAAAAGAGTTACTATTTTGGTCCCTACTATCTTAGTAATGGAAATTGTCTACGTGGTACACGGAATGCACTGTTGACAAGTTAGATGCTGACGTGATCAATAAAATAATAATAAAAATTTTTATTTGGTATTTAAAAATGCCATGTCAGCAAAATTTAAACAAAAAATAAATTAATTTAAAAAACAGCCCTTAAATCTAATTAAATTAAATAATTTTTTTTGGGAAAAAACATAAGAACATCTTCTTCCCCAAATAAAGACATATCCAAATTATCCAATCGGCCAACCCTTTGTTCCAACAAGTAATAATCTTTTGGCAAGCTCTCTATCTCATTCACTAGCCATGTTTCATCATCAACAACAACAATAGTAGGTGCAAACAATTGAAGCTGTAGATGAGAAGCCACAGATTTTTCAATCCCTAGATGATAAACCTAGCTCAATTTGCTCAAAGCCCCAATTTTCTCAAACTCAAGCAAAATCATCAAATCATAAAGCCTAGCCACACCTCGAAATCTCCGAAGACCAACAATAGCCACACCCCGAAATTCTCCATACTTTTTCTTGTTTTTCTTCCCTAAGATCCATGGCCAAAATCGCCATGGTTTTTCTTGTTCTTCTTCCCTAAGACGGCAAAAAACCCATCTTCCCCACAAACCCAGGTCAAGAACCCATCTTTTGTAAAGACCCATGGTTGGAAAACCTTTTTTCCCCACAAACCCATGGCCAAAAATCGATGATGTGAACTCTCTCTATCTCATGATTGAATCCCATGGCCGAAACCCATGGCTGAATCACATCCCATCAATTGAACTCTCTCTCTCTCTCTCTCTCTCTCTCTCTCTCTAAATCCATGGTCGAAACCCATGGCCACACCCCCATCAGTTGCTGATATTTGATTTGGGTCTTTGTTGTTTGGTTAAAATATTTGATTTATGGTTATAAACGTTTGAGTGGGTATTGGTGTTTATGGAGCAGTTTGGTTGTGTTTTGTTTGGGTGGGTAATGTTTTTGAGATAATTTGTGATTTGGGTTTTAGTTTTTGAGGTTGCATGAGGCATTGTGTTTTGGGTTTGGGTTCAAGTTTAGCATTAATGTTTTCTAGAAAATGGTTCATTTTTCAAAGAGCATTTTCTAGAAAACTGTCTCATTTTCTAGTGTTTGGTAATGACCTTGAAAATAAGCTTGAGAATGTTTTCTGGTGTTTGGTATGCAATTTAAAAAAAATATTTCTTGTATAATTTAAAACATGTATATTATGTAAACTAACTAATGTAATTATTATAAATAAAAAACCAAGAATGAATTGGGCTTTCATACTAAAATTTTGACAATAGATACAATCAAAATTAATTAGTTGTCAAATTTCCATGATCTTTACTACTCATCTTGCTCATATATATAAACAGTAATGTACGTGTACACACACACACACACACACACACACACATATCAACCATTTGTCTATATATATATATATATATATATATATATATAAATTTGACAGGGGAATACATTTTCAATAAGTATAAATAACAATAACTTTTAATTGTCTACTCTTTTTGTTGGTATACTAATTGTCTACTATGGTCAACCACAAGTCTTCAATATTACTCTAAATTATGTATTTACATAATGTACTGTATAATATATCATCACTGCATAGTATCTGCCAACAAAAAAAGTATTTGCCAACAAATGCAATTTTCCTAAACAATTATCATTCATTATATAACAATATTATTAGTCCACGGTAAAGATTGTCCCATGTAAAAGCAATTTAGAGTAATATAGGTACTATGTTTAAAATTTTCATCTTTTACTTCATTCATTCTTTCTTCTTCTTCTTTTTTTATTTTTTTGCACTTTATGTACGAAAAAGAAGTAACTTCTGCCTGGAATCCATCAAACGGAAAATTTCTTAGAGAAAAAAGAAAATCGAGCTTGAAATTCAAAGCAAAGAATTGGGATTTTGGTAGAGAGGAATGAAATAATTACCACTGCAAATTTGTTCTCCTTTGCAAGTCGGAGCTATTGACCGATCAGTGAAGGAAAAAAAAAATCTAATTAGAGAATTGTGTTACAGAGAGGAAGAGAAACATGGAGAAAAGAGAGAAGAGAGACAGTTAGAGAGAGAGATCTATGGGAAGAGAAGAGACCAGAGTTAGTGACAGTGAGGGTGTGAGGAGAGAAAAAGCAAAGGGAAGAGAGAAAAAGTGAGAAAACTTACCATGAGAGAGAGAAGGCGCCAAAAAATTATGTTTCCCACGGCTATAGACGAAGATAATATTTATAGGAGATGCAACGCGTGAGAGAGAGATTGTTTTCCAAAAAAAAAATTTGGAAAACAACCTATAGAAAATAAGCCTTATTTTTATTAGGGTTTTCCATTGACCAAAAATAGTTTTTCATTGACCAAGTTTTTTTTTGAGTATGTTCTTCTATGTTTGTGTTTATGTTTAACACGCTCCCAGATCTAAATTTATATTTGTTTTGGTTTTTAATTATATTTTTTTTGTTTTTTGTATTTCTTTAAAACAAGGGTGATGTTATGTAGAGTGTAAGGGGTTCAAATGAACCCCCTGAGCTAACAATTTTTTTTATAATATATAAGATTTTTAATTTTAATTTTTGATTTGTCCCTCTTAAAATGAAAATTTGAATACCCTGACCCTAAATTTTTTTTTTTAGTACAATTAAAATAAGCTTAAATATGATCTTCTTAACAATATTTTGGTCTTTTTAAACATACAAAAAAAGCCTAAAAAAAAAAAAATCATCTTAAACCTAAAAAAAAAAGCCTATTTAGATCTTAACAAATTTGAAATAAACTAATAGAAAATTCTTAGTTTACATTGTCTCTAAACAAATGTGTATTGTACATTTTTTGCAAATTTGTATAATATTGCACACATTTGTTTAGTCTACAATATAAATCTTACATTAATAGTACAATATTAAAATATCATTGTCCTAAACTAATATATAAAAGTATTTTAAATAGTAACAACTAAAGTTCACTTAATGAAAATAATTAATATGTTCATTGTATTAAGAAATAATGTGCTAAATGAACTTATAGTTTATTTTTTATTCTTTTACTCATGCATACTATGGGCAAATTTGTAATAAGAAATCTTTGTAAAGCGCAAAATTCATCTTCTTATTGACCAAAAAAAAAAAAAAATCCTGAAGCTGCCACTGCTTTAAAATTAACATGTTTAATTTTTTTTTCTTCCAAATTAGATGATTTAATTGATTTTATTTTACTAGCCACGTTAGTATTTAACTTGTCAACAATAAACTCGTTAGTATCTAACTTGTCAATAGTGCACTCTATCTGCAACGTAGATAATTTCTGTTATTGAGATGATGGTAGGGACTAAAATGATAACGATTTTTGATTTTGAGAGACTAACATAGGCAATCCAAAACAGTAAAGACTGAAACGGGAATTGGCTCAAAATGTATCGACTAAAAATGCATTTTTACCTATTTTATTTATTTATTTAAAGGTGTGGTTTTTTTTTTTTTTTTTTTTTGAGGAACTTAAGAGGCTGTTTGGTTCACTAGTTTTCATGACTCAATTCTTTATTTCCATAACTCAATTCTCAAAAATGGTGGGACCCATAGCAAAATACTCGTTTGCCTGCACAATTTCTTTGTTTTCATAACTCTGTTTCCAACACTCAATTCTCTACTTTATGAGTTATGAGTTGTGGAAACTGAAAACAACTTTTGGCTGTTTTCAGTTTCAATTCTCTGTTTTCAATGGCAAACTTGTAAATAACACTACATGAGGGACCCACTGTCAGACTTTTAGACGCAACTTTTGACCCTTTTTTTTTTTTCTTCTTTCTTTACTCGGTTCAGTGCGTGCCTTTCTTCTTCTTCTTCTTTTCTTTTTCCTTTCACACTAGCTTCTTCTTCTTCTTCTTCTTCCTTCACTGGGTGGGTTTCTTTTTTTTTCTTTCTTTACTAGGTTCAGTGCGTGCCTTTCTTCTTCTTTTTTTTCTTTTTCCTTTCACACTAGCTTCTTCTTCTTCTTCTTCTTCTTCCTTCACTGGGTGGGTTTCTTTTTTTTTCTTTCTTTACTAGGTTCAGTGCGTGCCTTTCTTCTTCTTTTTTTTCTTTTTCCTTTCACACTAGCTTCTTGTTCTTCTTTCTTCACTGGGTTCGGTAATTTGATCTGGGTTTCTTTTTTTTTTTTTCTTTTTTTTTTTTTTTTTCTTCTTCTTCTTCTTCTTCTTCTTCTTCTTCTTTCACTGGGTTCAGTGATCTGATCTAGGTTTTTTTTATTCAGCTTTTTTTATTCTTTTTCACTGGGTTCGGTGATATTGGAAAAAAAAAAAAAAAAAAAAAAAAAAAAACTGCACCAGTGACAGGTATGGGGCCCACAAATAGTGTGAAAAATATTGAGTGATGACATTTTAGTGATGTGGCCAAACGGGTATTAATTTTAGAGTGATGGGTGATGAGTGATGAATAATGAGTGATGAGTGATGAAAATTGAGTGACGGAAATTAAGTGATGAAAAATGGGGAGCCAAACAGCCTCTAAAGGTGTGGGTTTTCAACACGGTAATTGTGACATATGCTACTTTAACGCATAGTTTCAAGCACCAATGAAATCAGGGCACGTGGTACATGATCCGAACTTCCAGTAATTACTTCTTGTGGATTGTGGTGCCAGTAATTGGACTACGTGTTACTCGCTACTCGCTGTCTCGCTCTAATGCAACGTTTATAAGGGGGTGTTTGCTAGATGTTTTCAAACAATAATTTTTAATTTTTAAACAACATTATATATATTTTCACACACTTTTTTACTTACATATATTTTCACACATATTTTCAAATAACAATTTTCAGTTTTTAAGTGCATGCAACAAACACCCCTAACTTCTTGTAGAACACGTGTTTTTTTACTTTATTTTCTTTAGAAGTAAAAAATAAAAAATTGAGTTGATATAGAAGTTTCCAAAAACCACATTACCTCAGTTAAAAAAAAAAAAAAAAACAACAACAATACCATCACCATTCACCACAAAGCCCCTGCTAACTGCTCAGGTTTCAGGCTTACGTAACTGAACCTATCATAATGCGAAAAATGTTATGTTCATAATATTTTCATAATAAATTATAGGTGGCAAGTTTTTATTTGCTATTATAGGTGGGTAAAAAAGTAATTTAAGTTGTGAATTCAAATTAGAACCAATAATAACTTATCATTTATGATTTGTTGTAAAAGTGTTGTGAAAATGTTATGAATGTAGCACCTCTCAGCACAATGCTTTAAGGTTTTTTTTTTTGCATAATTGGCTAAATGTTTAGTGTTAAGTCAATGTGAGTAATGCATTCTTATGACACATGTATCATAGGATTTAACTATAGTTATTAGAAACCTACCAAAAACAAACACACACGCAAGGGAGAAGGAAAGGGGTTTTAACACAAAGACACATCATAACTCCACTTAAAAGCCATGGTAACTTTTAAGAGAGGGTGGGGCAAGTTATACTACACACAACACACTCTCTTAAGCAATGTGAGACAATTATCCATTCTTTTTTTTGAGAAACAAACACACACACACACACACACACACACACACACACACAAGGGAGAAGGAAATGGGTTCTAACATAAAAGCACACCACAACTCCACTCAAAACCATTGAATCATGTAAACATTTGGGTTGGTATAAAAAAAAAAATCAAGTTTCCCAAAAAACAAAAAAAAAAAAACCCCCAAAATTTTTTTTTGGTTGGTTTTCAAAAAGACCACTTATAAACGTGGCTAAAACTATATGCACTAAAATAAGTGTATTTGTTTTTTAATATATATACACATATACATATATGTCAACTAGTTTGGTTTAGTGGTTGATTTTCAAAACTACAGCCAACAATCAAACCACTGACATTAATTTTGGCAAAAAACAAAGGGACAAAATTTAGGTACAATATCTTAAGTATTGTTCCTTAAGTTCCATTCTTAAAATTCAACCATGTGGCTACTTAACTACAAAATACACTTCTATCCCATGAGAAAAAATTTACATGGCAGAATCTTAAGAGGGGAACCTAAAAAACAACACATAGGTATTGTACCTAAGTCTTGCCCAAAAAAGAAGAACCAACAAACAAGCTAAAACTAGTCGGCTGCTACCAAAGTTGGTTGACTTAGGGTCCGTTTGGATATAACTTATTTTGCTAAAAACTGAAAACACTGTAACAAAATAATTTTTAAATGTGTGAATAGTACCGTAGGACCTATTTTTAATGAAAAAGTTGCTGAAAAGTGGAGTTTGTGGGTTCTGTGAACAGTGCACGGGACCCACTGATGTGGTTGAAAATGAGTTGAAAAGTCAAATAGTGCGGCTACTGTTTATGAACAGTAGCCGCACAAGGTTATTTGCTCCTGAAATGCGTGAAAAAAAAAAGGTGTAAAATGTGCAAACGCACAAACGTGGACGCAGTTTCAGTGAATCCAAACACATACTTAATGTAGTTCTACTTACTTCGATTGGCATAGGAACAACACTAAATTTAATGGTTGAACCAATGAACTATCATACCATTCTTTTTCTGGATTTAACCTCATTTAAAATTAATATGTGAAATGCACAATGAATAGGTCCTAATTCTTCAATAATGGAGGCTGCTAATTCGAGGTTGGGTTCCTATGCTTGGAAGAGCATCCTTAGGGGGAGGGATATAATTAAAAGGGGGGCAATTTGGAGGATTGGAAGGGGGGGAAAAATCAATATATGGCAGCAACGTTGGCTGCCAAGAAAGCACCCTCCAAGGCTGCCGATATGTCCATTGGAGAGTTTTGAAAATTGCACGGTGGACCTGCTCATAGACCAAAACACAAGAACATGGAACGAGGGGCTGATTGATGGTTTATTTGTGGAAGAGGATGCTGAGTTGATCAAGAGGATTCCTCTTAGCTGAGCTGCAAATGAGGATTCTTTGTATTGGCCATACTCCACATCGGGTCAATACACTTGCAAGTCCGGGTATATGTTCCTTAAACAAGAATCAGAAATGGAAGCAAGCCAACAAGCCCCTCCAATTCATGACAAACAGCTCTGGAAGAAGATTTGGCAGCTGCAAGTTCCTCCAAAAATTAAAAAATTTCTTTGGCATGCGTGTCAGAATGTTCTTCCTACAAAACATGCGTTGTTGAAGAGGAAAGTGACAGCTGATCCGATCTGTGAGAGGTGTCGTTCTGCAGTGGAGGAGTCTGTGCACGCTGTCTAGTCTTGCCCGGAGTTGGGAGAGGTTTGGGATGTGGGTGAAGAGTGGTGCTTCAGGTCTGAGTTGGAGTTTACTGACGTGAAAGAATTGCTGTCTTGGATGATTGCAGAAGGTAAATCAATTGAGCTATTTGCTTTCACGGCTTGGATGGTGTGGACTCAAAGAAACAAAATACGGGCCACCCAACAAGCTATTCCGCTTCATCAGGTGGCTGAACAAGCAAAACAAAAACTGAATCAGTTCAGAGCTGATTGGCGGAATCCTGGAGTGCAGGTCACGGACAGAAACGTTGGAGGCTCTAATTGGTTATGTCCGCAAGATGGTTGGGTGAAAGCAAACTTTGATGGAGCTGTTTTCAGTGAGTTAAATCAGTCCGGAGTTGGGGTGGTAATCCGGGACAATAATGGTGCTGTGCTGGTTTCCTGTTCAGAAAAACTTCATCATGCATACAAACCTGTCGAGGTTGAGGCACTGGCTGCCTTGAAGGCAGCCTCTCTTGCACGTGAACTGGGCTTTCGAAATGTGATTCTTGAAGGTGACTCTCTCTGTCTGATCAAAGCATTGAAGTCAGCAGAGGATAGCCTTTCTCCAATAGGTCTGCTGGTAGACGATGTGAAACGGGTTGCTAGGAGTTTTGAAAGATTGGTGTATTCTCATGTTAAGAGAAACGGCAATAGCGTAGCTCATAGTCTGGCGAAAAATGCATTACGCATACCAGATTCACAAGTATGGATGGAAGATGTCCCATCGCATATTACTTCGATTTTAGATTTGGATGTAATAGTTTCAAGTTGAAATAAAATGAGTCAGCTTCTTTCTCAAAAAAAAAAAAAAAGTAGGTGCTATTCCAATATATAAAGTGTTGATCATGTGAACATTACATAAAGCTCGTAATACATATATAGTATTGTCAAAAAATTTATGACAGGTTTGATCAATTAAAGGTTCACTTTTTGCTATGAAGTTTTTCCATTCATCTTATTCTCTTATTTACAGGGAAAAAAGGGTACTAAATAGTAAAGATGCGCTTTAGAATCTATGGAGCAATTATCAATTGTTGTAGAGTTAAACACTTCGGCAATTTTGTTTTGTTTTATTTTTTCTTTGGGGGTGGGGTTTGAACCCTTTCCTACAAATTAATAACTATATATATATATATATATAGTTTCTAATTTTTTTTTTTTTTAAACCATTAGAATTTAAAGCTATATTTTCAAACAATACATCCATTGACAAATTGTTAAAATTAAAATGTACAATAAAACGCACGATATTATCCAAACTTCAAACTCTAAAAGTCTAAACCCATTTTTTGAGGTACGTGGAAAATTATGTAAAATAATTTGTGTAACAAATTTAACTCAAAAGTGGAAATATAGGTGTCAGTATGAAATTACTTCTACTCTAAACAGTAAAAGTCAAAAGAGCTTTTGCCTTCTCCTTTCCCTTTTCCTTTTGTTACTCCATCAAATCTTACTTTGACCCTTATCACCCCTCAAAGCCATAGAAACATAGACAACTATGTTTGCATTTGGATACCGTTTATTTTACTGAAAACTTATTACTGAAAATATTGTAGCAAAATATTTTTTACTGCTACAAATTACTATTCACCTGTTTTTATCACTTGGCTGGTCCATGAACAATGCCATGAACCAGCCAAAAAAAAACACAAGGGAAACAAACGCAAATGCAGCCGCTCTACTCAAATGGACCCTATGTATTAGTTGTTTTCAAGGCTTTAACCCATACTCATTTATTAAAAGCCATAGTCTTCACCCAAGCATACTATAATAGGAGCACCCAATCTACATCCCCACATATTTCAGTTCAGCCCTTTCAAATCCTCTTAATTTCTTTATTGAAAGGGATGAAATAAAAATAGATGCTCGGGGTTGATTTTATGATACGGATTTATTTTTAACAAAAACACTAAAAGCAATTTTTATTAAAATTTTTAATAGTTATTATATATTTTAATTTTGTAATTGTACCCCCTTCTCCTCAATAAGCTTAGCTAACTTCATTCAAATAGCAACTATCCAACTCAAAAACTTAACAAAAACAATAAAAGCATTCACAATGGTGATTGTATTTTAGCAAAAAAAAACTATTTTACCATCAAAGAACCAAAAAATCATGTGTTATTAGAGAAGCTAAAGCTAAATTGTTTTCAACTATAGTCAACTGATATTTATTTTATTAAGATTATATCTCTTCATTCAATTTAAAAACACAAATTCTCTTTCTTCCTTTATTATTTTAATGAGTTTTTTTTTTATATTATTTTAAATGAAGTGTAAAAAAAATAGAACATTTAATATTGGATGTATTGTAAAGTGAGGTGGTAAAATAAATAAAGTAGTTTTTTGAGATACTAAAACCTAAAATTTTTAGCACCGCCACTAGTAAATGATTGCATCTTAATGTATTTAGAAACAATGATTTTGTGTATTTATAATTTTTTTAATACTATATAAATGCTTTTTTTTTTTTTTTTTTTACTCCGGCCCCTGCTAGCTTAAAATCCTGGGTCTGTCCTTGTGTATATAGTATAAGATCAATTAAAACGTATTATTTTTTTCATGGATGGTTTCTCGGGGTACAACGAAATCAAGATGGCTCCCAAAGATATGACCAAAACCACTTTCACTACCGAATGAGGAATCTATTGTTATACGGTGATGCCGTTTGGCCTCAAGAATGCTAGGGCAACCTACCAAACGATGGCTACAGCCTTGTTACATGATATGATGCATGATGAGGTAGAAGTGTATGTCAATGATATGATAGTGAAATCCAAGGATAGAGGAAGCCACACGATGAACTTGAGGAAGTTCTTTGAGAGGATTAAAGAGTATAGGCTAAGATTGAACCCACAAAAGTGTACTTTCGGAGTAACCACCGGAAAATTGCTAGGCTTCCTAGTGAGTGATAGAGGGATAGAAGTTGGCTCATCCAAAATCAAAGCCATATTGGAAATGCCTCCACCAAAACGTGAGAAAGAGATAAGGGGTTTCTTGGGTCGATTACAATACATTAGTCAATTCATTGCCAAGCTCACCTCTACTTGTGAGCCCATCTTTAAAGTCCTAAGGAAGAATGAACCACATACATGGAACGATGAGTGCCAAAAAGCCTTTGAACTTATCAAGGAATATCTCCTCCACCTACCTATCCTAGTGCCTTCGCAACATGGAAAACCCTTACTCCGATACCTCTCTATCGTACGGGATGCGGTTAAAAGTATGCTTGCACAAGAAGAAAATGACAAGAATGAAAGGGCCATATACTATTTGAGCAAGAAGTTCCATGATTATGAGACTAGGTACACTCCCATAGAAAAGTCATGCTTTGCACTTGTTTGGGCCGTACAGAAATTGAGACATATCATCTTACCTTTCCAAATATAGGCGGTAGCAAGAATGGACCCATTGAAGTATCTCTTTGAGAACCCGCCTTGAGTGGAAGATTGTCAAGATGGTTGATCTTATTGACAGAATTTGATTTGAAGTATGTGACTAGGAAAACTATCAAAGGAAGCGTCATGTCAGATTTTTGTGTTGAGAATCCTATAGAGGGGGAAGATGGTAAAGAAGACTTTCCAAATGAGGACATTTTGGATATTGAGTAAGGGACGTGGAAGATGTACTTTGACGAAGCTATAAACCAATATGGGAATGGGATAGGAATACTCTTGATCACTCTCGAGGAATCCCATATACCTTTGGCAATCAAGTTGAACTTCGAAGCAACTAATAACATGGCTGAATATGAGGCTTGTATTGCTGGAATGGAAGCTCTTCGAGAGTTGAGGGTAAAGGAGGCAAAGTCTTTAGAGATCCAACTTTGGTTATAGCCCAAGTACAAAAGTTATGGAAGGTAAAAGAGGAACACTTTAAGCCTTATCAACAATACTTGGAGGACTTGACCAAGACCTTTGACAAGATTGAATACACAATCATCCCTAGAGCTTAAAATCAATTTGCGGATGCCTTGGCTACCTTAGCCTCCATGGTTGAAATACCCGAGGGAGTGTGGACACGACCCTTGGAGATTAAGCAAAGTTATGAGGAGGTACACAAAGGGGAGACTGAAGCTTCAATAATGACCATAGAGGAAGAGGAAGTTCCATGGTACTATGACATCATGAAGTTCTCGGAACTAAGGGCATATCCAGATGGTGCCAACAAAAGAGAACGTCGTTCCATTAAGATGCTGGCAACACAATATATCCTATATGGAGGACAACTCTATAGAAGGTCCTACGATGGTATACATCTTTGTTGCTTGAGGAAGGAAGAAGCCGAGAGGGTAATGGAGGAAGTCCATCAAGGGATTTGTGGCCCTCATATGAATGGAAGAATGTTAGCCAAGAAAATCCTAAGGATGAGGTACTACTGGAATACAATGGAGACCGATTATGTGGACTATGTGAAGAGTTGCCATGATTGTCAGACGCATCGCCAACTTGAACCATGTACCGCCTAGTGAATTGTATAGCATGACTTCTCCATGGTCACTCTTGGTTTGATGCATAGATGTGATTGGGAGGATAACTCCTAAGGCTTCAAATGGGCATGAATACATTTTAGTGGCAATTGACTATTTCACCAAGTGGGTGGAGGCAGCCTCCTACTCCGTATTGAAGGCAAAGCATGTGGCTCGGTTCTTAGAAAACAACATCATATGCCGGTTTGGGGTGCCCAAAGAGATCATTTCTAATAACGGTTCCCACTTTGAGGGGGAGGTTCAAAGGATCATGGAGTTGTACAACATTGAGCATCACAAGTCTTTACCGTATCGACCACAAGCTAATGGTGCCGTAGAAGCAATAAGAATGTGAAGAACACCCTAGCCAAGATGGTAATGACATACAAAGATTGGGCTGAGAAGCTTCCATTTGCCTTATGGGGTTATAGAACTTCTATCTGTGCATCGACTGGGGCAACACCTTACTCTTTGGTTTATGGTAGTGAGGCGGTGCTTCCTATTGAGGTGGAGATACAATCTTTGAGGGTATTGGTGGAAACCAAAGTCCTGGAAAAGGATTAGGCTAAGGCAAGATACGAACAATTGGCTTTGATAGATGAGAAAAGGGCTAGGGCACAACATCATGCACAAGGGTACCAAAAAAGGATTGTGTTAGGACATATGTGAATCATGTTAAGAACATATGTCATTTTACTTGCAATTGGGTAGATCTAGGATGGTTTAAGTCTTCAAGAAACATGTTGTTCAAGTCAAGAGTTAAAGCCATGCAAATCTGTCCAAGAAACAAGTGAAGAAGTGCTGTATTTTAAAGCTCGACAACTTGTATCTATCGAGGTTTAAAAGGCAAATTTAGCCCGATGCTTGACAGCTGCTCGACAGATACCCTATCTATTGAGATTTACGAAAATCAGTTTTTCAGATTTGATTTCACGCATATCCATGTGTATGTGTTTAGGTTTTCTTTTCTCTCAACCCTAAACATATATAAGGATTATTTTAAGAGCCATCAAAAGGTTGTTGCACTTGTTATTGCAAGCATATTATGATCGAGACATATGCCCTAGTTCATCTTTCTCTTGAAGAAACTGCTGCGTTTGTATGCCGTAGGGTTTTGTAACCAAGAAATTTCTTGATCTTCATCGTGTGGATGAACTAAAGAACTTTGCAGCCAACATCCTTTTCAAGTTAGTGTGTTAGTCACATACTTGGATCCATGCATCGGTCGGTTAGTCACGTACTGGGAGCCGTGTGTTGAAAAGGAAAGACTGTCACTACATTACAAATCCAATTGGGTATTGGAGTAAGGTTTCAATTGTAGGTTGGTATAAGGTACTGGAATTCCTTTACTTGTAACTGCTTTTTTTGATAATAGTGGATTCTCAGGAATGGTGACCTTAAATTCATCCAGTGGGGTTTTTGCCTTGGAGGTTTTCCCCATTCGTAAACAAATCACCATGTTAACTTTATTTTCCACTGCATTTAACTTAGTTGGTGATTTGTTTGTGCTACCACGCGTATTGCATGTTAATTAACTTAATTAATTCACTTAACTAATTAATTTGTTAATTTATCATAAGGGGTCAATACATTCTTGGCCTATCAGATTGCTGGAACATTTAACAAGAAAGTGAAACTGAGAAACCTTAAAGAATGGGACCCGGTCCTAAAGATGCTTAGAGATGAAACTTTTGACCCAAGAGGAAAGATGAAGACAAAGTGGTCTAGGCCTTTTATCATTAAGAAGATCATGTCTTGAGGGGCTACAAGGATCACAAATTTGGATGGGGAAGAGATGCTTCACCCAATCAACATGGATAGACTCCGGAAATACAATATCTAAATTTTTTTTTTTTTTAAAAAGACTGCTAGGTTGAAAACCCAAAATGGCAGCCTAGGAAAAAGTTAGGGCAAGAAAACCCCGCTAGATGAAAACCAAAAAGGGCAATCTAGGCAAAAGTTAGGGGAAAAAACCATAGGCATGACGAAAATTCCCAAAGGGACGTCATGGGCAAAAATTACATGGCAAAGGAAAAAGGAAAAAAAAATGAGATGACAATAAGCAAAGATAATAAAAATGTGATTCTCATATTGCTCAAATTAAAGGATAATAAGATTGTTTTCATGGGGGATTTGGAATATTCCAATCCTTTATTAAATTCAAAACAAAAACATGAGAATCATAAAAGTGTAGAAAAGTAAAATATGGGGCCCATTAAGGTGGTCACTCAGTCCTCCTTGCTTTCTTGCTAGTCTTCATGTAAGCTTTTTCATCCCTCAGAATCCACATCATGTCATCCTCCAACAATTGCTTGTACCTCACAGTGGGATAGATTTATTAAAGAGGGACAATGTCTTTTGTCACCTTACAGTGTGGCCAAGCCTCACTAATCCTACCCAAGATCCTATTAGTAAACATCTCAGTGTGGAAGACACCTTCATCATCAGGGGCTCCTTGACGTTCCCCAAATTGCCTTGAGATACGACAAGTGGAGTAGTATGAGTAGCAACGAAGTCCAACTAAGGTCACACAGCAGTCCTTTCAGTAACTATGGACCATGCTTGAGATGTGCCACCACTCCACGACCCACTGAATGTCGATCTCCTTAAGGTGAACCATAAACTCCATGTACGCCTTGAAGCTCATGTCATTTTGATGAAGCCGGCGGTCCTTAAGATGCCTATGGAGGTGGGTGCTGAAAGGTACGGTGGGAGGTTGAAGCAAGCAAAGTCTCTCTTGTAGCCATATTTGGAAAAAAGAAAAAAAAGAAAAAAGAAGAGAGAGCATGAGTGAGAAAAAAAAAATAATGATGGAAAGACGATATAAGGTGCCTCGATGGGTTGAAAATTGAAAGGTAACCCATGCAAAAATTAGAGGGATCCCTCTAGGTTGAGAACCTAGGCAAAAGTTAGGGATTATACCTATAGGAGAAGAGGACTACCCGCAAAGAAGCTTGCTTCCTTCCTATGAAAGGCATCCAAACCATTGAGGGTCTCCGCCAAGATCAAGCCCACCGGGTTACCTCTCTTTAGCTCATAAGCCACCATGCACATCTGAAGGTCCATACAATATGACTTTTGAACCAAGAAATATCTTGCAAAAGCACATAAGCAAAAGGCACGAAGAAAGTATGAACGTGGCCTTTCACCCACAGGAAGGGCCTAATTGAAAAAGTACTCAAGAACCAACCTAAAGTTGAGCTTGCCAAAGACACATCGCCTATTTGCCGTGATGGAAAGGATGCCCAACACAACTTGCTACAAGGAGGGAAGGTCCCCGCCTATGGTTGGGAAGATGAGATCGTCAATCTTCGGTTCACCCATGATGGCGCCAAATTCTTCGATAATGGGGCATAGTTCTATTCCATTGAAGTGGAAAACATGCCGAGAAGGAAACCAATAATTGGCAGTAGTATGAAGAAGAGGCTCATCCACCCTATTTGATGGTATGGGAAGACACAAGAAAGACCATAAGGGGTGATGGAATCCTTGAAATCGGGACCAAGCCTCCTAATCCAAGCCGAGACAACAAGTGGAAAGTTTTCTGCCATTGGGGGACCTCAAAAAAGGGCTTTCTGGGTTGAAAATACGTTGGTGAGGGTTTTAGACTCAAATGGCTACTTTTATACTTAAGTAAGTCGGTTAGGGTTTTTTTTTTTTAAACACGGCCCACATATGCAAGTTAACCCTGCATATGCAAAGTCAAAGATGCATATGCAAGCCCATCCCCACATACGCATGGCACTTGGCAGAAGCTCATTCTCCCCTGTTTTGAGCATAGTTTTCACTTCAAGGCATTCCTAGGATTCCTACAACCTAAGGGATCATCCAAGACATATTCCAAGCACAAGATTTCAAGCATCCAAGAAGCAAAGTTGTATAGAAACATACAATTAGTCATATATCTTGTAAATTAAGTGCTAAGTCCTAATTAAAAGCATAAATGTAAAAAGATCTTTTTAAGTACAGTCCTTTGTCTCAAACTAAATCCAAGTGTTTGCTAAAGAAAATAAAAACAACAAAAGCAACAAAAAGAGAAAAAGTTGTGTTGTGTGCATATATGTTTTGACTGCAAGTAATCAATGGTGTCGCCTCTTCCTTGACTGATAGCTAGAAGTCGCCTCTGAATCCTCCTCATCACCTCCATCATCATCATCATCATCACCACCACCATTACCCGAATAGGTTGCCCCTCTAGGACCATACAAGTTCCTCGAATAATTAGTCACCTCCAGCTTGAGATTCCTAGCCAGCCACACCAACCCCTCATGCTCTTGGATAGTGGGCTGCAATTCAAAGAAATAAGGGTTAGTGACCGAACTAGAAAGAGAGAAATGCCAAAAAGAGAAAAAACGAAGGGAAGGAAACACTCACCGCCCAGGTGTTGGGAGGAAAAGATAACCCATGACATTGGGATTGCGGGGCACGGCACGCTCCCGAGCAAAGCCATTAGGGCCATAAGCATAAACCGTCCAAGGGAGATGTGGAGGGTCAATGAGCTCACCGACAGTAGATTCCTCCTGTTATAGTTTTCCACATTAAAAGTCATGACAAACAAGGTAAAAGAAAAGAAGAGAAGAAGAAGAGATTGAGTATATGCCTAAATAGTGAGGGAAGGCATGAGGCGAGTGATGTTGAACTCCTTATAGTTTAACCCCTCAAGAAGTCACCCGACATAGGGAACGCCACTCCCCCACGAGTTGTACTTAACATCAGTCATGGAGTGTGGGGCAAGCAGGAACTTAGGAAAGTTCATTGGAATCTGTGGGTCATCCCTACCCACCAACTGGCACCACACCCTCTCCGCTAGGTATAGCACCCTCAAGCTCGCTCCTTCTAAGGGACGGGTAATCTCTAAAGCAATGAAAGTGGCAAGCTCCAAGTCTCGGGAAGCAGGAAAGGGTCGACCGGCCCATGGAGTTCAGTTAACCTATAATGACACACAAGGTTAGAAGAAGGGTATCCTAAGGGAAATGCATGAAGAAGCATAAACAACTAGAACTCTTAAACTTACCTCATCCGAAGTCAACCAAGCAAGGTGGGCCCTCACTCAAGGGAACTCCTTCAGAACTAG
This sequence comes from Quercus aquifolioides, assembly GCA_019022515.1. Lineage (NCBI taxonomy): Eukaryota > Viridiplantae > Streptophyta > Magnoliopsida > Fagales > Fagaceae > Quercus > Quercus aquifolioides. The sequence continues at coordinate 43,483,268 of CM032327.1, forward strand.
ATCGGTGCCCGGGGTTAGGAGGCCATACCTAACCACCCACCACTATAAAAAGAAGCACAAGCTACAGGTTAGAAGCAAGATGATAGTTTTCAAGATGACAGTTTGCAAGATGCAAGACAATACAGTTTGCAGGACTACAAGCTACAAAGGAAAATGCAAGGAATGGGAAGAGAACTAACCTCAAGGAGCTTCCAAGGCCCCATAAGCTGTCGTAAGGTGTCCCGGCTAAGAGTGTCGAGGGTGGAGTAAACATAGGTAAGACATGCCTGCCACTCATTGGCCTTTTATGCCTCTCCAAAGTCCTAAAAAGGGTCAACCACCTCAAAGACACTATTTACCCACCATTGGCAAAGAGGTAAGCCCCCAACAAGTGAAGAAGGAAAGCCTAAGCCATATGGACACGCTCCTCCGTAGTCCTCTATGGGAGAAGCATGTAATCCGACACCAAGTTGAAGTAGCGGATGGTCCCAGTGGAGTACTTCCTCCCCAACATGTCGAGACCCAGCTAGATGCTCGACACACTGTCCAAATTGATGATGGCCCCTTCAAAGCTAAGGTCGGTCATGCGGTAGAAGTCGTAGGGAGTCACCATCATCTCCTGCTCAGCAATATGAAAGGTGTGAGTAGTATCCCACCACCTCTTAATGAGGCACTGCACCATGGTAGCACTCGCAGACTTCTCCGGAAGAAGGCCAATGATAGGCTCGAAGCCCGCCTCCCGGATATAGGCCCACTCCAGCGGGTGAGGTGGAATGCATCAGATGAAAGGACGTAGGAGGACTTCTTATCCTTGGGTGCCATTGGAGAGGATGAAGAGAGTTTAGGGAGAAAATGAGAGGATAAGAGAATTTGAGAGAATGAGAGAGTCAGAAAGTGAAAGGTAGAGAGAGGAGAGTGAGGTTTTTGTAGAGAAGAAAAAAAAGAAAGAAGAGTTATGAAGAATGTGAAGGGATGAGAGAGATGAAGAGAATGAAGAAGAAAAAGAAACGGTTGGTAACCATTGGAGAAAAAAATAAAAAGGCGGGAACACACCTGATGGCTAAACTACATATAGTTTAGTCATGAATAGTAAAAAAAAAAAATTCTTTCAAAAAAAGAAAAACATCTCAAGATTGCCCCAATTAGGCACAAAATCATCAAAGGACTCCCCAATGAGTGGCAAAGGAAGTAGAAAACTCTTCCCTCAATGAAGCATGTACATCCCAAAACCATTTCCAGTAAACCACACAAAACCAAGAACACTATCCCCAGTAAGGAAGTAGAAGATTCTTCCCCAGTGGATCAAGCATATCAAAGACACTATTCCCATGGAGGAAGCAGAAAATTCTTCCCCGATGAACCCAAGCATATTTAAATAATCCCCAGTGAGGAAGCAGAAGATTCTTCCTTAAAGTATCCCCAGTAAATCAGGTACACCTAAAGTATCCACTGTGAGGAAGCAGAAGATTCTTCCCCAGTGAGTCTAATACAACTAAAAAAAATCCTTAGCAAGGAAGCAGAAGATTCTTCCTTAAAGTCCTTAGCAAACCATGAAGGAAGTAGAAGATTCTTCCCTAGTGGATCACACATCTACACTACTCCTCAGTGAGTCCATTCCTACTACTCCTTAGCAAGTTTCTCATCCCTAAGTAAGTCATGAGAGGTAGAAGACTCCTCCCTATGCACATCTACTCTTCAACGAGTTTTCACCATTCCCAAGTGGATCCAACAATCAAGACTAGTCGTGCAAATATCCTCCGGGAGTTGAACATGCAGGCACGGTAGAAAAATGTAGAAAAAGAAGTGAAGAAGACAAGAGGAATAAGTCACCCGGAGAAGTTTGAGGTAAGAGTCCTGGATGGACACCACAAAGACTATATCCTTTTGTTGTTTGTTGGGTTAGCTTATAAAAGCACCCTTGTTTGTTTTTTTTTTTTTTCTTTTTAGGTGACTCTAGGATAGTGAGTCACTCGCCATTTGTTTGCAAGTGGCAAAACAGGTTTTGGGATAGTGAACCTATCGTTGCTTGTTTCCCGAGCAACAAAGGTGGGACTTCAGACATACGAATCCCATGCAACTCTTCGGAGTTGCATCCCGCCCCATGTATGCATGATGTGTGTCGTGTATATGGGTTGGGCTCAAGTTGTACGTCGAAACAAAATGTTTTGTCTCTTATTCTTTAGATTGTTGTTAGTGAAGCTCACGAATCAAAAAAGGGGCTTCTATAGACACTGCATTTTGTACCCCTTACGACTCGGGCTCCCGTTCCTTAATGATGCTTGAACTCTAAGGCCCAAGGCCAGTTTAAAACTTAATCAAATATCAAATTGACTTGAAGAGTGTTAAAATGGAAAATATAACCTTTTAAATAAGCAAAAAATTATTTTTGGAAATAAAAGACCAAAGTGGCCCTCGGCCCACGTAAGTGAGCCAAAGCATGCGTACGTAAGCACGTTCCTGTGTACACAACTAGGGTTTCAAAAGTATGGAAAAGACAAGTTTTCTGCAATAATAGTTGAGGTTTGGAATGAATCCCACATCGTTTAGGAGCCGTTCCAAACCCCAATTTTTCCACTATAAAAAGCCTTATATGGTACATTTTCAAAACTCACAAAAATCCCACGGGAAAAACCTAAGATTCACTAGAAAATAGTGAATCAAAAGGGAGTTTTTTCACAAATCATGTTAATTTTATTTGATTGAGACCTTTTTTGGCCCTAATCCTTTTAGTTTAACATTGCTAATCGCTTGTTTAATGACTTATGATAGATTTGACTGAGGGGAACGATCAAAATCAAAGCTTGGGAACTCCTTTTTGAGGTATCAAGCTTCAACCTTTCTTTTCTCTTTTTAGTCTTTCTTTTGCTGTTTAATATGTTTTTCTTGCTTTGTTTGTGTTATAACCTGTTTGTTTAGAGTAGGTCTCTGTTTTTTCTGTTTCGTGTTTTTGGGTTGGGGTTTTGAACAAGTCTCACGCATGCATGCCATAAGCATGCGTACGCAGATTAAACCCTGTGTATGCAGGCCTTTGGCTGCGCACGCAGGTACTTGCCCAGAAACCCTAATTCAGATTTCTTATGTTGTTTGGTTCGCTTGTTCCATATGTTTTGTCTTTGTTTAAACCCTTTTCTTATGTTTATACATATCTGAGTCTCTATCTTGTATGCTTGCTTATCTTTAATATGTTTAGATTAGGGTTTCATGTTTATGTCTCATTTAAACACCATGATCATTTATTCATATGTCCATGCACAATGCCATAGGTGCTGAGATGCTGCAAGGTAAGTAAGGTAGGTTATTCATTCACATGTACATGCATGTTGTTTGTTTAATCCTCTCTTGATATATGTGTACGAAGTTGATGCCTCGTTTTTTATTCATGATATGACTTGCTTTGCTGCCATGTTTGGGTTGCTGCTTTGCATTGAGATGTATGATAGGGTTTCTCATATGTGTTTGGCTCTTTATTGCTTTATGGATAGATATGTGTTTTGGGATGAATGATGTCATGTTGTATGTTAGATGCATGCTAGCGTGTGTGTGAGTTAGAATACAAGTGTTGAATTTGTTTTTAATAAGGTTAAGACATAAGACACAACGATGGGAGGCCAACCATAGGGTTAGGCGATCTTGGGTGCCTAACACCTTCCCAAGAACGTACCTAAACTCCGAACCCATACTCTGGTAGTAAGATCAAAGGTCCTTCCTCGAAAGGATGCTATATATATGGTTCCTAGACCATTGCAAAAACTAGGTGGCGACTCCCCCCTTGTGTCCACAACATGTACGCACTATTAAAATGGGCCTAACCACAAGTGGTTAAACTATAATTAACCATTTGATTATAGACATCAATTTTTTATTTTATGTATTCTTATATATATTAAAATTAATTAATTATTAACCTAGTAGCTAGACCAATAACCTAATTAGGGTTGTTTACGGTGAGGTGCAGTTGGTTTTAGTGGGTGATTTTGCAACACATTGCTCCTTGTAGTTTCTCAACACCATCCCCCTCTCCCCTCAACCGAGCTGCACCAAGGAAGGGCCGTCGATTTGCAAGGAGGCAATTTTACATGCTTGGTCTTATTCGGCTTGGTTGGCACTTGTTGATGATAATGACAATGACAGTTGGCTTGAGGAACAATTAGTACAGGAGAAGAAATGACTCATAATCAATGGGAATGATCGAAAAATGAAGGGGAAAACAACAAATTAGCGAGGAGAGAGAGAGAGAGAGAATAAGTGTATGTTTTTAATATATATACACACACATATATGTCAACTAGTTTGGTTATTGGTTGATTTTCAAAACCCACAGCCAACAATCAAACCACTGACATTAATTTTGGCATACAAAAAAAAGCGCCAATGGGCAAGCTGAAACTAGTCGGTTGCGTCCAAAGTTGGTTGACTTAATGTAGTTCTACTTATGTTAAAAATACAAGTCATGTTTCACAGCAGAGGTGCACAAAGGAGGTTAGCAATGCAGCTGTTGCTGATGATGAGGTGTGCACAAGGGTTGTATCAAATGGTTCAATAAGCACAGAAGTATTGGAGATGGTTGAAGCTATGCCAGATCACGAGTTCTTCCTCCAATAGCATTGAAGAAGTTAGTTCCGTAAATCCAGGAGGCTATTGCTCTTGGACTGCCACGTGTACATATTCTGGTAGATTCAAATAACAGAATTTGGCGCCAGTTGTTGGGCGGTTACATTGTACTGTGTATATAAACAGAGTAGATGATATGTATTATTCAATTCATTCATTTCTTGTATTCATTTCTTCTCCATCAATGAAATTCTCTCAATTTGTATTTAGATTTTCTATCTTTTACATGGTATCAGAGCGACTAGCACAGTTATACTGATTTCCTAGTCTCAGTTTTTTGATTCCAAAAGATTCTCGCTTACCAAACAGAAATCTCTTCGAGAAAGTTCGTGAATTCTGATCCACAGAGACTTGATTCATCTGTATCTTGAAGAATCTTTTGTTTTTCTTTTCCAATTTCATTGAATTTCATTAGAAGTTTCATACAAGCTCGTGAATAGCATCAATGGCTTCTGGAGAAGGAAGTGACTCTGTTCCTGCGCAGAATCAGTCAAACACAGAGACCAATTCTCCCAATCGTTTTTTCCTCAGTGCCAGTGAGAATCCAGGGAATATCTTAGTCACTCAACCACTTTTGGGAATGAGAAACTATCAGTCTTGGTCTAGAGCTATGGTTTTAGCATTAACTGCCAAGAAAAAGATAGGATTTGTAAATGGCAAGATTGGGAAACCTGAAGACGATTCTCCTCTGTACGAAGATTGGGAAAGTTGTAATACAATGGTTCTTTCTTGGTTGATCAATTCAATGCATGTTGATGTGTCAAGCAGTATTATGTACTGTGAGACTGCAAGGGAGATGTGGCTTGAGTTGCAACGTGTATTTTCACAGGGAAATGGACCAAAGATTTATAATCTCCAACAGGAAATTTCACAAATAACTCAGAGTCAGATGTCAGTGACTGAGTATTACTCTAAATTCAAGAAGCTTTGGGATCAACTACTTCACTATGAACCATTACCAGCTTGCACGTGTGGGGCAATGAAGATTCTGAGCATTGCTCATGAAAAGTCTTATGTGATGAGGTTTTTAATGGGGCTCAATGAGAATTTTGAGACCGTGAGGAGCCATATTCTCATGCTTGAGCCATTTCCATCAATGAGCAAGGTGTATGCTTTGGTTCTTCAAGAAGAATCTCACAAAGGCATTGGACATGGTTCCACCTTCACACCTAAACCTGAATCAGTGGCAATGTATGCCAACACCAGAGGAAATTATGGAGGTAAAGGTGGCCCTAAGAAGGAGAGACCTTTGTGCACCCATTGCAACATGCTTGGCCACACTGTGGACAAGTGTTACAAGCTGCATGGATACCCACCAGGTTACAAGCACAAAGGCAAATCAACTTTCAATGCTAACCATGTTTCATATCCTCAAAACCAAGGTGTTGAAGTTCCTTCCAATGCATCTGTTCAATGTCCTATTTCTAAGGCACAATGTGAGCAATTGCTTGCCCTTTTCAATACTGGTACTGATCAAGGGGCTAATCACCATGTTGCAACTGTGAGTACAAGTGGTGCTGTCTCTAACATACTTCCAAGAGCTCCTGGTGTACCTGCTGCAACTGGTGTGCCTTCCTCATCCATTTCACCTTCAGAAAGTCCCAATTGTTCCTTTGTTGACACTATGTCAGGTACAAATTCTTTGATCCCTTTCACTCCTTCTTTAAGGCATTCCATTTTTTCTGCCAAAGTAGTTGATAGAGAAGTTTTTCATGCCACTGATTGGGTCATAGACACAGGGGCTACGGATCATATGGTCCATTCCATTTCTTGTTTTACTACTGTCACTGCTACTTTAAACACGTTTGTTAATCTGCCCAATGGAGAAGTAGCTTCTGTCACTCACATTGGCATTGTGAAAATCTCTGAACATCTTACTCTTCATAATGTTCTATGTGTTCCATCATTTAACTTCAATCTTATATCTGTCAGTCAACTAGCCAAGTCCACTGTTTGTTGCCTCATTTTCTTTGGAAATTTGTGCTTCATCCAGGACCTTGCTCATTGGAGCACACTTGGTCTGGGTAGAGAATGCAATGGACTTTATTTGTTGGACAAAGGCAGCATCTCTACACCTTCCATTGCAGCCTCTGTTTTAGCTTCAGTACATACTTCACAGCTTCATATCTGGCACTCCAGATTGGGTCATCTGTCCAATGCCAAATTGGCTTCAATAAAACCATATGATGTACCTTGTTTCACTTCTATTGAGAACTTCAATTGTGACATTTGTCCACTTGCTAAACAAAAACGTTTACCTTTCAATAAAAGTTCTCATCTTTCTAGTTCTTGTTTTGAATTGATCCATTGTGATTTGTGGGGGCCTTTCTCTATTCCTACTGTTGATCATTGCAAGTAGTTTTTGACCATTGTTGATGATTACTCTAGGTGCACTTGGGTGTATTTGTTAAAGCATAAATCCCAAACACAATCTGTTTTAGAACAGTTTTGCACTATGGTGGAAACCCAATTCTCTACGAAAATTAAAACTTTAAGATCTAATAATGGTACTGAATTCTTTATGAAAGATTTCTTTGCTAAAAAGGGCATTTTGCATCATTTAAGTTGTGTTGAAACCCCACAACAAAATGCCATTGTTGAGAGGAAACATCAACACATCTTAAATGTGGCAAGAGCTCTTATGTTTCAATCTCATTTACCTTTGCATTTGTGGGGTCATGCTATTCTTGCTGCTGTTTATTTGATCAACAGACTCCCTTCATCTGCTTTGTCAAATAAAATACCCTTTGAGATGCTATTTGGCCATCCACCTAGTTATGCACATTTAAAGGTGTTTGGTTGTTTATGCTTTGCTTCTACAATTTCTTCTCACCGATCCAAGTTTGCACCTAGGGCTGTCAAATGTGTTTTCTTGGGATATCCTTTTGGGGTTAAAGGGTATAAAGTCCTTGATTTAGCTACCAATAAGGTGTTCCTTTCTAGGGATGTGGTTTTTCATGAACATTCTTTTCCCTTTGCTTCTGTTTCAACTAATACTGCAGATCCTTTTGTTCCTTCTGCTACTGAAGCTCCCTGCCCTGCTGATGTTGATGGGTTTGTTACTCCTATCAGCATACCTGATCCTACTTCCTTTGACCCTGATGTTGTTCCTTATCCTTCTGCTATTGTTCAACCTGTTTCTAATGATCCTTTTCCTAGTTCTATTCAGGTGCCTACTTCTGTTCAGGTGCCTCATTCCCCTACACCAGTTGTTCCAGTTCCATCAGTACCTCTTAGGAAGTCATCTAGAGACATCAGGCCTCCTGTCTATCTGCAGGACTATGCTTGTACTGCTGTTGCAGCTGGTGCTCCTTATGATCTTGCTCAGTGCCTTACTTATTCACATTTGGAACCTTACTATCACTCTTACTTACTAGCTGTCAGTTCTAGTCCCAAAGAACCTCATAGTTTTTCCCAAGCAGTTCAGGACCCTCTTTGGAGAGCTGCCATGGACAAGGAAATCCAAGCCCTTGAGCTAAATCATACATGGGATGTGACTAGCTTACCTCCTGGTAAGTCTCCCATTGGCTGCAAGTGGGTTTACAAAGTAAAGCTTAATCCTGATGGTAGTGTTGAAAGGTTTAAAGCTCGGCTGGTTGCCAAGGGTTATACCCAAAGGGAGGGCCTTGATTTCCTTGAGACATTTTCTCCTGTTGCTAAAACTGTTTCAGTCAGAGTCTTGCTTGCTCTTGCTGCTGCCAGGCATTGGCCTTTGCATCAATTGGACATCAACAATGCCTTTTTGCATGGTGATTTAGATGAGGAGGTCTATATGTCCTTGCCACCTGGTTTTCGCAGTAAGGGGGAGTGTGTTTCAGCTTCTTCTACTGCTCCTAAGGTGTGCAAATTGGTTAAGTCCCTTTATGGTTTAAGACAAGCTTCAAGGCAATGGTACACCAAGCTGTCAACAACTATAAAGGACCTTGGTTTTGTTCAATCTCAGGCTGATCACTCTTTGTTTGTGCACAGCAAAGGGTCCTTGTTCACTGCTCTGTTGGTTTATGTAGATGATATGGTCATCACTGGAAATGATCATGCTTGTGTTACCTCTCTCAAGTCTGTTTTAGATCAGAAGTTTGGTATTAAGGACTTAGGATCACTCAAGTATTTCTTGGGCTTGGAAATTGCAAGAAACAAGAGTGGAATCAGCCTATCTCAAAGGAAGTATGCTTTGGAAGTTCTTGAGGAAACTGGTATGACAGGGTGTAAACCAGTCCAAACTCCAATGGAGCAACAACTCAAGTTATCTAAAGCCAGTGGAGACTTACTTACCAATTCAGGGCAGTATAGAAGACTCATTGGAAAGCTTATGTACTTGACTCTAAGCAGACCAGACATCACATATGCAGTGCATAGACTCAGCCAGTTCTTGGCACAACCTAGAGCACCACATATGAAAGCAGCTACCAGGATTCTTCAGTACATCAAAGGAACACCTGGTCAAGGAGTTTTCTTTCCCAATAACTCTGACCTGCACCTAAAAGCGCCTGACACTAGGAAGTCTTTAACAGGCTATTGTGTGTTTCTTGGTGATGCATTGGTGTCTTGGAGGTCTAAGAAGCAAAGCATAGTGTCAAGGTCCAGTGCAGAGGCAGAGTACAGGGCTATGGCCACTACAACCTGTGAACTAACTTGGATTTTGCATTTGTTACAAGATCTACATGTCAAACATGAGAAGCCAGCACTGATGTACTGTGATAACCAGGCAGCACTTCATATAGCTGCAAATCCAGTATTTCATGAAAGGTCGAAACATATAGAGGCAGATTGTCATGTTGTGAGAAACAAGATCCTTGATGGAGGACTTAAAACCTTCTATGTGTCAACTAAGGATCAGCTGGCAGATGTGTTCACCAAAGCATTAGGAATAGAAAGTTTTCTTAAGCTAATCAGAAGGCTAGGTGTGATCAATATCTTTGCTTCTATAGTGGCTTATCCTCATACAGGTTTGGAAGAGCAAAAGGCAAGAGCTGTGCTCTTGAGGGGGAGTGTTAAAAATACAAGTCATGTTTCACAGCAGAGGTGCACAAAGGAGGTTAGCAATGCAGCTGTTGCTGATGATGAGGTGTGCACAAGGGTTGTATCAAATGGTTCAATAAGCACAGAAGTATTGGAGATGGTTGAAGCTATGCCAGATCACGAGTTCTTCCTCCAATAGCATTGAAGAAGTTAGTTCCGTAAATCCAGGAGGCTATTGCTCTTGGACTGCCACGTGTACATATTCTGGTAGATTCAAATAACAGAATTTGGCGCCAGTTGTTGGGCGGTTACATTGTACTGTGTATATAAACAGAGTAGATGATATGTATTATTCAATTCATTCATTTCTTGTATTCATTTCTTCTCCATCAATGAAATTCTCTCAATTTGTATTTAGATTTTCTATCTTTTACAACTTACTTCGATTGGCATAGGATCAACACTAAATTTAAAGGTTGAACCAATGAACTATCATACCATCCTTTTTTTGGATTTAACCTCATTTAAAATTAATATGTGAAATGCACAGTGAGTAGGTGCTATTCCAATATATAAAGTGTTGATCATGTGAACATTACATAAAGCTCGTAATACATGTAGTATTGTCAAAAAATTTATAACACCATGCGGTTTGATCAATTAAAGGTTCACTTTTTGCTATGAAGTTTTTCCATTCATCTTATTCTCTTATTTACGGGGAAAAAAGGGTACTAAAGAGTAAAGATGCGCTTTAAAATCTATGGAGCAATTATCAATTGTTGTAGAGTTAAACACTTCGGCAATTTTTTTGGGGAGGGGTTGTTTGATCCCTTTTCTACAAATTAATAACTATATATATATATATAGTTTCTAAATTTTTTTAAACCATTAGAATTTAAAGCTATATTTTCAAACAATACATCTATTCACAAATTGTACAATACGATGTTATCCAAACTTCATACTCTAAAAGTCTAAACCCATTTTGAAGCTACAAATGGTACAAAGCTTGTGAATTTAAGATACAGTTTTACACACACCTCAAGGTATGATTTTAATAGTGGGTTTCAGTTAGCTCAACTGGTAAAGTCTCTTATGGTTGTATAAGAGATCTAGGGTTCAATCCCCGCCTACACCAAAAACTGATTGGTGTCTTAGTCTGATAATAAAGAGCAATTATCAGGAACGGACGCCATAAGTTGAAACTCTCTCTCTCAAAAAAAAAGTATGATTTTAATTATTTTTTGAGGTACGTGAAAAACTATATAAAACAATTTATATGCAACAAATTTAACTCAAAAGAGGAAATATAGGTGTTAGTATGAAATTACTCCTACTCTAAACAGTAAAAGTCAAAAGAGAACTCTTTTGGCTTCTCCTTTCCCTTATCACCCCTCAAAGCCATAGAAACATAGACAACTATGTATTAGTTGTTTTCAAGGCTTTAACCCATACTCATTTATTAAAAAAAAGAGGGCCTTTAACCCATAGTCTTCACCCAAGCATACTACAATAGGAGCACCCAATCTACTTCCCCGCATATATCAGTTCAGCCCCTTCAAATCCTCTTAATTTCTTTATTGAAAGGGATGAAATAAAAATAGATGCTTGTATGTATGATACGTATTTATTTTTAACAAAAACACTAAAAGTTTAAAAGTATGTATGTATATAGTATGAGATCAATTAAAACGTATTATTTCTTTTCTCCAAAAAAAAAAAAAAACTTATTATTTCATAGTAAAGTGTGTATGATTTTAGACTTTAAAAAACTAATTATTATAAAACGTATTATTTCATTTTAGTTAAAAAAAAGAAAAAGAAAACAAGAGGCTTGAGAAAGGTAGAGGATGCTAATACAAATAGTCGGATTTGAATTGCACGATACGATTATTGTGTAGTTGAGAGATGTAAAATTTTGAAAGATAAAAAATAAAAAATAAAAGCTAAAAGGTTTAAAAAAAATATTATGTAGTTGTGAGATATAAAAATTTGAAAGATAAAAAAAGTTAAAAAAATTTTGATTCAAGAGAATTTTTTATTTTAGTTGTTTTACGACTACAACAAAATGTTGCAACATTTTCACAACAGTTGTGTTTGCCCAGGTTAAAATAAAATATTATACTTGCAGGAGAGGAGCCAAGATTTTTTTTTTTTTTTTGGGGATGGGGGGGGGGGGGGGGGGTGGAGGAATTGTGGTAATAATATAAGGGGAATTGTGGTACTAATATATTAGTCAAGATAAATTCTCACATATATGCATAAACATACTACACACATATATGTTGGAAGTATAGTTTTGAAAATTGTCCAAATTGATTAACAAAGTTACAAAGCAATATCAATAATATATCAATAAAACAAGATATGCTCAAATTAACTTATAAGCAAAATAGACAAGTGCAAAAGCATATAAAATTAAGGATTAAGTAAAACTTATCGCCGAGGCACGGAACTAAATCCGCTGTCCTTAAGAAGCGATTTTGCCCCCACTGGAATGAATCCGTCGGTGCAAATGGCTCAGGCAGTCGCTCTCCAAGATACAATGACAACTCTGTTAATGTGCACTCACAAACAGAGTTTCGAACTCGTCACAAATGCCCAAGAGAAAATTTTTAGCAAAAACAGAGGAGCTAAAGTATCAAAGTAATATGTGTTTTATTGTTTTCAATTAATATCATATATGCAGAATTTTGATAGTCTTAGAGCTCTAAAAAAGGAAGTAGCTAAAGATGATTAGAGTGAAAAGGGAAAGGCAAAAACAAAGGAATTGATGCCGCAAGCTGTTATGTATTTTCTGCAAAACAGGGGAAGGTGCGGCTGACTATTTTTCTAAGGAAATATGAGATGATTGAGAGTTTTGTTTGCTGCCAAAAATTCCCATGCCAGCCAAGGAAAATTCTAGAGCATGGGCTTGGGCTTTACAACAAAATATTATGGGATTAAGCTTTGAACATACCCAATTAATTTTAAAACATACCCAACAATATAAACCTTAATATTTAAATACTAGAGTAGGTCATAATTTATAAAAATATTGTATACAAAATTATCAACTTTGACTTTTGTATATTCACGAGATAATTTTTTAGGAGAACTTATCATCTTTTAAACTTTAATGAGTATACATAAATTGTCTAGTTTGATATTACACATATACAAAAATAAATAAATAAATAATAATAATAATAATAATAATTATTATTATTATTATAACAAAAAGAACTCATTATCTCCTAAAAAAAATTATGCTTGATGAAAATTCATCTTTTGGCCATTTTCATAGTGAAATTCTTAAAATTTTTATTTTCAATATAAATTACAAAATTATCTACCAAAGCGAATAAAAAAAATTGGTGGAACCATATGAAGACTTTGAAGACACAAATGATTTAAACTTTAGTAGATACAACTATACAAGAGCAAATTTTACCCCAAAAAAAAAATTGAAACCGGAAAATTAAAATTACATTGTTTTTATAACTATTAGACCAATTGACAATTTTTTTGTTTGTTTTTGTTTTAAGATCATTATTAGACTAACTCAGATATTTGGATCTCGAGTAATCAAAGACTACTACCGAGAGCACATGTACTCCACTTTATATATATAGAATTTTAACTTAAAGTGTCCATTCCATAATGATTGCTCCTTATCAGTTAGTGGCGGAATTTGAACCCCAAATAATTTTAACCTAAACTGTCCACGCTATAATGATTGCTTGTTAGAGCATTAGCAGCAAGGAAGCTAAAGATAAAGTATATGAGTTTCGATAGCAGCCCATTATAGCTCAAAACTCAAAACAAAAAATAATATTTTAATGTAGAGTGTTAAAAAAAAGTATTTTAATGTATTGATGGTTGTAGTTGTTGTTTATTGTGTTAGATATATTATTTTATTGTATTGTTTATATTATTTTAATGTGTTGAATGTTAATATAAAACTTTTACCGTGTATTATTGTTGACACCTCATTTTGCAACCTGTATTTAACCTCACATGGAGGGTAAAAGGGTAATTTCACCTTGGGAATATGCATCTTGATTTTGGTCATTAGATCCTTAATCTCATTTCACCAAAATGATCTTAATGTTGTAATGATCAAATCGACTGGTCATAAGCCCTAATCGGACCATTAGATTAAAAGTTATCATCAAATCAAGTTTTAATAGTCGAGATGCACTATCACAAATTGAGTACAACTATATGTGATTATGAACAATTGATTCCAATTGGTTATAATTATAATCAAATTGAAATTAATGACATGTCATAATTTGATTGGCTAGGGCTACATTTAATGGTAAGATTGCATATACTTAATTAATTAGATATTCAAACATTAATTATTCAATGAGTAATTTGTGCAATTATCTTTTAATTATGGTAAATTTGGAACTAATTAAGTCTGAAATGAGAGTGATTGGAGACTATTAATGTTAATTGGAAACTAATTTGGGACCTATTAATGTTAATTGTGCTGAAATTATTTTCTAACAAATGACCTCTGCTCACTATTTCATTGATATCTCTCAGAATATTTTGAATCTGTAAATGAGGTTAATTTTCTTAGAAACTAGACATCTGGGGCTTCAATTTGAGTACAAGAACGAGATAATTCTGATCAGAATTGAGAAATATATGATTTTTTGAATTTGGCTCTATAGGCTGTTACAGTAGTTCCGGGAAAACTGAATTTTGCTTGCTCCTCACTCTCACCAATCTCTAAATTTAATGCACCCTATTTTTCCAAAAGCTAAAATAAGGTCTAGGTTCATAATTCTTTGTCAATCATCATTAAATAACTTTCTATTCATATTTTCTCTACCACTACTATATAAACCACCACCTCCTCCATTCCAAAGCACACAAAAACTCTTTCTCTTCTCATCTCTTGAGTTCTAGTGAAGTAGAGTAATCTTGTCATATCTTAATCTTCTTAAGACTTAAGGTATTGAGTAAGACTCACTCTCTCTCTCTCTCCTAGTTCTTCTTTTCTTCTCCACCCTTAGAACTTTCACCAAGAGCCTTCTCTTCCGTCATGTGGATCTTGCATGCAAGTATAATCTCTATCCTTAACCCGTTTTTCATATTGCTATAATGTTAATTTAATATTAGAGTATGCTAGTGTTTATCTAAATTCCTTGAATATGTTTGAATGTTTTTATGTGTTCTTCACGTGTTCTTGGTTGTTCATCACATGTTCATGCATAACACTAGTTTTGATCTTAAATCCACATGAAAAATATGTTTGTTTAATATTTCTTTCAAATCCTTAAATCTAGGATATCACAATTCACACACATTCACTAGAATTTTTTTTTTCAATCCAAATGAAATGCTTAATAAATTGAATTAGGGATTATCACATGCACACTCATTAAATTCAACATTCAAATTGATTGATAATATATTGGATAATGTGATATAAATGTTGGCCACTATAGTCTAAAAGACCGTATTCATCGGGCAAGGTGGGTCCCTAACCCCTTCCCACCTTGTAACATAGCCTCCGAGTTTAGATCAAGGGTTAATAGATCAAATACTTATCCATATAATTTTCAATTTCTAGATTGTAACTAGGAAACAAATCTATGTACTTTATCTTAGATTGTATCTAATACCAAAACCATGTAATTTCCTACGATCAATGTAAATTCAATTTCAAATTAATAAAACGAGGAATTTTTCAATTTTGGTTTTCTTATTTATTCCAATAATTAAATAAGTGACGACTTCATTGTAAAACCCTTAATCTAAAGGGAAAAATATAATCAGTCGAACCTCTATTTTGAAAGGTAATAACACGACTCCACTCATTCACATGGGTTAGACCTAACACCATAAAAAGGGATATTGGACACAATTATAAAATGAGTTGTTAAGATAAATAAAATAGTATTTTGGGCTACTAAAAGAAATTTTTTAAATGGTTAATGTGAATATGCTCTTACCGACCAGCGGTTTGGCCAGCGGATTGAGTTTGAACCCAAAAGCGTACTCCACTTGACTCTCGTATAACATACGCGTATTGTGATACCTCTTGGTCCCAGACAACTAAATATAGTAAAAGTGTGAAACCAAGAATTTCACCCAAAAAAAAAAGTGTGAAACCAAGAAAGCACTACAAAAAGTCCTAAAAACTCCAAACCCACGAACCCACATCTTTTCATCACTCGCTACTCTCTGTTCCCTCACACTCTCTCTCTCTTTTAATATCTCTCTCTTTTAGTCCAAAACTTGAAACCACATCAACAACAACAACCATGGGAGTGAGCAACAACATAACAGCAACACTGAACTTCATAGCCTTCCTAGCCTCCATCCCCATCATAGCCTCAGGCATATGGCTAGCTTCAAAGCCAGACA
The DNA here is from genome assembly GCA_019022515.1 of Quercus aquifolioides. Lineage (NCBI taxonomy): Eukaryota > Viridiplantae > Streptophyta > Magnoliopsida > Fagales > Fagaceae > Quercus > Quercus aquifolioides. The sequence continues at coordinate 43,499,186 of CM032327.1, forward strand.
ACGAGTGCACCCACTACTTCCGATGGCCTGTGGTCATCCTAGGCTTTCTCATCCTCCTCGTCTCTCTGGCTGGCTTTGTCGGTGCTTACTGGAACAAGCAGGGTCTCTTGGCTTTTTACCTCATATGCATGGCCATTCTCATCGCTCTCCTCCTTATCCTCCTTGTCTTCGCGTTCACTGTCACGCGCCCAGATGGCTCCTATTCTGTGCCTGGCAGAGGCTACAAGGAGTACAGGATTGATGGGTTCTCACAGTGGCTCAGGGACCATGTAACCAATTCTGATAATTGGGGTAAGATTAGGTCCTGTTTGGCTGAGTCTAATGTTTGTGCTAGGCTTACCCAGAATTACATCACTTCTGATCAGTTCTTCTCTGCTAATATCTCTCCTCTTCAGGCAAGTCTTTCACTACTTTACTCTCTCAGTACAAGTTTTTAGAGTAAATGGATCAATTATTTGAAAACAAAACTAAAGTTAGAAGGGTCTACATGGGGTAATATTTTAGACAATTTACTTTTTAGGCATGGGTGTTATTGGCTTTTAAGACTTTTTTGATGGAAAAAGATGTGTACTTTTTTTCATTAGTTTAATTTGGTGGTTAGATTAAGAATTTTGTAAGATGTATATGATAGATGGGAAATTTTAATTTGCCGTTGGTTTACGGAGAAAGTGGAAAACAATAGCTACATTGTGTATTGTATAAGATTGAATGTCAATTTGGTGCATCCAAACTAGACTTTAAGGTTTTACACTTTACTAAATGCCACCACTGCGCCGTTGTGTCAGTGGCTATCATTGACGACTTTTTGGTCCCAAAGATAATGGATAATTTCTAAAGCTTCTGTAGCCCAAGAACAAATTCTTACCTTGACTTGCAGGTTGAGACGTACGTTTCTGTTGCTTAGTCGCTAGACCATTGGTTTTTTTTTTTTTGGGTAAAAAAAACATGTTTTATGTCTACAATATTATCATGGGTTCAAGTAGTAAAATGCCAAAATTAATTGATGTCTTAACTTGAAAATAAAAAATAATTATCATGAAGTGTATAGGATAAAATTATATCATATGTGTATATATAAATTTTTTATTTTTATTTTTATAATAGCAATAATATATAATTTTTTTTTTGAGAAAGACACGGACTGAACACACACAGAGGGAGAGATAACTCGAGATTAATATCATACAACTCACAACATACAAAAGCTGGTAACTCTTGAATGCTGTGTGAAGGCTTTAAACCCATTGGGAGACATAACTTATAGTTATGTAGACACCTACTAAGATATAAAATTTTTAACAATTTTTAACTTTTTTTTTTTTTTTACAAAGTTCAAATGACAATGTCGTGATTAATGCATAATAAAAATGTTATGATTCACATGAAAATAATATTATACGAATTACAAATTCTCACTTCAGTAAATTGCAAAAAAAAATGTAAAAAAGTTTATATTCCTTAAATTTAAGGTTCGATTCATCATACATTTGAGATTTAAATTTTTTATTTTTTATAGAAAATTTGAGATTTATAAGACGAAGAGATATTTTCATATTATAATATATATATATATATATATATATACATGCAGGTTGTAGCTTCAGTTGGGATAATTATCAGTTTATCACCTGTTTTGGATATGTACAGACAGTGCCGTCTTGTACCGGTCACTTGCCAAGATTAACTTATGGCTGATTTTAACGTTATTTGCAATTCTGAAATCTGAACATGGTGGTTTAATTTACGATTGTAATTCATGATGAAATTGAAGTGGGTGCACGAATTCAGTTGAGTAGGACACGACGAGAGGTTGAAACTTCAAATCATAGTCCAGTTTTACTTTATAATAAAGAGTTCATTTGGACCCACTAAGAAGTTAATTTTATATCTAAGCAGTAGGCCACGAAATTCATGCTTTACCTTACCCTACTAAGTACTAGGGAATCAATGTGGTCCATGCCTGAGTGCTGGACTATTCTTTATCTATGCGAGCTCTAGATCAGCATGACATAAGAATGAGTTAGAAGTAAGAGTGTTGCTTCAGAGTTCAAACATTAAATTTTACTACATAAATTTTATATGTTATCAATCACCAAAAAAAAAAATTATGTTCTCAATCACCAAAAAAATAAAAAAAGGTGCTGTTGAAATGACACCAATCACGTTGTTCGATTTGTAAACCTTTTATAATAAAATTTATAGTAAATTTAATATTTTGCTTAGAAAGAGAACATCCCAGGCTGTGTGGGGTCTTCCCTATGCTCTAATGGAAGGAACTTGTTCCCATCAGTGTTTGTGCCAAGAGTGAGGTACCTTCCAAAGCTATTATTATGAGAAATTATGAAATATAGACCTGAATAAAGTAATATAACCAACCTAGAATGATTGAGTCATGATTTTGTCTTTATTGCAGAAGATAAAAGAGATAATTATGGTTGCCAGCTTTTGCTTATATACTGACATTTTTTTGTGGGGGCGTTTATCCTTTTTGCCTTTTGTTGTTTCTCTATTGTTATTATTATTATCATTGTATTTTTCTTGAACAATAAGTTTTAGTTCTTTTGTTGTTACAGTCAGGATGTTGTAAACCTCCAACAGCTTGTGGGTTCAATTATGTGAACCCAACATTGTGGGTAAACCCAGTGAACCAATTGGCTGACCCAGACTGCCTTTTGTGGAGCAATGACCAGAGCTTACTGTGCTATAATTGTAACTCCTGCAAGGCTGGTCTGTTGGGGAACCTGAGAAAAGAATGGAGGAAAGTCAATGTGATTCTTATTGTGGCAGTGGTGGTGCTCATATGGGTCTATGTCATTGCCTGCAGTGCCTTCAAGAATGCCCAAACTGAGGACCTTTTCCGCCGCTACAAACAGGGTTGGGTTTGATCTTGGTCCCAAATACATTCCCACTTGTCATAGGTGTTGGTATTGGTTTGTGTTCTTTTCTTATCCTTTGATGATAAGTGTCTTTTTCAGTTTTCACCACCAGTGTATATATTCCTCTGTTCTTTTCTATCTAGAATGAAACATATAGTGAAAAGCAAGTTGGGAAAAAAGAGTTTGCAAATCCTGAGTAGTGACTATTTTATGTAATTTTCTGTTGAAAATGAGAATCGAATCCAAATAATAGCTTTCTGCGAGTGTAAGATTCTTCTATTTTCAGTGGTGGTGGTTGCTTCTTAGATAAAGTTCATTACTTTCAAGCTTCAATAATTAACACTTAATTGCAGACATCATCACATGCAAGAGCACTCACATCAATTAAGCCTTTTTATATGTGTGTGCTTAGGTAAAAGGCACCGACATCATCAACTGGGAAGGAGATAATAAGCGCTTTCCAATGTTTCAAGATCTCCCATACATATTTCTTATACATGATTATGATATAAGAAACTGTCAGTGAGGTTGGTAGTGTAAACATGTTCTGTGTAGGGCTTAGGAAACAGGCATTTTTTTTAAGAAGTGTTTCAAGATCTTGAACTACTATTAATCTATTCATGATTACAGAGCAAGAAATAAGAAATTAGCACCGAGTACACATTGCATGTGCAGCTAGCTTATAAACAACTAAAGAGCTAGAACATACCTGAATTACCAAGCAACAAATACTATGGACACACCTAATTTCACAACTTGCTAAAGTGGTCGATTGTCCATCAATCATAATTGACTACTCTAGCGTGTTGTAAAATTGGGTGTGTTCCATATTTTATTCATTACCGGGTTAGTAAGCATCTTTGAAATCAAGGCTGTTGTTTTTAAAAGAAGTATTTTATACTACCAATACCAAATTATATGCTCAGATGGCACTCCAGTCCAGAAAAAAGAAAACGATGGTAGTAATAATCAAGTAATTTAACAGTCATCGACATCAAACAACTTCCCCTATAATAGAATTATATATTGCAACCAAAAATGCCCCTTAAGCTTATTTAGACTGCAGATTAGAATATATATAAAATATCGCTCCTCTCCCCCCTTCAACATATTTTTAGCTCTATTACAAAAAGTGGAACCATCGCCATTAACTTACATGAATGTTACAAAGAAATTATTCCCAGAATTATGCTACTAATTAGAAGACAGAGAACCACAAATCCTCAAATTTGTTTTCTCCTAAGCCGTGGATACCTTTCTAGAGTATACGATGTACATAGGATCTGAGCGTCCGGGATTAGGAGAGATATCCACAGCCTGCAGACAAATGCAACATAATTAGTGGCTTACCCTATATATGGGGGCTCACGATGTGATATATGCCGAGTGTGTATGAGCACAAGCTAGCACACACTCTGAGCATTTCTATAGAAGAACCAGAGTTAAGTAAATTTATGGAGGAAGAAGTCTGGAAAGAGAATAACGTGACAGTGGTTACTGCCAAGTGATAAGTTGTCCTCAAAATTAACTGATCAACAGGTGAGCAATATGATGCATTTATCTGAGAACATTTTTATGGCTATTCTCCAATTGCCACTTGCTTTAGAGAGGGTAGAACTCAGATGTTAATTACCTGGGGAGGTTCAAATCCTCCAGCATAATGGAAATATGATCCAACAATCAAAACATGATCAGCATCACCAGTTGACGTCCATATTGAAATTGCCTTGGTAAAAAAGCAACGGTTGGAAAAGCTGGTTTATAATCAATACCACGAAGTTAGAAATGGCTGAATAGAATGCAGACATGCAAGATAAGTAAAGAAAGATGGGCTTTGAATAGGGAGCAAATGTGCATGACAGAGCTTTGTTTGTTTTGGTGCAAAATGAAATAGGAAGAGATTTTTGCTCATGCTGACATATCAGGCCATAAATCATTTGAGTATGTAGAATTATACCAAGTTATATTGTTAAAATTTCCATGACTTCATTGAAACAGTTAGTTTTATCAGATAACAACAATTGTAGTTAGTCTTACTTTTAACTTAATTGAAAATGGACAAAATTTTACCTCATTATGGCCAGTCCACCTGGCTTAAGAACCCGGCGCATCTCCTTGAAAATATCTAAAGGCTTTGTTAGATAATCAACGCTGACCTGCCAGTTGTAAAGAATATTTCAGATACCAGAGCATGTTAAAACATTATTTCTTTAACAGCACACTTAATAAGGAGTTATTTGGACAGATCTCGCACATAAAAAAAACGAAATCTTAGCACAGATTGGATGGGTAGCAAATTTCTAAGTAGAGAACAATCACAGCACAAGTTTCCCACCACAGGTTCTAGGAGAACAAAAACATAAAACATGAACTACTGTTCCCTTCAAATTGCCCTTCTCCACCAAAAAAGGAAAAACAGTTCTGTGATTTATGTAATTTAGATGCTTGAAAATAAAAAAGGCCTTAAGTTGTCGTTAAGATGAATCACTCTAACCTCTGCTTCAGCAGACTGCAGTGAAATTATACAAATATAATGGTACGTGATTAATTCCCTGCTAAAGCAAATTATATGAGTTCATATCTAAAAAGTTGTCATTTAAGGCCAATCACAGTGCTTTTAGTCAGCTGGTTGACAAATGGGGTGGGAAATTTCATCAATAAACACACATGAATAAATTCCAGCAAGACAAGTTTTTGAAATTATGCACATAAAGATATTACTCTATTTTTCAATCTTACATGGTAGCTGCAAATTCATTACACAATGAAATCATTGTAGTATATAGTGCTCGTAGAACTAGAGAGCATTTCTGTTGTAAATTCCCCAACAGTTTTCAGATCTAGTGAGGCTAGCTACACCTTTAAGATCATAACCAATTGAAGCCTAAGCTTTAACAAGAATTTATAAATAAAAAAACTTGGTTAAGTGTAGACATAATACTATTCCAAAGAAAATTTTCCAATTTAAATGCTAAACATGCACTGCTTGCACTTGTTACTGAAAAGGAGGATAAATAATGTGAGAGAGAGGAAAATTTTGTACATACCACATTAGTAATAACATCAAAGGAATTATCTTCAAAAGGGATTTTAGGGTTCAGATTTAAGTCTTGCACAGCATACTCAGTCAGAACCTGCAGAGTCAGTAGTTTGAATTAGATGTGTCTAGGTTCATAACTACCATTTCCACATAAACAAATATGAAATGCACACAAACCATAATCTAAAATTTTTTTGGTGGAAAAAATCTAATATTTAAGACCTCTTACTGTTAGTTCATACATACATGTGTACACTTTATTTTATATTATTACATATGATATGTTACCCATGAATGCATGCTGTTGATTGATTTTCTGCAGATCATAACTATTTCACGGGTGCCTATTTAGAGGGCTAGGGTTCTCTTGTTGAATTTTACACAAGATATTACTATATGGGAATTAGCTTAAATTTCGATAAATCTCACTTACCAATTACATTCAAGCAGTGGGACCCTAATTGAGAGTAAATATTTATATATAACTGCACTTATCAAATTCAGCCTTAAAAAGGGGCACAAAGTTCAAACTTTGGATTGTTTAATTATAGGTCAGTCGTCAAAAAACATAACCACCAATGGTTAGCAAAAGGATATAACAAATAAAAGCATGATCTCACCGGATTCACCTTCAGCTCTTCTTCATTCATGCCTAATCCAACTATCCGATCTTGCTTGTATCCTGCTGGAAAATGGCTGACCTAAATATAAGGTTGATAATGAGGTTATGACAACATAAATATGTGACATAACAAGACCTAAAGATTAAGAAATTTCTTACCCAACTGCTACACATATCCAAGATGCTTACTCCTGGAGTGTTGCTAGGAGGAAAGACCTCTGAGTAATACTTGGTCAGTGCAGCAATGGCAGGATCATCAATATGTGTTACCAAGCGTGGGGTTTCGTAGAACAATGAATCTGGTGACCTACAGAAAATAATTGTAATGCTTCAGAGATACACAATTTAATCCTAGTACTTAACCTGAGCAATACAGCACTGGAATTTCAGTTTGATTGTAGCTTCTTTAGAAACCAAAAACCAACCCTAACAGTTTCTCCAGATTCCAATTTCTTATTATATGGCTTTTTTAACAAAATGAAATTGCAGAATACTATTTCACACTACCAGGCCTACATCAGGGATTGAAAATTATGGTTAATATAAGCTGCTATAGATTGTCAAGGAAATGAAGTCACTTCAGGCATTAAACACAGAACACTCAAAAGCACAAAGCAAATTCAAAACCCTAAGAAATAAACAGGACTGAGTTCAGAAATTGATGCCAATAAAAAATTTAGTTTAGAGCCTTTACTCATCAAAGCGCTGGAAGTCCTCCTCTTTGAAGGGGAACTGCTCTGGCCATTCCGCATTCTTCAATATCTTTGAGAGGAAATAAAATGTAGATTGTTGGCAATGTCAACAAGTATGAAAAAGAACAATAAAATTCAATCAACAATTTAAACAATTTTGAACCTAGTGCATTATCCTTTAGCAATGGCCTTGGAAGTTGGAACACTGAATTGGCACTATGTAAATTTAATTTGCAGAATAGAATCCAAGTATTTCAGATAACCACTATACAATTGGTTTGATAAAAACAATGATATCCACTGCACAATTTTTTATTTCATGTTTGGAATTCTTGTCTGCACTAATGTCTATCCCCATTTTTTCAGCATGAATCGATCACAATGATTCTCAAACGAAAAGACCAAACACTAAAATATCTAAATTAATAATCAATGAACCAAATTCATCAATGCACCACCCATTAAATTAATTGTTTTCTTTATATTACCATCCACCAATTCTCGAAAATAACCAAATAATACCAGCCCAGAAGCTAAACAAATGCAATTAATCAAATTCCCAGAAACAAAACCAAGAAACATGGATTACTCTTTGAAAATTAAAGTCTATCACAGCATTTCATCAATATAGCACCAACCAGTCTTCAAAATTGAACATGAAAGAAAACCCAGAAACCAAACCAACATTCAAGTAAATGAATGGTGAAAGATTTACCTCTTCAACAGCACCCTTTTGCCTAGCAAAGGCAATGAAAGAATTCCCTCCAACACCAACAGAACCACCAGCCATGCTCATATACTGAGTCCAAAATGAAACCCCAAGTCCCAATATCAAGCGCCGAGGGGCTCTGCCTCCTCCTCCTCCACTTGTCCACTTCTTCAGTGCTTTCGATAGACTAGGATGTACAGAACCAATGGCACAAGTGACTGAGTAAGAGGATGAACAAGGATACACACCACCAGCTAGAACTACTGGCAGCCTGTGATGTATTCTGAGTCCAATACGATTGGCCATATTTGACCTTCACTGGGACATGTTAGTATGTTTACTATTCAACTTTTGCTTACGTACGTGTGGTTATATTATATGAACGTTGGAACATCTGCACGATGAGTATGTACAGTGTTTGGTCATGGCTTGGAATTTTTTGATCAGATACTAGTGATGGACATGCAGTTACGTGGCTATGTTCAATCTCAATTGTCTTATATGGATTTCTTAGCCCAAAAATTATGTCTTTTATATGGATGATGGATCATTGGAATTGTTTTATATGGATTTCTTAGCCCAAAAAAAAAAAGGTCTTATATGGATCATGGGAATAGAATTTTCGTTGTAACTTGTTAGATCACTTAACCGAAAGGTTGATCATAAATTTGGAGAATTTGCTTCTACACGGAAACTAGACTTTTGACTTTGAGAACTAATATTGGACTGGGAAGAAAAAAAAAAGAAGTCTAAGCACATATGGCACGAAAGAAAATTCGATTTGATTTTGATAATCCGTGGGCCAAAAAAAAAGTCTAAAATATGGATGAAGGGAATAGAAATTTCCTCCAAATTCTTTTATTTTTTAAAAAAAATAGTCTAAATCAGAAGCAAAACTTCTTTGACGGACCAAGTCATTAATTAAGTAACAATTTAATTTAAATAGTTATTTACAAATTGTCTAAACCTCCAATAAATAATTGACATTTTCAAAGTGAATGTGGATGGGACAATCTCTAAAGATAGGTCATAGGTTATGAATGCCGGAGAAAGAGAAATTATGGCAGCAAAAGGAGACTCCAAATTGTAAAAGAGTTGGGTCTCCCAAAAAAAACAAAAAAAATTTGGAGACCAGTCTCCTTATTGGTGATGATGGGTGCTTTTACAAAGGCAAAAGCAAAATTTTAATCTATTTGGAACCATAATTGAAAACGAGCATTAAAAGAGAATTTATCAAATGTGAGTGAGTTCATGAAAGGAATTTGTAAAGAAATAGTTCAAACGTTAGCAGTGGCACAGGAGGCCGGCCACAAAAATAGAAAATTCAAAACCTCATAAGCAAGCCCATGCGTAGGCCACAAATAAAATATAGAAAAACAAAAATAACTGATTGATCTTACTGTATTTGCTCAAAATTTCATCCTAATTACTTCAAACCATGAAAAATATTCTGACTTCATTAAATGCTAATTAGCGAGATTGCTCAAATTTAGTAAGTTCTTTAACGGGTCGTTTTCCCCAAAATGCATAGAAAAGCTGGTTTGGCTAATCCGATAGATTATCCAAATTGGATTGTTATAATAACCCAAAAAAGGCAATAACCTAAGGCTGCCATGATGCCATCCTTCTAAAAATCCAGCAACCAAGAACTCCCAATAAGATGAATATTAGACATGTTCCTGACCTATTAAAGCATTGTCCCAAAGTCATGCATTAATCAAATTTTATCTATCTCACCAACCACATTCATACCTTTAACTTAAGCCCAATCTTCTAAAGATCTGTTTAGGATCAGCTTATTTTGCTAAAACTGAAATTTTTTTTGCTGAAATTACTGTAAATAAAAGTAAAAGTTAGCTGAAATAGTACAATGGAACCCATGAATTATACCAAAAAGTGCAGTGAGCCCATAAATAGTAGCAAAAATAAGTTGGCAAAAATAATTTTTGTCAAACACACACTAATTGTAAGAAGCGGACTTCCAAATTAAGTTACTCTTTTGTGTGTGTGGTAGCACGAATAAGTCTCTTTCTCCTTCACCATCTTCTTTTTTTTCCCCCTCATTGTATTATGATTTTAATATAGCAAGGGTTATTTTTTTCAATTGATGTCTTCCCTATTGTGAGCAAGTGTATTTGAGAGGTTCTTCATGAAGTATCACTAGCCTCCATTTTTTGTATTGGAGTGAGTAGTGGGCTTGTCTCTTTTAGATTTTTGAGCCTGCATTGATAGGCCCAAAATCCCCTTTACTTGCCATCTCAAATCAACTTTTTTTTTTTTTATTTACTATTTTAAGAAGGCATCTCAAATCAACCTCGACAATGATTTAATGGCTCATGTGATTAAAAATTGTATAAATAGCCTTTTTAAATCAATACATAATGGATTAGAATATATTCCACTTTAGAGGAAAACTTTGATTGATCATATGAGTATTAATAAAAACTTGATAGCATTAGAAATCACTAGTCCCCTTGTTAGTGTATGGCTATAATTGGTGATCACACTATAATGTGGTGCACCTATATGCGCACACACACACAATAAACTCCATTTGGTAAATGTTGTTGCTTCCCAGGCATAACAATATTTTTTTTGGTAGAAGAGATGTATCCTTTGGATAGAATATATATTTTCACCAATGGATATGTCTAGTATTTATAAATAGGACTCTAACTTGGTTTGGACACAATATTTTCTTTGCAGGCATATTGTTTTGCGTATGTGATCATCACTCTAACAAGATTGTCATCCACATTAGGGACCAACACCCTCCACCCATCTCCCCTTTCTTTTTAACATAGAAAGATATTGTTGTACTAAGCTTAAAATGATACCAAACCAAAAAAAAAAAAAAAATTCACTAGTACTACCTATCATATAAAAACAAAATCACACTACAAAAAAAGGGGCTATCCCAAGGTTTGCAAAACTGCTGGGATAGCCCCAAAAAGAGCCGGAATAGGCCCAAAATGCCTATCCCAACGCTTCAAACTGCCACGCAGTGACAGTCGGTATAGGGTCGTCAGACCTGTGCCAGCGCTTTTCAAAAGTGCGAGATAGGTCCGGCGCTTTTTAGACCCTGCTCCGGCGTTTTTACTTGTATCGGGACAGTCCTTACCAACAGCTTTGAAAACCTATACTGGCAGATTTCATGGCCTATACTGGTGCTTTTTAATATATATATATATATATATATATATAATAAAAATAATAATAAAAAAAGTGTCAGTATAGGTCTATCTATACCAGCGGTTTTATAACCGCCCCTATAGGGTATTTACAAAAATATGAATAAGAATATAACCTATACCAACGCTTTTAAAAGTGCTGGTATAGGTCTTCAATGGATATAATAACAAAGCTTATACCAGCGCTTTTAAACCGCCACAATAGGTTCTGCCTATGTCAGCGCTTTGAGAACCACCGGTATAGGGCATAACAGCGTTGCCTATTCCCATATCCTATTCCAGTGCTTTTTAAAGCACTACAATAGAGCCTTTAAAAAAAAAAATTATAGCACCTGTAATGTACCTACAATACATATTTTCCAATACATATTTTATGGCACCTGCAAAGAACCACAATTCATATTTTCCAATAACAAATACAATACCACATTAAACCAACAAACTAAATATATTTAATTACACCATATTAATAATTACATCTCAAATGTCTAGAATGTTATACACAAAATAATACATCCCAAGTGTCTAGAATGTTATGAACAAAATAATACATTCTACACAACTATGTAGAATGTCCTGCACAAAAGAATACATTCTAACTATGTAGAATGTCACGCACAAAATAATACATTCCAATTGTCTAGAATGTTATAATAAAGTTTCCAACTATGATGTGTATATATATCAAAGTTAGAAACTTTATTATAAATATCAAAATGTCACAGTAACTACTCCAAAATAGGGCCCAAAGTATCGCCTAATGCGTATCATCAAATGATAAACATTGAGCACCGGGAGATTAGATATCCACTGCAAAATCACCATCACCATCCTACGAATTAAGAAACACACAATGGATTAGTGTACTAAATAGCAAAATTAGTAGCTGAATGACACAATATCACTAGTATTACTACCAAGTGCCACATTAGCAATTAAAACATTGATCATATTCAACCAGTATATGAAACAATAATAATTTTGTGTCACTTATATAATACTTGTAAATTTTGAGATACTGCTAGTTTTTCTGAATATAAATTTATAATTTTGAGCTGATATATCTACATGGATATACAATGAAAGAAACATTGCTTAGGTGACATGATGTGACCACCACTAATTGTAAGGTCAACATCAAAACTAAAATACAAAAAGAGAAAAGGTTTCACTTGAGTTATAGGAGTTTCTACTGGTGTTGATGCATAATTGGACACTCTAAGGAAAGGGTTATTAATGTGTAAAATTTTGAATCTTATGGTAGTGGAAGTTGAATTAGATGCTAAAGTTGTGTATGGTTGGCTAACTAAGAAGTATAATTGTAGTTTGCTTCATGGTTCTCTTATATTGAATTGCAGGACCCTAATCATCCAAATTTATCAAGAGTAGATGAGTCACTATTTTCATGAAACAAACAAGTGTGTTGACACTTTGACAGAAAGAGCCCCAGCTCTTGATCAAGACATTGTGTTTTTTAATAGTCCGTCTATGAACTTATGTACGCTTTTGTTTTATGACAACCGAGGTTTGTATTAAGAGAGGCGTTGTCCTCTGAATTATGTAGGCTTTGATTCTATTTGTTAATGCTATCCTGGTATTCACCCAAAAAAAACAATGGAATGCTTGTTTGTCACTTTCTTGCATGATAAAAACTTTGAAGTTTGAAGCATGCTTTAAATAAAATGCATGTGAACATAATTTACCTGACCACAGCTTGATCTTTACCCTTGAGACAAAAATTAAAAAAGAAAAAGACTGCTTGTTTGTCTAATTAGTAGTTCTAGCGGCAAGACTACTATAAACTTTCTTGCATGATGTGAATAAAATGCATGTAATTAAACATAGTTTTTCTTTCCAAAGTTTGATTTTTTACTTTTAAGATATGATAAAGAATCACATCGAAAAAAGCTAATGCTTTTCTTGGGATGATAATGATGATGATATATTCTCTCTTCGTCAAAAGAGGCAATATCTAGACTTTTTGATATCTATATCCAAGGTTGTTATCCTTTGTAAACGTAACGAAAGGCTTTTGCTATTATACACCGGAATTTTAACAAGACCCATTCAAATTGTATAATCGAAATTTCTTGGTCAATCTTTCTCTAGTCTAAACCATTGCCAATTCAAACTGCTAGTCTAAATATCCTGATCAAATTCTCTTAAAACCATTGGTTTAATCACACTTTCTAACAAAAATTGGCTGGTTATTCTCATTGAAAAAAAGGGTATGATGATTATTTGGTTGGGAACTCTGGTTCTATATGAGAAACACACATACACTTGATGTGTTTTCAAGTGGGGCTTTACATGCTTGAGAAAATGCTATATACCTATATGCTATCTATGAGTTTTACTAACATATGTTCTTAGGGTATACGTTAGTAAATTATTTTAGAAAGTTTTTTTATAAACAAAAGTGACTATCTTTTTTTAACAATTTTTTCAATTTTTCATAATTTTTTTTAAAAAAAATGAATGATTAATGTATGCCCTAAAGGCATACATTAACCGACACTATATATATATATATAGCAGGAGATACTTTCTCACTGTCAGAGCCCTAGAGAGTGGATGACAGGGGAAAAAACCAAAATTACAGGGACCCAGTCTTAACGTATGCCCGGCCCATTGTTTTGCAATTTGTGACCTTTCACAAATTCAGCTCAATTTGGTGTTCATGAGCCATGACTACCATTGAATTTGATCAGGCTCATCTCATATATGTATATAAACAGTTTTTGAAATTAGATGTAGAATCTATATAGGTGCATAAACAACAAAATGTGAGTAAACTATCTTGGTTGTCATAGATAGGTAGGTAAAGCTTAGGGGCCCCCATGGAAGAGCAATGTAGGGTGGACAATTGAGTTCTCTCAAATCTAGTGACAAAAAGGAAATTGTAGCATCTCTGATTAGAAAGGGTATGAAAACAAATATTTTAACAGAATAATGAATGGGGATAAAATGCTTGCAAGCTTGCAGCAACTACAAGTACAATATAAAATAAAAATTGCCAAGTGAATGTGAATCCAATGCCATTATTATCAGCTGGCATAGGCATATGTTTTTTAGTTAGGTTGCATGTGGGGAAAGAAGTCTTCTTTATCATTTCTTTCATGGATCATTTAAAAGTAATGTTAAACCTGCCACAGAAAGAGACTTACTTGGGACACTACTCACTAGCCTATCCAAAAAGAGTATGCTAAAATGTATCGTTATCATTGCTCTTAACAAAGTGCTAAAAGTAAAATGTAAAGTGTAAAGTGCAAACGCCTCTGTGTCACTTACTATTTATTTTTCATATCAAACACCACTTTCTGAAATAAACAAAGTAAAATAATTGTGCAAACAGATAAGGGGTGTGTGGATTGAACTTAGATCAATCAAGTAGGAAACAATTTCTTAAGGGCAGCTTTGGCAACCTGAGAACCTAATAAATATTTTGGGAAATTTAAATGTGATTTGGTCATTTTACACATCCCTAAAATTCACTAAAAACATAAATTTAACAGCAATCATATCATCTTATGTTACTGGGGAAAAAAAAAAAAGAATCATGATCACATTTAAATTTATATTTTTAGTGAATTTTATATTTTCATATTCCCAGTCCAATGATGATGGAAAATTATTTTCAAGAAAAGGCTTAAGATACTGTTGTTTGGTTGTATTTGATATGGAAGTTGACCTGAACTTTGCATCCTGTCAATAATTTACATGCAAAAGAAAAGGCAAAAGGTGGTGGTAGATCACTGGATCCCCTTTCTAATTTTGTTATAAAAAAAAAATTATTACTATTTTGAGTTACTTTTATGCTATTTCTCAATCAAGTTAGCTTGTCATATTTTCAACGAGAAAGGTTATGCTTCCACTCAACAAAATATGTGACAAAAATAATAATTTTTATTTTTGCGATAATGACAAAAATCATAATTTGGCACGAGGTGGCATCTAGAATATCATGGAGGTGGCATATATATTTTACTTCATGGTTGAAGTACAAGTAAGTTAGCCTTCAAATAAAATCTTGGTTTACTAGGAATATTATTAGAGCTTATAATTAAGAGTGAGGTTTGTGTTCAGTGACCAATTCTACTAGACACACTAAAATACAAACAAGTATCTAAAACTGAACACGTGTATGCATCTTAACGTGTTCAGTAGAATTGGCCACCAAACATATGCCCAACCCTCTAATGCACTCCCTTATCACAATGGACAATTAGCTAGCACTCAAGTACACCCTAGTGTCAACTGTCACGTGGGAATTCATCCAATGTTTCTGTAGTTTACTTCAAATATTTCGTTGAATATCACTAAGTCAAATGCCAACAACACAAAGTGTGTCTTTATTTACCAAATGTTTTACTTTATTGTCCACTTGAGCCATACATATAATTATAGTGAAGCTTAAGACTTAATATAGTTTATACAACTCAAATGCAAGAGTTAAACTTAAAGCAGCTAGTAGCTTATCAAAACGAAATCTTACTTGACTTGGAACAAAGTACCTTCTCCAATGCGTAAAATTCCTTTGCTAAATGCTTGGTTCAAATTGAAACAATGGGTAAGATTCTTCCCTCTTCTCCTCTTGTCCTGAGATACCTTTTTCCTCTTTCTCTTTTCTACTTGGAATCTTTGGTTATCTCTTATATATATAATCAACTTAAACGTCTCCAACGAGATTACTCAGTCCAATATCTCATCTTTTAGATCACTCAATGTGGCCCTACATATTTTCTTCTAAATAACCAAATAAAAAGCAAGTCCATTGCAAAGTAATATTAGCCTCTCTCACACGCTTGTCGAAAAAGCAATTCTATAACTCGTAACCTTAGTAGACATGCTAAATATGTTACAAATTTTTGGTATTGATAAAAGATGTTTCTCCACATCTTAATAATGTAACCCTAACCGATTTAACTTTTCTTTAATGCCTTCTTCTCAAAAAACATAAACATAAACTTCTAGGTATGCATTTGGATGTGAATTAAAATTATAAATTATTTTACTATTCAGCTTATTTTTGCTATTATTCATGGACTCCACTATATTATTTGACACTATTTATGAGTCTCACTGTACTATTTCAATTAATTTTTACTTTTATCTATAATACTTTTAACAATAAATTTTTAATTTCAGCAAAATAAATGGTATCCAAATAAAGTTAAGTAACCAAATGAAAATACTTGTGACAGCTGTTATGGCAATTCTGACAATTTTGGAGTAGGTGGGTTTATTATTACGTGACCCTATCTACGTAGACGGATGGCAAGTTTCGCCTACAATTATGTCATACTACGCTTTATGATATAACTTTTGGACTGTTTGCATGAGCAGATATCTACCCTAGCACATCATCTTGATTAAAAACACATAAAACTTGAATTTGAGATTAAGTTAGCCTTTTTAATTAAATTTCTCTTTAGTTCTTACTTACATGCTTTTCTTTCCAAGAAATTATACTCTCAAAATACAATTAACATGATACTTTAGTTTCATATCAATAAAAACAAACCATTTAATACCAAAAAAATATGACACAAGTTCAAAAACTCTTGTGAAAAAGTTAAATTCGTATTAGGTGGTCTATTTTAATGATGCGGAGTATCATGTCTTTGGTGCTCTTCTCTTATTAATAATTGTAGGCTCCCATTAATTAAAGGCATGATGGATTGAGGTCACGTTATGTCTATTAGGAACCTAACAAGTATGCTGATAGTCTGACGCTCTTATGGTGTAACCTATTAACTTTTTAATAAATTAAAATTTATTATAAGTTTCCTAAGTTAATAAAAAAAATGTCATAAGTTGGTGTTTGTAATTATTTGTAGGATGCTAAGAGATTTGTAATTTAACTGTACGGTCCCCGCACCACGACCCGTAGTGGGCCTTGGACCCTGGCCTGGGTATAAGGCCCATGAGGCCGGTCTCCCTCTGCCTAGCGGCCCACCCCGAGCCCCGCAGGCTGCAGGCCCACGATCTGCTTTTACGTCGTTTCTCGGCAGAGCCCTTCCCGAGCAGTGATGAACACGCAGCTCGCGGGACACCCCGCCCTGTACTTACTCGGTCATACCTCGGAGAGACACCGCTGCCGAGAACTGTCGTGGAGGCAGGAACCAAGTTCCAACGCCACCCTCACCGCTTCCCATGCCCACCTAACCTCCCACTTACGATCGATAACACTGGACCGCCGGTTGCACTTGCTGGCAAGTATTTATGACCTCTCCACTACTTCGTGAGCTATAAATACAGGAAGTCTTGAGAAGACAAGGGTTGGTGAATTGAGAGAAGGAAGAGTGTAAACAGAGAGAGCAGAGTAAGGAATTGGGTCAGGTCCCCGAGAAGAGGAAAGCGCCACAGTTGAGCCTTGGTGTTTAGAACGACCCATTGTGGGAAATCCAAACCCACCATACAAATAAGTTGTGAGTCCAAGTGAGGCCCAGCCCAACGGGTTTGAGTTTTTGGTGCGCACATTAACAAATTGGCACCTTATAGTGTTTTCAACAGAAACATCTATAGTTCAAATTTCTCTTTCCAAATTATTATTATTATTTTTTGAATGACATGCGATTAGCTTATGTTGTTAATGGTTAATGAGTATATTCATTCTATATATATATATATAAGAAATATTAACATTATAATTATTTCCTTTAAAATTTGGCATGAATGAAGGTTATTGCATAATTTGTAAATTGAGGACTCCACCTTTATTCATTGCTGTTGTTCTCTTCTCACAATCCCTCTCCCTCCTTCTAGCCTAATTTCAAGGAGATCTCTATTCTTCCTTTGGCGTTTTCAGAATTTTATTCTAAAACGTAAAATCAACCTCAATAATAATAATTTTATATCATCACGTAATGTGTCAATAATAATAATTTTAAATAACTTGTTAAATAATAATTGTGGGGCCCGAGGGCCTGGAATTTTCGGCCCACCTCTAGACTGGCCCAAGGCCCATGCCGAGGATCAACAGCTGCCTAGGGACTTTTCGGCCCTCTGGGCCGCACCGAGGACAACCCTGTCCTCGGCATACCTATCCTGATCCCAGTACAGGCGGTCACATCCACATTTAATGCGTCTACCTAACCCCCCTGGCAATCTCAGTGTTGAGAGGACTCCTGGACGGCGGAACCTTGGGTGCCGCGACCCACAGTACGGTGGGAAACGTGGCTGATGGGACAAGTCCTTAAGCAGTGGTCTGGATGACCGACAGTTGGAAGGCTAGGATTGGCCAAAGAGGGTATATAAATGCAAGGAGCCCTTCAGAGTGGGGGGCTCCTCGGCCATCCGAGGAGCAACCCCGAAGACAATAAGAACAAAGAAAAAGCCCTCAAGAGGGAAGAACACTTCGGGCGAGCCGGTGGCAAGCCTGTTGGCGCCGAACCCTACGACCCACTCTCTAAACAAATTTATTGCTGGGGGATCTACGACAAAACGAGCCCCTACAATTGGCGCCGTCTGTGGGGAGGGTTAGTGCGCCGACCGGCGCAACCGGCGATCGTTCTAAACAAATCACCCTGCAAAACAGAAATGAACAAGTACAGTTGCAGCAAAATGGAAGATTCAACAGCAGAAAAAGAAATGAGAAAAGAGTGATGTTATTTCATAAAAAAGAAAAGGAGTTACAAATACAATCAGAGGCTCAGGCAGGCTTGTTTTACAAGCTTTATTACAAGCTAATCCTACAATCGGAGGCTCAGGCGGTCCGATCCTACAACTAGCTAGGGGAGAGGGAAGTGTCAACCCGTGCTTTTATTGGCATCAGCAGAACGGGAGAGCTTGACAATAAAAGCGGGGAAGGGGGGCTGAGGCTGGCTTGCTTCAAAGCGGAAGCTTGAACAAAGTGAGGAGCAGATGCAGGGGCACCGGAACGTCCTCCCCCGTGATGTTCCCTTGATGCTCTCCAATCCTCCCGAGCGCCGGCCGTTGGAGACGGCAACACTCGGGCGCCAGACATGACGTAAGTTCGCGTATCTTCTCCACCGAAGGTGCGCTCCGGGGAAAGATGTTAGGTACTCCAACAATGTCCCACCTGGCCACCGCGTGCAACACTGCTGGTGTTACGCCGAGGCTCTGCCGCACCAGAAACCCAGTGGGGGCTGCGGCCACGGCAGCCCTTAACTCCATATCTCCTAACTCCGGTCACAATTCCGACGGGGTTATTAAAGGGGCATGGGGAGTGGAAAGATGGTTTTCTTTCTGTTCGAGTTGGGAAGCTCATGGGGTATGAAGAAACCATCCCCCCAGAAAGCCTTATATAGAGGGGGAGAGTTGGTGACAATCAATTCGCGCAGAATTCGAAGAGTGAGTTACCGAGGCGGCGGGCAATAATGAAGCCACCAAATTCCAAGGGGGCTGCAGACCGTTGTACTTCTGTTGATTTACGAGACCATTAATGAAGGCGCGTCTCGCGCACCGAAGCGTCAGGCGCAGAACACGAACGGCCAAGAAACGCTTCCCCGATAGAAGATGGGGAAACTAATTACTTCAGAAGACCAAGTGTTAGACAGAACCAAGGCTCTGCATGGTCCTCGGACTCAGGCCTATGGGGAAACTAATTACTTCAGAAGACCAAGTGTTAGACAGAACCAAGGCTCTGCATGGTCCTCGGACTCAGGCCTATGGGGAAACTAGCCACTACTTATGAAGGCAGCACCTGTGCCTAGGTCTTGCATGGTCCTCGGACCCAAGCCTACGGAGAGCTAGCCACTACTTATGAAGGCAGCACCTGTGCCTAGGTCTTGCATGGTCCTCGGACCCAAGCCTACGGAGAGCTAGCCACTACTTATGAAGGCAGCACCTGTGCCTAGGTCTTGCATGGTCCTCGGACCCAAGCCTACGGAGAGCTAGCCACTACTTATGAAGGCAGCACCTGTGCCTAGGTCTTGCATGGTCCCCGGACCCAAGCCTACGGAGAGCTAGCCACTACTTATGAAGGCAGCACCTGTGCCTAGGTCTTGCATGGTCCTCGGACCCAAGCCTACGGAGAGCTAGCCACTACTTATGAAGGCAGCACCTGTGCCTAGGTCTTGCATGGTCCTCGGACCCAAGCCTACGGAGAGCTAGCCACTACTTATGAATGCAGCACCTGTGCCTAGGTCTTGCATGGTCCCCGGACCCAAGCCTACGGAGAGCTAGCCACTACTTATGAAGGCAGCACCTGTGCCTAGGTCTTGCATGGTCCTCGGACCCAAGCCTACGGAGAGCTAGCCACTACTTATGAAGGCAGCACCTGTGCCTAGGTCTTGCATGGTCCTCGGACCCAAGCCTACGGAGAGCTAGCCACTACTTATGAAGGCAGCACCTGTGCCTAGGTCTTGCATGGTCCTCGGACCCAAGCCTACGGAGAGCTAGCCACCACTTATGAAGGCAGCACCTGTGCCTAGGTCTTGCATGGTCCTCGGACCCAAGCCTACGGAGAGCTAGCCACTACTTATGAAGGCAGCACCTGTGCCTAGGTCTTGCATGGTCCTCGGACCCAAGCCTACGGAGAGCTAGCCACTACTTATGAAGGCAGCACCTGTGCCTAGGTCTTGCATGGTCCTCGGACCCAAGCCTACGGAGAGCTAGCCACTTATCTTGAAGGCAGCAGCTGCACCTAGGCCTTGCATGGTCCTCGGACCCAAGCCTACGGGGAGCTTGCCCTTGCACTATCTTTAAAGCAGCAACAGAATCTTCTATAAGAGGCTAATCACTTGCCGGAGGATTGAAGCGCTGAGCTAACTATTTGGGAAAAACCAACCAGCGGAAGGCCTTGGGGGGAATGAGGGCCGTGGGTGTCAAAACCCTCCTCCCCGTTCAAGGGAACGTGCAGCAGGATTTTGAGGGGCTATTGTGGGGCCCGAGGGCCTGGAATTTTCGGCCCACCTCTAGACTGGCCCAAGGCCCATGCCGAGGATCAACAGCTGCCTAGGGACTTTTCGGCCCTCTGGGCCGCGCCGAGGACAACCCTGTCCTCGGCATACCTATCCTGATCCCAGTATAGGCGGTCACATCCACATTTAATGCGTCTACCTAACCCCCCTGGCAATCTCAGTGTTGAGAGGACTCCTGGACGGCGGAACCTTGGGTGCCGCGATCCACAGTACGGTGGGAAACGTGGCTGATGGGACAAGTCCTTAAGCAGTGGTCTGGATGACCGACAGTTGGAAGGCTAGGATTGGCCAAAGAGGGTATATAAATGCAAGGAGCCCTTCAGAGTAGGGGGCTCCTCGGCCATCCGAGGAGCAACCCCGAAGACAATAAGAACAAAGAAAAAGCCCTCAAGAGGGAAGAACACTTCGGGCGAGCCGGTGGCAAGCCTGTTGGCGCCGAACCCTACGACCCACTCTCTAAACAAATTTATTGCTGGGGGATCTACGACAAAACGAGCCCCTACAATAATAAACAACCACGCTTTCACACAAGGTCCAAAATAATTTTACTTAAAACAAAAATTAGACTCAATAAAAAATTCTATCCTCCCCCCCCACCCTCCCCTCTCTCTCTCATAAATAATATAATTAATAAAAAGAACTAAGCCATCACATAATTTAAATAAAAATTAAGCTTATAATTTGTAGGGATAAAGGCCCAAAATTGCATATTGGGCCTTGGACCTCATCCGAAGACGTGAGTATGAGAGGCAAATGATCGTGAGAAGTTCTAAGTTTAAAGTCTCGAAAGGAAGGAACGGATGGAGAGGAGTCCGAGGAGTAACTCCTCCTTGGACGTGATGAATACAGTTCAAATCTGTATTCCAACAACCTGGGTGACCCTCCGGAAGGTTCCCCCGATAAAGACGTGTATCATGCCCGTACAAAAGCGATAAGAACTCAGAAATATCTAAAGGAAAGTTGTTACCACCGCATTAAATGCACTGGTTCTACTTTTCTAACCGCATTTATGTGGAGAAGACGCCTGAACAGTGATATCTTGGCTACCACAACTCACAGAAAGTCAAAATGGATGTCTGATGGGACAGGTACTCAAGTGAAGGCTTAGATAGTCAACAAGTGTAGGGTCAAGATGGTCCAAAGGGGAGCTATATAATGGGAGAGACCCTCAATAAGGGAAGGATCGAAAAAAAAAACTAGAGAAGAGACATTGTAGCAATCAAAGTTGCACTTGTAATCAACTCTGTTAGTTTATGTCAAAATTTGCCTCCTCGGACAATGAATTCATTCAGTCCTATGTGTTCTGATTTTTGCTTGATCATTTTTTAAATCCATACTAGCCGTTGTTAAAGTGGTAGAAGGCCTAGTTCTTTGACCCACTCTCTACAAATTTATTGTATTGGACTCATTAGGCCAATATCCCATAATACTTGGGCTTAAGCTGCAAAACGAGACCCTACATAATACTATTTAAAGAATTCTAAATAGTTTATCAAAATACCCAAGAGCATTATAGCTTAATTTGTTGATATCTTAGAATGAGGTTTGACTTCAAACAAAGTGGATAGAATTTCTCCCTACCCATTATGTGATGATATAAATAACCATTTATATATAGAGTAGTTTTTATTTCACACACATTATTGCACATAAACACTTTTTTGCACTAAACCCACGACTTAAAGCGAAGAGTTCAATGCAAAATAAAATAAGTGCTTGTATGTATTTTTAACAAATCAAGTCAAAAGTATATATATAAATATCTTATTGCAGCTAAGGCTGTGTTTGGCTCAACGGAAATGCTTTTCCGAGTGTAAAATATTTTCAACTGAAAATATTTTTCGGAAATGAAAATGATTTCAGGTGTTTGGTCCCATCACAAAAAATATTTTGGAAAATATTTTAAGGTGTTTGGATGTGTTTCTGAAAATTCTCTAGAAAACTCATTTTCTCAGCTTCCAAACAAATATTATAATCGGAAATCTGAATATATAAACCAAATCAACCATAAAACATAACCAAAAAAATTCAGTCTTTCTCTTTTCATCAGCACCGATCGTGAGAGAGGGAGAGGGAGAGTGGGTCTGAAGGTGAGATGGGCGAGTGGGTCTGAAGGTGGCGACGGCGACGACGATGACGATCCAGTGCGATCTAGAGGGGTGCGATCTCAGTGGGTGGATCGGACTAAAGGGTGGATTGGAGTGAAGGAAACTCACCATGGGTGGATCGGAGCTCGGTCTGTGGGTCGGTGAGGATGAGGGATGGGTCAATCGGTTCGTGGGGCGATCTCGCCGGTGGACGAGGTGGGTCAATCGATTCATGGATTCGTGGTGCGATCTCACCGTCGCGTAGAGGGGACGAGGACGGCAATCTGACCGGCACGATCTCTCTCTCTCTCTCTCTCTCTCTCTCTCTCTATTTGTGCGTCTGTGAGTCCGTTCTCTCTCTCTCTTTCTCTCTTTGCGTGTCTCCGGAAATGATTTGAAGATAAAACAGAAGTTGAAAATATTTTCCGGGTCAAAGGGGCTATTTTACGGTCAAAGTAAATGATTTTCCGGAAAACTCTATTTTTCATGCGCAACCAAACACACGGTTTCATGTAAAAAGATTTCCTAAAATCGTTTTCAGCCAAAACAAACGTAGCCTAAGTACAAATATACAAGTAAATATATAATGGACGGTTGAAACTCTAAAAAAAAAAAAAAAAGGTAAATATATAATGGACGGTTTCACCTTACTCATCAATCCACATCAATTGAATATTTTCTAGACCCAACAAGGTTATGTCAGGTGAAAAGTTTACATGAAAATTTAATCTAATCCCATCTCGAGACTACCCCTAATTATGTTTCGTATACCCATTACATGAAATCCCATTGTCTCTAAATTTCATTTTAAAACAAAACTAAGCTCAAAATATTTCAAAATTTCTTCTCTTTTTTTACCACCTCCCTAATTAAAAACAAAAACAAAAACAAAATAAGAAAAATAGCCAAGCCCATCTATAAATAGACCCATCCACACTACATTGCTTCTCCCCCCTTCCCTTCTTCCCTCTCCTAATTTCCAGGAACTCTCTCTCTCTCTCTCTCTCTCCAAAGTCTCAAACTCTCATTTCTCAACCCAATCTTTCAACCCCAAAAAAAAAAAAAAGAAACTCCTCATTCTGAAACACATGGAAGAAACACAAGTCAGATTTGTAATCCCAGCCTCAGAGGCCGAATCCATGGCCCAAAAAGCCAACCTCCCTTCCGTCCTCCACCTCCTCCCTTCCCTAGTCCCCTCCGCCCAGCGCCTCGCCCGAACACCCATCTCCAACTTCCACGTCGGCGCCGTCGGCATCGGCGGCGTCTCCGGCCGCTTCTTCCTCGGCGTAAACGTCGAGTTCCTCAACCTCCCTCTCAACTACTCCATCCACGCCGAGCAATTCCTCCTCACAAACCTCTCCCTCAATGCCGAGCCTTCCCTCTCCCACTTCGCCGTCTCCGCCGCCCCCTGCGGCCACTGCCGCCAGTTCTTCCAGGAACTCCGCAACGCCTCCTCCCTCAACGTCCTCGTCGCCGACTCCGATCCCCCCACCACCACCGCCACCGCATTCACTCCCTTATCCCACTTCCTCCCCCACCGTTTCGGCCCCGAAAACCTCCTCTCCAAACACCTCCCTTTCCTCCTCGAGCCTCACCACAATGGCTTATCGTTTCTAACAAATTCTCAACCCAACGGCCTCACAACCACCGCCAACAATCTCGACAGTTTACGTTACGCCGCCTTAGACGCCGCCAACAAGTCGCACGCGCCTTACAGCGGGTGCCCCTCCGGCGTGGCGCTCATCGACACTGACGGCAACATACACAAAGGGTCGTACGCGGAATCCGCCGCGTACAACCCCAGCATCGGCCCCGCCCAGGCCGCCCTCGTCGCGTATATCGCCAACGGCGGCGGCCACGGCTACGAAAGGATCGTGGCAGCCGTGTTGGTCGAGATGGAAAGCGCCATAGTGAAGCAAGAACACGCGGCTAGGTTGCTGTTTCAGACCATCTCGCCAAAGTGTGAGTTTAAGGTTTCTCTTTGTGTTGGTGGCACTAAAAGGCCATCATCAATATGAAATATGTGTTGTTATAAAATTTTATATAACACTGTTTTTCTTTGTGCATTAAATGAATGGATTCTAGTAGTTTACTCTGTTGTTGCATAGTGTGTGAGAGAGAGAGAGAGAGCTACAGCTTAGGCAAAAGCAAAAGCAAAGCAGAAACAGTTATATATATGTTAACTGAATATTGTCATGCAAATATTGTGTTGGGAAATTACTGAAGTCTGTATTGGAACTTGGAATCTTATCTGTTGCAAATATATTATTGCAGCTACTTTCATTTCTTTCTTGTGATTGTTGTTAAATCAAATGTAGTAGCTATTATGAAAGTATGAAAAACTATTGGAGGAATTGGGCTGCTAGCATGGAGAATTACTTCCGGAGCACCTAACTTTTTTCCGCTAGCATGGCCTTTTTTTTTTTTTTTTGGTAAAAGTTTCTTTTAGTGCACATCGACACGATTTCAATTATAATTCTAAAGTTGTGAAATCGTGTTCTAGTGTAACACGATTTCAAATGACATCATGTAAATACTCTATACGCACCGGTGTGTAATAATCAGTAGTCTCCATGTGTAGCGATAAGGGGAATCAGGCCCTAACATTGGTGTCATTCAAATAATAACATTCTCTCCATTAAGTGATGGTCCACGCCTCAATTGCAAATTTTGATTGGTGGGTGGTGGAGTTCCATGAGGTGGAGTTTCAATAATCCAACATCTTTGACATACTTCCATAACTCCCAATACGCTGACAAAAAGGTACCGTTTAATAATTGTTGGCCACTTTGTATTTGTCTATTTTTACTCTTTTTATTTTTTTTCGGTTTGTTTTGGATATTTAGTCTATGCTCAATAATGCATTTGAGATAAAAAAAAAAAAAAAAAAAGAGACGGGTTAAGTTGGCTTTATGTGGTGGTTTGGATCATGTCAAAGTTAAGTGGTGCTTCTGTTATGAATAGGTACAAGAAATAGATTGGTATTTAGTTGTTAAATCTCAATTAAGACTCCTTTAATCATTCATTTCAATTTGTGATTGGAAGTCCTTTAAATAAATTTGGGATTGACCACATGATTACTAGTTAAGCATAACTCCACAGCAGTACAATCAGAGCTTGATATATGTACAGGTGTTAGATTCTTAAAATTGGTTGGTTCTACTTGCATTACAATTAATGTGCCGTACAGAAAGGTAATTAGAGTCTCAAAGAGGAGAGAATATCTTATGAGACTATCATGTCACTATATATACTATACGACCCACACATAATATGATAGAAAAATTTCATAAAACCGATTCATAAGATATTTTTTCCTCAAAAAGAGATGCACTAAAACATTAGCGACTAAAAAGGCAGGGCTAACTAGCACTAGCCAAAACAACTAAGAATATTCACCAACCACCATGTATCCGCATCAGCCTCAATCCTCATCTCCAAAGTCTAGCTCAGCAACAGTTGACCAAGTTGAGATGCCAATTGCAGAGAATTTATCAGATACTAAACTATTCTAGCCCACCCAAAAATAAAAAACAAAACAAAGTTATTATTCACTGTGTGAGCATCTAATTCTCCCTTTTACATTCGGTATTCCCATGCCACATTTCAGCATCAAAGCCTTTTAAAGAAGCTCACAATTTTATTTTACAGTTTGAGCACTCTCCCAACCCTTTGGGAAATTTTCAGAAATTACAAGTTCAGAGTCTATGTTAGCATTCATGAGAACTGTTATGATATGTACTATTGCATGACAATAGTAAAACACTAAAACCATATATGGTTAGACACAGAGAAAAACTTACATACTCTTATAGCAGTGCTTCAAGTTCTCACAAAGAAGTTAGGTTCACACGTGAGACCTACCATGGGATCCACTTCCTTTGTGAGAGCCCAGAGCACTGCTCCAAAAGTATGTAAGAATTGTCTAATAGACACAACCTCTCTTGTGTCTCATTTAATGTACTAAAGCAATAGAGCTTTGCTCAGCTAGATAATAAAAAAATTATATAATAGCCTAATGCAGGCCGGAAATGTGTCAATTATTTTCTTACCATATGTACCATTTTCAGCAATATTTGGCCAAACTCTTTGTCACATAATAAGAAAGACCAAAATTTCCCCAAATTTCCCAAATTCTAGCATGGCTAATTGACTATTGACAGCTCACCATGCTCGAAAGGAGTTGTTGGAAGCCTTCTTATAGGCCATGTTAGGAGCCTAGCTGTGATAGCTGATTTATCAAGCATATGACATTGACACTGCTAGTCATTGTCAAAATATTTGAGAATTGAGTTTTCCTAGGATAGTTTTCTATTTTATTTTTTTTGCAGAGGATGGATAACTCTCTAAAAAGTCCACAAATGCCAATCTGGCCAACACATTTACAACCAATTGAATCCAAGATCTCTTTCCAGTAAAAGAGAAATAACATTAGATTACAAAATCATTAATGTTTGTTGGGATAAACATGCAAAGATTTGCAACTTTTGCAGCATATATCATGCTGAAGTTACTTGGACTTATAAACTGACAACTGGCAAAATCAATGACTAATCTTGCTTTATCACATAATAAGAAAGACCAGAAATATTTACCATAATGTCTCAACTAATCTTGCTATGGATTATGACATCAGCTTTTAAAAAAAAGTAATAAGGATGTGGAACAGCTCATGTTTTGGATGGAATGAGTCAAAATAATGACAGTCAACTTTGTCTCTCTAATTTGACTCTTGGTATTGGAAAAATTCGTTGAGAAAAAATGTTTCCTAGGATTTTTATTTTTGTGAACTACTAAAGTCTAAAAAGAACTCATTGTCACAAACTCTAATCAACAAAGTGACAAACAACAAAAGTTACACCGTAGTTGTGTCCTGAACATGCGTTTCCTGTGCAAGGAAAGATAGCTTTGGCAAGTATTGTCTGGAGAGACCCAAAAATAAAACTTGGTTTAGTTACTACTTCATCTTTTTCTGGATAAGTGAAGTTGTACTCAACCCCAAAAAAAGAAAAAGTTAGTATATAATCAAATTTTATAAGCAAGGATTTAAAGGAATAGTTTACATAAAAAATTTCAAGAATGTAAAAAAGGAATCCCTTATGATTCTTAACACATAATATTCAAGAAAGAAGACTTTCCAACCCCAAATGAAAAGTAGTGAAGAAAGAAGAATAACAATAACAATAATACATACATTCCACATAAAGGAGATAGACTCACCATGCTAGTCGTTGGCATATTGTAGATGGTGTTGTCTTTGCTTAACCTTTGAAGATATCATTCTCTTGTCTTCGAATTTTGGCGGAGAAAATGCATTCTCATATACAAACTGCGTTACTTTATCAAATTATGATATCATTATCATAGAGGAAGGAGCAGTGAGAAAGAATGCATTTTCCCTCCGCCAAAATCCAAAGAGAGAAGAACCCAGAAATCTTCTTATGCTTTATGAGCTATCTCTGAGGCATGAATATAAATATAGGCGACAAATTAGCCAAAACCAGTTCATCTTTCTCGTGTCAGGAATTTTGTTCTGGTCTATGTTGTATGGGCCCCAATTCAACAAGGAAGACCTATTATTTTACTTGGTCCTTGTGACTGAATTAAGTTTGAACATTGAACAATTAGAATTCAAAGCACGCTTTGCTTAGTTCCCACGGGGGGTGTGAAGCTAAATGGAAAAAGACTTGCCCTCCTTTATTTCTCTTTGGATTATTATAGTAGCTTTTGTGGTGTGAAATTGTTTTGCTTTTTCTCTTGCTCTTTGATTTGGAAGTTGTCTCATTTTTTTCTAGGTTCAAATACTTGGTCAATGTCAATTACCTTTGATTTTATTCCATTGAAACAGTGTCTAGAAGAGAGAGAAAGAGAGGTCAAGGGATCTAATTAATTTTCAGTTGATTTTCCATGATATCATTGTAACTTATTGGGCACGTCTAAGATGGGGAAGCCTTGCATCGGAAAAGCTAAGGGCTTGAATGGAAGAATTTTATTTTGAATAAAAGAAAAAGGTAGAGATGGTGAGAAATAAAGTGAGTGTAAAAAAAAAAAAAAAAAAAAAAAAAAGCTAAACAAACCCCCCCCCCCCCCCCCAATTTGGGGGAAATTATATGTTACACAACAAATTAATCAATCATCAAAAACCCAAGGAAAAAACAAAAGGGGTGAAAAAAAAAAGGCTAATACATTTCTCACCTCTTGTGATTCTAGATTGAAACAACAACATCCTCAACATGATGAAGACAAACCCTTACGACAAACTAAAAGAAGAGGAGGCAGGATTTTTGAGAGGCATTTTCATATCTCCATTACCACCTGATACAATCCCTTCTTCTCCATCCACAAGGACCAGATTATCTGTCTCCTTCAATGCTCCATGAACCATTACAACCACAAGTCCAATAGCAAGTGCTACTATGATATTTTTCTTGGCATTTGTAAGGAAAAGGCTAAGGACAGTGATTGGCAACAAGGCCAGCATCACCATTCTATCATCTATATCATACCCCATGACAACCAATGGTTCGTCGCGTAGAAAGTATAAGAACAACCATGCAACCATCATGACAATGAAGACAATCATTGAAACGGGGTGCCAAAGCAAGCTGAGGAAGAGAATGAACAATATTATAATGGCGTAGTTCATGCGGAAGACTGCGACGTTTATCTTGATTCTTTGGATTAATTGAGAGACGCTGGAGGGAAAGCTGAGATCTTGAAGTTTGATCATCTCCTTCCATGGCCTTGGCGTACCAAGACCCGAATTGATCCGTTCTTTTGCAAGTGAAACAAACTGTAAATTTGATGATGATGATGGTGTTGCCGCTGGGATTGTTCCATACGTCGTCATTTTCCAGAGATTTGCATGCAGAGAGAGAGAGATGCAATGCTAGAGGGGAGGGGATTTAGGAACGTGTACCATGAATTTCTAATTTTGATTGGTGTTGTAAACAAATGGTACATTCTATTTTGGGTAAACTCTATGGCTAATTCTATACCAGAAAATATTACATGTTAGTTAGATTTGGAAGTGATGATTCATCAAGTCGTTGACCAAGTTAAAGATCTTAATTACGGTATATGGGGGATTAAGGACCATGTTAGTGAACGCAATGAATCACCTTTCTGCCATGACATAAGAACATGAGCTAATTACCATCAAGTTTTTGCGCCACATCAGAGAACAGATTGTAGTAAGACCATCATGTTGATAAATTCCTTCAAAAATTCAAACGCATAAAAATTAGTTGTGTAAAAGCTGAGTGTAAGACACTTGGCTTAGGGACATAGGCCAGGCAAAGTGAAAAACCTAAGGTTGAGTTTTTAAACGGCAGAAGGTTGAGTCTATTTTTAATTGATGTGTTTTGTAGTACATTTCTGAGTCCCAACTCACGTTTTTTTGTCCAGTGGACCATTTACATGTTTTGACATGAGATTCTTTTTGAGGTTGATACCAAGTTTGGCGACCTCCACTACTGATATATATATATATATATATATATATATATTAGATAGGTTTTGAAGCCTATAACATCCACTCCACTTAATGATGATTTTCTTCACTATAAGGCTACTGCAGATAAATGATGTTTTGAAGTATCAATACAAGGATAAGTTGTTATCATCAATAGTAAGAGTGTGTATTGAATACACAGATCTACAATGCCACTATTTGACATAGAAGACTTCAACAATGCACCGGTTCTACCTCTAACTTGGAAAGCAAAATGTACAAGACCAGATAAGATAGGCTTGATAACCCCACCCATTGGGAACAAACTCGTTCATCTAAGAAAAGAAATATTCTTCATATGTTCATATGTTTGTAACATTGTGGTAGAGTTGCTTTAGAAAATTCAGCTTCTGGAATACATGAAAGTGACAAAGTAGGAAGTCTGATAACAATATTGTAGCTTCAAAGAAACAGAGAGCCTTGAACAAAATTACAAAAAGAGGGGGAAAAAAATAGAGAACAACCTTTCACTGCTAGGATCATCAAGAGCAAAAAAGTTGCAAGTATCCATTATGATCAAGCACATTGATATGCATAATTTTCGTCATTTGACATGGTAAAAAATGCACCAGTTTGCAGCTCAGATGCAAGAATAGGTAAGAAATGCACTTAAAATGTCCACACCTGTTTATATATCAAGAACCATTGTGGGAGAGTTTGATTCATATCATGATTCATAAAAGCTTTCTAATAAAGACAGCATCAAATGCAATTATACAAAAGTGAATAACCCAAAGAAAACCATAATCAACTTTGAAGAAGAAAAGACAATCAAATGAGGTTTCAGATTTTTTTTCAATCCTAATATATTGATGATCATATTCAAGGAAACACTAAAAGTATCTCTACATAAATTACAAAACACCTATATCAGTTAAAAAGGAAGTAAAATGGCAGAAATTCAACACAATTGTTTCTCAGTAAGAAGCATCATCAAATCAAGGTTTTCCTTCAATTTTTTTTCTCAAGCAAGAGCAAATTCTTATTCACTAAATATTACCAAGCCTTAACAATCGTAAAATCATTGAAAGGAACAAAAAGTGAAATGGCAGAAACTCTAACACTGTACTCCAACTGGATTGTGGCTTTCATGGATTGGGTGTAAGGGCCTCCCCCCTTATTATTCTCCAAGGTCCATAATAGAACTTTGGCTGCATTAGAGGGACAGCTTCCCCAGGGTGATCTTCCCAATACTTCTCCTGCACAATACAACAAGGCACAGTTCTTAGATCCTAGAAAATTTTATCCCAATTATTAACGGCAACAGTAGAAATTTCTATCATTCTTAAAATGACAACTGTTAAACTTCATATTAATTGGATACAAAAATAACCAGACTCACAATTCTATTCCAACTGATGCTATAAAGAAATCTAGTCAATGCCATCCAGACCTCAAGTGTATCAAAAAATGGCATGCCATGAAACTCAACATGATAAAAGCAATTGAGTACTCGAGATGAAAAGAAGGGGGGGGGGGGGGTGTGTGTGAAGCAGCCTTAACAAAGTTAATTGCCATTCCACTAGGCAGTGTAAGTTCCACATAATGCAAATAAGGATTTTCATTTTCTCTCTTATCTTTGTTGCACAAGATGATGATGACACATAGAACAAGAACCAACAACTCAAAAGAAAATGGCAAAGAAAAAAAAGGCTAAGTCCGAGGATCTTGATCATCTTATTCATCTTTTCCCTGTTTTTCTTGGTTCCTTCCCCATGGTCAGGGGATATCAACTTCCACGTGATCAGCTTTGTGAAAAAGTATTATGAGACACAAATAGGAGCAATGATAACTTACTGATGGTACCTTAGACATAACTATAAGCATAGTTTACTCCCGAATCTAGAAACAAAGCTATCCCTCAAATCTCCACATCTAACACAAAGGTATCATTGATATGACAAATTGAACAACAAAATCAAATAAAGAACAGTGGGGAAGAAGAAGAAGATACCCGGAAAAGTATTCCGAATAGTAAATAGTTACCTTGTGGAGTTGTTCTGTGATGGCAGAACCAATGACCCCAGTGTAGAAGGCAGCAATATAGATTGTGACTAAAGGTTTAAAGGACTTGGGTCGCCTGTACGGATCGACCATGTCCCAAAGTATCGTTCTTTCCCACTTCGTGTACACATAGTCTGCGTATTTCCTCCATAGATAGCTTGCCATTAGCACTATAATCTTAAGAAGGTTAGGGTCTTTTCCCTTTTGTTCCCCTAAGGTTTTCAAAAAAAAAAGAGAAAAAAAAATTAGGAAATGTAAATTTTTTTAATACAGAATTTCACACTGACCACCACACTCTTCACTGAGGGATGAGGACCAAGCACCTACAATCATCCCTCACTGTCCTAGGTAAAGACCCATCCAAACCAAACTCATTCATTGTTTGATTACTCAAAGACCATCACTAGTTATTGACTGGAGTTCTATTTTGCTAGTTATTATAATGATCACATTAGTTTTTGACAATTAATATTAGTAATTTTTGCTTTTGAAGTTTTAGTTATCTTCTAGAGGGGTCAGTGGAAATTTCCTTTATTAAAACAAAAACAAAAACTTCTAAACTGACCATTTGATAATTTTTCATTCAAGTTTCTCAAATGACACTTCATCAAGAACTTGTTCAACACTGAAAACAACCAAGCTATGATGGGCAAAATATAATGATGAATTAATCATGTCAAAAGAAACAAGAAAAGAGAAAGGCCACCAGATAATATATCAACAGTTTCCATATATCTCTAAGAACACATGTAAATTTTTTTTTTTTTGGTGTTTTTTTTGGGGGGGGGGGGGGTTTTGTGGGGGTAGGGGTTGTTGGTAATATTTATACAATAACTAGCAAAATAGAACTCCAGTCAATATCTGTCATTCTCCATTAGCATGCTTTAAGTATTTAAGATTTTCAAACCAAAAGAAAAGTCTTCAAGATTTGTCCAATTCTAGAATGTCCTCCCTGCCAAATTGACATCCCTGATGTGACCAATCAGCACGCACATTTGAAAACTTTTTCATTAAGATAGGAACTACCGGAAAAATCATAAGATTAGTATTCGCTTCTTCTAGAGCATCAAGAACATATCCTTAAGGTTGATAATCCAATCAAAATATTTACATTGACTGGTAAGTTGACAATTGTACTGCAAAACATTCATATAGCTACTGATTTTATCTAGACCCCAAACTTATAATTTAGAATGGTGAAGCTGTCTAGTGTTTTTTTTTTTTTTTTTTTTTTTTTCAATTTTGGATTTTAATCTAACAACAAAAGTATATGGACTTTTCACCTGAAAGAACTCTTATTGCATTTTAATTTATCTTTTGAAATTCTTTTTTCCCCCTTGATCTCTCTTGCCCTCAGTTGATAAACTCAAAAGCACTTAATGATAGATTAAGCATGCTATAGAAAAGACTAACAAACTGAAAACAGACAATGGATGCAAAATATTTTGAAGGGGAACAAAAGAATCGCATATGTGAAAATGAATTGATAGATTAGAAACAATAACAAACTGATTCATGAATTTACCCTCAATAAAAATACTGAATAACATAGAGATTGGGAAACTAAAAATGTACAATTAAGCCTCCCAAAAGTTTCAAATCAAAATCATTTAAGTTTAAACATAGGCCATCAACATTCATCATTCAGAAAAGTTGCTGTTAATTATTTTGCCAGAGGAAAGAATCAAATTCACATTCATAAACCATTTACAGTACTTTGCTGCTTGGCCGAAAATATCTTCAAAGGAGTCATTAGTTAATGCTTCAGGGGAGCTAAGGTTGTTCCACATAAGAAACAATAACTTCACAACTTGATTGGATCAAAAAAAATGCTAGCATAAAGAAGCTGAAGAAATAAGGTAAAAAGGCTTTCAAACAACTGATATATAATATGTTTCAAAAAATTTCTTTTAAACACAATTGCTGCTAGCAGTTACATAAATACTATGACTATATTATGTTTCATTATTTCCAAATAAAATTCATTTTAGTTAGTTTCATGTGAAAGATTTGATATTAAACAGATAACCCCATCAAAGTATGTATCGTCTATCTTATGCTTATTTAAAACTCAACAGATTGCATACTTCTATTTTTAGAGTTAGCTTGGTATTAGACCTTTGGAAATCCATCAATCTTTCACATTTCAGTTCAAAATCAAGTTCTCTTATAAAATATAGTTTTGAAGAAAAGATAAGCATGGTTTGTTGATGAACATGTCCATGAATAAAATGAACCATTAACCACTATCTGCTATTATATTCAAAGCGGCCATTCATAACGGAAATTACACAAATGGGGGAGAGCATTCATATGCAAAAATATAAATTTAAAGAAAATATAAGAACTGTTTCTTGGTTAATCTTTCCATGAATTTCCTGAACCATTAACCACTATATGCTATTATATTCAAAGAAGCCATTAACCTAGATCATTGAAATACAAATATTTGTAGTATTCTTAACATAATTATAAAGCCATTGCAGGTCTATGTGACAACAATAATTCATATATAAAAATTCCCACTCAACTATAAAGGAACTGTTATGACCCGAGATAATGTGCTGGATAAATTGTTATTTGCATTAGAAGTATTTAAATTTAGGCTTGGTGATAAATCTTTATCTGGATAAGGTAGCAGTAGATTAGAATTGCTATTTTCTTGTACTTAAATTGATCCCTATGTTTTAGGATAGGATTAGTTCCTATGTTTTAGGATTTGTTGATGAGGTTATCTCATCCTTGGCTATTTATGTACACTGAATGCATTAATGAGAATTAAGCAGAAAATTAACCAAAAATGTCTATTTCCTCTCTCAAGTTTAGGAGATTGGTCATCTCAAATTAACTAACTATCTTTTGCATTTAGTCAATTATCTTGGTTCACAACGAAAACCCACAACCATGTCATGAAAAACACATGAAAGACCCACAAGCAAAATGGAAATTTAGGGACCTAGAATACTGATTAAAATCCAGAGAGGCATGACCATCAAATATGCTTAGGTAAAGAAAATTGAGCTTTTTTTAAGTAATCTATCAACAAAAGGGAAAAACTATATAAAGATCATATATAATCCCAAATACCATGAAAAAGAAAAAAGCCATACTTATCAGTCAAATATTTTGTTTCCTGCCCCAAGGAATCCTAAGAAAGAAGTTAGAGATTAGTATATATTTAGATGGGATTAAAGGATAATTAGCCTAAAATAATGTAGCAATCAATTGAAACAGTAACAACCCATTCACAAAATAATACATACATATGGGAGGCAAACCAATTCTTCAGACATAAATAAATTGTATGGTTAAAACAGAATTATGAAATAAAAATTTTCCTTCAAATTGGGGAAGTTGCTAAGAGAGGTGAACTCAACCATCATTACCCTGGTTCCCAAAGTTCCAAAGTTCCAAATCCATCTAGCATGGGATAAGTCATGTCTACATCCTGTTGTAACATCATCTATAAATGTATAACTATATACTAGCTAACAGATTAAGTAGAAGCCAGACTGCATTCCTCCCAGGCAGGAACATTGCACAAAACATCCTTCTAGCTCAGGAACTGGTGAAATCCTACATAGGGATAAGGTGCCTGCTAGATGCAGCATTAAGATTGACCTCATGAAAGGATATGAATCAATTCATTGGGATTTTAACTTACACTGCTTGACTGCTATTGGAGCCCCTGTCAGATTTGTAAACTAGGTGGAGTGCATAGAAACGCCTTCTTTCTCTATTGCTGTTAATAGCAGTTGAGGGGGGAGGGGGGTGCAAAATTTAAGAAAGGGTGATTCCTCTTCTCCATAACTATTTGTCTTAGGTATGAAATTTCTTTCTAAATTCTCCAAGAAAGAGCACAAAACTCAGGAAACTTCATAAATCCACCCAATGTGCTATGAACCCCAGTTTACACACATAGGCTTTGCTGAAGATCTAATGGTATTCTCAGGAGCTGATCTAAGCTTGATCAGGATCATTACTGAAGCTTTGGAGGAGTTCAAGTGCCTATCAGGTTTATGTGTAACTCTACTAAGAGTGAAGTGTTTTATAGCCGCATACTTTGAAGAAACAGATTTTGGAATTGATTGACTTCAAGGAAGGGCATATTCTAGTAAGATCTCAAGATTGCAAACCCCTGCTAGATAAGATCAAGGGCAGAATATCATCCCGGACATGCTTAACCCGTCAAGGGTGAATGCCCCTGCTTGTCAACAAGCTGAGCTTTGTCGAGTATTGAACGTTCAAGCTTGGCTTGACAACAAAAATAAAATGTTCAAACTTGGCTTGAGTTTGAACCAAGCCTACAAAACCTTCTTTGAGATTGAGCTTGTCAGATAGTCTAAATCGGCTTGTGTTGACTAGATTCATTAGTCAAGTCAAGCTTGAGCTCAATATCAAGCTTTTGAGCTTGAGATCCAATATAAGTGCTTATCAAGCCCATTTGGTTCAGACACGTGGTCCCAACTCCCAATTAATTAAAGGTTTAGTAAGATATTAGTTTATTTTTCAGGCCCATATCAAGCTTATTACCAAGCTCATAAAAGAGCCTAAACTCAGCTTGTTTTTTTATCAAGTCCTATTGTTCACAAACTTGTTCATAAACCTTTTGTTTTTTGCTTGGACTCAGCTTGTTTATTACACAAACCTAAAATTAAGGCTAAGTTTGGTTCATTTATAAACAAACAAATATGAATGAGCTTTTTATCGAGCCAAACCCGAGTCGTTTATGAACAACTTGGTTCATTTACAGTCCTATCCTAGTGCTTTACCGGCAACTAGCTAGAGATGAGTCCAAATGCTCTTTTTAGAAAGGTTCCCTAATGAAGGGAGAGTCCAAATCATCCAAACTCAGGAAATGTTAACACTAAAGAGCGAGCAAGTGATTGATGAAAGAAGGAAACATGTGAAATCCAGAATTCAAAACAAGTGCAGACCCATTTCCCTTCTTCTTCTTCTTTTTTTCTTTCTTCTTCTAGAGTGTTTGTAAATGTACTCAGTTGAATCGTTTGTGTTTCTTCTGCTCTTTAGTATTTGTGGCAATGTGCTTTGTGATTGAGCGAGTGAGCCGTCTATGTTAGCTTAGGCACTTGCTATACTTGTGTTGCTGCTTTGTTCTCTAGCTTGTTTCAATCAAAGTTTAAGTTTTTCTTAGATTAAAAAGTAAAAACAAACACACACACACAAATTAATTAAATGGGTAAAACGGAATTATGAATTAAAAA
This sequence comes from Quercus aquifolioides, assembly GCA_019022515.1. NCBI lineage: Eukaryota > Viridiplantae > Streptophyta > Magnoliopsida > Fagales > Fagaceae > Quercus > Quercus aquifolioides. The sequence goes on from CM032327.1 coordinate 43,537,032, forward strand.
AAATTTGCAAAAACTAGTTGAAAATCCCTTCTCATCGCTGAAGAACCAAACCACAACCATGCAAATCCAAAACACCAAAACTATTTCACCCAAAACCACAAACCAATCAAATTTTACGAATAATAGAGAGAGAGGGCGGATATTAATTGAAATTCTTACCTCTGAGTCGGTTTTGGTATGCTCAGAAACTGTTCAACAAAAGCTTCAGCTGCAGAGTGAGAGAGAGAGTTAGAGGTGTGGGCAGGGGTGACAGACGAGTCTGGGATCAAACCCACCAACCGGACTACTCTTCTTTGTATTCGTGTGGATTGGTGAGTTGGGTTGGGCTGAATTTTATTTTGAGCATTATCGACTTGGGTTCAGGGGTTGATAGAGTTAGTACCGTATATAATTTTGTTTAATTATTTTTATTTTAAATTTTTTCAGTTTGATTGATTTTAGAATTATGAGAATTAGTTTGGATGAATTTGAAAATTTGTAATATAATTTTGATATATTATATGAACTATAATAATTTATTGAAAAAAGTGTTTATAATTTTTTTTTACAATGTATAAAACATGCATGCACAACCCACCAATCCATGTGGGTTGGGTTAAGGTGGTTTCTACACATGATAGGTTGGGAATTTCTCAACCCATGCACACTACACCTAATGACAGAAAGAAAAATGGGTAGTGCCTTGGTGGGTAACGATGTTAAGTGTTAAACAAATTAAGTTAGTCATAGCATTTATCGCTTTACAATGCTGCCATTGACGGTTTGAAGGAATCTCCTTTAACCCAACCTATGTGGCATAGCATACTTTCCTTCATTAGAAATACTAGGGTTCGAATCCCTTCTCCTCTATTGTTGTAATTATCAAACATGATTATTCATTGATTAGAATGTTTCACTGATCAAACCAAGAATTTGTGCTTCAGGGAAAAAAAATTAATAATAATGAAGAATTTAATTTGTGCCTTTTTTTGCGATTTTCACATCCAGGACCCTTGCCTACTAGTTGAGTTTTCTACCAAGTTCTCCCCCTTGGAACTTGGTAAAGATGGTTTCAGGTTCTAGCAGTTCAGATGTCATCTTTCTTTATTTTTTCTTTTCTTTTTTTAATTAATAAGTAATTACGTAAACAGATTTTTTCATCCACACTATAATAAAATACTAAGTAGCCTAAAAGAATCATGCACAAAACAAAAAGTGAGTCTTTAAACATAAGAGAATTGTTACTAATGATACCCCAAGCTCGAGACCAATCATATGCCCTAAGCTCGAGACCAATCATACATAGCTCCAATCATCAAGGATTCCAACTGAGACATCGGAGTTCTTTGCATCTTCAAAAGCGCAACTATTTCATTTCCTCCATAATGTCCACATCAGACAGTGTCCAGTAGCAGTCATCTTTAACCCCCTTCTTTTCAGCCCAAAGGCAAAATGCTGCATAACCCATTGCTGATCCAAATACCACACAGGAAACATTCTCTGGTAAATTTCAGCTGATTACCAAATATAGTTGTGATTAAGTTTTGATTAAATTGACTCAACTTTTTACACTAGTAAAGATTTTTTTTTTTTCCCCTTCTTTTTTCTTCTTCAACATAAACAATTTGAAGATATCAAAATTGCTGCTAACATATTTCATTCAAGATGGTAATTCGAGAAGTCCCGTGATCAAGCATGGAAAACAAGTTAATGAAAAAACAATCACTTAATAAATCCAGAATCTGAATACCATTTTCACCAAGTTTTGAGGTACATACATAACAGCGAGATCATGATAGCAAAGAATGCAGTAGGATACCACTTTCTGTGTAGTATTCTAGACAAAATATACAGAATATGAATAGATAAGTCACCAATGAGGTTCGTGCATCATATACAGGGATGGGCATTAAAACCAAAAGGCCTGAATTGAGGAAGCTCTATGCTGATGTAGATCCTGATGGTTTGTCGTTTGGAGCAAAGGAGGCTTCTAGTTTGAGATCTCCAACTCCCTTCGGTGGGCCAATGCTGCAGCGAGCTGTGCTGTGTGTTTGAATAGCATCCTTTATCTTCTGAAACTGCAAATGATTTAGAGATTAGACGTATTTACTACATGAAAGATGTAAGTGCTGATTCAAGAGTTTTCAAAATTGAATAGTCACAGATAACTGATCATCTGCATTACTTTCATACTATACAATCCTAAAGATACTGAAAGTGAAAGGCATGATTTGTCCAGATAGTCATGTACCCAATCTCATATATATATATATATATATATTGATAGATAAGATAAAATTTCATTAAAAAAGACTACTGCATGGAAAAGGACATGAAGTAGATTTGAGAGTTTAATCTAATGATGGGGTTCTAAAATATAAATTTTCCGTTTTAGATTGCGTCAACCTGCATTTAAAAGATCAAGATAGACAGTGTAAGATGCTTGTACCTCATCTTCTTTCTTTAAAGTGTATGATTTAGTTGCCAAGAAGCAGAGAAATATCATTTCATTCTTGTAGGTCTCCCAGTAACCAATTAAAGAATTTTTATTTTCTGAATTTGATGCTGGTTCTAATAAAATCATGCCATAATTAGAGTTAAAAACTCACCTTTGCAAGTGAACAAGAAAAGGCCTCCAATTGTCCATCAGCTCCACGATAGAAGTGAAAATAAGGAAGCACCTTAACATTCATACTTTTGCACATCGGCTTATTCTCATCAAAATTGATTTTCAGGAATAAAATTTCAGGGTGTTCTTCAGCTGTTCTGCAGAGCTGACAGATTCATTACAACAGAATCAGGACAAAAACATCACAAGTCACCAAAAAGTATTTCTAGAAACAGCATAAATAGGCTATATAAATAATCTAAGTCCAATGTGATTGCAAGTGCCTTCCACCAAAAGCGACCGGTTGTGGGTTCAAGTCGGAGAATCAGCCTCTCTAAATAAATAGGCTACCTACCAATCACCTCTTCCAAACCCCGCAAAAGTTGGAGCTTTTATATTCAAGCCTTTCTGTGTTCCAAGGAAAAGAATACCATCTCTCCTCAGTAAAATTCAAGAGGTTTTTATCTAATCAGCAAGGTTGATGTCGACAAGGCATAAGATCCACTTAAAATGCCCTCAGTCCTAACAAAAATATAGGCTGATATGTCTCCACTTGTGTTTCTCAATGGCAGGTAACACATTCAAGCTGAACCTGTCTGGTCCAATCTTTCAGCTGCTCTTTCTAAGAGATGGCAATGTAAGTAGAAGACAAGATATTTTACTCACAACATCCATTGATTACTAACACGTCATAGTTTTATGTATTCTATTCTCTAGAATTATCTGGAAGTTGTTGGAAACAAGATAACAAGAATGTAACTAGAGCTTATTTTTGTCAACATGGAAGCTTTGATAATAATCTTAGAAAGGAAGAATGGACATATGTAATGAAAAAGCCTACTGACAACAAGAGTTACCTTAGGGAATAATGCCCGGCAAGAAGCACACCAGGTTCCATAGAATTCTACAATAACTAATCTCTCCCCCGCTTGACTTAGTGCACTCAAAAATTCTTGTGTAGAATGAATGTCAACCATATTTGGTGCATTCCTTTCCCACCATTTTGGTTGGTCAGTTTCAGTCACAGTTGCCCGAACCTGCAGTAAGGTATACAAAACTAGCATTAGATTACAAACCATAAGAAAAAACGTTATTAACATGCTTCAATCATAAGAATACTAACTAAACATAAACTTCAAAATAATATCAGAATTGCAGGTAACAAAAGGTAACCGACTTATACATGTAAATAAGTATGCACAAAGACATGTGTCAGCTAGCTTTTGCGAAGCTCTAGCTCAAGTCCTAATCAGAAGGACCAGAGTAAGAAAGTCTGCATCTTTTATCTTCCTCAGGGGATGGTTTCAATTGGAATGTTAATTTTGTTTGTCTGGTACAAGACTTGGAATTGGAGTCAGTGGTCACCTTTTTGGATTTGATTTATTCTGGCTTGGTGAGAAGGAATGGAGTGGATCAATTATGCTGTAAACCTTCTGCCAGTGGGGTTTTTTGATGTTAAATCTCTTTATAAGGTTTTTTGTTCTACTACCCATTCTTCTTTCCCTTGGAAGCCTTTATGGAGGCTGAAGATGCCAACAAAGGTTAGTTTCTTCATGTGGACAGCAGCTTTGGGGCGTATTTTAGCTATGGATAATTTGCGGAAATGCAGAGTAGTTGTGTTGGATTGGTGTCGCATGTGCAAGAAGGATGGGGAGTTCATTGATCATTTATTGTTACATTGCCATGTAGCTAGAGCGTTGTGGAATATGATTTTTTCCTTATCTGGGGTTCACTAGGTTATGCATGCCATGTTGTGGATCTCCTAGCAAGCTATAAATGTAGCAGACGCAAGTCCTTGGTGATTTGGATGATTCCTCATTGTATTATGTGGGGGTATTTGGTGGGAGAGGATCTCATACTTTTGAAGGATGTGAGAGATCAACTCATGATATGAAGTTTTTTTTTCTCCAAACTTTGCTAGAGTGGACAAATGCTTCAGGTGTTTTTACTTTTAATTCTTTGACAGATTTGTTAGTAGTTGTACTTTCTTTGCTTTATAGTTTTTGTTGTTTTTTCTGGTTCCTTAGTACACTGCCTGTGTGCTTTGGTTTTTTGTATTGTTTTCTTTATTCAATGAAGTATATTACTTATAAATAAAAAAGTAAGAAAGTCTGCATCTTTGAGCTTGCCTTCCAATGCCTTGCATGAAGCATTTTAGAGATAACATGTGGGCTCAAGAGAATGGTTGTTGTTGGGTAGAAGAACGTTTGATTGCAACGTTAGAGAGGTGATGATTATAAGCTATGACAGAACTTAATGTTTATGGTCATAATAAAAAAAATGAATAAAATGTGAATCTGATGAGGTGAAGACCCACCCCCCACCCCCAAAAAAAAATTGTAGAAATTGGTTTTAAATTGTCATATCAGAACATATGAGCAGAGGACTCCTAAAAGTTGCTTATCTATTATAAGGTTGAAGCACTCTGAAGGTAATGAAGAGGAAAATCCTAATAGAGCATTTAGTTAATGAACTAAATTTGAGCTCATATCATATATCCATAAATATAAATTATTATACAACTAACAAAGTTGAAGCAGAAGGAGCATATATAACAATCAAGCAAAAACTCCAATTATATGATTTTTTTTTTTTTTTTTTTTTTTAATCCTGAATTCCAATTCTATGAATACGGTCGCCAACCAGAGGATCAGCAAATTAGCACACGCTCGTCCAAACCAAAGCAACCATCTTTAACCATGAGCAAGCATAAAACGATAAAAATCTACCTTACAAACAAAAAAATTTCAAACTTTTTTTCTTCTTTAATTGGGTCAAATCTAGATTTCAACTCTAACTACAAATTGAACCCCTAATTGCAACACAATATATCATCATCTGGCAAATTTGACAGATGGGCTTTTTCTCATTTTCACTTTAATGTACATAAAAAGAAACACACACACACAAATTTTTCCAACAATTACTACCAATTGCAACACAATATCACAAAAAACCAACAATTTCAGCAAATGGGTCCTCGTAAATTCAATCAATTTTCACAAATACACCATAATAATTGTTAAACGAACATAGATACATACATAAAAATTATAAAATAAAATAATAATAAAAAAGGCAAGCGCTTACCTTTAAAGAGACCAACTGCTTTCTGGGTGTAAAAGCAAAGCGGGCAAAATCTCCAGCAGAAGAAGAAGAATACAAAAGAGGATAAACCCTCTTATCTGAGTTGGGAATGGGAGGGAGACCCGGTTGGAGACTATTCAAGGAGGAAGCGAAGGAGGTGAGCAAAGAAGAAGAAGAAGAGAAACGGAGAGAATGGAATGAAAATCGAATAACATCAGCCATTTACACACACACACACAGAGAAGATAGAGAAAAGCTTTAGGATTGGAATTAGTACTAGTATAAATTTTTTTTTTTTTTTTTGTAATGGATTGAATTACTACATGAGGAGGTCAAAGGCACACTCGGTGAAAACAAATAGCCATGAAATTGAGTCTCTAGGGGAGAAATCTGAAGTGAGTGTGTGTGTGTGTGTGTGAAGCACAGAGACCATACAAAGGAAAAAGCTTTCGACGATAATTATGATGTTTTACTACTTCTTGTTGGTCTACTCCTAGTCCTGGTGTTGTTCTTTGTAAGCGGTTGGCTTACCCCCCAAGTTCCTCTTCTGTTTGGATGACACTTTTTCGGAGATTTTTACGGGTTTTCTTTTATCCATCAGGATCTTGGATTGGGCTAGGTTTTTCTATTTATTTTATATATATATATATATATATTTATTTATTTATTTATTTAGACAACACAAGAGTTTCTTTATAAAAAAATTTTATAAGATAGTTTCAATCTATAACGTCCGTTCTTGAAAAAACTAATCGATTTTTGAAAAATTTACCAGTTGAGTTAATTAAAACTCACAACATAAGAGTATTTAAAAGTAAAATAGTTGTTATAATGTGTATATTCTCCACTAACATTATTGTTAATTTATAATGTAACATAAATTTGAAAGTCATAAGTCCAATCCATCATGTTATTGATTTATGGAGCTTCCAATTCGGTCTCAAATTTTTACCCCTCAACTATTGAATTAAAAAAAAAAAAAAAAAGCGTAAGTGATGGCCCCTTAAAAGCTAAAAATTCGAGGGGAAAAGAGGTGACCAAAATTATGGTTTTTTTTTTTTTTTTGCGATATATTTTCCATGAATGAGTTACAACTTATGATTGCCATTAGGGCCCTATTCATAAAAATCAATGAAGGCCGTTATATTGTATTGTGAAAACACTTAATGAGAGACATTTAAGCAACTAGCAGTCTCAACATTAGGGTACAATGAATAATAGTCCTACACATACTTGTTCACATCTTACTCACATATCATTTGAGGCAGTGATCAACTAGGTCCATCACAACACAAAAACATATTGATGGTGTGAAAAAGTCGGGGACACTCAACATTCAAAGACTTTCCATGAAATAATTCTCACATATTACAATTTGCACTTTGCAGGGTTTGTGTTTTAGTCCTACTACTGGCACTAAAAAAACCACTAACTTTTTTCACATCTTATTCACACAATATTTGATAGAAAAATGATATGTCTACAACAATTTTACAATATTTTTACAACAAATCCTAAGTGGCAGGTTGTTACTAGTTATTATTGTTGGGGCAAAAAAGTAATCTTAGTGATAGTTTCAAATTTGAACCAATAACAACTAACCACTTGTAATTTGTTGTAAAAATATTGTAAAATTGTTGTAGACGTAGCATCTCTCTATTTGATACAGTGCTCAATTAGGCCCATCATAACATAAATATACATAGTACCAAACAAAAAGTGCTCTCGGGCTCTAGGGCACGTAGAAGCAGTTTAAGGTTCTTGTTTTGTGCAAGAAGTGGTGTGCTCTCCTTTGGGTGGGGCGTGGTGAGGTCGTGCGTAAGGGTTGGAGTTTTGCTGGTGTTTTGTGCTTACCCCCTCTCTTTGGGGACGGTAGTGGCCTTATTGAGGGGATTAAATGGCTGAAGAGTTGGAGGAGCTGTGGAGTAAATTGTCCTTCACTGAGGAGGAAGGTGAGGACATTACTTTAGGCAGTAATAGTACCAAGGCAGCCAGAGAACAGGGGCGATTCTGTGTGGTCCTTAAAATCCTATCCCACAGAATTGTCAATGTGGAAGCGCTCAGGAAGAATTTGAACATGCTATGGAAGCCAAGCAAGGGGGTAAAATTTAGTGAGCTTGAGGTGGACCTGTTCCTGGTGGAGTTTGGGGACGAAAGGGACAAAAGGAGAGTGCTTGATATGAGTCCATGGAGCTATGAGAAGCAACTTGTTCTGCTACAGGAATTTGAGGGGGAGCTAACACCGAGGGAAATCGAACTGAAATGGTCTCCGTTTTGGGTCCAAATCTACAACTTACCACTCAAGTGCAAAACAAAGGAGACGGCGTGGGCAATCGGGTCAAAGCTGGGATCGGTGATGGAGGTGGACGTCTCAGATTCAGGAGTCCAATGGGGTAAATATCTCCGGGTAAGGGTAAGCTTGGACGTTACCAAAAAATTAGTGCGAGGAAAGAAGATCACTATCGAGGGAGGAGAGTGTAGATGGATACAGTTTAAATATGAAAGATTACCTAACTTCTGCTATAGATGCGGTCTTCTCAACCATGCGATCAGAGACTGCCCGGAGTCAATGGGATCGAACTACCAAGTGGATGAGGGCGGGGCCTGGTTGAGAGGGGAACCAGTTAGGAGGGGAGTTTTTGAGTTAATGAAACAAGTAACGCGTGCTGCACCAGAAAACAGAAAAGTGGCTGCTGGAGGCGGAACGGAGAAGGAGGTAGCCACGGCGCACAACCCAGAACACCAAACCGAGGTTGGTAGGGCTTACGTGGAGAAGTTGACAGGTCAGGGAGACATAGCAAATGCCTTGGGAGAGTCAACGCCTGAGTTTTCAAACCAACTAGAGGATGTTTTACACGGAAAAGGAAAGACGTGTGAGGGAGTAGAAAAGAAGGCTGAGCGTTTAGCCCATCCAAGCGAAAGTGCTTTAATCTCACCCATAGATCAGGGTGACCAGTCAGCGAACATGCATTGGGAGAGGGTACCAATTCCTGCAATGGAGCCCAATTTCAAATTTGTTATGGCACCGAAGGTGCAGCAAGGCAAAGAAGTGGAAGGCCCAAGTATTTCAGAGGTTGAAACGGGTCCAATGGCCTTGAGCTACAATCCTAATGAGGGCTGGGTGGCTTCAAAACTCGGCCCAAGTAGTGGGCATTGGAAAAGAATTGTGCGGGAGGTAAAACAAAACAAGCCCAGGAGTGAAAAAACAAAAGGTGCAAAGCCTCAAAAGCGTGAGGGCCCAACCCCGTTACATGAGTTGGATCCATATATTGCAGAGCATAAACGAAGAAGGGGTCTGAAACAATTTATGCGTAACCTAGAAAATGATACACTTGAGAAAAAAACAGAGAGTATGGATGGCGGAGTGGCGGTGCTTGCTAAGCAGCACCGCCGAGCCTCATGAGTCTCTTTGCTTGGAATTGCCGGGGTCTCGGGTCCTCCCTGGCAGTTCGTACCCTCACTGATGCAGTGAAGGAGAAGGACCCGGTGCTGGTTTTTCTGTCAGAAACAAAGGCAGGGGCAAGTAAGATCAAGGGGATTCAAAACAAAATAAATTTCACGCAAGGTATTGTGGTACCAAGCGACGGAAGAAGTGGAGGGCTAGCCTTGTTGTGGAGGGAGGGCACGGATGTGTCTTTCAAAAGTTGCTCGCATTCCCACATTGATGTGGTAGTCAAAGAAGAGTCGGTGACAGTTCCATGGCGCACTACGGGGTTTTACGGCCACCCCGATGCAAGCAAGAGACCTTCCTCGTGGCAGCTACTAGAAACTTTGAGGGACCAGTGTTCGCTACCGTGGGTAGTTTTTGGCGATTTCAACGAAATCACGCACCAACATGAGAAGATTGGGTGGTTGGAGAGGGATGCCAATCAGATGGAGGGCTTTAGGGAATGTCTAAGCAGGTGTGGTCTATTCGATTTGGGGTTCGTGGGGCAACGTTTCACATGGTGCAATGAGCGTTTGGGGGATCACAGAACACTCCTCAGGCTTGATCGCATTATGGCTAATGCTAGTTGGTCTGAGCTGTTCCAGGAAGCTAGAGTGCGCCACTGTTCAATGTCAAGTTCGGATCATTGCCTATTGATGCTTACCTTGAAGAATGGGCAACCAAAGAAACCGGTTAGAAAGCGTTTTCTCTTTGAGGCTATGTGGGTTAGAGAGTCCGGATGCAGGGAGGTGGTGGAAGGAGCATGGGACCCATACCGTGGGGATGCAGATTACAAAATCACGGACAGAGTCAAAAATTGTCAAGCGAGTTTACAAAACTGGAATTGGAGGGTTTTCGGGAATGTCAACCGAACTTTGAAGACAAAACAAGATAGACTTCAGCAGCTGGAAAGCTTGAGCAGACTACATGAGCATGCGGAGGAAATCCAGGGACTAAGAAAAGATATTAATGAAATGTTAGTCAGGGAAGAGATTATGTGGAGCCAAAGGTCTAGAGCACTGTGGATTAAATGGGGTGACCGGAATACGAAATTCTTTCATGCTACAGCTAGCCAAAGAAGACGAAGAAATAGGATTGGGGGTTTACAAAATGGTAACGGGGAGTGGCAAGAGAACCAAGAGGTCGTTGAAGGTATAATTTTAGAGTACTTTGAGAAGATTTTTAAGTCAGGTCAACCTTCCAACTTCGAAGCAAGTCTGAATGCCATAACCCAAAAGGTATCCCCAGAGATGAATGAAAGTTTAGTTGCTGAATTCAAAGCTGAGGAGGTTTGGCGAGCTTTAAAGCAAATGCATCCCACAAAGGCCCCAGGGCCTGACGGTATGTCCCCGATCTTTTTCCAACATTATTGGGATATTGTAGGCGTGAATGTGGTTAATTGTGTTCTTAATACTCTAAATACGGGGGTGATGCCGAGTGGTATGAATGAAACATATATTTGCCTTATCCCTAAAGTAAAATCACCCTAGAAAATTACGGAGTATAGACCCATCAACTTATGTAACGTTATCTACAAAATAATTTCTAAAGTGCTTGCTAATAGGCTCAAAGGTAAGCTTACAGAGATTATTGATGAGTCCCAAAGTGCCTTTGTACCTGGTAGACTCATCTCGGATAATGTTTTGGTGGCATTTGAAACAATGCACAGCATAGACCAAAGGAGGAAGGGGAAAGAAGCTCTAATGGCAGTAAAACTGGACATGAGTAAGGCATATGATAGAGTTGAATGGGCTTATTTGGAAGCGATGATGAGGAGGATGGGCTTTCATGAAAGATGGATTTCCCTTATTATGATGTGTGTGACCACTGTGGAGTATTCAGTTCTGATTAATGGAGAGGCAAAAGGAAAAATCTTCCCAACTAGAGGTCTGAGGCAAGGGGATCCCATCTCCCCTTACCTTTTCCTGATTTGTGCTGAAGGGTTATCGGCCATGATTAAGAAGGAAGAAAGCGAAGGACAGATTAAGGGTGTGGCTGTATGTAGAGGTGCCCCACGGTTATCCCACTTGCTTTTTGCTGATGACAGTATTGTATTTTGTAGAGCCTCGATGGAAGAATGTGATAGGCTTATTAAAGTGTTAGAGGAGTATGAAGGGGATTCGGGGCAGCAGCTTAACAAGGAGAAAACCTCTCTCTTTTTTAGTAAGAACACACCTAGGGATATCCAAGAATACTTGCAGCAAAGATTTGGCGCTCAAATTGTCCATCACCATGAGAAATACCTTGGTTTGCCTCCATTAATTGGTAAAGGGAAACGGAAAGCTTTCAACCGAATTAAAGATCAAGTGGGGCGGCATATAGCGGGTTGGAAAGGAAAGTTGTTGTCAAATGCTGGAAGGGAGATACTTATTAAGGCGGTGGCCCAAGCTACGCCTACGTACACGATGAGCTGTTTCAAGCTCCCGGACACACTTTGCAACGAGCTAAGCTCCATGATTAGCAACTTTTGGTGGGGGCAGAAAGACAAGGAGAGGAAGATGGCATGGATCTCGTGGAAGAAATTGTGTACCCCGAAAGATAGGGGAGGCATGGGATTTAGGGACTTAAAAGCCTTTAACATGGCTCTACTCGCTAAGCAAGGCTGGAGAATCCAGTAAGATCAGAGCTCTTTGGTCCATAGGATATTCAAAGCGAAATATTTCTCAAAAACCTCCTTTATGGAAGCTCAATTGGGAAGGAGGCCATCCTACGCGTGGCAGAGTATTATGGCAGCGCGGGAGATAGTTGCAAGAGGGTCTAAGTGGTCTATTGGAAATGGGGAACAGGTCCGTATTTGGACAGATCGATGGCTGCCAACCACGAGGTCTTTCAAAGCTGTAAGCCCGAGACCTCCACACGCTGAATCAGAGCTAGTGGCTAGCCTCATTGATATGGACCGGAGGGGGTGGGATGTAACAAAAGTGAGAAATACCTTTATGCCCCAAGAAGCCCAAGTAATCCTAGGAATCCCTATCAGTCCTCGACTTCCTCAGGACTCGTTGATATGGGCTTGGACACCAACTGGTAGATTCACTGTTAATAGTGCTTACAAAGTAGCCCAAATGGTGTTGAGAGAGTCTAATCATAATTTGGAATGGGGGGAGTGCTCAAACAGTTCAGGTATGCAGAACCTCTAGAAGCAAATTTGGAGCTTGAACTGTCCAAATAAGGTAAAACACTTCATGTGGAAAGCTTGCCTGAACATACTCCCAACAAAACACCAATTAAGACACAGAGGCATTGGGAGAGATGATAAATGTGTGCTATGTGGTAGTTGCGAAACTTCGGGTCATGCTTTGTGGGTGTGCAAATTGGCAGGGGAGGTTTGGGGAAACCTCAGACTGAAACTACCGTACTTAGAGACCATGCCAAGGGATTTCATTGATGTTGTGTGGGAACTTAAGCTCAAGAAGCCTGAGCTTGACTGGGAGTTTTTTGCAATCACGGCATGGAGTTTGTGGAGGAATAGAAACTCAGTTTGCCACGGAGGAAAGTGTAAAGAAGCTGTGCTGATAGCTCGAGAGGCAACTGCCTATGCGAAGGAGGTCAGACAAACCAACGAGACTCAGGGCAGACCCTCACAGCCAGGTGGACAAACTTGGACTCCTCCTAGAAGGGGGTGTTACAAGGTCAATGTTGATGGGGCGGTGTTTAAAGAAATGGGCTGCTGTGGGGTGGGAGTAGTCATCAGAAACGAGGAGGGGCAGATAATGGGGGCGATGAGTAGGAGGTTGGACTTGCCGTTGAAAGCGCTGGAAACGGAAGCTAAAGCTGTGGAGGAGGGCATCATCCTTGCAAGGGATCTTAGCTTAAGGAACATCACTGTGGAAAGTGATGCTCAGGTTGTGGTAAAAGCCTTTCAAGCACAGGACCATGCATCGAGCTCCATTCATAAGGTGATTGAAGGAACAAAAATGGAACTCTGTGGTTTTGACTCTTGGGAAGTAAATCACATCTGCAGAACAAAAAATTCTGCAGCACATCTCATGGCAAAACATGCCAAGTTTATTTCTAACTATTGTGTATGGGTGGAAGATACTCCACCAGTTATTACCAATCAAATTCTGTATGATGTAGCTCAGTTGAGCATTACCTCAGTTTAAATGAAGTTTTTTCAGATTATCAAAAAAAAAAAAATAACATAAATACACATGGATGGAGCGAAAAAGTCAATGATACCCTCAATGTCAAGTGATTTTTCCTTTGAATGTTATGTGAGTAAAATGTGAAAATATATGTGATTATTTCGATATTCATAGCAGCACTAATAAAAAAAAGGGATAAGGTTTCAGTCCAAAAAATTTTGAGACAAACTCTTTAAACTCCCGCTATATCTTTTTATTGAATATAAATTTTGAAAATCCAATAGTTGGATTGCATGTTTTTTATGTTCCTAACACGCATGTCAAATTTTGTTTAAATCAAATGTTACTTATTATTTGATCAATAAACTTATTTTTTTATGCATAATTTTTTACCACAAAAACTTGAAATTTAAAGATGTCATTGATAACATAATTTTTTTTTTTTTTTTGATTTTTTTTTTTTTGAAATTTCATAAGCATGGTTAGATTTTCGAAGTTCACATCTAATAAAAAGAGAATTCTGGAATAAATTAGGAAAATTAGGGAAGGCATCATCATGAATACCTTCAAATTTCTAAAGCAAGCTTAGTCGTTTGAATGGTATTTTTCTCATCTGAACATCGCCCTTAGACCGGTTGCAAGATTCCCATCCCTACGCTTTGAGTTATTAACATAAATTCCATACATACATAAATATTTCATGGCAGATTCTCTTTCTCCAATCCAGACAAAATGATTAAATGAGAGATATTTGGTTTCTGGAGCAAATAACAGAGGCAATTTTCATAGTCTCACAGCTATATTTTGTTGAATATATTCAAACTCATCTGAGAACCGCAAAATTGGAGAAAGTTGTGCTATCCACATCAATTGTTTGTACTGTCCCACCCAACATTCACAAGCCTAGTCAACAGGAGTGTGCTTGAGTTAACTTATGTTTTTTAGTTTATTTTTCTTAAAAATTAAGTTCAGTCAAAATACAATTTTTTTTTTTTTTTGGGGGGACAAAAAAGAGTATCCAAGCTGCTTTGAGTATTTGACTATGAAAGAATCCCATTGAGTGACTCTAAGATGCTGGTAAAAGATTTTGAATCCATGATCTCATGAGATGTTAGGAATCACTTAGCTAAACTCTTGTAGTTCAGTCAAAATACAATTGTAACTAGAATTCTAGAAAGAAGTGGAAATTTTAAAGACCGTACCAAACCAAATAAATTAAGAACATTGCTTTACTCTCAACATTGCTTTAAATCCAAGGTTACAGATGGTTGCAGCCAAGGAAGATTGTTTATACTGTTACACAAGATAGCTACATCACAACTAGATATAAGCCGGCGATAAAAAATAAATAAATAAATAAAAACTAGATATAAGCCCTACCCAAAGTTTGCACAAACCCATACAAGAAATCAGTAACATCAGCATCTAAAATTAAGTCTATGTATGTGCAAATAAATCTGTTTCGCTTGACTTTTTATTGAATTTATTTTACTTATTTGCTTATAAACAACTTGTTAGTCAAAGTCTTGTATTTTAACTAGTACAAATTAGTGTTTCCAATGGAAATGTCTAGCAATTTAAAATATAATAAAAATTTAAACCTCCTTTTTTTTTCAGCTATAACTGTACATTTACTCAACTATAAAGCTTTAAAAATCTGTACATAAAAAAAAAATAATAATAAAAAAAAAAAAAAAAAAAAAAAAACTCTTAACAAATAAACAAACAATGTAACCCTCATTTTGACTGACATATTGGCTTTTAACTCAACTTAAATGTCTATCCAACAAACGTAAGACATAAAAGAAGTTTACTGGAGAGGGACATCAATGGAAACAGTTTTGACAAGTAGCCTGTAAGTTTTTCATTTTTCACTAAATAATGAGAATTTATTGTGCAAAATAAACGGTGGAATGACCCCCTTCTCTACCACACAGTAAACAAGTATATACTATGCTAGGTTTACATCAAGTACAATAACTAGAATGGTCTCACAAGAAAGTAATAAGCACAATCACAAGCAATAAGTCAACTCAAAGAAGCCAATAGCCTTTTAAATTTTAATTCGATTAATACTTCCTGATGTTTCCGGTTCAAATCCGCCATCTCCTATTGTAATTATCGAATTTATGAAAAAAAAATTAAAGTCAACTCAAAGAAAGAATGTCCACTTTGGCCTTCAGAAAATGCACTTTCAAACCCATAAACCATTATAACAAAAAGATACAAACTGATTAATTGGTCTTAGTGCCAACAGGTATGTCTACACAATGAGTGCTATGATGTCCTCTAAATGGATCATGGCAATCATAACAGAGGCAACTAAGAAGAAATCCTGATTCTAAGACAAACATGGTTATGACTTGTGGGATGAAATATCTTTATTACTAATAAAAAATGGTTGCTGAATTGAATAAGCAATGGCCTGCAGTCAACATAATCTAGAATCAAAAGTTACTTCCATCATGTTACAGTCACAGTGATCCAACGTTTGTCCAGTACTTTGAATGATCACATGTTACAGTTCTGGATCTAAATGGATACTAGGGAGATTCTACAAAGTAAAATCCACCAATTTTCTCCTTTGTCCACTGTGGAAGCACAAACACAATTAGACATCCATGAAGCCCAACTATAATCTGTCCTCTGCTGATAGAACATACATGGCACAAGCACACTATGAAACAGCAAGAAATTTCTCAGATGAGTCACTGAAAATGAAGAGGACCCTGAGCTAAGGGTTTTTTTTTTTTTGATAAGCCCTGAGCTAAGGTTGACTTGGGTAGACAGGCTTATTCAAATTATAGTTGTCTGGAACATCACCAAACAGTACCGTTCAGGCAAATTTCTTCATTTTTTCCTTTTTTGACTATGTTTCTAAAGAGAGACCTCAATACACGTCCATAGGACACAAGTAGACATGCATTTGTTGGAGTCCATGTACAGCAAGCTAATTGAATTATTGCAAATTTCAGATAATTTAACCAACTGCAAACTTCAAGCAAATGAAAATAAGTGCCACAAGAAGATATCAAATAAAATGTTCATCTAGTTCTAGACTCAGTCATGCATCTGGTACATGCATCTAGATTATATGAAAAATACATGGAGTTGTAGATCAAATGCTACTGATTCTACCTCAAGGAAAACCTTCAAAGAATTTTACAAAAATACAATAAATTCTTTTTATAATGCCAGGGGTGCTTTTCTTACTTGTGCAGCTCCTAATAGTTGCAATTCGAACCAAAACCAAAGCAAGTAGATGGAATATATTATTTATGTAACTAAGGATGACTCAACATGTTGCTCATGGGATTCTAAGACAACTGATACTGTTACCTTTCTTCAGAGCATAATCATTTTATCCATAACCATCTATCTTTGCCTGCACATATTGCTTCATGATAGAAAAATCTTGCCAACAACCGCTCCCCCAGGATTTGGCAGCTGACTCCACTCGAGAGAATGTTTACCATTGGATTTTAGGAACTAGGCAAAAGAACAGACTTTGGAAATGATGCAGACCCATTATTGGGAGCAGCCTGAACCTTGAGAATCGAAGTGACCAAGTTATATATCTGTACATTCTCAAAAGATGGAACTTTCTTCCCCCTTGCAAATTGAGGACCATGCCCAATGAAAATGGTCCTCATGGAGAAAACAGAATTGTCATATCCATGTGAACCACCGCATTCTTGTCGCTTTGATCTCTTCTGCTCCACCTTAAATGCCTCTTCAATCAAACCTATTACTGGTGGAATCCGATCACTAGAAGCATAATGAAGCCTACTAGGCAGATCCTCCTTGAGATACATTCTCAAATTATTCCCATTATCAACCTTCCCTGACTGTAACCCTTCATTCATCTTTGCAACAACATCCCGTGGCTCAACACCTGGAGGCGGGCGAATTGCCAGCAGAGGTGTGTGTGACATAACCCAATTAGCTGGAATCTCAATCCAAGGATTCAAGTCACTTAGAAAAATAAGTTTTTTATCACATGTACCAACCATCCCATGATCACCCACCATAATTATAGAAACATCCTCAAACACACCTCTCTTTTCTAAACCTTCAATCAACCTCCCAATCATCCTATCAATTCTAGCAACAGCTTCAGTTATCTCCGGATCATCGGGCCCCACACGGTGACCCTGATGATCCGGGTCCTCAAAATACAGTGTCATAAACGAAGGAATATCACTACTAGGCAAATCAAAATAACTTAAAACAGTATCAACTCGTTCCTCAAAAGGAACAGAACCATTATAATACATACAAAACTTAGCAGGACAAGTCCAAGAACCTTTCTTTACCTCAGAACCAGGCCAGAAATACGTGGCAGCCTTCAAGCCCTGATTGACCACAGTCTCCCATAGAGGCTCACCCAACCACCACTTAGCATCATGGCTCCCCATAGTGAAAGCCTCACCAGTGATTGGATCCAAAAAGTGGTTGTTAATAATGCCATGATAAGCAGGGTAAAGGCCAGTGACAATTGAGTAATGGTTAGGAAAAGTTAGAGATGGAAAAACCGGAATCAAACCCATCTCAGCCTCCGTCCCGTTAGCTATTAAGCGACGGATATTGGGTGTGGAGGTCTTGAATTGGTACCCAAATCGAAACCCATCTGAGGAAACCAACAAGACCACAGGATGTTGAAGTTTTGAGAGATTTCGAGCTTTTGACTCTACGGAAAAGGAGGCTGATTGGGAGGCTGAAGAAGAAGAAGAAGAGGAAGGGTAAGCGGAAGAGAAGAAGAGAAAGGCAAAGGCTATGGCGGCTGAGAAAGCAATACATGTGATGAGAAGAAGAGAAATAAAGACGATGGTAGTTGTGGAAGCTTTGTGAGGAGAGTCTGTTGAGGAAGAGGAGGAAGAGTCTGTGTTGAAAGAAAGAAGAGCAGTGGATGGGTTTGGAGGGTCATCTTCCTGGGTTGGTAATGGTGTAGGCTTTGTTGTGGCTGAGATGGAGGAAGAATCAGAACCCATGTTGGGAAAAAATTGTTTGCTTTGGTGGGTTGTTTCTTCTGGTTCTTCTGAGGTTTTTGCTTTCTATTCTTTCGGTTTTTTTTTTTTTTTTTTTTGGTGGGTGAAGGAAATTGAAATTCTTGAATGGTATATGAGTTTGTATTTAGTAAAAGAAGAGATTGAGTTTGAGTGAAATGCAAGGGTTTGGGTTGGTACTATCAGCGTTTGTTGAATGTTGATTGTTGATAGGTTGCTATCTGAGATTGATGACTTTTCTAATGTGATTATTTGTGTGGACTGGTCTGGAATGGAATGGTGGTAACACAGTGGCTGAGTGAGAGATTCGAGTTTCGGGGGATATTCTTAGGATAGGTGGAATTCATCTACTGGTGGAGTTTTCAATGGACAGGTGGTATTGGGCAGTAGAAGTAGCTGATCAGGCTTTTTTTTTTTTCTTTTTTTTCTTTTTTAAGGTTTAATAATTTGAAATTATTATATTTTTGGTAAAGGATTTTTTTTTTTTCTTTTAAACAATTTGATACTTATCCAAATTGCACCGTTTGTGTTCTAAATTTAGTCTGTGTTCTACTATAATAGTAATTAAAGAAACGCACCGTACTATTGTAATAAAAAAAAAAAAGTGATGAGTAAGTTTTAACCCACAAATGCATATTTTAAATAAAAATAATAATAATCATAAGAAAATAAATGTTGGAGTTAAACATTGCCTATTTTGTAGGCAAGGTTACGCATGAGAGTTAAAGATGTATTTTTACTATATTTCTCAAGTTTTATCTCTACTTAAATTTAGGTTGTAGGACATAATTCGGAGAATATAGGCAATACTCAAAAAAAAATTTAGGTTGTAGGGATATTTTGAAACAAAAAAAAAATGTTAAATTCAAATAATGAAGCTTCTTAAATAGTAGTATAAATAACCATGAATTTACTAATTTTTCTTTTACTTTAGTACCCCTCTTTCACTAAATTAAGGAGAATACTTTATTGAATGATGGTCTCTAGTTATAATTTTTTTTTTATTAGCCAATATAAATCATTAAATCCAAACATTCCTTATTAGTCCTTATTCTTAGGTTTCGTTTGGGAGTTCATAAGAGAATAGAATGGAATAAAATTAAATGGAATGATCATAGAAAATGAATGAAGTGTATTTAAGCAAGGGAAATGAATGGAAAATAATGGAATTAAGTAACTTTGATTGGATGTTTTAGCCCTCATTTGAGAGGAAGGAATGGAATGGAATGGAAATGAATGAAAAGAATAATTTTAAAATATTATTCTCTTCCCTTGTTTGGGAGTTTTAATGGAGGTTAGGCTCCGCTTGGGAGGAGGGAATGGAATGGAATGGAATGGAATGTTTTAGAATATTCTTCATTTCCCTTATTTGAGAGTTTTAATGAAATGAATGGAAAGTCCATTTCCTTGTTTGGGAGTTAGGCTCCGCTTGGGATGAGGGAATAGAATGGAATGGAAAGGAATGAAAAGAAAAATTTTAGAATATTCTTCCATTCTCTTGTTTGAGAGTTTTAATGGAGGGAATGGAAAACTCATTCCCTTGTTTGGGAGTTTAAGTGGGAGGAAATGGAATGGGTAGGAGGGAACACTCATTCCTTTCTATTCCCTTAAAATCTCAAATTTTCATTCCCCCCGAAATTGGGAGAAATGGGAGGGAATGAAATTTAATTTAATGACATTTTTACTAAAACTCCCAATATACCCCTATATATTTAACTTTTTACTTTAAAATAATAGTCTAATAGTAATATTGTCATAAAATGATTCCATTTCATTCCCTCCATGTTGCTCCCAAACAAGCTTACTTACATTTCATTCATTTTCATTCCTTCATTTAAAACATCCAATCAAGGTTACTTAATTCCATTTTATTCAATTCTTTTCCATTCCTTTCCCTTACTTAAATATATTTTATTTCATTCCATTCCCTTGTGAACTCCCAAGTGAAGCTTAAGTGGAAGGGAATGGAATAGGTAGGAGGGAATACTCACTCCTCTCTATTCCCTTGAAACCTCAAATTTTCATTCCCCCGAAATTGGTAGGAATGGGAGGAAATGAAATTAAATTTAATAAATTTTTTACTAAAACTCCCAAAATACCCCTATATATTCAACCATTTATTTTAAAATATGGGCTTAATAGTAATATTATCATAAAATGATTACATTCCCTCTATGTTACTCCCAAACAATATTACTTACATTTCATTCATTTTCATGTCTTTCCATTCCTTTATTTTGAAACATCCAATCAAGATTACTTAATTTCATTCCATTCCTTTCCCTTGCTTAAATACATTTCATTCCCTTATGATCATTCTATTCTATTCCATTCCCCTTATGAAATGAATGAAAATGAATGGAATGTAAGTAATCTTGTTTGAGAGTAACATAGAAGGAATGGAATAAAATCATTTTATGACATTATTACTATTAGACCCCTATTTTAAAATAAAGAGTTGAATATATAGGGGTATTTTGGGAGTTTTAGTAAAAAAATTCATTAAATCTAATTTCATTTCCCTCCATTCCTCCCAATTTCGGGGGGAATGAAAATTTGAGGTTTTAAGGGAATAGAGAAGAATGAATGTTCCCTCCTACTCATTCTATTCCCTCATACTTAAACTACCAAATAAGGAAATAGACTTTCCATTCCCTCCATTAAAACTTTCAAACAAATAAAGGGAATAATATTTTTAAATTATTTTTTTCATTTATTTCCATTCCATTTCATTCCCTTCTCCCAAACGAGGGCTTAGTCAATAAATTAGGGATAAAAAAAAATCATAATTGTTGAATTAACTTATCTATTGTAATTGATGGATAATAAAGTGTTGTCTATTAATTATTGATGCATAGTAAAAATGTTGTTTAATGGGGGGTAGGCATATAAAAAAAATGGCAAATTAAACCCACCAATGGTTCGACCTGTTTTCACCTTGCCTACTTGTGGTTTAAAACTTAACACTTTACCCACCTGTGTTTAGCTCCGTTTAGTCTCCATTACCCAACTTCGGCTTTTCTATTTAAAAACAACTTTTACCACCAAAACATAACATAACACGAATCAAAAGGCTAGGGTTTGAATTTGTTCTAAAAATATAAATGAATATTACATATAAAATTCCAAACAATTACAAATCAAATTGTTTGAAAGAGCTTAGGCTGGGAAGTTGAATTTACTGTTTGGAAGATCTCCTTGCCATAATAGAAAATGACATACTTGGAGATGTTGCCAAAGAAAACGAAGTGGGAAAGAATGATGAAAGAAACAAAGCCACGAATGTCTTTAAAAACACTTGAAGTTACAATTCATTTGCAAGAGCAAATGACACAAAAATTCAAAACATAATTGGAAAGGATGTTGAACCACATAACTGTTGGTATTGAATGAAATCCATCTCCCTTCATTGGTTCATCAATTTTGGCCTTTTCTGGTAGAGTTAATCTTGTTAATCTTTGAGTGCAGATTCGGAACTTTCAACATGTTCTGCCCATTATTCTTTCCTATACATCATAAACATGAAATCAAAAATCAAACAAGACAATATAATCCCAACTTCAATTGCTTATCGCATTCAAAACCCCTAAATCTCGTCCTCTCACCATTGTCACTCTCTTTCTCTCTCATCCACCTACAGCCAATGCAACCACCATCAGAACCCACCACCACCATTAAATGCTCCACAATCCACAACCACTACAAGCCACAAGCCATAACACCACCAAAATCAGATCAAAGCCACAACCCAAAAGCAAAACAAAACAAAACACAAAAAATGAAACCCACGAAGTGGCGCAGTCCGATTGGCCTCCTTAACTCTAAGTGTTGCTGGGTTTTCATCTGATTGGCCTCCTCAACACTGGGTTAGCTGGGTTTTCGCTGTGGTGCCCGATCGGTCTCCTTAACGCCACGGAGAGAGAAGAGATGAGAGAGAGAAACCAATGATATGAGTTTGAGAGGGAGAAAGAAAGAGAGACAATGAGAGTTTGAGAGAGAGGATGAAGCATATGAAAATTGATACCCAAGTCTATCTATTTACTTTCTTTACAAAATCCCCTATTTGATCTTGTTTCTTTGTATATTTTTTATATTTTTATGTTGTTGGAGGAGCAAGACATAAAATATAATAAAAAATATTAAAATACCCTTGTTTTTAACAAAGGTGAATAATAAAGACCAAACAGAGCTAAACACAGGTGAGCAAAGTGTTAAGTTTTAAACCACGGGTAGACAACGTGAAAACGAGCAAAACTACAGGCGGGTTTACTATAATTTGCCCTAAAAAAAGTGACGTTATTATAGTAACAATTTACCAAATTCTTGTGAAAAAAATCACAATCAATCATATAATAAATTGAAAAATAAGAAGTGCATTTCTCATTTGCAAGACTACAATTGATGTGAAAATAAAATTTTAGGCAAGAATTCAAATTACACCTATTAAGTTTGGTCAATTTTCATTGTGGTCACAATCAATCTCTCTCTCTTTGGTGTTTGAACTTGAAGTGTGTTGAGGTTCAAAAAATCATAATATAAGGCCCAAAGAATTGAAGCCCACAATCCATGAAGGAGCAAGTTTTAGAGCCCATGAAACAAAGGCCCAGCCTGCCAAGATCAAAAGACAAAAAAGGGGGAGGAAGAAAGAAACTAGGCCGGGGTCCCAGAGACTGCTAAGAGCCAAGGATCCCTGGGACGCGCAACACAGCCAGAGTGGGATTGAGATAGCTCGAAAAGGGGGAATCAAAAAGGCACAGGAAACGAAGGATAGATATGTCATCCTCAAACGCTTAGTGATGCAGCAAAGAACTAGAGGGCTTGGAAAGCAACAAATCGTGAGAAAAAGGCTGGCACTTCGGAGAACCCAGAAAGATGAAACATAAGGGGAAGTAACAGGGAAGACCTTTGACTTGGCAGGGAAGGATTCGACTCACTTTGGAAAAATGACAAAGGGTAAAGGTGTAGAAGCATTGAAAGAAAAGGGATTGAAGGTTGGCTACCTAGGAGCACCACCGAATGGAAAGTCAGCGAAGGACTTTCAGGGAAACAACACCAAAAGGAGAAAATTATAAGGAATGAGGAAAGAACCTACCATTTGAGTAACGGGCACAGCACGAGCTTTGATGCCGAGGGGAGCAAAAGAGAAAAATTGGTGGTACCCTAGAATCCTACATGACACTATAAAAGGGGTAGGCAGCCAACATCAAAGGGGCATTCAACAATAGTGGAATCATAACAGAATCATTTAGAAAACTCTGTTAAAATTCAAAAGAAATAGAAAAATATCTCCCGGTATCCCATAAACAGCCACTAGTATTTACTTGGATTCAAGGGGATTCAAACTTTGCAAGTCTTAGAGGTTTGGATAGCCATCTAAGTCTGTAATTTTTGAGCTCATTTGGACCTTGTATCATGTTTTAGTGAGCATACTGTGATCCATAATTAAAAAGAAAAATAAATATTTCATATTAATTTGGGGATCCCTACTAGTCTGTGTGCCTTTTCTTTTACATTATATTGTCTTTTTTGCTGTTTTTCTTACTGTTCAATACATATATTCTTGCTTGCTAGTGTATACGTGTTGTAGGATCTTTGCTTTGCACATAACCTGGTTCATAAACAGCCCATTTAGCTGCGGTGAACCAAGCCCAGTCCCTTCAAACTATGACAAGAGGGTCCGGGGTCCTTGCTTAAGCTTGGGCCAGGATACCGTCAAAAATTGACCCTCACAAAGTGAAAGAGAGATCACATCGCAACCTTGGGTTGTCCTTGTTGCCACCCATCGCGACTAGTTGGTATTATTACCTTAGTCTTCATTTGTCTCTTTAGGATTTTCTAGGAAACATTGTTTCATTGTAGCTCCAATTGTTTAGCTTGGAGTTTCGCTTACATTGTTGATAAGGCAGTGTATCCATGAGGATGAAAGGTGAAAGAATGTAATTAGTTGTTTGATTTCATTGAATAATTGCTTGAGATGTTTTATGGTAGTGGTGAATGTAATTTTTTTTAGGGTAAATTTCACTTTACCACCCTAAACTATGCACCCTAAATTATTTGAACGCACACTTTGCACCTTAAACTATCATACTAATCACACTTTGCACCTCGGTGTTATTTTTGCTGTTATGTTTAACGGAATGCTATTGCACATGACAAGCACATGCATCTTACTTAGGTGGAACAAACTTAAAAAACCAAAACACCCTTCTTCAAAATCAATTAAAATAGAACCAAATTTTGTTCACATCTCTCTCCTGGTCTCTCATGCGTGCAGCCTCTTCCCCAAATTTAGATTTTTATAAACCCTAAATCCCCAATTTGAATGACACTAAGATGTAGTAATAAAACCGTGATAAGATATGATATACTATTGATTGGGGAAGAAAAATATTCATGTCTTATCGCTGCCATGATCTTGAGGTATGTTTTATTGCTACACAAATAAATTTTTTGTATCAGTGGAGAAAGGTAGCACTCATGCCAATCATAAGCAACATCCTTAGTGGAGACTATTGAGAAGGTCAGAGACTTTATTGTTACTGCCCAGAACATGATAAAAGATCCTCTTTTTACAAAGAATTTGAACGTCTTCAGGTGTGTTCATAAGTCCATCGAAGAACATAATATAAGATGTGAAATAAGGTTTTACACTTTTATTGCACTGTTCATAGGCAACAAGATTTCTCAAGATTGGTCCAATTTTACCCGTTACCTTCTTCAAGCCCATTATGAAATAATATTTAAACTAGATTTTCAAAATGGGGATTTAGGTTTTATAAAAATCTAAATTTGGGGAAAAGGCTACACGCATGAGAGACCAGGAGAGAGATGTGAAAAAAATTGGGTTTTGTTTTAATTGTTTTTGAAGAAGAGTATTTCGGTCTTTTAAGTTTGTTCTACCTAAGCAAGATGCATGTGCTTGTCATGTGCAGTAGCATTCCGTTAAACATAACAGCAAAAGTAACACCGGAGTGCAAGATGTGATAAGTGTGATAGTTTAGGGTGCAAAATGTGCGTTCGAATAGTTTAGGGTGCAAAGTGTAACCTAGTACATAGTTTAAGGTGGTAAAATGTAATTTTCCATTTTTTTTAAGATACGATAGATTTCAAATATATGGTACATGCCCCATGATGATTGCTTTTTATCATTAGTCAAATATATCAATTGGTTTAGGCGAAAATTAAACCTTAAATTTCTTTTTCCATGACAAAAGAATTTACTGGTTGAGTTGAGCATTTAAGTTAACTAGAACTCATAGTGGTGAACAGTGAACACAATTAGTCACGAATTTGGTTTTTTTTTTTTTTTTTTTTTTAATTTATAATTTTTAGATGGAATGTTGTGGGGTTTATTTGATTTGGATTTGTAATTTTGTAGAGGCTAGTGGGTATCGATCTAGGGTGATATGGCTTAAAATCTTTTAGTGTTTGATTTTTGTTGAATTCTTGGTTTGATTTTGTTAAATTAATTATGTTTTTGGGTTGATTCTCAAAAAAAGAAAAAAGAAAAAAGAAAAAAGAAAAAAGAAAAAAGAAAAAAAAAAGATGGTTTTGGGTAATGCTCTATGGAAGGAGCTTTACTGTTTTTATTTAAAATGAACTTCTTTATTATTGTGGGTTCCAGTTAGTTGAATTGGTAAAATCTCTGATGGTTGTATAAAAGATCTGGGGTTCAATTACCGCCTACACAAAAAACTGATTAGTGTCTTGGTCTGATGATAAAGAGCGCTCATTAGGAGCGGACGCTATAAGTTGAAACTCTCTCTAAAAAAAAAAAAAACTTGTTTATTATTAAAAATAATAATTTTAAATAGTTAAAGGCAATTTTGGATGGAATGATTAATGGTGAGAATGAAGGTAAACTTAAAATTACTATAACGACAAAAGTCAAATTTAAAAAATAACCAAATTTAATATGTTTGCAAAATTTTCATAACAAAAAAAAAAAAAAAAAATTCATAAGAAAAGGAAAATTTTAAAATTTTCCTTCTTTATTCTTTAAATAATTTTCTTTTTAAACTACAATATAAATGGGTTTTAATTAGTTCAATGGTTAAAATCTATTATCATAAAATAGAAAATAATAAAATTCAATCCTTACATCAAAAACCAGTTGTAATGATTAAGAAGCTTTTGAAATATTGACATATCTAAATAAATAAGAACAAAAAACTCTCTTCGACTAATAAACGGATACCCTCATTCCAATTATTATTATTTTATTCTCCGACGAGTAACGTACGGAAACTCTCATTGCAGTGACTGTACATAAGAGCACTCTATGCTCTATATATATCGTCACTCAACCCATTATAAACCACACTCAGAAAACACAACACTGAATTCAAAATCATTTCTTTCTTTGTATTACTATTGGGTCTGCAACTCAAATCAAGTTTGAAAAAGCACTCATCAAAAGAAAAAAAAAAAAAAAAAGTTTGAAAAAGCAAAAAAGAAACTGAAACAAAAGCAAAAGCAAAAGCAAACAATGGCGGCGTACCCGGGAATGAGCATGGGAGAGGCGCACAGAAGAATAACGGAATACCTAAACCGCTTCTCCGACGCCGTGTCGAACCAAGACGCCGCCTCTCTCCGCTTCCTCCTCTCTCTCTCCTCCAACTCCCCTTTCCTCCTCTCCCTCGCCGACGCCCTCAACACCTTCCAGGACTCCGGCCGACTCATCAAGCACTCCGATCACTACTCCCAGTTCTCCGATATCCTCTTCAACCTCTTCCGCTCTCTCCAAACCTATCGCCTCGGTAACCTCTTCGATTCCTACCAAGCCTTCGAAAAATCTGCCAAGTAAAACCCTCTTTTCCCTTTGTAAATATTCAAAATTTCACTAAATTTTTTTAGATTTTTTTTTACGAATGTATTTTTTTTTTTTTTATTTGCAGTGCTTTTATCCAGGAGTTTCGGAATTGGGAATCGGCGTGGGCTTTGGAAGCTCTCTATGCTCTTGCTTACGAAATTAGGGTTCTTGCTGAGAGGGTATGGATTTGGTTCTCTTTGATTTTTTTTTTTTTTTTTATCAATGTGTGTTTGGGAGAGTATTAAATTGAGGTGTTGGTGTTTGCAGGCTGACAGGGAATTGGCTTCCAATGGGAAATCGCCGGAGAAGTTGAAGGCGGCCGGCTCGTTCCTCATGAAAGTCTTTGGGGTTCTTGCTGTATGTTTCTCCTTTCAAAAAATCTCTTAAACTAGTGTATACCAATATATATGTATATGTTCATGTATGTATGTTTACCATGAGATGTACTTATATTAAAAAAATAAATAAAAAATTTACTTTCCATAACAATGACTAAGCCTTGGTCCTAAAACTTTGGGGTACATGGTATATATATTTGTGAAATGCCTTTGTTCTGTAATGGTTTGGTTAAATGAGCTGCCTTTTGTTCTAACGGTTTGGAATGATTTCTATGTTGTAGGGAAAAGGCCCGAAACGTGTTGGAGCATTATATGTGACTTGCCAGTTATTCAAAGTTTACTTTAAGGTAATATTTTTTTATGTTTCTTTCTGCGTAGTTTGTTGGTACCTTGGTGTTTATTTTATCTTCTAATTTGCTTTTGGTAGTGTGGCGACTTAAGATTTGATAAATGAGGTTGCTATTGTGAGTTAACGGGTAGTAATGTTATACTAAGACATGAAGATAAGAGCAATGTAGAAGGTAGACATAATTTAGCTGTTAAAGATGTCTTGACTCTTCCAAGTACTGAAGGACTTTTCTTCCATTCTTTTGCAGCTTGGTACAGTTCACCTTTGCCGCAGTGTGATCAGAAGCATTGAAACTGCTCGTATATTCGATTTTGAGGAATTTCCTAAAAGAGATAAGGTTCGTGTTGAATTTGGTTGTAGAAAGATATATATATATATATATATATACATTTTTTTTTTGTTATTGTTACAATGTTGATAATAGATTGCCACTATTTTGTGCTAATCTTTCTCCCAGAGGCCTTGACTATCATGATATGCTATGCAGGTCACCTACATGTATTACACAGGGCGTCTAGAAGTGTTCAATGAAAATTTCCCTGCTGTGAGTGGATTAAATTCCTTTTAAGTTAATCATATATTTCTTGCTTGTTCAGACATAAAGTTGATTTTTTTTTTGCTTTGGTTGGGGACTTACCCTTTGGGGCTTGGAGTTTGACACTTTAATTCATACCAAGTTATTGTCATTATTTATTTAATTTTTTAAAATTTTATGATAAATAAAAACTATTGATCAACTAGAGGGAAAAGAAAGGATACAAGATATTGACACAAAATAGCAGTTATTAAGTATCAATAGCTTCAGACAGGAACACCGAAAAGAAAATTTGTGAATTTGGAACTCACAACTTGAAAATGAAAAAAGAAGGAAGCTTGCAACCTAACAGCAACTAAGACAGTTAATACTAATAGATGAACAAATAGGTTGATAACATGGACGAAGAAGTGCCCTTGTCTCACACAAGGACTTGCTTGTGTTGTTTTTATGATTTTTGGTGGCTACTTAGCTCATCCTGCAATGGATTTTAAAACAGAAGCCACTTCTTTAAAGCTATTCTAGTAGAATCTAGCCTTGCTGGTGCTGTTTTTATGATTTTTGGTGGCTCCTTTTCATCCTGCAATGGAGTCAATGGATTGTAAAACAGAAGCCACTTCTTTAAAGCTATTCTAGTAGAATCTAGCCTTTCTTTCTGGCCACATCTGATAAATATGGGCATTTCAGGCTAGCATTATTTATTTATATATTTGTTTTGTTTTTTGTGAACATTACGGGCCAACTTGAGCTCCAAACCCCAGAGAACTTGCCTTTTAATCTTCTTATAGCCTAATTTAACTCATCACCTTGATAAGTCACTCACGCACCCAATGGATTTTATACCCATGAACTCACCCTCCACCTAGAACTTATAACTGAAGGAGCTGCCAGTTGAGCTAGAGCTCATTGGCTTAACACATCACTCCAATTATCAATTGCCTATCACTTTTCCAGAGTTGTAGAGCTTTCTGAAATAAATCTTTGGCTAATGAATCACCTAAAAAAAATTAAGTTATCATGCTCTGTGTCATCTTTCTACGAAAAGCACTTTGGTGCTTTTCTCACTTACTGTTGTGCTGTTAACTTTGATGGGGCAAACAATTTCTTACTTGTTATGATGTTTAATCTGATTGGATTAAATGACTTCTGCTCATTTCTGCGCGTGCAAGTGTTCTGAAATTAAATATTTGACTTTTTCGTAAGTTCTTTTATTGACAGAGTCTGACTTTTTGACTTGGCAGGCCGATAATAAATTATCATATGCCTTGACGCATTGCAATCCTCGCAGGGAGGCAAATATAAGGTTGGTCCAGATGTGCTTGCTTCATTTATTTTGCATCTGCATGATAGAGAGACTTTAACAGGCTTCTTCATTATCTATAATAAGAATTTCATGTACATATACAGAAATATATGCTTATTGCTGGTTAAGTTTTGGATCCAAGATATCTATTTTAGCATGTATGTTGGCCAAACCAGCTCCTGAATATTAATTTTTAACCATAGAAAGTTCACTTATTAAGATGATTTATGAAATTGGGAAAGTCAACCTTGAAAAATAAGAATTCATGGTGGTTCAATAGCTTTATAATTATGACTTACATATTCCTTTTTTCATTGGAATAGGATGATACTGAAATATCTGGTCCCTGTGAAGCTTTCCATCGGCATCTTACCTAAAGATTGGCTCCTGGAGAAGTATAACCTGGTTGAGGTATGGCATGCCTATTAATTTTTTTATTTTATTTTATTTGTCTGTTCCGTAAGACATTTTTTTAATGCTTGGCAGTTCTTGCCAGTGGACATGAGATACCTTAGTGTCACCTAGGTTTGTTGTATGTTTGATTAGTGCAACAATACTGACCAGAGATCTTTTCAAGAGAAAACAAACAGAGAGCAAACTAAATTAAAAGAATCAATCTGTGCATGTGCTCGTTCACATTTACTAGTTTGAACTTGGATAACAAGCTTTTAAATGTCTCACAAGATAAAACTTTTCTGATTGGGTTTTACGTATCTAATGAACTTTTTTGTTTTTGTTTTGTACTTTCACAGTACAGGGATGTTGTGCAAGCTCTAAGAAGGGGAGATCTCCGACTTCTTCGCCGTGCTCTTCAAGAGCATGAAGACCGGTATGTTTGACTGTCTCTCTCTCTTTTCACTTTTTCAGAGAATTGGTGCATTGAAAATTTTTCTTGAGAGTGAACATTGAGTCCTTTGTTTTATCAGCTTCTTAAGATCAGGCGTATTTCTTGTCCTAGAGAAGCTAGAACTCCAAGTTTACCAAAGATTGGTAAAGAAAATGTAAGTTTCCATGTCACTTCATTATTCCGGAGTTAATTTTTAAGTGTTAGTCAGAACATGTGCTCATGATTAAAACATGCTTGTCGTACAGTTACATCATTCAAAAGCAAAAGGACCCAACCAAAGCTCATCAAGTGAAGTTGGAAGTAATTGTTAAAGCATTGAAATGGCTTGAGATGGACATGGATGTGGACGAGGTACTTCTGTCTCTCTCTCTCTCTCAATTGGTAGTTTTTCTTGGTGGGAAATCTCACCAGATATCTGTTGCAATTTTTGTAGGTGGAGTGTATAATGTCCATACTAATATACAAGAATCTTGTGAAAGGGTACTTCGCCCACAAGAGCAAAGTGGTAGTTCTAAGCAAGCAAGATCCATTCCCTAAATTAAATGGAAAGCCTGTCAATTCATAGGATCTCAATGGCAATAGATGGTTCCATTTGTTTAGCCATATGGCTTCTGTTGTATTTGATGTAGAAAGATTGGTAAATTTTGATTGGGCAAGGATCAGCATTGCACTGCGCTGATTATTTTAAAGGGTTTTTTTTTCACCCTATGAGTAATAAAAAAATACGAGTTCACTTACAATTTGCAAATGGTCTAAAATTCTGAAACTTTCCATAGAGGTGAACATTGATAATTCTCACTCTTGTATTGTCTACAAGTTGCCAAGCATGTTAAAAGAAAAATAAAACAAAAGTTCAGGAATCAATATACACACACACATATATATATATATATATATAAGTAGAGATCTTATGTTGAAGAGCATGAGATTGTCATATGGTGCATTTTTTGAAGTTCTTTTTATTTATGTTTTTACTTTAACAAAGTTTGCATTTATATCAGATTAAGTAAATGTATATACTAATTATCTATAGTTGTGCATTAATTATCTAAATTTATACTAAATGAATTTATAAGATTATTTTTATAAACTCAATTTAAGAAATAATTTTTAGTTGAAATAATAATAGATTTATAATATGACATTCTTCCTCATGTTTAGTTGCTTTAACAACAATTGATACAAAAACTATTTTTTTTATTATTATTTATGAATTCATTAAAATTAATCTTAACTCTTTAAATTTCCTAACTCTTTTCAGTGACACGACCCTTTAATCTTAACACACATGCATGCATGCATACACACACACACACACACATATATATATATATATATATTGTAGTATTCATTCTATGTAATTAGAAAGAGAACTAATAGAATGAATGCATTTAATTTGTTATATTAATTATTTTAAGCATAATAAAACTTTAATATCATTTTTCTAAGTTTTATATGAGAAACAATTGATTTTTTTTTTTAAAATTTTTTATGTGAGGAACAATTGATTTGAAATATGGTATTCTTACTCAAATTTTAGTTTTTTTTGCAATAATTGAAACAATGTCCAACAAAAAGGAAAAAAAATAAATAACTTTACTAACACTGCAAATTGAAACAATGTCTAACAAAAGGGAAAAAAATAAATAACTTAACTAACACAAAATCCAAAATCCAGAATGTAAAAAAAATAATTGAAGGATATTTGCATTTTTTAGTAGGCATAAAACATGCTTATCTATATGAGCCACTCTATCATGCAATTTTCAATTTAAAAACACACCCACATATATAGTATGATCAAATCACTATATTATTTTTAGTGTCTTTATATTTTGTCTATAAAATAACTAAAGATTACCTTTTTTTTTTACAAGGAAAATTATTGAATTTTTTATTTATTTTTTATACATCGATAGTTGAGGGTGGGGTTATGAATCTCTCTATTAGAAATTGAGATGCTAACTAGTTAAGCTAAATCTTATTGAAATATTGGAGAAAACTAATAATAAGTTGCATCATATATGGTGTGGGAACTCAGCTAGTACCACAATTTAATCTTTTTGTTTAAATCAAAGCTTGAGATGATATGGATCTAGCTAACGACATGAAGGTTCATCCAAGCTATGGCTAATGCTAACACAACACCGATCCTTGTAAAGAATTAAAAGGGATAAAAAAGAACAAAAACCCATCTATTCAAATCGGAAAATAAATCAGAATCAAAGTGACGCCTTTTCCTTTTTTTTGTATCAATAAAAGTTTAAATGGGCACAAATTGATCCACATCCCTAAGCAAACCAAGAAAAATGAATATTTTCATATACAGTTAAGAGAACGTAACGGTGGTTCCATCTCCAAGAAACTTCATAAGGCATAACCACAGGTCTATGCACTAGCTGCAGCTTGTTCTTCAGCAACTTCAGATGGAGTAAGAAGGGTACAAATGAGGTTGCGGTCACCATACACATTGTCTATGCGTCCTGGTTAACAAAATCCAAAGAAGTTCAATTAGTATTTAACATTCATTTGTCACTTTAGAATATACGCACATAGCTAATGCATAGGCTTGATATACCATTTTGTGCACATTAAATCCATGGGTTTTAGGTTCTGTTAGCTATATGGAACATATGTGTAAGGTACAAGACAACTTAGAAAATACTTCAAAAATTTTCAACATTATCAGACATACCAGTTGAAGGCCAGAACTTAGCAGCTCGCAGCCAAGATGCAGGGAAGGCGGCATACTCTCTTGAATATGGTTTTGTCCATGTATCCTCCATGAGTAGCGATGGTGGATGAGGAGCACCCTGTGCATGTAATTCTCAGTTAATTTTGTTTCAAATACATGTTCGTATATGTGCTAATAACCAAGCTATTACATACAAAAAGTATAACTTTGACCTGTGCAACCCCAATTGCAAAGAGTAATTCTAATCGGAAGTGTAAAAAAACTAATGTGGCAGTTTGTGGAGAAACATATTTTGTTTACCTTGAGAACATTGTTATGAATATCAGCTTTCCCATTTTCAATCTGAGCAATTTCTTCTCTAATGGATATTAGAGTGTCACAAAATCTGTCTAACTCTGCCTGTAAAGAAGATAATAATTTGTTCTTAACCAACACAAGAAGACAAGAAAAGGAGGAAGAAAAGGAACAATTGGTGTACCTTGCTTTCACTTTCTGTTGGTTCAATCATTAGTGTCCCTGGAACTGGCCATGACATTGTTGGTCCATGAAAACCATAATCCATAAGACGTTTAGCAACATCTTCAGGCTCTATACCAGCTGTGTTCTGCAATTAAAATGACTCACGGTAAGCCAATGTAAACTTACAGAATTGGGAATCCGTAGGAAGAGTATGATTTGTGATACCTTGAAAGCCCTCAAGTCAATGATGAATTCATGGGCGACTGTTCCATTGACTCCTCGAAAAAGAATGGGGTAGTGGCTCTGTAATGTCCACATCATTATATTAGACTAAGAAAACAATGAACTTCTATTTCATGCTGCGCAAAGCCAAATAAAATAATTTTTCAAGATCAACACATATATGCAAACATAAAACCAAAAGATAAAAAGGATGATTTAAGAACCTCCAAACGTTTTGCCATGTAGTTTGCATTCAAGATTGCTATCTTCGAGGCGTCAGTGAGTCCCTTAGAACCCATCATGGCTATGTATGTATATGAAATTGGCAAAATAAGTGCAGAACCCCAAGGAGCAGCAGAGATGGTACCGAGAGGTTGAGCCCTTTTTGGTGCTGGAATACCAACTGCCGGTACCTGCAAAGGCAAGGAAAAACGTTATTGCGACAGATTG
This sequence comes from Quercus aquifolioides, assembly GCA_019022515.1. NCBI lineage: Eukaryota > Viridiplantae > Streptophyta > Magnoliopsida > Fagales > Fagaceae > Quercus > Quercus aquifolioides. The sequence continues at coordinate 43,571,234 of CM032327.1, forward strand.
ATGAATGTATCTTATAGAATTGCAATCCAAAGTTGGGAACACATTTTCTAGGATTATCAATGAGAATCTTAAAGCAAGTGGTTCATGTCAGATACACCAAAATACCGGGGTGAATAATTGTTTTTTCATGTTCAATATACTCAACATGTTTGACAGTTGTTTTAAGGGTTTGCATATAGTAGTATCATTCTTCACTCAGAAAGTTAAAATTTTCAGAACAGATTTAAGACTTATTCTAGCGTATTTTGACATCATATGTGATGTGACAGGTTTCTCTTACCACAGGATGTGATGGTAGAAATGGTGCCAAGTGTTCCTTCACGCCAATGGGACCCATACCAGGACCACCTCCTCCATGAGGAATGCAAAATGTTTTATGCAGATTGAGATGGCAAACATCTGCTCCAATCCAACCTGGGCTTGTTAAACCAACCTGTAATGAGGAAAAATAATCTGAAATATCATTAACAAGGAGATGCATATATTCCTAAAATTAATTAATAGTCACAAACAGCTCAACTCATCTAAGCCATAATTCCAACTGCGGTAGCCAATTTCTAGGATTCATGTATGCAACCTTCTATTTATCTACACTTTGTAAGCCGAAAGACAGGCATGAGTAGGCTACTTAAATTACTGGAAATTGGATCCAGCTTTGAGGGAAATTTACTAGTTGGCAAGTAAAAGCAATAAGGTGAAGAAGATTTTAATATTGATTTATGAATTACTCTTTGAAACACTCTTCAATCACTTGTAGGATATGAAATGAATTGAGAGGAGAAAGAACAAACCTGTGCATTCATGTTAGCCCCATCCATGTAAACTTGACCTCCATTGTCATGAATAATCTTACATATCTCATCAATGCCTTCTTCATACACACCATGAGTTGAAGGATAGGTAACCTGGTAATGGAGTAAACAATCATGCACTTTAACTATGTGTAGTGGAACTTTTGTTAAAGTCAGTGGTTTTTTTCATTTTTTTTTTTTTTGAAGTAATACAGTTAAGAATGCAGCTAACCATACCATAAGTGCGGATAAATTCTCCCTATTTGCTTCAGCAGCCTCTTTTAACTCATCAATATTAATGTTTCCTTTTGCATCAGTTCCAACAGCAACAATTTTCATTCCACACATAGCAGCACTTGCAGGATTGGTACCATGTGCAGATACAGGTATAATACAAACATTGCGGTGATGGTCTCCTCTGGCCTGCATTTATTATTGACAGATGGGTATGAAAACTAGAAAAAAGAAGAAGCATTTTTTACAGTGTTAAAAGAACTCAAAAGAAAACAATAATGTGAAGATATGCACTTCTAAAAGGAAAAATCAATTTAGGTTTGAAGATTTCAATATACCATATGGTAAGCACGTATGACCATTAGCCCAGCATACTCTCCAGCAGCACCAGCATTGGGTTGTAAAGAGAAAGAGTCAAATCCAGTGATGGTGCACAAGAGTTTGCCCAAGTCATCAAACATTTCCTAAGAAAATGGAAGGTAAATGGTCAATATGATGGCTAACCTTTGCCTGCACACATTTGAGATCTCAAAGCAAAGTAAAAGCCACAGAAGAAGTATATTACCTGATATCCCTGGGCTTGTTCAATTGGAGCAAAAGGGTGAATATTAGCAAAGCTAGGACATGTCACAGGCATCATCTCTGTCGTGGCATTTAGTTTCATTGTACAAGATCCTAGAGGAATCATGCTGTGGCACAAGGACAGATCCTTTGATTGTAACCTATGAATGTATCTGAGCAGCTCATGCTCAGTATGATACCTGATAAAAAAAAAGGAAAAATAGTCAGAGCAGCTCTTGGATTGAAAAGAACAACTACTGAGTCATTTGAGTAGGATTTCTACGTGTTAAAGATCGGATGGGTAAGATATGGACTCTCTCTGATAAGCCCAGTTGGGATCAGGGTATCAACCTCTGGTGCAAGAGAGGCAGCACTGAATGTCACCTGACAATTGCAATATGAAACACTTAAAATTGAACAACCAAATAATGGGAATAGTTTCAAACATTTTATCATAAGTAAGATGGATGGAGGCTCTCACTGGTTTGCCACAAGCAAACACTTCAAAAAGCTGGTCCACATCCTCTAGTGTTGTTGTCTCATCAAAGGAAATAGTAATCTGGAATGCCCAATAAAATGATTTCTCAATATTACTATCAAATGAAAGCATAAAACAATAGTGATCACAATGTTATCTAAAACCACAATTACCGTGTTTGAATCAACAACCCGCAGATTCATTTCCTTTTTGTAAGCAGCATCAGCAATTGCCCTTGAGTCGGAGCACTTGATCCTCACGGTGTCAAAGAAAGGAAGCCCCTGAACCTCCACTGTGCCAAGCTTCTTCAGGCCACATACAAATGTTGCAGCAAGACCATGAACTCTCTGTGCAATGGTCTTAAGTCCTTCAGGCCCGTGATAGACAGCATACATGGCAGCCATATTTGCAAGTAATGCCTAAAATTCAAAAAATATTTTCCTTTAATAATAAGCATAGTCTGCAATTCAAACCTTCAGGTTCCAATTTTTTCTTTTTTATATGAAAAACAAGCAAAGGGAATATAAAGGCACTTGTGTTATTCAACAAGGTTTGCATCATTGTGATAGTATTATTTCCAAAGGTTGCACATTCAAACATATGACAACAAATAAAATTTGAAATCAATGATCACTCACTTCTCCACAAATTTAGTCACAATATCAGTTATCCAAAATTAGCACTTAACCTTTTCGCGGATTCAAATTATCACTATATTTATTTCTTTTTTACTTCTTTTCACTGAAGAGTTGCAAACTTAAAATAATTTATCATCCACTTGAAAATTATACTAATTCTAAATATGCAAGGCAGCCTAAATCAAAACCATAAGTTTGATCAACTGGATAAATAAAACTATCAAACCTGAGCAGTACAGATATTGCTAGTGGCTTTATCCCTCCGGATATGCTGCTCCCTAGTCTGCATTGCCATTCGAAGTGCAGGCTTTCCCGTAGAATCGATACTAACACCAATAATTCTCCCAGGCATCATCCTCTTATACTCCTGTGAAGTAGCTAAGAATGCAGCATGGGGACCCCCATAACCCATTGGCACACCAAACCTCTGAGCTGACCCAACAGCAATATCAGCACCCAATTCACCAGGTGCCTTCAAAATGGTCAATGCTAGAAGATCAGTTGCCATAACCACCTTAACCCCTTTAGCATGTGCATTCTTTATGAGCTCCTCATAATCCAAAACCTCGCCTTGTGTCCCTGGATACTGAACCAAAACCCCACAAACATCATTGGATTCATAATCAAAATCCTTAACATCCTTAACAACCACTTTAACACCAAACCCACCAGCTCTAGTCTCGCAAACATCAATGGTCTGAGGGTGACAATTATTAGCAATCAGGAATGTCTTCTTTTTACCCTTTTGGATGTTATTACACATGGCCATTGCCTCTGCCGCCGCGGTTGCTTCATCGAGCAATGAAGCATTGGACATTGGCAATCCAGTAAGGTCAGAGACCATGGTTTGGTAATTGAGCAAAGACTCAAGCCTGCCCTGAGATATCTCAGCCTGGTAAGGTGTATACTGTGTATACCAACCTGGGTTTTCCATGATGTTCCTTAAAATCACAGGAGGGACATATGTGTTATAATAGCCCATCCCAATGAAGGACTTGAAAATCTTGTTCTTTGAAGCCAAATTTTTCATGTGCTCTATCATTTGGCTCTCTGTCAATCCCTCATCGAACTTGGTAAAGTCCATCGACCCAATACGGATTGACTTGGGGACTGTGGCATCAATGAGAGAATCGAGGCTTTGGAAGCCACAAAGTTGAGCCATTTTGGTTTGTTCCTCTGAGGTTGCAGAGTTATGGCGGCGAGGAAAGGTGTCACTGGGTTTGAGTGAATCCACGGATATGGATCTGATTTGAGAGTTAAGAGAAAACCCATTTGGAATTGAGGCACTGGTTTGAAATAGTGAGCCAGAGTTTGCAGGGATCGAGGGAGCTAGAGATGAGAAATACCTTGAGGTTGAAACAGAGTATGTAAAAACAGGGGAAGGAGAACAAGAAGAAGAAGAAGAAGAAGGACGTGGGTGTTTTGATTCGGACACGAGTCGTCGGAGAAACGCCTGGTTGGCGAGCCGACGAGCACGGTCCATGAATCAGAAATAGAGTCAAACAGAGGAATGTGGAAGTTGGTGAATGAAAAGAGAGAAACAGAGGATATGGACTCTACTAGTAAATATTTGGGCTATCTTAAGTTATTTTGCATGAAATGAAAGTGGGATTTTTTTTTTTTTTTTTTTGAGAAAGAAGTGAAAGTGGGAATTGGTGAGAGAAAGAGAGAGATATAAATGTGTTTATATAACAGTAAAGTTCTTGTATACGAAAGTGGGGGATTGGGGGTTGGTGGTTGGTATTATTTTTTCTCTTTCACATAACAATTCTATTTAAATATTCATAATTAAAAAAAAAATTGTATCTAAATAAAGAGGAAGTATATATAAACTCAAGCATCTTATGAATTGGAATCAAAGATATAGATAGAGTTCTAATGTGTGACAACATTTTCATGATAAGTTAAAGTGTTAGTAGATTATAAATCAAAATAAAATAATATTTCAAACCACTATCACTCAAAATAAGATTTTTCTTAATTGTGATATTTTATTATATCAACGCACAACTTTTTTTTTTTACGAATATTTGTACATAATTTATTTGTTGTGAAAATATTATGACATGTCAAAAAAGACTTACTGTAATTATAAATTTTTTGTTGTTGTTAATATTATATCAATTACTAACACTTTATTTTTAATGCAGGTGATGATTAAAATTTATTGACGGATTGATGCTGTTTTGAAGTGACTAGTAGCAATAGCAGATAATATGCATGCACTTCTCCACTCTTTGCTAGCTGTCTTTGCAATTTGTTTTCTCATCTGACTATCTATATTTTCTCTTCTAAACAGGACCATATTTGTGAGATCCTCAGAGAATCTCCTCATCTCTTTGGAATCATGGGGAGTTGGTAGCATGCGCAGGTCAAAAGATTCGGTGCACGTTAATCATATAAGGGTACCATCTATTTAGAGAAATTTTTTATAAAAAATTAAAAAAAATTGTTAAAACAGTAAATTTTTTTTTTTTTTAACTTCAAAATAATAAATTACTTTTTTGTTTTTTCATAAAAAAATTTCTAAAATAAATTATGATACACGTTAATAAACCCCATTGAAGATAGAAACATCACCAATAAAGTGCACACGCTTCTACCAAACTTGGCAAGCATGTGACCAATTCACGGGATTGGCTTTGCTTTGATCTCTCCGTCAGTGCAGAATTTTGTCACATCTGTCAAGCTTTCGTTTTACAGAACCTGGTACCAAATATCTAGTACCACAACTTGTTAAAGGTGTGACTTGACTTGTGAGTTGTGAACTTGTGATTCATTGTTATAAGAATTTATCATTTACATATTATTTAAAAAAAAAAAAAAAATTCTAATGAAGATGTCCCGGATGCACAAAATAACATATGTTGGCCACCTTTTATTTTAAAAATTTATCAGCCAACATATTTATTTACATATACTTAGCATTTATACTTAGGGAAGCCAATTATGGTGCACAATATTATTATTTTTTTGGGATTATATATATCCTACTAAGTGGTTGCCCAAAAATTTTACAAATTTTAAAACTAAGGAAATAAAATTATTTATTGTTGAATATAAATAATAAAAATAAAAATAAAAATAAATCATTATTTTTATAATTAATTAAGTAATTCATTAAAACCTTCATCCTTTTTTGTTGATGTAATTAAAACCTTTACTTATAGGTGGAAGGTTAAAATTGCTTAGGTGGAAATTTAAATGAATGTTAAATAGTATCTGTAAGGTATAAGAACCCCATCTGATTGTATCCTTACCGCGGTGCCTGGCGCGGTGCGGTTTTGCCCCTCGTCCCCGAGTGCAAGACCAAGCAAGGGCTAGACCTTGGACTTGTAATCCCACATCGGTTAGAGAGAGCGCCCCACTACCCTTTATAATGCTTCAGGAGCTTGGGTAGTGTACCACTACTCACGCGTGAGTAGTGGTACACTACCCAAGCTCCTGAAGCATTATAAAGGGTAGTGGGGCGCTCTCTCTAACCGATGTGGGATTACAAGTCCAAGGTCTAGCCCTTGCTTGGTCTTGCACGCGTGAGTAGTGGTACACTACCCAAGCTCCTGAAGCATTATAAAGGGTAGTGGGGCGCTCTCTCTAACCGATGTGGGATTACAAGTCCAAGGTCTAGCCCTTGCTTAGTCTTGCACTCGGGGACGAGGGGCAAAACCGCACCGCGCCAGGCACCGCGGTAAGGATACAATCAGATGGGGTTCTTATACCTTACAGTATCTATTTCACTTTTAAAAAAGAGTAATACATATAACAAATTAAAAGATAATGAGGAAGATTAAATGAAAGAATTCTCACCAAATGTGTCATATGACAAAATCTCATACTTATATATATGAAGTTTTTGTTATATATATTGTAGGGTCAGTTTTTGTAGCCCAAACCCAAAAGATCTGGATTATGAGCCCAATGAACCCAAAACAATGAATTTGTAGAGAGATGGTGAAAGAGCTGGGCTGATTATGAATCTAACAACAGTTAACCATGATATTAAGGAATGAACTGACGTAAAAATACGCTTGAAAGCTAAACAAATTGATGTCCGAAGAGGTGTATTATTGATTTAAAGATGAATACAGGTCTTAGAGTTACAGTAAAATTGTTCCCTTCCTCTTTTTCTCTCTGTTTCGATCCCCTCTTATCAGAGTCCTCTTCCCTTTATATAGCATCCTTCCCCATCATCTTCATCGTCCACTTGTTCTTCATCTAAGTATCCACTTGAATATATGTCACGTCAGGTCTCCTCTTTAGCCCTCTGTGAGTGGTAGTAGCTGAGATTACACTGTTCAGGGGTCTTCTCCACATTAATGCGGCCAGAAAAGCAGCTGCAATGCATTTAATGTGGTGGTAGCAGCTTTTCCTTTTAGATATTTCTCCGTTCTTATCATCTTCAGGCATGCCCAAAACTTATCTTTATCATTGAAGTTGCCAGGAAGATCACTCGGACCTTCCGAATATTTGCTGGATCAAGACTATTTGTATCCGAGGAGAATTCCCTCTTCGGACCACTGGTGATCTCTTCGGACTGTACTCCTCCTCCATTTCCAGGTATCTATCTTCCATATAGACTCCTTCTCAACCGCCTTCTCTTCGGACACACAGTAGTCTTCAAATAGGGCCCTAGGCCCAATACATAAGGTTGGGCTTTTACCCCCCACATATATATATATATATATATATATATATATATATATATAGTTATAGTTTTACTTTTGCTTATTGTTTGAGTTTTTAACTTGAACAAACTTAGAGAAGATTCCCAATCATCTTTGATGTTGAATGAATTTCTTTTTTGGGCTAAGACAACGGAATTTGATTAACTATTATATTTTGATAGCCACAAATATTCAAAATAAAATTTAAAGTTTTAAAAGTTTCAAATAAACAATAAATTAAAAAAAATCATAAATTAAAACCATACACCTATTTATAGTGATGTTATTGATAGAAAAGTGTTTAATAAATAAAGCAAGTTTGTGTGGTTATTTCAATACATATATCTATTATATTTGAATATTAGTTTACTCTATCACTCTCGATGTCGTTTTTCAAAAAAAAAAAAAAAAAAAAAAAACTTGATGTCATTTTGTTTAAACACTTTTCATTAACTGTGTCACGTAAAATGAGTTTATGGTTTGAATTATACGTATTTGATTTTAGAGTTTATTTTGAGATTTTTGAAATGTGAGGTTTAATTTTAAACTACCCATAAATAATAGAATTGAAAATGTAATTTATCCTTAAATCATTTGTGTACTTCAGGCTAATGGGTGTATAATTGCTCCAAATAACATGTACAAGATGAAATTCACATGTTTATAAAATATGGCAGTTCATTGGTTGGGTGGGTGATGCTAACATTCTCCAAATAATAATAATGATGCTACGTACTGATGATGTAAATTACTCACCAACCAAGCACCCTAGCCAGAATCAATCAACCTTGAAATTTCTTAGGAAACTCAGCAATATGAGACCATCCTGAATAGAGTAATGTTATATGCACAAAAAATTTGACAGTAATTTTCACATCAATTAAATTGACAAGTTTTTATTGATCTTCATTTGAGCCCATCACTGACATCACTTTTTCATCTACCATTAACTATATGTCATGTCAACATTTTTTAAGTTTTTGTCAAATTTATTGTGTCTATAAACTTTCTCGCCGAAGTATTTAGGTATTAGTCAATTCATATCTAAGAAACTATACTTTAGGTGCGGAACAAAAGAGCAAATGAATCCACATAAAAATCGAAGTCTTTTTTATTTATTTATTTATTATTATAATTTTAAATAATAGTAGTCAATTGCAAATCATAAATTAATAAAGACTCAGTCTACTTACACAGAATTTCACCAAAGATTTCACAAAGCCTTGAGTATCTTGTTGCCTTACATATGGCCCACGAAAATTTGAACTCAAATTCAAATCATGGACTCAATACCAAGAGACATCAAATATTTTGAAATATTGGGTCTAAAAGAGTTACTATAAAATTAAATGGTCATCTTACATGCCACAACCCTTCCTTTAGATAGAAAAAGTATATTATGAGATAATTTCATGAAATCTATCTCTTATAGTATATGTAAGTTTAATATCTATGAGTTCCACATACTATGAGATGGTGATCTCATAAAATATTCTTTAAACACCAAAATTTCTAAATTTTTATAATTCTCATGTAAAAAATTTGAGTTATTATCCTTTGCTATTTTTATAGGCATTCAGCAGCACCCACTTTTAATCTGAAAGAAGAAAAATCTAAGTTGCTTATTATTTTCCAAGAGCATAGTACTAACACTTAAAAAATCAAAAGCAGTTGGTGTAGGATAAATGCTTCTGTCCTACCTTTGTCTCCGCCGGCCTGACTGGTCAACAAAATATTATACTTTAAGCAAAAGGAGTTATTTTCACCAACCACACTACCAACCTATTTGTGTGTCTGTGTTTGTCATATCACAACTCACAAGCCAATAATAAATAACTAAGCTGAACAACCAATGGTATTATTAGTGTTTAACTAGTTTTGGAAGTCATAGGTGCTTATGAAGATGCCAGGATAATTTGTGGTTCCAAACTTATAAGCATTGGCCCCCAAATTTACCTAAAATAAATGTTCAATCAATAGTTTCTAATTAGAGTCCGTTTAGATACAACTTATTTTGCTGAAAACTGAAAACATTATAGTAAAATAATTTTTAAATGTGTAAATAATACTGTGCGACCCATTTTTAATGAAAAAATTGCTGAAAAGTGGAGTTTATGGATCCTGTAAACAGTGCACGGGACCCACTGATGTGGTTAAAAATGAGTTGAAAAGTCAAATAGTGCGATTACTGTTCATGAACAGTAGCCGCACCTTCAGTTTTGCTGAGCTAAGTGCGTGCCAAAAAAAAAAAGAGTAAAATGCGCATTTGTGCAAAACGTGAAACGTGAACGTGGATCCAAGCCCACAATTAGTAGAACATCCCAACAACAACCATCAAAGTATTTAGTCCTAAAATCTTGAAATTTATCGGCTACACGTATTCTTCTATTACTTACCTATTTAATTAGAATAAAAATAGATTCATTTATAATAAAGTGACTAAATCTCACATTGATTGTCAACTTGTCTTCATCCTTCTTTTTTCTGGCCTTGAGATAAGGTTGTGAAAAAAAGGTTTGCCACTAAACACAAACAATGCGGAGACACATCTTCTTTTTTTTTTTTTTTTTTTTTGAGGAGGCGGAGACACATGTCTTGTAGTATGATAATACTAAAGAATAATAATAATAATGGCTTTTGGCTATTTACAATTTATTGACTACAATAATGGCTATTAACTATTTACAATATTTGTCTTGCACTTGTTGATTACAAGAGTCTGTCCACCATATATAGTTGTCCCTTTACTGTTTGCAAGGGGGTTCATAACATTTCTCGCATGCTTATCTTTATCTCTCCATTCTAAATGTAATCAGATTTCGCGTCAACAAAGTGGGGTGAGTCTCACCATTTTGAAACAGTTAAGGAATCTAGGCTGGGGAGGGAGGGTGGGTGGGGGTTTAATTTGCCTCCCTAGAAATTCCGAAGGTTATTAATTTGTCTTGTAATCGATTTGCTAATCGCTATATTCAATTCTCACCCTTTTTCTTCTGCTCGCATCTTTAGAGTATTTTTTTTCCTATAACTTTTTTCTTCTTTTTTGATAGATTTCCATTTATGTATTTCTTTTTCCATTTATATAATAAGTTAATAACTATTGGTTTTTTTTAGAATCAAACTCGCATAAGGGAGAAGAAATGATGTTTCAACACAAAGACACAATACAAATTTCACTCAAAAGTTATGATAACTTTTAAGGGAAGGTATAGTTTTTTTTTTTTATATGCAAACTTCATTTATAAAAGAAAAAGGAAATCATTTATATTTTAACAATGTTTTCTAAAGGCTCAAAACCTACAAAAGAAAAGCAAATGTTGAAATAAAATAAATAAAGCAGAACAAGTTTTAATTGAAAACATTAAAAAAAAAAATTTATTACATTTGAAGTAATAAAAAAAAAAAAAAAAGAATAGCCAGATTCTAATGTTATAATTTATCTTCCCCAATAAATTTTTTGTATAAATAATAAAATATAATTATTAGATAATAAATTCAAAAATTTAGACTTGTTTTCCAGTTAAAATTTGAATTTTCAAGTGCATATAAGTTCGCAATTTTGTTTGTAATAAAGTACAAAATTGATCTTTTAATATGTCTAACTACAAGTCTTTCTTTTCTTTTTTCCTTTTTTAGTGAATCGTAAGTGAATTTTAAATTTTAAAAATAAATCACAAAATAATCAGTTCATGTGTAATTAAACCCCTAATAGATCAACACGGTATAAGAAATATGTTATTTTTCATGTGTACATGCGTGAGTCGCTTATAACTTGTCCTCCTGAAATCAAATTTGGGCTCCGTGAATTTTGGAGGCCAGTTGCAGATAAACTCTTTATCTTTTTCTTTAAGTGGCAATGGCCAATGGGTTATCTACAGTTTGTATTTGTGACGCAGTTTCTCCACAATTGTGGCTGGTGACTGGTCATGAGATTGCTAAATCTTGCATTGCTTTCGCAGTCTTCTTTATATGACAAATACATTAAAAATCACAAAATTGAAGCAACTCAGAGGCTTTTCAAAACTTTTGGGAGCAACAGTAACAACACACCCAGAAAATAAAAAATTATAAATAAACAAAAAAATCTCGGAAATATTCGGCCATAGTAAGGGCAGTTCAACCAACCCTAATCCGAGCTCCAGGAGATGTATGCATTAAGGCAGCAGCTGAGGTCTGCCATCACATCAATGCCACCTGGAAACATACAGCTGATGCATGATATCACACCATTGAAACATATAACAAGGACCATATGTGAGTTTCAAGCACCCTCTGAGGGGAGGGTGGTCTGTATGTTTGAAGGCATCAGGATGTTAAAACCATCTGCTGCTGTAGATACAATCATTCCTGGAATCTGGGAATGCCAATGAAGTTCTTTCAAGTCTTTCTGACCCTGTTTAAAGTCAAAGCACAGTTGATTTAACATGATGAACTAACTTTTCAAGATCAAACAAAAGATATATATATACATATTGGAAAGAGAGGGATTTACCTGGTGAACAAACAGAAGTTGTGGAGGTAGATCTGCAGGAGCATTTACTTGTTCTTTTGTTTGAGCTTTGAACTCTGCCTCCTCTTCCTCGTCCTTTTCTAATGAAAGGTCCCATATTCTAGACAAGGAAGCCAAATGAGGGAACAAACCATTTATACTTCAGAAAAACATAGCTTAACGGAAGAAAACAAAACATACTTCTATTCAAAGAAGAAAAATAGCAAAAGTACAAACTTATGTTTGGATGATCCCTTCTACCAGGTTTTTCAGGCCTCCATTGCATTATTACATGTTACTTACGTGAGTTGATTGTCCGATGATGAAACAGCCAAAGTAGAGGCCTCATGTGCACTCCACTCAATGGATGTGATAGGGTGTTTATGGTATTCAAAATGTGCTACTACAGAATCTCCGTCCTGCTCACAAAAAAATCACATCTCACATCAGCATTATCAACTAATATCCTTCTTCGGTAGAACAGAAACTTGCAGTCAAATGAACAGAAACAGCATTATACACTTCTTGCTATCTTGCTCAACTAAGACACGCACCCACCCCCACCCCCACCCCCACCGCCACCCCCAGCCACCCAAACCCCCCCACACACACACACATATAACAATAGAGCAGGATGAGAGAAGAAAAAGAACACTAAGGTAAGCAGAGTAACAGAATCAAAAACCAAGTTACAGATCAACTTGGCCAGCTTTATCAAGACTAATAACAGCCCCATTTAGTAGTGTGCCAGTGACAGATCTGAATTTATAGATTTAGCAATGCAAATCATAAAATTGAAGTAGAAGAACAGGAGATTGAAGTTATTTCAGATGAGGCACATGAAAAGGCAAAAAGATTGATGCTGTAATACACTAACAAGCCTTACTTTGAGAATTTATCAACCTATTTTTCTCAAGAAAATACGAAAGAATATCCTAAGTCAGACCAGGCATACCTTGAGCAATCTGAGATCGCGAATAGAAAATGTACCATCGTCACTTCCAGATGCCAACATACAGCTAGCCAGCCTAATCAGAATCAAGAAAATGCCAAAATCTCATTAAATAAATGAAATATGAGACAAGTAAGGATTTTCAGCTAAAAGAAAAACTGGGATTATTAAACACCTGTTCCATGAAATGACATTCACATCTGCATTATGTGCCTTAAAAGATGCTGCCGCTGACTTCCCTAAACGGGTATCCCATATTGCAATAGTCCCATCCACAGAACAAGAGGCAAACACATGAGGTTCTGTAGGGCTCCACTGCACAGAAAAGAGTTGGAACAAAAATGGTTACAGGAATGAAAAAATAAAAGAAAACTATTGAAGTTGAATCATTAGCTTCAAATGCATATAGTTAAAACCCAAAAAGATACAAATCAACTACTGATGCACGGTTCAAATACATACTTGCAGATCTTCAACACTTGCAGCATGACCAATAAATGGAGTAGCATCAACATTCCATGTTGCACCAGATGTAGGCTCCCACAAATAAATACAATTCTTGCAGTCCCCTTCAGACAATGAAGAACATCATCAAAGCATTAGACCATTTTCCATACATTAAGCAACTAGCAATTAAAGTTCTTGTAGTGGAGAAGCTCAAACAAAAATAAAAATACTATCTAACAGTACCAGATACAAGCCTTCCTGGGACAAGAGGACTCCAGTCTATAGCATAGCCTTCATCTTTGTGCTTGAACTTCATTAAAGGAGCCTGATTGAAAACTGAAGAAGCTCCCTGGGCACCTTGCGATTCCGATTCTGCTAAACTATTCAGATGAGAGCTGAAGTCCCATACCTGCTCAATAGATTAGCAATTATTACAAAAAAACAAATTTCAAAAGTTCAATTTTTAAGTTCATATTGTTTAATTCAATTTTTTTTTTTTTCATTTTCCAAAAACTTAAAAAAAAAAAAAAAAAAAAAATTTCATATAAAAACTGGATTAATCATGTCATAATTTTTTTGGGTAAGTTACCCATACACCTAGTTGATTTTCAACTTACAAACTCACCCTCCACCCACTCTTTTAGGAGGGGGAAGTGCTATTTGAAAACTGCGCCATAATTTCCAAAGACTATTTTATGTTATCTTGAATATCTTTGTTGGTCATTGACACTTTCTGAAATTTTGAGGCACCAATGTCAGTCTGTCACTTCTAATGGTATATAACTAATAAGGGAAAAATATACAAATCTCCCTCTGCTTTCCCCTTAAATCACTGAACCCCCCCTAAATTTTCAATTGTAACACTTAATCCTCCTATGGTATTATTTTATGTGTAAACTGTTAATTATGTAATACTAAATCTAACATCCCGGAGGTTTTGAATGAATGTAACTCTAAATCCCCCCCGGGCTTTTGAGTGCAACACAATACCCCATGTAGTACTGTTTTATGCAAAAATAATATGAAAGCATGTCATCACATGAGCAACTCACAGTTTGTTTTCACGGTTGTTTAACGATTTTCACATAATGATATAAAACAATAGGGTTGAGTATTACACTAAGAACTTCCTGTGGGGGGGGGGGGGGTCTTTTTTGTGGGAAAATCACAGGGTTGTTTTTTTTTTCCCACTAAAAAGAATGTTCAGTTTATTTACTAAATTGCACATTACGCCCCTAAAGTTCCAAAATTTGATTCACTCCCCTAACATTAGGGTTTGTTTTGATTGGGAGTCCTGTCCATGACAGTGCTGAGGTGGCCATTAAGTGCCACCTCATCTAAAAAAGATGTTTTGTCCACGTCAGTAAAAAAATATAATTTAATACTTTATTTTATTTTTCGTTATTTATTTATTTTTCCGGATTTTAATTAATCATTTTTTCTCTATCATCACTTTTTCATTTTCCATTTGATTTCTTAGGAAACAAACACGGACACAAGCCCAGGAAACAGATCTCAGCAAACCCACACACAAACCCAAAAAATCAAGATAAGAAACATAGCTCATCCACCGCCACCACCACCACCTCAAAGCCTTAGTCCCAAATTTTAGGGGTCGGCTATGGATCATCAACAATGTAGTTAGGGTCAGCCGCATGTATTATTTTCCTCCATTCAATTCTACCTTAAGTCATACTCTCTGTTACTTCTTTCCTAATTGACATGTCTTTTTTTTTTTAATTACTTTTACTAACGTTATTTTTGGTCTTCCTCACCTTTTTACGTTTCTGCAACTTGGATCAACTCATTCTTTATTACTGGTTCATTAATCGCTCTCCTTTGAACATGACCAAATCATCTCAAGCAACTTTCCCTCATCTTTTCATCAATAGGGGCTACCCCTATCTTTAAGAAAATTTCTTCATTTTCCATAAGTTACTCATTTTCAGAAAATCATACAAAGTTTTCTTTGCCAAACACAAACAACTCAAATGGAATGGATTTTCCAACATTTTGTGGACATCCAAACAGAATGGATTTTTCCAACCTTCAAAAAACCCCTAGCACAAACGCAATTACTTCCCACACAACAATATTTAGATCTACTAACTATAAACCCCCCAAAAACAATTCCCTACGAAGCTTGGAAAGGTATATTGGAAAGTAAAACAACGAATTAAATATGAGAAATCAAAGATGCAAACAATCAAAGAATGTATGTAAAACATTAGATCTTGTGAAAGAAAAGTAGTGAAAAGAAAATATTAGATCTTGTGAATGAAGAGTCAAATTCAAAGGGAAAATAATAATGTTAATTTTTTGTGTAAAAAAATTAAATAACAATAAGATTTCAAGAAAAAGAAAATCGGATAGATATGTGTGAACTGTGTAGGCACCATAGTGAGCCAAGAGCTTAATGGGGTCCCTAGTGTAAGGACCATAGCACTGGCTGTCTAAGATGCCATTGTTTCTATCAGATCCTCTGCAACAATAAGTGCAAAGACAGCTTTCCGAGGTCCCATATTAAGGAATAAGTACTCGGCTGCTTGTCGGAGGACCTCTTTTTGGGGTTTCAACTTTCACTTGCTCCTCTATTGCAATTTGTAGTAGCACCTTAAGAAAGTGCAGGGCCTTCTGTATTCGTATTTTCTGTTTTTGTTGTTTAGATTGAGATCTTATTTCTTCCAACTCCACTTGTTCTATTTCATTTCATAAATGGGTTTAGATCGAGATGCAAAGAAAATCATGTTAGAATTTTATTTTACTTTACTAGTTTATGTAATTTTTGGATTTTAAAAGATTTTTTAAAAAGTTTTTCTAGGCTATTTAGTTGATGTGGCATAATTAAATGACATGACATGTTTTCATTGGACCAACTGTCATATGTGATGGTCTTTTTTGATAAGTTCATATGTGCCTTAGGTGGCATTTAACTGCCAGCTAGGCACAAGCACGGATAGAAGGGTTCCCAATCAAAATGAACCCTAATGTTTGGGGAGTGGATCAAAATTTACGAACATTAGGGAGGAAATTGAAAAATGCCCAAACTTTAGTGATGTAATTTGCAATTTAGTATTTTTCTAATAAATAAAAGATTTTAAGGCCTATTCCTACAAATGTACATAGCTGCATATTATAAGCAGTTCATTATTGAGTGTCTAATTCATGAATATCTAACCACAACTTGGACACTTTGTTAGGAACTTGGCGATTCCTAAAGGGGATGGAAGGGCAGTGCATGGAAATGAATAGGAATTGTAAGGAAATTGACTTGATCCAAGGTAGTCACCCCCTCCAAAGAATTTAGAGTTGAGAAAGACAATAAAAGATTAAGAGAGAAACAACAAATTGGTTATTCTTATTCAATGCTTAATTGTGAATTACAATGATTTATTTTAATTGACTAACTAATCTGCCATGTGCTATTACTAATTAGTGTGCTAGACTCCTAACCAACCCATTCTTGCTTATCCAAATGTAACTAATTTCCTATTCTAATCCAATCTTTGGGATCTCATTCATGTAAGGTATTTGGGGGTCCTAAAACATTTTCTTTAATTAGCACCTTTCTTGGGAAAAGAGTGAAGAAGGATGAGGGTTAGGTTTATGATTTCAAACCTAAACAACCCCGTAAACATGTGATGCAAATGTTATTTTCATGCCCTAAACTTGAGACTCCAGAATCTGAAGTTTTATTGTCATCATTCCACAATGACTTCTGCTACATTGACAGCAAGACAAGAAAACTAACCAAAAAAGGTATCCAAATCACGAAGAAACCACAATATATGGACACGAAGTCTGACCTGCACATGACCATCATCTGCCCAAGATGCACATATATGGGGATTTTGTGACATAGCACGAATACGATTAATAGATCCTTCGTGAGCTACCTTTCGCAACTGTAAAGGCAAACAAGATAACGGAAAAATATATATAGATTAGGAGAAGAACAGGCAGTGTAGATAGCGGTCAGTCATGAAATTAACAAAATGTCAAAGAAAACAATATGTTGCCTGTAAAATTGGTGTCCCAGATCCACCCAGCTCCTCATCTTCACCATCTTCATCACTATCACTACTCTCACTCTCCATATCAGCATCGTCAGTTGCGGGTTTGGGAGGCACTAATTCACGTCTTTTCCCAGTGATGTTAGATACTTTAAATATTCCAATAGAGTTCCAAGAAGGTTTCTCTGCCTGCAGAAAAGAACGGGGATGTCAAGATAGAACTTGGGTAATATTTGCATAGAAAATATCAAAGGAGTAATTCTTGTTTTGGCTGAATTATCAAATGAGTAAATCAGAAGGTCAAACAAACTTGAACATGCCTCTCCAAAATATTCAGGAAAAAATTGCTACAGCATAATGGAGTAACACAATCCTTATTTTTTTTAAGGAAAAAACAAGGAAAACATAAATACGTACTGATGCACCAACACTTTGCAAAGACCAACATAGGTTTCCACATAGAGATGATTATACCAGAAGTATATTTCTGTTCACTCCATAACCATATATAAAGACATCAAAAAACAAAGCTCACCTGAGTCCCCGCTACAAAATACACTGTGTGTGGGAACTCTGTCCGAACCAACCCCAGTGTATCACGTACAACATCAAAGCTGTCAAAACAAAAATTTTTTGAATAAGCAAAGCTGTCAAAAATGATTTCATTCTAACAGTAAATAAGACTTCTTTAAAAAATTAATTAAACAAGAGAAGGGGGGGCTGCTTATGCCTCCTATATGCCCAACAAGCAGTTTTGATTGGTCCCGGAAAAGAAAATATAAAAAATTAACACATTCTTTTTCACTTCCTGCAATCTCTAGTCAGAATGAACCGCTAAGGTGTGAAAATAATGTTTGCATCAATCTTAACAATCATGTACAAAACCTAATCTTTCAAAACTAATTAAATTCTAATACTAAACTAAATAACAAGTCACTAAATTTTCAGCTTGGTCACTTCAATAAGAGAATTAAAAATGTATATTTCCCTTAACCCACCTAGTATTCAACAAAAAGATCACCTTTTTATGTCTATTTAAGCTTCTGTTCAATTTGAAACTTTCTGAGTTCCCCAATTTATCAAAAACTAAATAACAAGTTTACTAAATTTTCAGCTTGTTCACATCAATAAGAGAATTAAAAATGTATATTTTCCTTAACCCACCTAGTATTCAACAAAAAGATCACCTTTTTATGTCTATTTAAGCTTCTGTTCAATTTGAAACTTTCTGAGTTCCCCAATTTATCAAAAACCCACCACTCAAAACTCCAAATCCTACCCTTTTTTCCTCTACTTTCCCATTAACCAAACAGAAAACAAAGAGAATTAAAGGCACCTCAGGCAGGGCCACCCAATATGGAAGGCGTGGAGTGAATTGTAAGCAGAAGGGTCACACTGAAGCTCCTCTCCTTCCTCCAATTTGTCCACACCTGGTTGCCAAACCTTCGCCGGCATTGACGGTATCGAAGAAGACGACGAAGACCCATCTCCTTTTTTCGAGTCCTGCACACAAAATCATAGATGGTTGTCAAAAAAGTGAACCCCATTAACTGAAATAACTAACCCAATAACGGTAAGGAAGAAAAAAAATTGAACCTTGTTCTTTCTTTTGGCTTTCTTTGGGTTTTTTAGGCTGCGAACCATTTCTGGGTCTCTTTCAGGGGACGATGGTGGTGCAGGCCGAGTTATGCAGAGGAATGAGCTGTGCAAGGGTTTTGGTTCAGCTAGGGTTTTTGTTTTATACGCTTGTGAAGAAGTACCACAATATTTTTGGGTATTTGTAAGAGTTACCTTTATCTTTTGTGGTATTATATTTGTTTACATACATTTGTAATAAATGACAATTAAGGGCTTCGAATTTAGTTTTTTTTTTTTCCCCAATTCTTTTTGACTTAAAATACAAAATAATACACTTTTAAATTTGAGGTAATTTTTATCTCAAAACAAAAATTTTGAGGTAATTTTGAAGTTTTTTTTGTTTTTGTTTTGAGAATCAAGTAATTTTGAAGTTGATCCTTCAAATTTTAAAGTTTGATTTTTTTTTTTTTATACAAGATAGAATTCTTCTCTAGCCTAATTTAAGTGTATATGTGTGTAAATTTCCTCCTGAAAACTTGAACCCCGGTTCTTACCCCCCACACCCCACAAACACTTATACTTGTGGAGTGACTATCGCACAAAGGGTGTGCGGTGGTAAAGTTTGATTTTTAATCCTAATGTTTTAGAGCTGTTTTTAATATGTCAGTAGATGTTAATGATGTGACCATTAAATGCCAATTAAGAAAAATTCTAGCTCTATAACTTATTTTTCACAACTATATAATATGGCTGATTGTGAGTGATGGAGAAAAAGTGATTTCACAACTATATAATATGGCTGATTGTGAGTGATGGAGAAAAAGTGGTGGATCTATATGAAAATGGCAATTAGTTAGTCACAATTTACTACATGAGATAATTATGAAAAAATGTATGATAAATGTTGTGGTCCTAAAATAACTCGTTTTAATTCATTCTTAAGTCATATCAATTATCAACATTTGTTTTATTTATTCATCACATAATTCTTTTTTATTTATTTTATTTTATAAATTCAACATATGAGTATATGACACGTAGCTTCACATCATTCATTTTTTTTTATATTATTTTTTCTTTTATTTCTTCTTCTATTTTCTTTACCCTTTTTCTACTTGGGTTGCATTGAGTTGCTAATATTCTTAAATAGTGATGACCCTTTGGGCTAGCCTTTGCCATTGTTCCGGGCTCATTTTTCTTAAATCTCTAGCTTAAAGTTTGTGATTGATTTGGTGGTTTGGAGATTAGGGCCAGGGGTGCTCAGTTGTGAGGGTTTCTGGTGGTTGCAAGTTTGTAACAGTCTATTTCATGGTCGAAAGGTTATTTGGTTTGTGCTTGGATGGGTTATGGCCAATCTGTTACTGACCAAGCCCGTAGATTCCTATTTGTTTGTTTCCACACAAAATTGTTCAAAAATAAAAAGGCTTTGTAGAAATGAAATCGATTAAGTTTATGGTCGAAAAACATTGATAAATTTGTTTTGAATTCAATGTTATATGTTTTTTTGGGTTTATATGTTTTTCTGGGTTTTGAAATGATGAGAATTTGCCTCTATTGATTTGACTTTAGTGAAAACATTTAGAGATAATAGGGTAAGGATTGGGTCCAGTGCATAAAGCACTAAACCTATTGAAATATTGACATGTGACAAATATTTGACATGTATTAGCATCTTAATAGGTCTAGTGCATTCGACCCAAGCTAGTTTCGAGATAATATTATTTGAGATTAAAGCAAAACTTAGGTTTATGATGAGCAAATGAGTAGAAGGGTGACCCCCCCTCAAAATGCTCTAAAATGTTGGGATTAAAATATAAATTTTAAAATTTTAGAAATCAAGCTCAAAATTATCTCAAATTTAAATAGCATTGCATTTTAGTCCTTTTTTCCCCTAATCATAAGGGTAAATAGGAGCGAGCGGTGAGACCTACCTGGACGTGACACTATATGCACCGAGAAACAAATATCTGACAGTAATAAGGAGGCTTTTAGGGGCTTGAACATGGTGAAAGTAATAGTGAACTCCAATTATATATCCAAAAATATTAATTAATTAATTATCGTATCCCACGGTGTTATATCTTAGTTTTTTAAGAATTTTCATGTTGCTGTGTCTCATGTCATGTCATGTCATGTCGTATATGTGTCTGTGTCCATGCTACTTAGGAGTTAGGACAGAAGTTGCTGTGGCTGTCATGATATATTGCTGCCTCCTTAAGAGCTCCTGAAGTGTTGTACTTGATGATATTACCTATGTTTGATTTCTTAAAACAGAATCACATACAAGTTGCTTGAAGATAATTTGTGGTGTATTTTGTTGTTTTTAAACATGTCTACAATGTAGTTATATTGGCTTAAAAGAAATTTGTGTTTGAAATTGAAAAATACATTGAAGCATTTTACATATAGTGTAAAGAACAGAAAATTCTCATGAATACAGTTGGGCCTGGTTGTCCACATTTACTTTTAACTGAAAAAAATGGAGAGAAGATTTGTAAAACATCTTGGATACAAAAGAGTCCCTTGGCATGATGGTTGTTACATTTATTAACAGAATCTTCTATCTGCAGTTCCAGAGTTAAGAAAATCATGTTAGCATAAATTGAGTGAGGTGCCGATAAGCTGTTAACCTCTTAAAATCACAAACTTGTTACTATGTTAGGATGCATGTCTATCATGTACTGGAATGAACCTAGTCTATGACCTTATTCTTTCCATTTTGAGAATTTGGACTATTTCCACATAAACCATGGTCCAAGTGCATGTGTTCATGAAGATATACTGCAATTACTTGTATTTAATCTCTCCTACATGTAAGGGAAGAGCACTTGATACTTATCCATGCAATCTGTGAGGACTGTATCAAAATATAGTTAGGCTGTCACTCAATAAGAAAACAAATGCTACAACAATTTTTTTATCCAATTTCCTAGTGGAGATGATGGTAACATACTGCATTAAGTTTGGCGGATCCATACAGTTCAAGGCAAGCCAAGGTATAGATGATAAGTCATTCAACACAAATTCAAATTGATTGAGAAGGATCTGCATACCTGTAATTTCTTTTTCTAGTAAGGAGAACAAGTATTCCAAATCCTAGCATGATTGCAACTTTTATTGCCTGAGAAAGGACAAGTATAATCTTAGCATTTTTAATTATGGACCAGAGAAGAAGTCATTCAAGAGCAGTTCAAATAAAAATGAAATAACCTGTCCCACTGGTCCTCCAGAAGTTTCGATATCCTCCGAATTCTCAGGTTTTGATTTTCCTATTTTGTGGCAATCCTTCTTGTCTTTATCAGCCTTAATAACAGTTCTGGCGTCCACACTATGCTGAAAATGATGTAAACACATTAATTAGATTATCTCATTACCAGCTTTGAAAAGGGAAAAAAGAAGGAACCTTCTCCAACATGTCAGGTCCAAGGTTCTGATGGAAATGCTTCAAAAGAAATACTAAGAGTGATTATGTATAAGTATAACAATATTTTGAATCTCAATACCGCAATTATGCAAGTAGCATATGTCAAAGCAAGAAGTAAGATCTTGTTAAAACATCTGGCAGCAGGACAGTACAGGGCAATGGCTCACTATGGATCATACTATGTGTGAGAAATGGATTTAGTTGCTTTATCAGAAGATTGTTTCTACAACTGGTCTCATGAGACATCTGTCCTGACAGTTGCATTTTATCAATGCCTCCCAGACTGCCATGAAGGATGTAAGCTTACAAAAGTGAAGTTTATTTCATTAAGATTTAGGGCTAACAATTGGTTACCATCTTGACAATGTTAAGTTTTAGACATATTATGGGCCAAGTAGCCCATACCAATTGTAGGCCCATGTACTTGTAAAACAAGCATATTAACCTTAGATTAGTTTATGGTTAGCCTAGAGTTAGTCATATATTCTCTAGTATATAAACCCTACATTGGGATCATTGTGACACAAGTGCTAAATATAATATGTAGTCGTCAAGGGCTTTATCACTGTGGACGTAGGCTAAACCACGTAAAACTTTGTGTGTGCTCTCTCTTTTATGCTTCCTTTCACATTAAGAAAGTAATGTTTTCATGATATTTAACATCTTTAGCAATTTGATATCAATTGTCTACTTAGATGGGGGATTCCATGACACATTAACTGTGTTTTAAAAATGAACACTAAAAACATCCCCCGTCATCTGACAAAACCAACAGAGACCATTCACTTTTTTGTTTACCTTTCTTATGCTTTATTACTTCTATTTCATACACCCTATGACACCAGTAAAATCAGAACATTGTGGTTGTATTTGGTATCTATCTTCTCAATTTTTAAACATAGATTTATATATAGTGAAATATTTATCAAGTACCAATTTCTTATATAAATGAAGAATTTCTTGAAAAGCGAAAAGTTTTAATTCCTTTTATTTAAGTTTACAAATTTAAACTCAATTATTTGCCAATGTAACTAGCAATCAAAAGAATTGGGGGAAGCACACCCTTGGCACAATGGTTACTCCACAAGTGCTTGTGGGGTGTGGGGGGCAAGAGCCGGAGTTCAAATCTCTAGAAGGGAGCTTCACACACATATACACTTAGATTAAGCTATAGTAGAATTTCTATCTTGTATAAAAATAAAAATAAAGAATTTTGGGAAAATTCAGATACCTTCTCCATATTTTCTTGCATAGAAAGATTCACATTTCCTTGATGGACCTTTGGCTTAGTACTGCAACCTCCCATTAGATCCATGACTTTTTTACCACCAGTTGTCACACACAGCCGTCTTGCTTCATCTGGATAAATCCAGGCACCAGAGCTTTTAAATAAGTAATGATTATCTTCACAATAATGTACTGATTCCAGTTTATGGGTTGAAGCTCCTTGAATATTGAATTCTTGTAAATTTGTAAATTGAATTTCCCTTCTACTCTCCTCTATAACTGGATTGCCACAAGAATCTTGCTTGCCAGTGAACAAACTAAGAGGGTGTCCACCTGAATACTCATCAAGGATCCTCCATGATACTGTAGCCGTTTCAGATGTGGATATTCTCATCAAATGTCGATGAGATTTCTCTTCCTCTCTAGCGACTTCTTTATGAACTACATTGAATTTATTCTTAAGACTTGAATTTGTTCCTAATATCTGAAATTTCTCTGTGTTCAACTCCTCTAACTGTCCAGTGTCCTGAGATAATTTACTCCTATCTGAAGCACCAAGTAAATTAATTTGCTCTCCGCTTTTTCTGATATCTGTTGGGGTATGTTGCAACTCTTCTGCAAGAAAAAGATTAATTACTCTTCCTGATATTGACTGTTCAGTCTTAGTAATTTGTGTCTTGCCTTCATTTAAGTGCTGACTTTTCAACTCTATTCTAGACTTACTTGTTTGAGATCTTGTTGGTGGTGATTTGATGGGAGACCTCATATCCTGCTTGAAATCAAGAATTACGAATCATAATTGTAGGAAACAAGATATAAAGAGAATATTAGTGAAGTAGCATACTAAATTTACCTGAGCTAGACCACTTTCAAATGCACTTATCATTTTCTTCACATTTCTAGGAGATTTCCCTAGCTGACTCTGCTTCTGAATGTTATTATCACTATCTTCCCCCAGATTGTGAGGTATTGAATTGTTTGAGGCAGCAACATCTAATCGAGAACCTCCCAACAATAAGGAAGTTTCATTGGAAGAAATTGCTTCTGTAGGAAAGTCAGCAGGCAATGACTTGCTCTCATTCTTCTCAACCAGTTCCTTGTGACTTAGATGGACATCAACTCCTTGTGGGGCAGAAATGGTTGATGAAATCTCTTCATATCGATCTGCATCATTCTAAACAGGTGAAATAACCATTAAAATAATCAATGATACTGTACCTTTTTTATAAAAGAATTAAAAGATCACACTACAAAGTGGTAATACTTAATGGGGTTAACTGCTTTTGATCATGAGGAATTCCTTTTATGCTCTCAGCACCAGATTTCTCACCCTTGCAGAAAGAAAGAGGATTTGATACCACTTTGGAGGCTACCTCTTTGACACTTACTCCTTCAGTTTGAAGAAGGCTTCTTTGAGAATCTTGAGAACATGGAGCACTCAAAACTATTGAGATAAAGCCTTTCAGAAAAGATGCATATAATACCACATTGACAACTAGAATTTTTGTCATTATTTCTTCCTATTACATTTCTTTTTCTGCCGTTTAAGGTTTTATTTATTTATTTTGGCAATCAGGTAAGCAAAATCTGACCTGAGACCTCATGCCTGAAGCCCAAAGATGATGCAACACTACTACAAGCAGTAGTAGCACCCTGTGAAGTTCTAATACTGCTATTGAGAAGCTCATCTTGTTTCTTTTTCAATGCAGATTCTCTCTACGAAAAAATGTAAAAAGACATACTAAACAACAGCGAAAATAAACAATTCATTCCACATAGATAAACAGCAATGCAAAACAAAAATACATGTAGATATCATGCTTCACAAATGAAATAGAATAAAATATACTAGCAGTCAGGAGAACTTTGAAACTGGTCAATAATTACATTAATGAAAATGAGGATAGAAGAAGATACTGTACCATCATACGAATTCGGCTACGTTCTTCTTCACTGAGGACAAACTGCAACTTCATATGTATGTGACCGCCTCCTTCCAGGGGAAAAAGGTCATCCCAAAGACCTTTCTCCACAATAGACTTGATCTCAACCCCTGTCCCAAAACACATTGATCCTCATCTGCTTTTATTCTAGAATAAGTAAATGATTTCAAATGGGAAAAGTTTCTACAAACCTGCATGAGATATTTTGATCCCATCAACATCCTGAAGTGTAACAATCAAATTGTCACGAAGAGATGTTAATGGACTGTAAAAAGTGAAAACAGGCACAACTTTATCATCATGGCCAAGAAAATAACGTAACAAAGATGAAAATCAACACACTATTATGAAGTTCAATGTTTAGTGAATAATATAAACATTACAAGGAGAAGTCTCCCTTGTCCCAAATTTGGTACTCTATTTTCCCCATGGAAACTGCATTTAAAATATATACCTTATTAATTTTGAACCAAAAAAAAAGAAGAAAGAATCAAAAAGAACATTGTAGACATCTATGAAGGAATATTAAATTAACTTAAAAAGAAGTAATAAGTGCCAACCTTTTATGCATATTGATGAAGAAGCTAATGCATGTGGTGGCCCCATGAATTCCAGAACTGGAGTTAATGATGTATGAAAATTAGATATTAAAATAATACATAAGTACAGTTACAAGAGACAGTTGTCAACACCTGAAACTAGGATGATTCCTGGCATTGTATGACAACAAATTTGATCAACAAAGTTCTTTCTTTCAAGTTGAAGTTTTGAATGTTTGGTTTAAGCAAATGCAAAGGCTTGTATCCTGCAGAACACGGGTTGTCACAGTGAGAGATAGAGAGACATGGGATTGGATTGGAAGGAGTGGATATGGTTGGACTTCAGGGAAGTAACAAAGGTGGGGTCTGGAAAATATTTTTTACCAAATAACAACCTCAAACGTTGTGAAGCAAATCCCAATTTTTGTCTCACTCATGGCTTGCGAGTCCTCCGGAGACTTTTTAAACAGCTTCCTAAAGTAGTAAAATTATACAATTTTTTGGGTTAATTTTGAATTTTATAATACAGTCGATTGGCTTTTAATAGGTAGTCAAGTCACTTTGAGTTTAAAAAATATTTGTCTATTAACTTTTGTTATTTCCTAATGCAATTGAGAGTGTGAGGCCCATTTAAAGCCTCCTTAATAAGTGCACAAGAATACTCGTCAACAAAAACCTTTAAAATAATGTTCTTCATTTTATTGTTGATCAATATTACACTATTCATGGTTCGTGCTTGTGGTTGGATTTTGAGTCTTTAACGTTCTAAATCAAGACCATCAATATTGATCTAACTATCTAAGGGCTTCCAATAATTACTTTGATTATTATATAATAGAAGTTGACTATAAATGATGCTAAAAATACTATAAAAATTGATTACATAAAGATTACTAACAGATGTGTCACCGATCACATTTATTATCACATCAGTTTTTTTTTTTTTTTTTACCACATTATTAGTTTGTATGTTTTATATAGTAAACTTTATAATATTTTTAGCATTTTAATTTGTGTACATGCAATATACCAACATAACAACTAAGAAGGGAGTGATGACATGATGTCTTTCCCCCTTCAGCAGACGAACGTCATTCTCTTTCTTGCCTCACCTTAACATATATAACTTTTACAAAACCTTATGAAAATTAGTGAATAATAAATGATCGTATATAGCACAAATTGGGAAAATGTAAGTTATAGTCATCAACCATAAATAACTGTTCGTAGATGAGAAACGTTTAGTGAAAGGCCACATTGTGCCCTGCAAGGCATCTCTCTCTTTTCCACGAATATAGGGAAATATAACTTCAATATAGCTTTGTTGTCTAAATTAGCGAACCCAACAACAGCAGGACTTGGTTGCCTTCAATGAAGAATGCTTTACTGTTTGTGGAGGAAAAACTGATTGTAATCAGGATCCTTTTTCGGAATCGTATAGCTATCAATACAATGTTAAAGCCATTGTCATCTAACTCAGTTCAAATCAATTTCACAACACTTGCACTTAAATGGGAGAGCCTGTCCCTTGTATCATGTTCTCTACAATGAGTTTTGATCAAAGACAAGCATCAACTAAAGACCTGGAACAGATTTTGCTCGAATAAACTGTTTGAGAATTGCCTTGTCTTCATCAATTTGTTTCTTCTCTTGAGAATCCTTTGGTTTGATTTTTCTTTTCTCCTCCAACATCCACTGGAAAAGTTCACGCTGCTGATCTTCAGGGATGGGCTGCCGCACTTTCACAGGCTCCATTAATGGTGGAGGGAAATCCAATATCTCAGGAATTGGGATGTCTGTATTTGTAATAGGATCAGAGGGGACTTTTGCTGCTGCTTTCTCATCTCCCACACTTTTTTCTGAAGCTTTTCTATTAACTATACCTGAATCTTTCCTGCTTGCCCTCACAAACATGTAAGCTGCAAGAAATGCAAATTTGTAAGTGGTTGAATAAAAAGGTTTATGATAATAGAATGACATTATTACGTTGGAACATCAGGAACTCCAGAGATAAAGGATAGAGGAGATATTAAAGTTCATGCCCTGACTGCACCTATTTAAGTTCAGATATGATCAACCAAAACATTAACATTATCCTGATATCATCATCAATATCAACTCATTTAATCAACCATTGACCCTCAGAAATGATCAAAGGAAAATATTGGTGACAAAATTCTTTAACAAACTTAGAGAAGGACCAAATTTAATTCCAAACTTTTTAAATTTCTTACAGAAATTGATCAATAACTGTAGCTGAAGTGGCAAGAAGATATGCTGTTTGGACCATTGGATGTATTTTGTGGCATAGCCCAGGAAAGTTCCATGCCCCTTGCAGCTTTTACCATTGATTTTTAAGGAATATTGAGATGACACCACCAACAACAACAACAACAACAACAAGCCTTAATCCCAAAATTTTGGGGTTGGCTATGGATTCTCAATAGATTAGTTAAAATCAGCCACATCTATTATTTTCCTCCTCGCCCACTTTTCACTGCAGCCGGGGTCTGATGCAGCATGTCGCTAGTAGGGGATGCCCAAACGATTGTCTGTATTGGATCCATTCATAATACAGTGCCTAAATTTTACGCTGGCCATCAACCTATTGCAACCTTCCTCCTTTTTCTAGGCTTGGGACTGGCTATGAGCAAATAAATGACACTAAGCACAGACACAGGCAGAGTTATATTTAAGGACTATTGAGGAAAAAAAATTGAAATACACATGACCAACTCCTCACATGAAATTGTACTTAAACCTTACAAACTGAACTCAACAATACCAGTATAACAACATCATCTTGGTGATTTGGCACCACACATCAATAGACACAATAATAGTTCTTCTTATAATATAGTTAGGGAGATAATGACCAATGAGCTATAGCTCATCTTGTATTTCCTCCACTGATAATAAATGGATCGAAGGTGAGGTAGGGTTCAAGCCCCACTAGGTGTGTGTGTAACTTACCAATAAAGAATTACTTAAGGAGATAATGAAGTCTATCCAATTAATGATCCAGATACTCTAGTTAAGACTTGCACACTTGAGGTACTCAGTAGTCAGTACCAACTTTATCAAGGGCAGCTTCTTAATAGTGACATCTCTAAGCTTCTTAGTCGTCAAAATCAAGCTGTTTGAGATTTAATATTTTGATCCCATTAATACCCACCTAACAGACCACCCACTCATTACCAACATTGTATGGATGATAGGAAGTATCTTCAGGCTGCAACGACTAACTTATGAACGGTGGTAAAGTAGTAAAATCTTCTAGTCCAATGATCAGGTTATCTTGTTGTTGCATATCAGAATTTTATCAAATACCAGGCAAGACAGATCTTAAAAATTAAAGATGACTAGATCTTGGGGCCCAATGTAAAAAAAGGAAAAAGGGAAAACACACACACACAAACCAACTTAGTGGCTCAGTAATGGGAATCCTATTTAGTTGTCAAAATCCATTTGTCATGATGTTTACTGAAAATTTGAAGAAACCGTCTTTCATCCTTCAAAATGTTCATCTAGCATTCTATGCTCTGTCCCTGTTACTAACCTTTAAACAGCAAGGTTTGAAAGTGCATTCTACTCCCCAATGGGCTAAAAAGGCTAAAACTTCCTTTTCTCTCCCTTGAGAGGTGGCCTGGAGCCTGGAGGAGGTGGAATTTTTGCCCAGTCTACTTTTTATGTGGAGTTTCGTGATGATTGGTTTGCATCTCAGCTATTAGGTTTAAATATTCCGGACTCAGTTGTAAGCGATAGCTGGAACTCTTGCATTTGGCAGCATGAAAATTTAGATCATCCTCAGGGTGATATAGTTGAAAAATGGCAAAAAAGAATCAGATTTGATACTGAAAATTGAAGCTGAAATCCAACTTAGTAGTTAGTACTTTAGAAGGAAACCCTTCCAACTCGTTTCAGTCAAGTCTCACTCAATTATCTCTCTTCCTGACTTAACAACCCACCCACCGGTGGCTAGTGGCCCCATGTGCACTTCTTTAATCAAAGTAAGCCCATCAATACCCAAATTTACAATTGAAAAGAAAAATGTTCTCCATCAAACTAGTGAACAAATTTCACCTTCTAGAGGAAACACCCCCACCCCCTTCTTCCTGGGAAGCCAGGCGACCCTACCA
Source organism: Quercus aquifolioides (assembly GCA_019022515.1). NCBI lineage: Eukaryota > Viridiplantae > Streptophyta > Magnoliopsida > Fagales > Fagaceae > Quercus > Quercus aquifolioides. The sequence goes on from CM032327.1 coordinate 43,601,348, forward strand.
GTTGCCTCCATAAATAAGAAGACAAAGTGTTGCCCCAGCAGTTAGTGCTATTAGTATGGAGCTAACAATGATAATAACAAGTTAAACTTAATTAAATAACGAACACTTGTTGGTCCAAAAAATATCTCAAATGCCACTAATTTAGGGAGCATGTATTCCCATCCTGTTAAATATTACCTTATGCAAATTCTTTAGCAACATAGCTTACTATTGGCATTGCTAGACACTCTCATTTGACAGTATTGGGTACATTTCCTTTCTCTATTTCACTTCTCATCTTTTTTCCATTGAAAATTTTTCCTTCACAACTCTAAAGTCCTAAATTTCACCCAACAAAAGGGTCCCACTAAAACAGCATAAAACAACCCCCCAAAATATATATACAGTCATAGGTCAAAATAGCACTTAAAAACAAAAAACAGTTCAGCACCAGCTAAAAGACTCATCTCAGTCAATACGTCAAACACATTATAGGCAAAAATGAAAACCACCCAAAACCCATATCACTTCAACGAATCTTATGCTTATGTGAACAACCCATTTCTCAGTACTCCACAATGAAACTAAAACCCTAAGAGTTTGAACTTTGAACCAACCAATGAGCAAAATTCCAATGCAAAAATCACAAACATGCATTGCAAACACAAAAAGAAAAGAGAGGGAAATGTAGGGGGCTGACCTCCAAGAGCAAGATTGGCATTCAAGAGCAAACGCCAAATGAGTTTGTAGCGCTTAATGAGGGACTCTTTTGGAGGCAAAGGTGGTGGTGGCGGCGGCTCCGACATTTATATTATGGTACTACTACTACAACAACTATTACTAGAGTACTGCTGTATCAGTGTCTGTGAATTGAATCTGAATGATGAGCAAGCGAGTCTTTTGGGACTAGCTCAATGGTTCTTTGCTTCGAGTTGGTGGGGGTTTCCATTCATGGCAATCGTTAAAAAGTCCACTTTTAGAAACTTGTTGATCACTCCAGTCTCTCGTTCGCTCTTGAAAAACTTGTATTTTTACAGATTGTTGAGGTGGTTACCGTAACATCGCTCTAAAAGCTAAGCAAAACCGCTACTAACCTTACTTTTATTACAAACCAATCAAGATCTGTTATATTTTAAGGAAAAAAAAATGGTCATCTCAACACTTCTTTAATTATTTGTGTAATTTATTTAAAATAATATGAAATTTACTATATAAACCTTATAAGCTAATATATTACTCAAGTAATTTAATATTTATTTAATATTTTTAATCATAATAAATTTGTTATGCTGTTGAAAAAAAACGACTTAAAATCATATTTTTATCATATCAATTTACATTAATTTATAAACTTTTTGTTGTAATATTTTTTAAAAAAAGTAAGATTTATAATATTTTTAACATTTTTCATTTATTATTTCTTAAACCTATAGGTCTCGTTAACAATATTTCAAGGCATTCGGTAAAAAAAATCATTTAATGTAATATGTTGTAATCATTTTTCACAGCTTTTATAACACATTAGTGTACTTGTCCCTCTTTTTTTAATATATCCCACACTCTTTTTTTCCTTTCAGTCGCATTAAAAATAAAGGTATTTTAGTCTTTTTTTTTTTTAATTTTTTTTTATAGGTAGGTAGGTATTTTAGTATATTTAATAAAACCTTAAATAGATTAAACCCTATTCTTATAAAGTTATAGATGCTAGCCTTATCACAAGGACTTCGCCTGCAATGAGACTTTTTATTTTTTTTACTCATGGCAGTTTTATTTTATTTTTTATTTTAAGAAGAAGTTGTATTAGTATTTGACTACTAATGTGAAAAAGAAATGTAGAGGTGGGAAAAAAAATCAGTTTAGTGATAAAAAAAATTATTACTTGACAACTAACGCTAGAGAGAAATATGGAAGTGGGAGAAAAAATTGTTTATTTATTTATTTTTAATTTAGCTAAAAATTAAGAGTTTTTAAATTACTAATTTTACATGTTTAACTCTATGATTGAAACCTCAAAAATGGATGAATTTAAAGGTATTTTAGGCATATAAATTGAAGATCTCAAGTCGGAAAAACCTTTTAAATAGCTATATAAATTACTATATTAAATAGTAGGGAAATAGAGAGAGACAAAAAACCGTGAGGATGTGATCCGCGAACAGGTATTGTCGTTAATAAAAAAAGAGGAGTCAATTTTTATTTTTCTCTTGAGTGAGAGAGGTAGTTTTTGTCAATTTCTTTTATTTTGGGTCATGGGTCCTATTGGGTAGGTGAAATTACAAGCCCAAACCCAGCCTATGTAATCAATGCCCCACCCTTTATTTTGGGCCACACTTCAATGGGTGACACTTTCCTGTGTCCTGATGAAAATTCGGCAAACTATTATATTTTTGATATATGAAAATTCACAAAATTACAATTTTTTCTGTGAAATTTTTTTTTTTCACTTTGGTTCCTGATTTTTGAAAATGTGTCAATGTGATCCTTCTGTCATTATGAGTAAATTTTTTTGTATTAAAAAAATGGCGTGTTAGCATTTTCATTTTCAACGAAAAATATTGATGTGAAAGTGAAACTATTTTATCTACCTACAACATAACATTGCAAAAAAAGTATAAAAAAAAGAAGAAAAAGGGTAATTCACCCCAGTAATTTTAGAGTAGGTTTCAAAATAAACCCTAATTTTTAAAAATTTATGTTTATAATTCTAAAATATTTAAATTGTTTCAATTCTCCATTTTCCCCCTCATATAGTCTTTTTTTTTTTCTTTTAGAATCCCCTCGTACCGTTATTGTTAATGAAAGGAACAAAAAAAAAAAAAAAAAGACAAAGTTTAGCTACAAAATTTGTTGTAGCCTAAAGTTATAACCTTACTCAATATATTTTTATTAGAGACGAATTTTGGCAAATCCACCATTAGATTACATTTTCTTCTTATATCTTCCATATGCTTGCAAAATTTCTAAAAAAATTAAAGATCAATAGCTATGTCATTAATAAATTGTTTAAATTGCAAGTTTTTGTAGTTTAAAATTATGCATAAAAATATAATCTTATAGATCATATAGTAAAAAATATCCGATTGTCATAAAATTTAACATATGTATTAAAAGCGTAAAGAACATGTAATCCAACGGTTAGATTTTCAAAATATATAGTAATGTTAATGATATTGAGTAAGATTGTAGCCTTAGGATACAACCAATTTTATAGCTAAACTTTGTCCCCAAAAAAATCAATCAAAATGCACTTGAGACTTAAGTATAATGTAACTAAAGACCCATGACAAGAACACCCAGTGGTATTTTATTTTATTTTTCTTTAAAAAAATAAAAACTCAAGAAATAATCCCACATTCATGGGAAAAAAATTGCGAATTTTTACCAAGGACAAAATTTTTGGCTAAAACTTTAGTTAAAAAAAAAAAATTAGCCTTACTATTAGCCATATGAATCATATATTGAATTTAGGCACCAAAAAATCATCCAATAATGACTTTGAAAATTATTTAAAAAATCATATATAATTTTTACTATAAAATAAATTATTTATGATATCAATAAATTACAAATAATAATTTGATATCTTACCAACTTATTTACAAACTTAAATAGTACAATCTCAAATCTATAAATCTCTCTCTCTCTCTCACACACACACACACACACACACAATCATATATATTTACATGTATACATATGAACATATAATATCATATATACTCAAAATCAAATTCTATTCTCATGAATGGTTCATAAACACATTATTATATTTAAGTTTAACTTGTTTAATGGTCAAACGTATTTGAGTTTAACTTGTTTGTTAAAAAATATATATAAATAATTTTTTTCCTAATTGACCACTAATTATTCATAAATAGCTTGGATCATTTACAACCTTAGTTAACACTAGCTTTAGTGGACTTTACTCTTGGACAAAATTTTGATATTTACTTTACCAATAAAATGAAAATGATTTCTATTTGAATTGAGCTATTTTTGAAAATGATTAGGGCTTGGCTTAAGAAAAAGTTTCGTTGGTGTTTAGGGAGAAATGCAAAGGACATACAATAGAGAGAGAGAGAGAGAGAGAGAGAGAGAGAGAACATTAGTGTTTTGGGAATAGTAATAGAGCGTGAAAAAAAGTATAAATAAGATATGGGTCATGCTAACGGGTGCCCTAAGGGCACTCGTTAATAATCCATTTTAAGAAAGTTTTGATACCACTTTTATGAAAAATGAAAAAAAATTGTCAAAATATTAATTACTTTTTTTCATTCCTCATAAAAACTTTCTTTAAATGGATTATTAACTAGTACCCTAAGGACACTCGTTAGCATTTCTCATAAGATATATACGTTCAAAATAGAATTAATTGAACAAAGTCAACACTACTAAGGACCAGAGTAAGCAGAATTCAATAGAGGCTCGAAGAGGGCTTTCTAAGTGATAGTATCTAAGAATCGTACACGGAGAAAAACATCATGTGCGTGTTAAAGGTTGTTAAATACGTTGGTCTTTGAACTATATATGGTGTTCTTAGGCGTGACCTTTTGGCGCTGTAATAAGCTTCAATAGAGTTAGACATTTAGCTACTTCCCAAATTTTGAATTTTTTTCATTCTTCACTGAACTTATTTAAAGTTATATTCATAATACAAGTATATATGCCGGGTCGTATTTGTATTTTTGCTAAAAATTGATTAAGCTAAAAAATCAAGTGAAAAAAACGTTAGGACAAACACACATCCAATCAAGCTCAAGTTTGTTTTCCAAGTCATTACTCATGTTATAGTACTGTCCGTTTGAAGTTCCGTTGCCAGTGCCAGATGCCGTCGATCCATCATCAATTAATTAAGGTTGGTCGTCTTTCCGAACAATTCCTGTTGTTATATTATATATATATATATATATATATATTGTCATACTACAACTTCATGACTCTGGATGTCCAAAGACTCCGAACTCCGACATTTTCTGAGATAATCATAGATTCATAAATGCTACATGCTCTCTTTAGTTGACATAATTTTTAGGGCACAGAAAAGCTGAAACCCTAGTACGAATCATCACCATCATGATTGATAGGCTAGTTCAATAAAGAGAACTTGTGTTGTTGCTTTCTTTGGCCAAGAGCCATGTTCTAAAGTCCAATGTAGCTAACCCCAACAGTATTGTTAATGCCTCCATTTGTAATATGTTATATACCACTCTATTAAAGAGCTGTGTTTGGTTCTCATAAAATATTTTTTAAAAAATAAATATTTTTCAGAAATGCTATTTTCGAAAAAGAAAAATGTATTCAGACTGTTTGGCTGGCTTAGAATCCGTTTTACGAAAAATGCTTTACATAGCCAAGCCACCCAATTTTCCATACACTTCCTCAGTTGTAAACATGTGGAAAATGAATCAATTCCACACTCACTCACAAAAGAAACAAAACCCAGAAAAAAAAATCATCAAATCCGATCAAATTGAGATCGCGCGGCGGAGGCGAAGGTGAGATCGCGCGGCAGAGGCGAGATTGAGTGGAGGCGAGATCAAGCGGCGCGGTGCGATCGGCGCGGTGCGATCGTCGGACTGGAGCTCGGGGTTTGCCGGCGAAGTCTCTTCTTCCTCTCTCTTTGCGATCTGGGCTCTATCTTCTCTCTCTCTCTCTCTCTCTCTCTTTGCGCGTGATTCCGGAAATGGTTTGAAGTGAAAATAAAAATGTAAAATCATTTTCGGGTCAAAGGCTCATTTTACACGGTCAACTGAAAATAATTTTCGAAAAATTCTATTTTCAAAGCCAATCAAACAGCATATTTTACGGAAAATGATTTCCTGAAACCATTTGAAGCCAAAACAAACAGACCCTAAGTAATATCCACAACTGCTACATGTGACTTTGGGGCCTGGCATCCATATTGTTAACATATATTCAAAAACAAAATCATTAATAAGTGATTATCTACAATCATTAGCAAAATATGAAACCTCCTTTTAAGTTAATGTTATGAAATGGAAGAACCCTAATTTTAGCTCATCAGATCAGCACCAATATATGTAATATAAACAGAAAACTAGAAGAAGAAAAAAAATAGCACACCAAAACAAGTGTCACAAAAAAACTTTGGATATCTTATTATAATATATAATATATAGATGAACAAGAGACCCCATTATTTGGTTATCAACCTGTTCAAATCCACTTTGGATATCTTATTACAACACAACTTTATTTTTTGGTTTTATTGGATTTTAGATCCTCGCATCCTTTTTCCCACTCATACAGATGTTCTCTAGCTCTAATATATCTAAAATTGGAATACTGATATTTTGAGAACTCAACAGTCAACCATGAACAAGGCCATAGGATAAAGCCATTAGCAGGATTGCAGCTTCCTTCTCATCTTGAGGGAAAACCCGTTGAAAGGCTGAGTTTTTACTCAAGCTTATTGTGAAGTCCTCGAAGCAAACCTTCTTTCTGCCATGATCTGGGGTATTGAGCTTGCACTTTTTCTTGAATTTTGGAACATAACTTTTACTGGCTCTCTTATCCTTGTGTTGCACCTTAGTGCTCTTCATAGATGGGGGGTTTGTTGCAAGAATTGTGCCATTTGCTGCTGCTGCAGCTGCTGCCATGGCCCGTCTAGCCTTCCTTTGTCGAATTCCACACGCGTTGCAAAGCGACTGCACCGTGATAATTGTACAAAAATGTGTAAGTTTCACATTTTCAATCAGGTGGAATAATTTAAATTAATTAGCGTATGCTTGGTTCTTAATTATCTCTTCACAACCGCTCTCTAACCCGGCCGGATAATTGGACGGCAATTGTGATAGCTAGACAACATTGATAATGAACTCTTAAATCAAATAGCACCTCTTTCCCTTCTAACAATAAGGTTCAAGACCAATCAAGTGCATATCAGCGCATGTAATTATAAAAATTGAAAAGAAAAGAAAAGAATATATTTTTCGCTATGTCAACATGAAACCTGAGACGACAAGCGTATAAAAAATATACCTTAGGTCCTCTGGGACCACTCCTCCAAAGAGGGGTCTTTGTTGTGTTACAATCAGCACAAACCCTAACTGTGGGGTTGTTGTTGTTGAAAGAATTGTTGCTACTGTTGTCAGTCTTTGCAGGAGCCATTGGTTGCTTCTGATCTTCAAACTTCTTCATAGAGTTAAGTGGTATATCCGCATGACCTGTTTGTTCTGAATTTATCATCTTCCGCATCATTCTCATCTTTGAAGGCATCCACTTAACAGAAAAAGTCTCACTTTGATCTTCAATTTTACTCTCTCTGTTCCAAAAACTGAATTTATTTTCACTGTCACTTTCATTCTTCAGTGATATATGATCACATGATGATCCACCATGCCCAACAAGTTTATCAACCTAAAAATTAAGAAGATGATGCAAGTATGCTCAGACACAAAGCATTAGAAGTGATAATTATAATTAAGTACACATATTTGTATATAAAGTTCAAAGACACGAAATCATACATATATTTATTACCTCTTGATCATTTTGGAAGTGGTTTAATGCCATGTAGTAACACCGTCCTTGATCTTGTGCTGGGTTAAAGAAAATAGGGTTTGAAAAAGAAGAAGCTGAAGAAGAAACTTGAGGTGTTGCACTTATTAAGAGTTGGTGGTGTTGATCTTGGTTAAGCTCTAAAGGAAAAGGAGAAGGTGGTGAGTTATGATAAGGAGGAGTCATGAAGAGAAAGAAAGAGAGATGAAAGGATTGAAGGAAGGACAAACACCTTTGCTGATCTTGTCCTGTAAAGGTGGAAGATGTTTGAGATTGGGAAGATTGTGAAAAAAGAGAACTACAAAATGCAAAAAGGGCCTGTATGATAGAGTGGTAAAAGTCTTTTTAAAAGAGGGAACCAAGGCAGAGTGGCAGACAGAGGGCCTAAAGCTATAACTGTTAGACATTCTCGTGATCTCATGACAGCCAAACAAACAAGTTAAAAGAGACAAACCACAAAGAGATGTGTGGGATGCTACTACACGTACAGTACACAGCCGCATATGACGAAACCCTATCTCCAAAAATTTCACCCCCACAAACCCTAGTTGAAATAAATAAATAATTATATTAATACAGACAAGGTTGGATGCTAGCCACACAATAAATTATTGATGTACTTACGCATCTTAGACCAATCATCTAGGTACTGAAGGCAGTCAAGAGAGTAAAAAATGGCATGGATACATGATTAAACAATTTGGGTCGTTGAAATTGTTTTCCTCGTTTCTTGTGACAATTTTTTTGGTGCATCTATTTGTCAAAATGTGAATGAAATTTTGGCAAAATGTTGTTAATAGCAAAATAAATTAATCTTTTTTATCATGTACCCTTAACATGATGATCACTTTATAAATACAAGTTTTTGTGGAGTGAAGAGCAATGGTCAGAGTTCAAATATTTAAAAATGAGTTTCACAGTTCGCAAGCATATACTTAAATTGGTTTAGAATAGAATTTCTATCTCATATCAAAAAGAAAAATTAATCTTTTAAAGAAATAAATTATAGATGTGAGGATTCTAAATGATTCGAATATTTCTAACATTTTTAAAAGCAAATTTGGATGTTGAATGTCTGAATTTCACTTTTTCCTCTTTTCAAAAGCAAATCCAAATGTTCAACATTCAAAGCTCCAATGTTTTATTTTTTTTACTCCTAAAACTAATACCTAGATTCTACTTTTTATTTTCTTCATCAATGCAAATCCAAATGTTGAATATCGAGATTTCACTTCTCTCTCCCTCTAATGGACTCTATCTCTAAGTATTATGGCACATTTGATATGCTGTAATAGATTCTTAAATAGATATTCACATCTGATCATGTGAATATGAATTGAGGTAATATGATAAATAAATTGGTTGAAATAACTCTAAAAACAAAAAATATATGGCCCAAAACACTAAAAAGTATAAAATAGTAAAATATGGTTTTGGCGAGGCAATTGGAAAACTATTGATAATAACAAAATAGATTAAGTTTTTGTGGTTTGAAGGGAGCAAAATATAGATTTGAGGAATCTAGATATTCCATTTTTTTCTAGGTATAAAAGTGAATCCTGATTCTAATTTTTTTTTTCCCATTCTCCAATCATCTCTATCTCTTTCCATTTTTACCTTTTCATTCGGTTACTCTCTTTTTTCTCTCTAATATTTCATAAGAGTAGGTTTGGTACATTGAATAGATATTACATTTTAAGTCACAATCTTCTCAAAATAAAAAATAAAAACTTTATGTAGGGGCCTTTTTTATGTTTTGGTTTGGGCTGGGCTGCCTCCTGTGGTGATGAGCCCAGGTGTTCTGAGTAAGAGAGTTGAGACCGGCCCAACTGCAACTCACTTTGAGCTAGCTTGTGCGTAAACTTAGCCTCGTTTGCCAGGAGAGTACTTACGGCAGGTAGAGCTGTTTTTTAATAAGTCACGACAGACAGATATAATAACAAAAGAAAACAGGATATAGTGTTCTTTCCTTGATGGAAAATAACCAAGTAATCTCTATTTTTATCACAGTAATGAAAATAACTTTACAAAAGAAGTGAAAGATTAAATGACAATATGAATTAATCAAATGAATAATATCAAGTTAAGTTAGGGTCTGTAGTGGCAAAGACCAAAGAGGAAGAATGCTTCCTCTCAATGAAACTAATCTCCCAGGAAAATATCCTGCCGTGAGAATTAATGACTTTGAGGGAATTGGACCTAAATGATTAGTGCCCAAAGGAATCACTATTGTTTAATCGTCTTTCAGAGAGTGGGATTTTGAGGGGGAGAGAAGGGAACCGATCTATTGGTGCATGCCCATTACACTTTTTCTCTTTGTTTTCTGTTTTCTCTCTTATCTTTTCTTCTTTCTTTTTTTTTCTTTTTTTTTCCCCTTTTACTTCGTGATACCTCTGTTTTTTTATGCTTTCTACAGGGCACGGCAAGGGTCCTTTTATAGGGCCTGTCGTGACCATATTTTACCATTTTACCCCCTTAACCGCCTTTTTCTGGTTTGGGTGTACTTGCCGACCACCCAGAGGCTCGTCTGTGTACCACTTACCCTCGCCAGACAAAGGCAGGTTTGTGTTGTTTGTTAGTCCACCGTGGCACCCTCTCCTGCCACGACGTAAATGTCTTTTCTCTCTCTCCATGGCATGCACCCAACGGTTCCCCCTCAACGTTGCCCATTTTGGGCGGTTTGTCATCCCAGCAGGACGTACCTCCCAAAAGGGCTTGGGCAGGAACCGCAAAATAGATATTTTCTCCTCTCCCCACCACCAAACCACACCCCCCCTTACCTCTTACCTCTGACCCATGGCCCCACCACGTCCAATATTGGCTGGGTACAGGCTGGTGATGCCTGGGCCTTACGCGTACTTTCCTGTTATGTACGTTCAAAATCTGCCTGCGGCTCATGCATTTGCCGCGATCTGGAGCTTTGTTTGCACAGTCTGCCGCGCTTCTTTGTTCTTTTACGTGGGCCATTTGCATAATTCACTGTTTCCCTTTGAGGCTGAGCTTCTTTTAATACTGGGTTTTACATTTCTCTTGGCCCATTTCTTAGTTGCCCTCATGTCCTGCCACATTACTTGGCATTTCCTAGCGCGGCGATTTGCTCCTACTGGACCTCTTTTCAGGTCTGCCATTCCATTCTTTCTCCTAGTGGCTTAATATGGCCGCTGGTGTTCTTTCTTATGGGCTCCAGTGTCCCTTTCTTTTTCCCTTGGGCTTGTGGCCCATTTACTTCCTTTGGACTTCCTCGGCCCATTTACTAACTCTGCATTTCCATGGGCTTTTACTAACTTGATTGGGTTTCCCCGGCCCAATTTCCTTATTCTTATCCTTGGGGTTCATGGGCTTGCCCTTTGAAGTCATCAGCCATACTTCGTAGGCCAAGAAATAATGGCGTAACCTCTGTGAGGCATACACAATAGCCAAACACGCCCTTTCCGCCTTTGGGTAACGGGTTTCTGCATTTTTTAAGGCGCGGCTGATGTAGTACACTGGTTGCTCGACACCGCCTCCATCTTCTTGGGCAATTAATGCACTGATGGCATATGAATTGGTGGCCATGTAAAGCAGCAATGGCTTTTTGTGGATTGGGGCTTGCACTGTAGGGAGGTTCATCATAATCTGCTGCAGCCTTTTGAAGGCCGCCTGTTGCGCTTCTCCCCATACAAAACTTTGCCCTTTCCTCAGTAACTTGGTAAAAGCCGAAGTGATTGATGCCAACCCAGGGATGAATCTTCGGATATACGAGACTTTTCCTAAGAAGCTTTTTAGTTCCCTTACCGTGGCTGGAGGTCTCATAGTTGCAATGGCCGTGGCTTTTGCTGGGTCTACATCTATTCCCCTACTGTGAACCAAGAAACCCAGGAATTTCCCTGAGGATACACCAAATGCACATTTGAGGGGATTCATTCTCAACTTAAAGGCTCTGCATCTTTTGAACACCCTTTTTAACACATGGAAGTGTTCTTCTTTCCTCTTTGACTTCACCACTATGTCGTCCACATAGTCTTCTAACTCTTGGTGCATCATATCGTGAAATATGGCCGTCATTGCTCGTTGATAAGTTACACCTGCGTTTTTTAACCCGAAGGGCATCACAGTGTAGTAGAAATCTCCCATGGGCGTTCTGAAAGCAGTTTTCTCCGCATCTTTTGGTGCAATCTTGATCTGGTTGTACCCACTGAAACCATCCATAAATGAGAACATGGCGCTTCCTGCCGTAGAATCTATCAATAAATCCATATTTGGCAATGAGAATTCATCTTTCGGGCATAGTTTGTTGAGATTTCTGAAATCTACACAGCACCTTATCTGGCCATTCTTCTTCTTACTGGTACTATGTTGGATAGCCAACGAGGATGTTGAATAGGCTTAATGAATCCTGTGGCCAGCAACTTCTGCACTTCTTTGACTATCTGCCCTTCTATTTCTGTGTGAAATATCCTGGCAGGCTGAGCTACTGGCTTGGCATGCGGGTCCACATTTAATGTATGTGCAACTAACCCAGGGTCTAGCCCTGACATTTCACTGTAGTCCCATGCGAACACGTCTTTGAACTCTTTCAACAACAGCACCAGTTCCCTTTTCTCCTTTTTCGTCAAACTTGCACTAATTGAGATGGGTCTCGGCCCTTGCGAAGCAGACCCCAGGTCAACTTCCTCCATTTCTTCTTCTGCCGTAACCTGTAACTCCTTTTCTGCAGCAACTCCCTCGCTTTCCTCCCTATCGCTTTCCTCTTCTGAACTCTCTCGAACTCCGTAACACGTCAAACTCTCGTGCTGCCCTTCATGGGTGGGACCCGTCTGTGTTTCCATTGCGGGCCCCATGCGCCTTCATAATTTGTATACGACCTTGCCATCTGGTCCTTGGATCCTGACACATTGGGGTGTGTCATCGGATCCTGCGGCAGGCGCTTCTTTTCTTTTCCTCTTTCTTGCCAATAATTCCCTTAGATCGGGTTCTGGGTCATCCTGAACATCTTCCCACCTAGGCACGAAGGTACCTCGTGGCTTTGATACTGAACTTTCCCTAGATGGAGCCCATTGGTCGTAGAACATAGTTTCTACTAAATGGGCTTCTACCTGCTCGAATGGTGAGGGGTTCGCGGGTATGCGTATCATCCTGCCATTCAATCTTCCTTTCACACATTGGTGATAGGTGGATGGGACCAGTCGGTGTTTGTGTAACCATGGCCTCCCCAAAAGCACGTGATAGGACACTTCTGTCTTCACCACATGAAACCAAGCTAAAGAGGCTATGGGGCCTACTTTCAACCACAACTGAATGTGGCCTGCTGTATACTCGCCCCTTCCGCCGAACCCTGTTACTTCCATTGGGCACCCCTGAATCTTCCTTTCCGAAATTCCTGTTGCTTGCAGGGTGCTCAATGGAATGAGATTCACAGAAGCACCTGTATCTACCAAAGCTCTCTTTATGGGGATTTGATTTATGGATGCCGCCAAGTATAAGGGCCTCCTGTGATCTGGGTGTCCCACCTCCATATCTTCTTCACTAAAAGTGATTTCAGTTGATTCCTGTAAGAGAGCCCTATCATCTGGTAAATCTGCCGATAGACATTCTATTCTTGCACCGAAGGCAATGCTCACCAGAGCCTCCGTGGCTACCTTTCTTTCCTTTGCTGTGAGTCCCAGTTGGTCGAACAAATTTTTGAACTTGGAACTTTGTTGCAAAGTGGTAATGGCCGCGGCAGGCAAGGCCAAGTTTTCTTCTTCGTCCTCACCGGGATCTGCGCAAATTACCACCACTGCTACTCCCTTCCCTTTGTGGTTTGGGAGTGGATTTCTTTGGACTTCTTGCTAGGACAGTTCTAAAGTCCCTTCCTTTATCCTGCGGTGCACTAGTTTGCGGAGTGCCCAACATTCTGCGGTAGAATGTTGGACATAATTGTGTAAACGACAAAAACTTGGGTCCCTCCGTTCCTCCTCTGTGGGCTCCCTAGCAACCTGGTTAGGTTTGAAAATTCCATCTGTTATTCATTTGTCTAGCAGTACGTCTAGCTCCTTTGCTGTGCATGGTATTGGCGGGGGAGTATCGTACTCTCTCCCGTAAGTCTTTCTCCTCCGCTCACCAGTGAACACTGCCATGGCTTGCGGAGCACTTCTTTTGTCCGTGCTTGGCTTTACGGACTGGGCAGTTTTTCTTGCCTTTTACAATAACTGCTTGAACTGGGAGATTTCGAGGTTTTCTAAAACTGCCATGTACTCCCTGATCATATTCATCATACACATCTCCACCAACATCCTTTCTTCGCAATGGTCATAGCAGTCGAGTGCTATGTCCCTAAATCTCTTGATGTACTCCATCAAGTCTTCACCATTCCTCTGTTTGGTTGCTTGCAAAGTTGCAAGTGTCACCGTTTCCTCTCCGTGAAAGTATTTGGTACAAAATACATCCACCATATCATCCCATGTTGGGATCAATCCTGGCTTTAAGCTGATGTACCAGGTGTAGGCTCGGTCACATAGTGATTTAGAAAATTCTCGAAGACATAAGTCTTCGTCTGCGGCATAAGGGCCAAGCGTACCAATGAACTTGCTTACGTGCTCAACGACACTTCCCTTCATGCCATCATATTGTGCTAAAACTCGCGGTTCATACCTCTCGAGGTATGGTTTACTGAGCACCCTTAGTGGGTATGGAGGCCAACGTGCGTAAAATCTCTCCTTTGGTCCTCTGGCTCTCTCTTGCTCCAGGAGAGCCGCTACTTCTGCCATAGTAATAAAACGTTGATCCGCATTCTGCGGGACACCTCCTGCTGGTGTCTCTTCCTTGTCTGCCGCATGTTCTGGATCATGCTGGCTTCCTTTTTCCTTCGTTCTGTTTGTTTTTAGCTAACAGATTTCTTCAATCATTTGTTGCTGCGAGTGCTGTAGAGCCTGCAACACCTCCACAAAGGTGTTGGCATTGTCTGCAGGGATTCTTAGTGGAGGCTGGGGTCCAGCCCCCATTCTGTTGGCACCCTCCGCCTAATCAGGCTGCTGTGGGCGAGGCGTCGTTGGCCTAGACTCTGCTTGCGAGGGCACGACTCTCATATTTCGTGTTGTCATGAATTTGGAGTCATTTGTCTGCGAGGGCTTATGACCCTATCTGTTTCTCAACTCCCCAACGGAGTCGCCAATTTAATGTAGGGGCATTTTTTATGTTTTGGTTTGGGTTGGGCTGCCTCCTGCGGTGATGGGCCTGGGTGTTCTGAGTAGGAGAGTTAAGACCGGCCCAACTGCAACTCACTTTGGGCTGACTTGTGCGCAAACTTAGCCTCGTCTGCCAGGAAAGTACTTACGGCAGGCAGAGCTGTTTATTAATAAGTCACGGCAGGTAGATATAATAACAAAAGAAAACAGGATATAGTGCTCTTTCCTTGATGGAAAATAACCAAGTAATCTCTATTTTTATCACAGTAATGAAAATAGCTTTACAAAAGAAGTGAAAGATTAAATGACAATATGAATTAATCAAATGAATAATATCAAGTTAAGTTAGGGTCCGTAGTGGCAAAGACCAAAGAGGAAGAACGCTTCCTCTCAATGAAACTAATCTCCCAGGAAAATATCCTGTCGTGGGGATTAATGACTTTGAGGGAATCCGACCTAAATGATTAGTGCCCAAAGGAATCACTATTGTTTAATTGTCTTCCAAAGAGTGGGATTTTGAGGGGGAGAGAAGGGAACCGATCTACTGGTGCATGCCCATTACACTTTTTCTCTTTGTTTTCTGTTTTCTCTCTTATCTTTTCTTCATTCTTTTCTTTTTCTTTTGTTTTCCCTTTTACTTCATGATACCTCTGTTTTTTTATGCTTTCTACAGGGCACGACAATGGTCCTTTTATAGAGCCTACTGTGACCGAATTTTACCATTTTACCCCCTTAACCGCCTTTGTCTGGTCTGGGTGTACTTGCCGACCACCCAGAGACTCGTCTGTGTACCACTTACCCTCGCCAGACAAAGGCAGGTTTGTGTTGTTTGTTAGTCCGCTGTGGCACCCTCTCCTGCCACAGCGTAAATGCATTTTCTCTCTCTCCATGGCATGCACCCAACGGTTCCCCCTCAACGTTGCCCTTTTTGGGCGGTCTGTCATCCCAGCAGGACGTACCTCCCAAAAGGGCTTGGGCAGGAACCGCAAAATAGATTTTTTTCTCCTCTCCCCACCACCAAACCACACCCCCCTTACCTTTTACCTCTGACCCATGGCCCCATCACGTCCAATATTGGCTGGGTACAGGCTGGTGGTGTCTGGGCCTTGCGCGTGCTTTCCTGTTATGTACGTTCAAAATCTGCCTGCGGCTTATGCGTTTGCTGCGATCTAGAGCTTTGTTTGCACAGTTTGCCGCGCTTCTTTGTTCTTTTGCGTGGGTCGTTTGCATAATTCACTGTTTCCCTTTGAGGCTGGGCTTCTTTTAATACAGGGTTTTACATTTCTCTTGGCCCATTTCTTGGTTGCCCTCATGTCCTGCCATATTACTTGGCATTTCCTGCCGTGACGATTTGCTCCTGCTGGACCTCTTTTCAAGTCTGCCGTTCCATTATTTCCTTTAGTGGCTTAATATGGCTGTTGGTGTTCTTTCTTATGGGCTCCAGTGTCCCTTTCTTTTTCCCTTGGGCCTGTGGCTTATTTACTTCCTTTGGACTTACTCGGCCCATTTACTAACTCTGCATTCCCATGGGCTTTTACTAACTTGATTGGGCTTCCCCGGCCCAATTTCCTTATTCTCATCCTTGGGGTTCATGGGCTTGCCATCAACCCCTACTTTCTTTGTTTACATTGCCTTGGGCCTGCCGCGGCCAATTCTCACTTTTCCATACCATATACTGCCCATGGGTGCCATTTCTCTCTTTCCGGGCCCTTTGGGCCCATTTGCTTCCTCAAGACCCATTTGTTTATGTTATGGGCCTGTGATCCATTATTCCTGCCGCTTGAACTTAATGGTTTTATTCTATGCTTGCCACTTCCATTTGCTGCCTGCGTTGCTGAGTTGGGCCTGTTTTACAAAAATGACCCTCAACACTTTCTAAGTAACAAAATGTTCTCTAAGGATAATGGGCACAATCACTTCCACTCATTGATGGTTTTACAGCATTGTATATTTTCTTCACCGTAGATGTGGTTTTGGTATCTAACAACGACAAGGGAAATCGAAGCATTGTCCAGATTAGAAGAGATGGATTTGGATGGCATGGAACCCAACAGATCCTCACCTTAGACCTTAGTATTGCCAAAGGCATTGAATGATTGTGCAGCTAATAGCTAGTAGTGCAGGCAAAGGAACATGTTCATCACCGTCACCACTACTTTTGCCATCATCAACCTGTGTCTTATTTTATATATATATTCCTTTCAGTTTTTGTCCATAATTTATTCAAATATATGATTGAAAGGTAATTTTTCTTTTTCAGTTAAGTTACTGGATTTGGGTGAGCTGGTCAAAGCTCGTTGAAAAAAGAAAGACTGATGGGGACGAAAACATTGGGCAGTGGCTGACTCAAAAAGAAATAAGACAAAGGAAAAGTTTTGTCAAAAGCCCCAAACTAGGCAATTGCAAATAAAAATACAAGAAGAACCCAACCAAAGGAAGGCATAAGTTTTTGACTTTTTAGTTGGAATTTGGTATCAGGTTTGGATTTTTCTTAGAATTTTACCTTTCCTATTTTCAAACCTATTATTTCAGAGATATACATGATTGCAAGAAACAATTATTTCTCTTTCTCACAAGAGCATGTAAGTAATTTAAATGCGGGTGGGTGAATTTGAGAACATGAGTCATGTCAACGATCCCTGTCGAAACACTTGAATGAAAACCTAAAATAGAGGAATAACCTACTTCCAAACAGTAGTGTTGGTTGGAGGTGTTGTGAAATTTTAAAGTACTCGCAAGTGTACAAACTGTGCCGAAGTATAGTTTGATAAGAACGAGGTTGAACCTATAGAGACTTGAATGAACGTAGAAAAATTAATTAAACCTTAATCAAATTAATCCTAATCTAGTTTAATAAAAATTGGTTATTTTGAAATTAAAATATACTAAGCAAATAATTAAACTAAGCAAAGATATAATATAAAGCAGTAAAGAGATGTAAACAATCTAGAGAAAAGAATTAAGGTTTTGGAATCCGCCTAATTAGTTCTTATCAACATATATTTACGATCATTAATTTTTTCCAACCACTACATGATAATCTAGAAATCAATCTTGCGTTTCTCAAAAAAGAAAGAAAAAAGAAATCAATCTTGCTACCATGGAGAATATTATCATTAAAACTTCTATTTAAATATCTAAAGCATGCTCTTCTTCACTTCTTAGATATAAAATCAAATAATCAATTATATCCGTAGCCAAACAAATCACAAGAGATATCCAATTTTAAAATCAAGAAATAAAAAATCAAGTATTCAATTAATTAAGACAAATCCTAAATCACGAGAAAAACATTATTGAACTCATATCTAGAATCTTATCTTAGTCCATTGATATGAAATAAGAACAATTTAAATTATTAAAGAACAACTATTGTGGGAAAAATCAAATCACATAAACAATACTGATAATCCTTAATAAGGTTTCATCCTTAATCTTAATTATAAATTTAGCTACTCATATTAATTGAAAGAAAACACAAAAATAAAATACTAAACATTAAACTAGACAAATAAAATAGAGAAAGAAATAGTCACAATGCTATCATGGAGAAAAGCTACAGAGAAGCCACATGTGGCACTGCTTCTTGCTCCAATTTTTTGTTTTGCATCTCAGCCCTAATTCTATACTCCCTGAATTTTGCCCTAAAGAGCCTTTAAATAGGTCAAAGAATCCTATTATAAGGTGAATTCCCGTTTGGAGAAAATCCCAGATTTTGTGGCTTCACTTAACCGACAATTTTGGCCCAACTTTCTAGACTATCTCGAATCATCTCGATTGGACATCTGAGCCGAAAGTTTTGCCAAAAATACTAACTGATGGGCAGGTTGGAATCCTAATCCGAATTTGACTTGGATTCGATGCAATTTTTCTTTGATTCCTTACTCCAATTAGACTTGAATTTAATTGAGTTGGCCTTCTTTAACTTCATCATGGCCTTGTAAAAGTAAAGTCCACTAACTTTCTTCTTTGCACAAATCAACTTATTTAATTCCATTCTCCTACAAAAGACAAATTCACGCAATAAAATTCAATTAAGCACAAAACTGATTATTCAGCATTATTCCAAAATCAAATATAAAATGCATGAATTAACTCAAAATAAATATGATAATACTTTCTAACAATGATATAAATATGCAAAATTAAGCTATTATCAATGCATATCAGGAGGTACTCCAAAACTTAAAAAATGTGTTTGGTTGGAGCCCAGAGGTGTTTTAGGGAGGCTAGAAAATATCAAGAGAAAAATTAAAAGAAGAGAAAATTCCAGTTTCTCTTGCTAGGTAAGGGAAGAAGGTATGGTGGAGGGAGTTTTGTCTCCAGGCTCACAAATCTTTTTCTCGTCCAAATGGAGAGAAAACATGGGGAGAAAACTTGAGGAAGACAAAATGTAAAGATTTTCCTTACCTTTTCATCCTTTTACTTTTAAAGACAAGAGCATAATAGTAATTCATTTTCTATCATTATATATTTTTTTTCCATCCTCTACAAAATACACATGGTGAAAAACACAAATATTTTTCATTCTTTCATATTTTTATCCTCCCAACCAAACAAGCTTAAATCAACATAATAAATATCAAAATCCTTCAAGGGTAAAATTGGAAAGTAACATTAATCTGGAATGTATACCTTCTGTGATGGTTTGTAGAGTTTTATGGGTGTGGTTGATAACCATTTCCCTATAAAGTGGGAGAGGTTCTGACTACGCACCATCTACTTAGGTCAGCTATGAGAACGTGCTCCTAGGATACTATTTCCAATGCTATAAAGTGAAGACTCATTTTGCTGTATTAATACGAGGGTCCGATTAAAGGGCACATATTAAATCATCCACTTTTAAAAATATTTTTTCAGAAATTGAAAAAATTGTCAATATTTTTTCAATTTTTAAAATTTTTTTTTTCAAAAATAAAAATTATTGTATACCCTTAGAATACACATGAGTAAAATCCTTAATACAAAATGGTGATAGTTGGCAAAGGTAATTAATGTTGACAAAATGGAATAAAAGACCTTCCTTGAGCACTTTTTTTGAGGCGGGGTTCTTGGTCATTGAGCTTTAGGCTTCTACGACCAAGATCCAACTAGGGTCATGGCTTTCTAGGTTTTTGGTCTCATTGTGCCGTGTGCTCCTTGTTTACAAGTGTTTCACTTGGATATTGATGAATGCGTGAGAATGTTGCTTCATAGGCCGTCCCAGGGTTAAGCAATCTTAGGCTAGACTAGCCTAGATGGAACCTTTGCCCTAAGGGTTTGTTTAGGGACTATATGAGTTGGGGCCTGGAGTTTTTCCCTCCAATCATTTTTCTTATGATCCTCATGTAATAAATGTTTGTGCACACTAACCTTAAATAATAATAAAAATCTTGCTATTGGCATACATAGTATATATAAATGGTCGAATAAAAATCATATATCTTAATCTGGTGTATTATATTGAAAACTATAATTCTAAACGGTAACAAATTTTCTTTTTTCAAGAGCTTTAAAGTTTAATAATATTGCTTGATTCATCCTTTATAGAGACCTTAGCTTTAAATCTCTATTCCCCCACTTATTGTACGGGAAAATAAGTAACAATTTCCCTCTCAACCATAATAGGCTGCTTGACATATAATAGAATTAGACCAGTTAAGTAAATAACTAAGGTTTTAATTATTTTTAGTTTAATATCATTTTTGCTTCAAAATATTGGTTCAAACAACCAAAGATTCAATTTAAACAAATTGTATGCTAACTAAAACTAGTTCTAACATGATTCTAGAGAAACTAAATATGAAATGAAAACTAATTCAAAATTGAATTGATTTATTTTTGGTTCAGCTTGTATCAGAATTGAACAGATTTTATAGTTTCCCAGACATGCACAAAATATTTATCAAGATGAACAACTTGCTTAATCAATAATCAATTTTATTAATTTATAATGAAGGCTATTAATTGTGTCATTTTTATATAGAATAATGTAGGAATGACGTGCTATCAGATACATAGTGATATTTCCCTTATAGATCTGTTAACACACACATTTTCTTAGAAAAAAAGTATAAAACTGATTAGTATTTTACTTACGTAAAAACATTTTCATTCCAGCAATTTTCTTACTTTGATTGATATTAGACCTAGCATTTCTGTCATCACCAACAATTGATTATGAAATGAGTTGAGGATGAGATGTGGTGACAAGTTGGATGATAAGGTAAGGCAAGAAGAGAAGGGTCCAAACAAGCAAGGCACTTAGGACAGAATAAGGGAAGAGAAAATTGTAGGGTCAAAATCATTATAATTGACATATAGCTAATTTTCATCTTCATTCATGATCTTCACATTTTTTCCCTTAAATCCTTCAATTGGCATTTTCATTTTCAATATGTCCTTTCTATTGGATGCATATGTTATGAACCACATATATTATACCACCGGATATTTGGTCCAAGTGGTACTTCCCTAGGTAGTACCTAGAGGTTGAACAGTAGGTGTACCCTCCCTAGGTAGTATGCACATGTGAGGAGTTCAGTTCACAGTTTAGGTGTTTTTTTTTTTTTTTTTTTTTAATATATATATCTAACCATGTATATATTGCTATGTCATTTAAATTTTTAAATGACATAGCATTAGATACTCCTTTAAATTTTGTAAATATTTAATTTAAAACTTATCCATTTTAAATGGAGAGATCCTAATCCCACCCATGGTGTTTATAAGATTTAATATTGGTGACTCCAATTGCAATAATGTATTCATAATCATAATGCATGATCAACTATTTACTTCTACTATTATACTCATTTACAAAAAAAATTAAATGGGTGAAGTCCAAAAGCATGGACCAAGCCCGTGTATACTTTCTATTGAGGAGGATATAAGAGTTGTGGTTTGGAGTGCATAACAGGACATTTCAAAAACTGTCCTTGAACTCCATGTGTAGCCTTACAAATTGGCTTAGAATGCTTGCAAGCCAAGTTACACATAGAATATGTTGAATAAAAGTATTTTTCTCAGGACAAAATTGTCCTTTGCCTTTTTCGGGCAAATTATATAGTCTTATGCTCCATTTTTCAAACTAATTAGGGAAATGCCCCTCTTTTAAAACTCAATTTATGATAAATCGAGTTAGGCCCTATAGTGGCGTTTTAAGGAGCTTATAGTGACGTTTTAAGGATCTATAGTGGCGTTTTGTAACTCGACCTCAATGAAATCGAGTTATAGGTAAAAAATTTGCCTATAACTCGATTTCATTGAGGTCGAGTTACAAAAAACCATTATAAGTCCTTAAAACGTCACTATAGGCTCCTTAAAACGCCACTATAGGGCTCCAGA
This sequence comes from Quercus aquifolioides, assembly GCA_019022515.1. Taxonomy (NCBI): domain Eukaryota; kingdom Viridiplantae; phylum Streptophyta; class Magnoliopsida; order Fagales; family Fagaceae; genus Quercus; species Quercus aquifolioides. The sequence continues at coordinate 43,623,319 of CM032327.1, forward strand.
ATTTTTTTTTTTTTAAACTCGATTTATCATAAATTGAGTTTTAAAAGAGGGGCATTTCCCTAATTAGTTTGGGAAGGAGGGCATAAGGCTATATAATTTGCCCGAAAAGGGCAAAGGGCAATTTTATCCATTTTTCTCACCTATTGGCTATTAAGTTATTTGAAAATCCTACGTACAAATGGGATTAGGGAACCTGCAAAACGCATAAGAGCATTCACATCAGCATGTGTATTTTACACATCTATTTTTACACTAAAAATCTACTTTTTCTATTTTACACATTCACTTTTACAAAACACATACATCAATTCATTTATTTTACAAGTTATTCCAATAAAATATACATTACACTCTATTTTTTTATTATTTCTCACCAACCAACTCTCTTAAATACGCGCCCTCTCTCTCTCTCTCTCTAAACCCATTTTCTGATTTCTCACTCTCTCACTGTCTCTCTCTCTCCCTCTCTCCATCTCTCTGGCCTTCCTCCCAAATCACAAAACGCCGATCCCCTCCGCTTCGCGCTGATCCGCTCCGCTCCACGGAGCTTCGCTCCGACGCTCCACTCCGCTTCGCTCCGCTCCGATCCGACCCGATCCGCTCCGATCCACCAACGCCACATCTCCGAACTACACTCCGCTCCATCAACGAGCTCCGATCGTTCCAGTCAAGCTCCGATCAGTATCTTTGTTGTTTGTCTGTGTGGGTTTGCTTGTGTGTGGGTGTGTTTGTGTATCTCGTGTTTTTTTTTTTTTTTTTTTTTGAGCAAGTGAATCTGTGTTGTTCGGAGCTGTGTGTGGATGTGTTTGTGTGTGAGTGTGTTTCTGTGTATCGGAGGAAAAAGAAGAAGATGAGAAGTGGTGAGGTTGTTGAGCCCGGAGAAGAGAGAGAAAAAAAAGGAGCGAAAAAAATTAATAAACTAATCTATACACGAGCTACAGTAACCGTGTAAATTTACACTGTTACTATAGCTCGTGTATAGATATAAACGATTTTAGACATTTTTAGAGGGACTGATGTAGTGTAATTTTGAGCCAAAATGTGTAAAACCAGCTTTTTTTTTCTATTTTGCATGATTTTACATACACTGGTGTGAATGCTCTAAGCCCATGAAAAACGCACTATTCAGTGGCCTAAAAACACACACAGGAAACTCCCTTATATCTAATGAGCAATTTGATGCATATCATCTTTCATGTATTTTCTTATTCTTGTACATCATTATCATATAATAGGGGACGAAGACCCACATATGGTTGTTGTCATTCACAGTTGCTAGTAATGATTAGGCCTAATCTCTTGCATATGCTTTGCACTTTTTTTTGGTAAAGAGAGAGAGATCGATTACTCCTTATCTTCATTAAACACGTGCAACTAAGTAGTTTCATTCACTTTCTATTTTACTCTTCTCATTTATTACTATTGCTATATACATTCATTAGCTTGGATTTTCTAGAATATGCTTACTTGGGACATAGACAAATATATTTGTTTAATATCGTTAAATATACTTATTTTGGATTTTTTATAATAGCCTAACATATTTTCTCACATTTATAATTTATTTGTATATGCTTCATAACTTAAATTACCTACACATGAGAAAGGAAATACTATTTTTCTTATTAATTTTTTTCACTTATTATATTATCTTTTTGCTTAGGAGAAAACACAATGGTAGGGACCAATAGGCCAGTGATCCATTGGCGTGAATACCAAACTCGTCTACCTTAAAAGAAGTCGGATTTAACTGCTAATATATCAACTCACAACGCGTATCATGGCCACAAAAATATCCCAAACAAGTACAAAACATTTTACTTACTATTTTCTCCATTGAATCAAATAAGGATTATACCTAAATTTTGTAGCAAGATATTGAAAAATATAATTTTTATATAATTATCATTGACCCACAAGTGGCTGCATGGACATGAGAGAGAGGGGTAATTTCTCCAAGAAATTGGTTGTTTTGTCATTCAACAAGTTGAGTCACTTCTGCAAATAGATTCCTTGTTCTCTGGTCATAGATAGTTGTCTTACATGAATATATTCCCCCATGTCGTTTAAGGTATTGCACTAAGAGAAACACCATAGTTTCACGATAAAAAACAGTTTTCCGAAGTAACTATACAAACCCTAGAAAAAGAATGGTCTCCTAGCTAGGTTTCATGGAACTGATTAAAAAAGATTGCCGATAAAATATATAATAACCAGTGGCGGCTCTAGAAATTTTTTCTATGGGGGTTATTAAGAAACTTAAATTAAACAAAATTTTAATTTAAAAAAAAAAAAACTTGAATATATTGAGTTATCAAAAACAAAAACACACAAATACATGAAATTTTACAATTTATTTCTATGAGTTTTCATATTTTGAAATCGTCTCATGATAGTTTATTATCAGTTTTCATTATCTATTGTCAATATAAGTATGATCATTTTATTTTGTTAAGTTTGTATAATATTTTTGTTTTTATGCAATTGTGGTTATATATTTGTCATTTTTATTATAAAAATATTTTAAACTAAATGAAAAAACTCAACTCTACTTGCACTGTATAATTATTAACTTACACAACCACACTCATCCATCCATAAATAATACAATAAGTTGTTGTTTGATTGTGAGATAAGCTGATATGTGATCAGAATATGCAAGATTTAAAACAAAATGTGCAAAAATATTTTTAAAAATATTAAATTAGTAAAGTAATATTATATATATATATATATATATATATATTTTTTTTTTTTTCCAAGTCAGAGGTTCATTTGAATCCCCTGAAATGTACGTGCAGCCGGCCCTGATAATAACAATAGCAAAATAAATGAATAAATAATAAAAGAAACAAAGACATTACATATAGAAAAGTCTTTATCAAATGAGCATGTCTTTCTGCCAAAAATAACAGCGACATATATATTAATTAAGACGTGCCTTGCAACGAACCATTGACCATATAAACTAGATGGTTTTTTTCTGTTTTTCCACATTCGAATTGTACTGCTAAACAATTTGATTCAACTGTTACAGCAAAAAATATCCCATAGAGCTAGCAACACAACCATATATGCAACGTTGTCAAATCCCGATCTGGATCCTATGATCCTTTGATTTTACGGTTCTACCTGTTTAAAACGATTCAGATCTTTCAAGGATCTTTGTGATTGTTCAAAATCAGTATGATCGTACAATTTTGATGATCCCAAATGATCGTGATTTGTTGTAATCTCTTTTAACTTGACAGAAGACTCAGTTGGACCCTAATGAAAAATAACATCATAATAGACTAAGTTTTGCTATTCTAATGTAGAGAGATAGAGTATCAGTTGGACTCAAATAAAAAATTACATCTTAGAGTGTCACGTTTTAAGGTTTTTGGTCTTTTTAAATGATATTTACAAATGGATATAGTGATGTATGATAATTACATTAAATACATGCAAATTTTTTATTTTTTATGAAGGAATGTATAATTTATGTGATTATTTAATATACCAATGTGTATTTTTCTTTTTCAAATAACGTAGAATCTTATGTTTCACAATCTAATTTTACTATTTATGATTATGTAGGATCTTGATTTGACAATTTTGCCTATATGCCAGTTTTTATCCGACTAAAAACAATGAGGCCGACATAGGAACACCTTCCTTGTCTCTAGTGTAGACTGCAAGATGATAATATCTGCTAGCTCAAGTATGAAAATTTTTAATTAAAACATAATTTTTACGATCACGAGGCAGGCTACGTAGTTGGTTTTTTAGTCACTCCTGTACATAGTTTAAAGCTAGAGACATCGATGTGGACATTATTAAAAATTATCAGGTATATGCTGTCAGTAATATGGAGTAAGTCCAAGGATAGGTAGTTTTCACTTATCAAATTGTTGGTTGCTATTCTTGGGGGCCACGTACTTTGAGCTACATGACACAGTCCCTTCAATTGCAAAGGCCCCATTCTCTCTCTCTCTCTCCAGAGAGTACAGACTCTACAGAGTGCATAATTACATGTTATGGTTGTGGCAGAAAAGACTCACGGGAATGGGCTGGTTTTAAAGATAACGTATGGTGTGGGACTGAGAACTAATTAATTTGATTGTTTAGTTTGAACATTTTATTTTATTTATTTATTAATTTTTTAATGAAAACATAAACAACAGTGGGCCATCGGGCACATAGTCTAGTAGCTCCAAGGCTTGCCAAATCCCTTACATAGCAAACATAAACAAAACTGGGACATGAACTATAGACAGACAAAACGTGTTGTTGGTGGGTTCCCCGTTTTGCCAAAGCATCCGCACAAACATTTGCTTCACGATACACGTGAAGCACCTGAACCTCCCAGTCCCGGTCCATAAGATTCTTGTAATCACAAATTAAAGGTAACATATTAGGAGGATAAATTGCATTATGATCAGTTAGCCAAGATAGCACCACTCTAGAGTCGAGCTCAAGTTGTATGAATTTAAATTCCATATCCCAAGCTAGCATCAAACCCTGTCGGACAGCAGCCAACTTAGCCATGTTATTTGATGCAAGTCCCAGGTTAAGGGAGAATCCAGAAATTCATTCACCTGAATGCTTTCGCAAAATGCCCCCAGCCCCGGCTAACCCCAGGTTACTGATGGCACTACCATCTGTGTTTATCTTAATATAGGGTGCAGGAGGCATCTTCCATTGTATAAGTTGTGGAATTCGATCCTGGGACCGGCTCGTCTTTCCTACGAGGAAATGAAATTTTGTTGCAACTTGGACGAAGGAATATATAAGTCTGTGTTGGGTTTGGGATTGTTGCTTGAATATCCTTTCATTTCTTGCCAGCCATAAATTCCAACAAAGGAACGGAAAGTAAATATGCCAAGGAAGTTGGAGATGCATTATAATCATATCTGTAGTGGCATTGCTCCGGAGCCAATCTTGCAAGGACATTTGAAAGAAGGATAGGGGCAAGATACCCGGAGATTGACACCACACCTCTTTGGCCCAGGGACAGTCCCGTAAGATGTGGATGGTTGTTTCCGGGTGATGACACCGAGGGCAATTCGCATCTAGATGGTGGCGGCCAAAGGATAGGAAAGTTCTAGTGGGCAGGTGGTTACACATAGCTTTCCAAATGAAAGTTTGAATCTTTTTAGGGCAAGTTAAAGCCCAAATCCATTTCCAATCCTGAGCATTGAATGGGGCATTCTGTTTATGATAGAGGAATTTGGAAGCAGATTTAACAGAACACATACCATTGTTGTGGGGCCACATAAGTGTGTCCGGGAGTCGTGTGACTTGTGCGATCGGAATTCCCTGTATAAGGGTCTGAAGCTAGGTGGGAAGAGGAAAATTAAGAGAATTTAAATTCCAAGTGTGGTTGGTCCTTAAGGAGCTAACCTTTTGGTCCTCATCATGAAGACGGAGAGGACCTTCAATGTAGCGTCGTAGAGGGCCCTGTGGCAGCCACTAGTCCTTCCAAATTCGAACAGTTTGCCCATCCCCTAAAATCCAACTCATGCTGTCCAACAACAATTTAATACCAAGTGAGACCGATTGCCAAATATATGACCCTCTCGTACGCCTAGTGCTGGTAAAAAGTGTTATGTGGGGGCAATATTTGGCTTTTAAAACCTGGGCCCAGATCATATTAGGATTAGTATATAAACGCCAAGCCTGGTGCATGAGAATCGCACGATTTCGATGACGGGTTGAGGGAATGCCTAAACCTCCAGCTTCCTTTGGTAAGGTGACGGTCTCCCAGTTGACCGTGTGGCAGCCTCGACGTGAAGCAGTATCTCCCCATAAGAAGTTGCAGCTCAGTTTGTCAATCTGATGACTAATCTTTTAAGGAAGAAGCGTGGTTTGCATAGCATAAATAGGGATAGATGCCACAATTGCTTTAATGAGGGTGGCCCGGCCAGCCATTGATAGATATTTGGCTTGCCAACCTTCTATGCGTTTCTGGATTTTATCAACTAAAAATTGATAAGAATTAGTCGTCCGGCATGTTGTGAAAATAGGAATTCCGAGGTATGTGCCAATGTGGTCAGTGGTGGGAATTCCAAATATGCTGACCACCTGATCTTTTATACGCTTGGGGGTACGAGGGGAGAACCAAATTCATGATTTGGAGGCACTCATTATCTGCCAAGAAGAGGCACAAAATGTTTGCAGGATTGTATTTAAATGCCTGCAATCTCTAGCTGTGGCTTTGGTAAAAAGAAAAATATCATCTACAAAAAACAAATGTGATAGGCGGATTCGACCTTGAAAAGAAATAGGATGAATAAGCTTATCTCGGGCAGCCTCTTCCAGCCGAATAGACAGTCTTTCCAAACACAAGATAAAAAGATAAGGGGATAGCGGATCTCCTTGCCGCACTTCTCTAGTGGGCACAACTTCCGGTAAGGGACTTCCATTCCAAAGAATGTGAAATCGGGTAGAGGATATCATATTCATGATAAGTGTAATGAGGTTGGGAGGAAACTGAAAGAATTCCAACGATTCCTGAATAAAAGCCCATTCCAATCGGTCATAAGCTTTTTCAAGGTCCAATTTTATCACTATGTATCCTGTTCCACCTCGTCTAGATTTTAACGTTCGAATAACCTCCCGGACCAGGATTATATTATCACTCGTTCTTCGTCCCGGCATAAACCCCGCCTGGCAAGGGTTGATAATCTCTACCATGTAAGGTTTGAGCCGTTGCATAATTATTCGGGAGACCAACTTATAGAGAGTGTTACATAGACTAATTGGACGAAATTGCGTGATCATCTAAGGGTGAGTTAATTTTGGGATAAGGACTAAGTTTGTTGCGCCCCAAGATGGCGAGATACTGGACTGTTCAAAAATCTCTTGAATAACTTGAATAACACTCGAACCAAGGCTGGTCCAATTAGTTTGGAAGAACAGAGTGTGATACCCATCCGGGCCCGGAGCCTTTAATGGAGGAAGGTCTTTAAGATTCCGAAAAATTTCCTCGGGCTAGGGAATTTGGATCAGAGCCTGAGCATTTTCTAAAAAAAGACTAGGTTGAGCACACTGCCCTGCATCTCTCGAAGAGGGCTGCATATGAGTTGAAGTAGCTTGGAATAATTTTCTAAAGGCATTATTTATATGTTGTAGCAGTGGCTCATCTGTAAGCCAAAGCCCCGAGTCATCTTTTAATGTAGTCACCTGGGACTGGCTATGACGTTGGATAGTGTTAAGATGGAAATATCTAGTATTTGCATCCCCATAGTTTAACCACATGATGCGCGACTTAAGCTGCCAAAATAAATATTCTTGGTGAATAATGGTGTTATATTCCTGGGTGAGCTGTTGTTCTAGAGAATATAGAAAAACAGAGGGTGTCCTAGATATAGCCGTTTGGATCCCCCGTAGCCTTGCTAGCATACGATTTTTCCGCTAGAAGATATTTCCAAACTGAGATTTGTTCCAAACACTAATCTGTTGCGTTAAAAATTCAACACGATGAGGGAACCTAGATATAGAAGAGGACGTAGATGGGATATTTTCAGAAGCGTGCCAACTATTTCCTACGAGGGCCGAAAAGGATGGGTCCGTGAGCCACATCTGCTCAAAACGAAAGGGTTTAGGAGATTTCCTCTCTAAAGGGTTAGTATTAAGCAAAATGGGGCAGTGGTTCGATTTAACCCTAGGGAGATGGTGTATTTCGACTGTGGGAAAAAGGATTTTCCACTTGGCGTTCCCCAACCCTTTATCCAACCTTTCTTTTATGTTTCGATGCCAGTCCGGACTTTTATTGGTCCAGGTAAAGCGAGGCCTCTGGAAGCCAAGATCCATTAGGCCACAATTATCTAAGCAATTTCTAAAATTGTTGAGCCTATTTCTATTTAAAGGAAGACCACCCATTTTTTCCTCGTCCGATAGCATATCATTAAAATCGCCCATTAAAACCCAGGGTAAATCAACCATATTTGCAAGATTTCTTAAGTAATCCCAAAAAAGTTGACGTTTATGAAAATTAGGCGAAGCGTAAACAGCAGTAAGTAAAGAGGGGGGGAGAGGATACCTTCACGAGTGCATGGATGCTATGCTCACTATGTGTGAGGATTTCCACCTTGCAGGAGGTACTTTTGTTCCATAACATCCAAATGCCTCCAGAGAAGCCGGTGGGGTCCACTCACCGAGAGTGAGTGTAAGGAAGAGTATTAATAACCACTTGCGCCCGTTCTTCAGCTATACGGGGCTCCACAATTATCAGAACATCAGGCCTATGCCTACGGTGAAGTTCATAAGCATGATTCTGAAATGCCACACTACTTGCTCCTTGACAGTTCCACGTAATCATCTTCATGGAAGAGGTATTAGGATTCAGGTAATCGTTCGGGACCCCCCAGGACCTCGGGTTCCTTGCTACTGATCGATTGAGACATTAATGTCTCACTGAGGCCGTCTTGAGACGATACAGTGGATCTATTTCGCCGAGCCTGGCCAGTGCGTGACGGACACGACAAATGGCAGACTTGGGCTTGAGAACATGATTATATATAGGTTGGGCTCGTCTCCCTGCATTGCCATATTTATTTCGCTGAGATCGAGGAATCGAAAAATGGCTGCGGGAAGTTGTTCCGGAGAGGACACACTGGAGGTGCTCACCTGAGCGTTTCTTTGCTTGACTGATTGAGCTCTGGGATGCCCCTCTGGGGGTTGGTATGGGTACCTTGTTTGACGCACTCATGTATAAGTGCGAGGCATTTGATAAGGATTGGACAGAGGTGGGGGTTCGAGACGCAATGGCAAGCTTTAAGTTTGTGTCTCCTGGTTCCAAACCATGGCTGCCCGTGGGTGAATCAAGATGCGCACATAGCTCACTGTCTCTTCGTTGGAGCGGTCCAGGGAGAGATCACTCCATATCTGTTCTAGGATGGCCATCTGCTGATCGTGGTCTTGGGGGGGTAGATGAATGGGTGTGCATGGATGGGGTGGCTAAGAGACTCGGGTGTGAGAGGGGAGTGGTTGAGAAGTGGAGATCGGGGTCGATCGGAGTTGTAGTCGAGGAGTACTGGTCGGAGGAAGGGGCCATCTTGTTGCTTAGGTGATGGGTGTGAAGTTACGGGCTAGTGTGTAGCTGAAGTACTTTCCTCATGTAGCAGGCCGTGGGATATAATGTTTACAAGGGTGGTGGAGTGCAGCTGTTTGCATGGGGTGGTTGCATGCTATCCAACTCAGGTTCACGTGGTAGCAGTAAAAATTTATTTTCACCAAGCATCGCCACATCGTTTCGGTGAGAGCCAGATGTCTTTGCGGACCCCTTGGATACCTGTCCTATCACCGAGTTGGAGAGTTGTTTACGCAGCACAAGTGGGTTGGTTGAAGGGGCAAGATCACGTGGAGCATTCAGCGTGTTAGCATCTCGGTGGGGTAGTTTGCCACGTGTAGGATTCTCAGTATATCTCCCACGTATGTTGGACCGCCTGATTTGGACGGTTTTCCATGGCGTGTGAGTATCATCCAGGGCTAGCACCCCGGGCTCGCCATGTGGCTCATGCTCTGTCGTGGTCGTATGGGTCATTTCTTTATTTGGTTCAGGACAATTTACCTCCCTATGGCCAAGACTTCCACATCGAAAACATAATATTGGCAGGTTTTCATAGACAATATCTTGCCAAAAGGCCCCGATTTTAACCCGTTTTGGCAAAGGATAGGCCAAATTAAATTGGACACATAATCTAGCATATCGACCCCGGATGGCGGAACTAGTGACGACATCAATTTTCAGAAGTTTCCCTAGCTTATTGCCCACGTGTTTTAAGAAGTCAAGGTGGTAGTATTCTATTGGAAGTTGTTCTAATTGGATCCACACCGCCGTATTCGTTATTTTGGCAACATGCGGGTGGAAATCCGCCTTCCAAGCCTGTACATGTAGGTATTGGTCCCCCTACAAACCATGGACCATCCATAAGAGCATGTTGGTAATCTGTCAGAATATCAAATCGCATAATAAAGAAACCATATCCGACATCGATTAAATGCGTCTTACCTGTTAAGCACCAAATACCCGCTAACCTGGTTTGGAGTGCTTGAAATCCAAGCTGTCTGCCCATGAGTTTGAGGATGATGCTCGTTTGCCAAGGTCCTACCATCTTCCGCTTCATCTCGGTTGTAACCTTAATTTCCCATGTCTCCTCAGTCAGTCTGTCCTCTTCGCTGGTGTGGGTATCCACCATTCTCGTCGGGTCTCCAGTAACACTCTCCTGTAAGGGTTGCCCATCCACGGTCTCAGCGTCTGCTCCATACCTTAGCTCGTGCATGTACGTTCCCTATGTTGCCTCTACATAGGTCTTTTTCCGGGAGTTATCTTTCAAGAAATGGTTTTTAGGATCATCGGGTTCACTGTCACTGGTGTTCATACTTTTTGCTTCTTTGAACATTTTATTGATGAAGACATGCATTGAGCTTTATTATTATTTTGGTAATAAAAGGGATATATTATTGTAAAGGGAAAAAGTCAAAAACTAAAGAGCAGAAGCATTGCTAGAGCAATGCCTATGCATAATGCATGGGACAAAAGTAACAAAACACACATAGCATATCCTGGTTTTGAAGCATTTATGTATAAAAAGGATGACAATAAAAATTATAAAAAAAAAAAAAAAATTCTTGCAGTGACTTCTCTCCTTTGAATAAATGTTTGTGCCTATTTAAATATGTTTCTGACAGTGACTTCATTTTAGTCTTCACAATTTTTTTTTAATATATATTTCATTTTATTCTTCACTCTTTTGAAGCCTCTTCTTTTTCTTTTTCTTTTATTTATTTATTTTTTTATTTTTATTTTTTCTGAATGTACACCCGGTTCTTCTATTTGTCCACTATCATTAATAGACATGGCAAAGCAGATCAGAACTTTTTGACTTGACTCAAAAAATACCTAACCTGAACCTGATTAATTTGACCCAAGCAAAAACAGGTTGACCCATGATACGACCCGTGTTTTTTGCAGGTCAACCTAACCCGACTCGCGACCTGAACCGAACCATTTTTTAAAACTTTTTTTTTTGGGTAAAAAAATAATAAAATTAAAACAATATTGGTTTAATTGTTTGTTGTGAGCTTTAAGGAAACAATTGAGACATTTACATAACTGCATGCGAATTAATTGAAAGATGAATGGTTGAGCATTTTGTAATGAGTAAAGTTTTTAGATATCAAATAGCAAATTACATGCCAAGATAATTTGGTTACAGTATAATTAAAAACATAGATTTAAAATTGTAGACATGTGTGAGAAACATTCACAAGTGTGAAAATAGTGAAGCCAAAGTATCAAATTAACATAAATTATGAATGCTTAGACCTACTTTTTAACAATTTATGTCCAAAATAAACGGATTTTCAAAATAAATTATGATATTTCCTAGAGTGTGTATTGCTTAACAATTATATGATATTCATAAAAGAGACAATGTATAAATAAGTAAACAATCAAACTTTAATGTATATCTCAAATTGAAATAGAGTGCCAACTACAATTGACAATAGATTATAAAATTAATTTTCAAGATTTTAAATTTCTTATATGTTTTTATTTGTTGTCAAATGAATTATCCAATAAGTCATTTGTAATTTTGTTTTATATTTTGGGATGTTGATATTGTGTAGAAATAAAACTTGTGTATTTGTTTTACTTATCTTTGTGTTATTTTGGTTTAGATAGCAATGTTAGGATTTGTATAATTTTAAAATTATTGAATAAGTATTAATAAGTGTAGTTCATTCTTGATATAAGTGGTGAATTCAAAGTAATGCATTTTACATCAAGTAATTTGTTGCATGACTTTCCAAATAGCAAATACATGTTGTTTTCTTTATTAAAAAAAAAATTCATGTGAAAAATACGGGTCAACCAGACCCAATCCAACCTGATTGACCCGATCCCCTTTTTAACCCGCTTAAAATGACCCTTTTTGACCCGTGACCCGATTGACCCGACCCGCCCGTTTTGCCATGTCTAATCATCAGGAGAAGGCGAAATTCTATTGAGTATTGACTTTATGAAAGATGAAAGTGGGAATTGAAATTTAGGCCGAGATTCCATTAATGGAGAGTGTTTTGTGAGACGTTTTGAAAACTTGTTTTCCTTTGCTGACCCACATATCTCTAATGATATCGATGAGTTAATCCCTAACTCACTTGATCAAATGGAGATTGATATGTTGACTGCTCATCCAACCCTGGCGGAAATTAAAAAGGTTGTTTTTAGTTTTGGTTCGACCAAATAAACTCCTGGACCAGATGGAATGTCTGCCCTTTTTCTACAAATATTATTAGCATATCATTTGGGGGAATGTGATAAATTATAACTGCTGACTAGTGTTTTTGAGAGGGGATTCATACTCAAAGAGATTAATTAGTCATACAATTATCACTCTCATCCCAAAGAGCAACATGGCTGCTATTGTACACTAACTTGTTTAATTTCATTGTTATTTGTGTAAACACATTTTTTTTTTTAGAATACTAAGTATTTTTAACACACACACTTCTCCCCCTCTCCCCTTGTGTCAACACTTGGCTAAGAGAAAGGGAATGTTCTTTTTATTAGATATGAATTTTGAAGATCTAACCGTTAGAATGTTATTTCTTATTATATCCTCATGTTTGCAAAATTGTTAAAAATATCAAAGATCAATAGCTATGTCATCAATTAAATGTTTAAATTTCAAGTTTTTGTAACTTAAAATTATCATAAAAAATAAATTTACTGATTGATAACATCCAATTTGAATAAAATTTAAAAGGTATGTTAAGGACATAAAGAAAATGCATTCTAACAGTTAGATTTTCGAAATTCATATTAAAAAAAAAAAGAAAAAAGAAGGGATTTTGAAGGATTTCTCTCCACACAAGTTTAGAGAGAAACTTTATCCAAGAAAAATTACTCATGACTCAGAATCACATAATGGTTATGTGTCACACAATTATTATAATAAAAAAAACCATTAAAGGACATAAAAATGGACAAGTAAGTGTTATAAGTGGTGCAAATAGTCACATCAATTTCTCACTTTTATTTTCTCAAAAAAAAAAAAAAAAAATCTCACCTTTAAATAAGAATTAGTCAGTAATTCGTGCAATGCACAAGAAAGTTTAACAAAATATAATTTTTTTTTCTCTTTTTCATTTTTTATTTTCTATATTTTATTTTTGTCTAAATATGAAATTTGATAATTATGGTAGTTATTAATAGTCTTTTATTTTTTTAAATAGAAACTTTGATATTTATGGTAGTTATAACTTATAATAGTCTTTTATTTTTGATGATGCACAGAAAATCAGTAGACTGAATGCTCCGGGCTTCAATGGACTAGTGGTTGCTTGGAAGGCCTGAAAAGAAAGAAAGACAAGATCAAAGGTGACTAGGGTGAACTGGCCAAGAACCCTCCGATGCTTAAGTTAGTTTTCCTCTCTAGAACTCAAGAATTCTAACTTTTAGGAGTAGTGGAAACTTACTTTCATTTGATGTGGATAAGTCCTTATATAGTGAGCTTTGGAGTGGTTACTTGTTTGGTAACTTCCTCAACGTGTATGGAAGTTAGAAGGTTCAGACTTAACTTCTACAACTGCTATGGAAGTTAGAAGACTTAATCTTATCTTCTACAACTGCCATTAGAAGTTAAGAACTTAGTGGGAAGTTAGAGCGATGAACAAAGATTTTGCTCATACTTCAAAATAGTAGAACGTGGTTCAAATTATAAGCTTTTGTACATAAATTCATTCTGAAGATCTTCTAAGTGTTGAGGGGTCATCCAAGTGTTTCCATGCTGGACAACCTTTTTATATTAGGACAACCTTTCTGGACTTGGACGACACTATGGACGAACTGGAGATGACCCAATTTTTGGTTCACCATCAGTTGCCCCCTTTGTCCATGGGTTGTCCTAAACACTGTGGTATGACTGTTTATTCTTGACACGTGTCAACATTTTAATGGTTAACAGATATGCCATGTGTTGTCCTTGCTCTGGTTGAATTATTTATTTCAGATTGTGCCACATGTCACAATCTCATTGGTTGGCTTGTCGCATCAATTTATTTTTCGAGGAAAACGCCACGTGTCAGCTTCTGGTTGGTTTGCATCGCTTCGTTGACCCACCTATGGGCCCTATAAATATGTACATTCTCTCTCTTACCCATCACTATTCTGATAATTTCCTTTCTGCCATTTCATCCAAGAGCTTCGTCTAGTCATCCTTGCCTAGTTTCTTGTTAGGTACTTCCTTTCCTTCATTCTTAGGTTTTCGTCTATTCATTCTTCTAAACATGTCTGCGTATAGTGGTAGTACTGAGAGAGAAATAGACGAGTACCAGGACGTGTCCCTTGGAAGTGATGGTAGTTACGGGAGCAGTAATGAGAGTAGTACCAGTAACAGTAGTGATAGTAGTTGCCAAGACAAGCATTATTTGTCTGGGGATCCTGGTTTTCCCTTAAAGGAATTCCAGGAAATGCAACATAGGAGGGCTTCTGGGGCTGAGGCTAGCTCATCTAGAAGAAGTAGATCACCTAGTCCTCAAGATGAAGAGGACGAAGAAAATGTAATCTATAGTTGTGCCCCTAAGGTGGTGTCTACTCTGGATGCGAGTAAGTTAAATACTCTTATACGTAGGTATCAAATTCCTAGTGAATTTAGGCCTCGTCTACCTGAAAGGGGAGAATGGTGTTGTTCTCCTCTTTCAGGTTTTGGTGTATATACTTTACCTATTAGTAGGTCTTAGGTTTCTTCTTAATTCCTTTTATAGAGGTCTCTTCCATAGGTTGGGTATTGGACCAAACCAGCTCAATCCTAATGGATGGAGGATGATAGTAGCCATGCAAGTGTTATGGCATGAGGCACTTAAGGGGAATCGTCCAATTACAGTGGACGAATTCCTTTATTGCTATAAGCACTTAGAGATTAAATAGTCTGCTGGTTTTTACCAGTTCTCGTCTAGGGGCCCCCAATTTAGTTTGATTAGGGGTCGCAGTTCTTCTGATAGGATTTGGAAGAAAGAATTATTTTTAATTCTGGGAATTGGGCTAGGAACCCAACTGATGTAAATAACACCCCCTTTCCTCCTTTTACCAATGCCCTAGGTTGTCTTCTTCCTGAGGGTATGTCTTTCTTCCTTTCTTCTATTTATTTTATTCAACTTTTTTTCTCATATAACCTTCTCTTATGTTGGTGCAGCTATCACTCGTCCACGCTTGGATAATTTTCATTTGGAGCGTATTGATAGAGCTCGTGCTTACCCTGAGAGGTCCTTCCATAACTTGGTAACCCTTAGTCGTCTAGCTGTCTGGGGGCTTGGTCCTGAGCCTACTGTAGAAAACCTTGCACATAAGGAGACCACTCGTCGAAGTAAGTATCGTCCAGCCAATCCTTTATATATATATATATATTATTATTATTATTATTATTATTATTAACTCTGTTTTCTTCATTGTAGGGTTAGCCACTATGAAGGAAAACAAGGGGAAAGCTGTTGCCAGTGGCACTAAGGGTGAAGAGGATGTTCAAGTCCAAGACGATGCAACTCCCTTGGTCGTCCAGAATCCTGTCGTCCAGGCTGGGAAGAGGAAGGGCATTTCCAGTTTTGTTGACCTTGGTGACCTTCCAAGTCGTCGAGGTTCAAAGAAGCAAAAGTCTAGCAAGACTCCTCCTCCCAAGGTTCCAAAATTCCCTCCCATGATGGTAGACCTGGACGACTCAGCAATGAACTTGGTACCCGTCCAGACCATTCCATCCATCCAGCCTGAGAATCTTCCTCCTCCTGTAGCCAAAGCTCCTCATAGGACTCATCCTTCAAAGCAAACCAAGTGTCTTCACAACTTGGTGCTGGACGAGGGCTATACTTGGAAGACGTTTAAAGGACTCATCACTGACAATGAGGTGAATGCATGCTATAACATGTTTGTGAAGGACTTTGAGCGTTCTGCCATCCATGACCTTTTCAAGGTATGTAGTTTTTATTATCCCTATTTTATTTTCTAGGAAATTTTCTAACTCTCCCTTGTCCATCTATTTTTAAGGCCATGTCAAAGTTTTATACTGTGTCTACCCAAGCCAAGGAGCTTCGTAATGAGGCTAAGGCTGCCGAGGAAAAGAGTAAAGAGCTGAATAACGAGGTCCTTTTGAAGAAGGGGGAAGTAATTAGGCTGACTGAAGAGCTAACTCGTCTACAGGAGATTGAGAGGAAGGGCACTTCCAGTTTTGTTGACCTTGGTGACCTTCCAAGTCGTCGAGGTTCAAAGAAGCAAAAGTCTAGCAAGACTCCTCCTCCCAAGGTTCCAAAATTCCCTCCCATGATGGTAGACCTGGACGACTTGGCAATGAACTTAGTACCCGTCCAGACCATTCTATCCATCCAGCCTGAGAATCTTCCTCCTCCTGTAGCCAAAGCTCCTCACAGGACTCATCCTTCAAAGCAAACCAAGCGTCTTCACAACTTGGTGCTGGACGAGGGCTATACTTGGAAGACGTTTAAAGGACTCATCACTGACAATGAGGTGAATGCATGCTATAACATGTCAGTGAAGGACTTTGAGCGTTCTGCCATCCATGACCTTTTAAAGGTATGTAGTTTTTATTATCCCTATTTTATTTTCTAGGAAATTTAAGGAAATTTTCTAACTCTCCCTTGGCCATCTATTTTTAAGGCCATGTCGAAGTTTTATATTGTGTCTACCCAAGCCAAAGAGCTTCGTAATGAGGCTAAGGCTACCGAGGAGAAGAGTAA
The DNA here is from genome assembly GCA_019022515.1 of Quercus aquifolioides. Lineage (NCBI taxonomy): Eukaryota > Viridiplantae > Streptophyta > Magnoliopsida > Fagales > Fagaceae > Quercus > Quercus aquifolioides. The sequence goes on from CM032327.1 coordinate 43,640,053, forward strand.
AAAGCTGAATAATGAGGTCCTTTTGAAGAAGGGGGAAGTAATTAGGCTGACTGAAGAGCTAACTCGTCTATAGGAGATTAAGTAGAAGCTGAAGAATGAAGTGGAGGAGCTCAAGGCAGACTCCATTGAGAAGGAAACTCGTATCACTCACCTCAAGGTGAAGGTTCAAGGGTTTACTTCATTTATGGAGAAGGCTCAGAAGGAAGCCGTTGTAGCCTTCAGGAAATCAGACGAATTCAAGAATTGTCTAGATCATCATTACGCTGCTAGCTATGAGGACTTCCGTTCTGATGCCAAAGAGGCCTACCCTGAGATGGACTTTGACTCCTTCAAGATCCCCACTGCCACAGAGAGTTCCCTGCTTTCGATGCGCTCCGAGGACATCAACATGGTGTACGATGCTTCAACTGAACCTGCCCAGGACGTCACTGATGCCAGCAAGAGCGATCCAAAGTCTGGGGGTAATGCCCTTAGTGGTTTATCCCAGTAATTTATTTCTTTTTTTGAAAATTTATTTGTCTCGGTTTGTTGGAAGTGCCCACTGTTTTGGGCTTTATTTTAAAATTCATTCAAGTACAATCCATTCGTCCAAGTTTATGGATGTGCAACAGATACAATGGCCTTCATTGGCTTTGAACAACATAAGGGTTTTTGAACGATGGTCGTCTACCCTTTTTACATTTTATGAATGAATATTTACTTATATTTTTATTCTTCATTTGGTGTTGAACATGTTATATGCTTTATGTATGGATGAATTTTCTTTGTTTACATCGTCCATGTTATTTCTATTGGTTTTAAGTGTGGTCTGTCCACTCATGAAGGCATTTAGCTTGTCCATGTTTGAATTTTTATTTATTTATTTATTTTTTTTTTTTGGTTCAACACTTTTACCATTCTTAACTTTTACAAGTGTAACTCATCTATGAATGGTATTTCCTTTGCTAGCTTTATTCGTCCATAGATTTGACTTATAGCTTGCATTGTCCCTCATCCATAGGCCGGATGGTCCTTTATTCATCTTTGGGTAAAACGTTTTCAGCATTTACTCGTCCAAAAATTGGATTGTTTGGCTGGTCAAATTCATCCATGGATTTTGAATATCTTTACATGCATGTTTTAACTCATCTATTTATTAGACGAATATACCTTAGGTTTTACCTCCTCCATTGGTTAGACGTGAAAATTCGAAAATGTGTGAAAACACAAGAGTTGTTTAGACCCCCAAATTAAAATTACGGCTCGATTGATTTGACTCTAACTTAAACTAAGTGTAGAATAGAGTAAATGTGAGCAGATAAACAAAATAACTACTCTAAGCCATATTCATCAAATCATAGCAGTAAAATGAAAGCTAAAAGAGTAAGGAAGAAGAATGCAAACACAAGATAACACGCCGATGTGTTATCGAAGAGGAAACCGAAGAACTCGGCAAAAAACCTCTCCGTCGCCCTCCAAATCGATCCATTAGAGAATAAGTTGGAGTACACAAATAACAAAAGACCCTCCAAGCCTAGTCTACCCTATGTACTCGAGCCCTCTAAGCTCTTGCTACCAACTGACTTCGCCAAGCCTTGTCTTCTCTAGCTCTTCGAATCATGCAATTCAGCCCGATTACATCCACTAAACAAATGGCTTCATCTAATGCTTCCCAGCAACACTAAAACCTCACTTTACACTCAGGATGGGTGTGGTAAGTGTTTGGGCTATCAATCTCTCAAGGATTTGGAAATGGAGAGGTAGGAGTTGAGGAAAACCATAATAGATTATGTAGAGGATTGTGGGTATAACAATCTCTAACTCTCAAAGGTTGTGGCTAGGGTTTTCTCTCTGAAAAAAACTCCTCAACATATGTGGGTAATGTGAGTATATATAGTGTGGGTAGAGACAGGGTGTATTAGATATAACAAATTGGCAAAACAGAATGTTTCGTGGGTATCTCGCGGGAAGGCCTTACCCATGAGACACTCGCGAAAACCAGTTGTTACCATCTGTCATGACTCTTCGCATTCCAGTCATGTGCTGAGCACAAGGTTCACTTTGCAGGAAGGTTACTCGCGAGCTACCCACAAAAACTTCTTTGGTCTTCAATTGCCTTAAGTCTTCACACTCTCTTTCACACATAACCCTTACAATAAAATCCCACATAAAATACAGGGTACAAAAGATTGAACATAATTACAATCAAATTTGGCACGAAATTAAAGCCAACACAAAATAGTTGTAAATCACAACTTTACAAGACAAATGTACCTTAGGTTTATTTTTCTTTACTTTATCCTTATTTTAAGTAAAGCTTATAGACGTTACATCCCTGTGTTTAGAGATTTTACTCGTCTTGGGCCTTTAGCCTTCTTGTGGATTAGTTTGAATGAAAACAACATGAAAATTAGAAATTCACACAATATTATATACATTGGAAATCCAAACTGTATATACACAACATAAATATCGTCCACAAGCATGGCACATGCTTAGAAGCTAGTGCTTTTAGGGAATTAAAAATACTTAAGTACAAACAGACAGACTAAGTTCATGACTTCGTCCATCACAAATTCATCCATAGACAGCGCAAAAGTTAGAACTAATGCACTTTTAGGGAGTTAAAATATTAAAAACATGTAGTACTAGCAATAAACATAAATAAATATGAGGAAAGCAACACATAACTTCAACTTCATCCATGATGATGCTTGTCTAGACTAACCCTTCATTGATAGTATCTTCTTAGATGCTTAACATTCCAGGAGTGCTCTAGCTTCCGTCCATCTAGGGCTTCCAAGTAGTATGATCCCTGCCTTTTGCAATTGATAACCCTGTAGGATCCTTCCTAATTAGGCCCTAAGCTTTCCATGGGCCAGGTTTCTGGTTGCCAAGGAGACCCTTTTTAGGACGAGGTCCCAAATGTTGAAGCGCTTGGATTTCACCATTGTACCATATTGTCTAACCATAAGATTTTTATACCTTGCTATTCTCTGCTCCGCATCCATCCTTACCTTGTCTATTAGATCGAGGTTAAAACGAAGTTGTTCTTCATTCTCCTTGTCCTGATACTTCATCACCCTATAGTTAGTCATGTGCACTTTTGCAGGTATGATTGCTTCGCTTCCATAGGCTAGATTGAAAGGAGTTTCCCTTATGGGGGTCGTCACAGTTGTCTTGTAAGCCCATAGAACACCTGGTAGCTTGTTTGGCCATATTCCCTTTGCCCCCTTAAGCCAAGTCTTGATGATCTTTAACAAGGATCAGTTTGCTACTTCTGCTTATCCATTTACTTGTGGGTGGAAGCGTGAGGAATAACGATTCTTGATTCCAAGTTGCTCACAGAAATCTCTGAAGGGTATGTTATCGAATTGTCGTCCATTCTCTGACACTAGTACCCTAGGTACTCCAAACCGGCACATAATGCTTTTCCAGACGAAGTTTTTTACATTCTGTTGTATGATCTTTGCTAAGGGTTTAGCTTCCACCCACTTAGTGAAGTAATCAATCCCCACCACCAAAAACTTCATCTGCCTGGTTCCTATTGGAAAAGGGCCCAAAATATCCAATCCCCATTACGCAAAAGGCCATAGGGCTATCATTGAGGTAAGGTACACTGATGGTTGTCTAGGGACGTTGCTGAAGTGTTGACACTGATCACACACCTTTACATAAGCCTTAGCATCTGCTTGAATGGTCAGCCAGTAATAACCTGCACGGACGACCTTGTGGACGAGTGCTATTGCTCCTGAATGGTTTCCACATGCTCATTCGTGAACTTCTATCAATACGTAGTTTGCTTCGTCTGGAGCTAAACACCTTAGGTAAGGTTGAGATAAGCCTTTTTTATATAGCACCTCGTCTATAAGGACATACTTAGCTAATCTGATCCTTAGGTTTCTAGCCTTGTCTCTTTCTTCTGGAAGCCTTCCATCCCTTAGGTAAGTTACTATCAGGGTTATCCAATTCCCTTCACCTTCTATCTGCTACTCCTCTAGAAGATCTATGCTAGGCATATATTGGACTTCATCAAGCTTGTCCACTGATCCATCTGCTAATGCTTCCTTTGCTAAAATGTCTGCTTTCATGTTTTCCTCTGAAATTTGAAAGAAACTAGCTTCCTTAAATTTCTTAATAAGATGTTTCACCCTATTGAGGTACTTCTTCATCCGTTCTTCCTTCATTTCACATGTTCCATTTACTTGGCTTATGATCAACTGAGAGTCTCTTTGGGCGATTACTGACTCTGCCCCTAAGGACTTAGCCAACTCCAGCTCTTTAAGAAGAGCTTTATACTCAACTTCATTGTTGGTTGTTTGGTACTGTAGACGAGCTACATACTTCAACTTGTCCCCCCTCCAGGGATTTCATACAACTCTTATTCCTCCTGCATAAAGTGTGGACGACCCATGCTTTAGCCTCACTTCCTTCATCTAAATCACCATGGTTTGGAGTGAATTCTGTAATGAAGTCTGCTAAAGCTTGAGTTTTTATTGCATTCTTAGGTTGATACCTGATGTCAAACTCACTAAGCTCTATAGCCCATTGGATCAATCGTCTTACATCTTCCAACTTGTTCATTGCCTTCTTGAGCGGATGATCCGTCATGACATTAATGACATGAGCTTGGAAGCAATGCCTTAGCTTCCTGGAAGCCATTATTAATGCAAAGGCCAACTTTTCAACCATCGGATATCGTCTTTCTGCCCCCTTTAGTGCTCGACTTGTATAATACACTGGCTTCTGCACTTTCCCTTCTTCCCTGATTAATGTTGAACTTATTGCATGTGGGGATATTGCTAAGTATAAATATAGCTCCTTGCCTAGTATGGATGGACTTAACAAGGGAGCCGTGGTAAGATAGTCCTTAAGATATTGGAAGGCCTTGTGGCACTCGTCCGTCCATTCAAACACTTTCTCGAGAACTTTAAAAAATGGCAAACATTTATCAATAGCTTTTGAAATAAACTTGTTTAGAGTTGTAACTCGTCTAGTGAGAGATTGGACTTCCTTAACATTTGTTGGTGGTTCCATGTTCAGTATGGCTTGGATCTTATCAGGATTCGCTTCAATTCCCCTCTATGAAACCATGAATCCTAGGAACTTCCCTGACGAAACCCCGAAGGCACACTTACTTGGATTCAGCTACATGTTGTATCATTTAAGTGTGTTAAAGGTCTCCTGTAGGTCGTCCAGATGTTTCTTCTCATCCAAGCTCTTCACCAGCATATCGTCCACATAAACTTCTACATTCTGTCCTATCCGTGGATGAAACATATAATTGACCAACCTCTGATAAGTTGCTATTCTTCAAACCAAAGGGCATCACTTTGTAACAAAATAAACCTTGACTGGTAATGAAGGATGTCTTCTCTTGATCTACCTCATCCATCTTTATCTGGTTATAAACTGAAACGGCGTCCATGAAGCTTAGCAATTGATGACCTGCTGTTGAGTTTACCAACTGGTCAATATGTGGCAACGGATAACTATTCTTGGGGTAAACCTTATTCAAATCAATGAAGTCTACACACATCCTCTAGTTGCCATTAGCCTTCTTGACCATCACCACATTAGCCAACCAATTCGGGTAATATACTTCCCGAATAAATTCTGCTGTGGTTAAGTTCTAGACTTCTTCCTTAATAGCATTATCTCGCTCAGGGGCAAAGACCCTCTTCTTCTGACGAATAGGCTTGGAAGATGGATACACATTCAAACGATGAGTAATGACACTTGGGTCAATTCCTGGCATGTCTTCATGACTCCAGGCGAAGACATCAATGCTTTTCTTTAAGAGCTGGACAAGGTCTTATCTTGTCTTCTCCTCTATACTTGTTCAAATTCTGGTAAACTTCTCGGGATTACTCTCTGTGTGGGTTCCTTTTTTGGAAAGTACTCAAGTCCATTGATGACAAGGGATCTTGGGCCTCCAAGGATGGATGGTTGGACTGGGTCCGGTTCTCTGCGGCCTATTGTGGTCGTTATATGAACCGATTTGTGCACAAGTCACATAATGCTCCTCAAGGCAAAAAATGTGATTTCCTCTTAAGTAATAAAATACCATTGTAAGTGTTTTGGTGTCATAAAATGACCTTTTACTCTTATGAAATAAGTAAAATAATTATTCCTAATATTCACAATGAGAAATAGGTTAAAATAGAAGGTTTAGGGCTTATCTTTTATTGTGTGAACACTTAAAATAGTTCCTTCACTTGGTTGCTTGAGTGTGATGTTGTGGTACCCCGAACGTGATGTCATGGCTCCCAGGTGTACTAGGTCTGTAATCCATGGAACCTAGAATCTCTGGTTCCTTAAGTTGTAAGACCTTTCTCTATGCTTATTATGCAATGGAGTTTCGTCCTTTCCCTTTACCTCTATAGGTTTTGCACAAGAACAACTATACAATACACATATCTTCAAATAATAATAGTTAGTTCCTCAAATTGGGATATACATTCTAAAACATATACATATATATAAACGAATTTCATAGGAATGAGTCAGCCATGAGGATCCTGACCCCAATTCTCACAAACTTAGTGCTTTTGCACAAGACTTGTGGGATTTGGAACTCAAGTCTAAGTAGCTTCACTTGGGCATTTCCTTTCAAGATAGTTAGGTGAGGAGGATTTTGTGGGAGAGAGTGATATCTGATGTGTGCATGTTTTGGCATATGTTTCTTTGGAGGCTAAGTGATATTTTGAATGATCTCAAGGATATGGGACGAATTCCTCCACCTTGGCTCTCTTATTTTTGTTCATTTTTCTCTCCCTTGCTGGGCTATTAAAGCTCTAAGAGTTATCATTTTGAACCTTTGAACTCTCCCTTTTTCCCTCCATCTGAATCCCTCCCTTTTGCTATGCCTTAGTGTTCCTTTTATAGTGGACATGGTCTGGTACCCCGAACGAGGATGTCCCTGGTCTGCTGGGTAAAACCATGTCTTTTGGAACCTGAAAAAGTACATTAGACAGAGATTTAGCTTAATTAGGCAATTATAACTCAAAAGGGCATTTGACTTTAGTTATAAATGAAAGATTCATTCTTGGAAAGTCGAAGGAGTGGGTGGGTTGCTCAATGTACTGAATGACAGTTTTAGTTGAAAGTGACAATTAAGAGGAAATTGTGGGGAAGTGTCATGCACATGGGGGGAACTGAGCTTTCCATTGGTTCATGCATTTCAAGCAAATATATGAACCAAGGGAAATCTCCAGGATCCTCCTTTCACCAGAAATCACTCCCCTACCGACCAAACCATTTCTCCCTTACTATCCACTCGGGATCCTTCGGGCTTGGACCTTGGGTTATAAAGATAATACCTGGTTTCGCTGGATTTTTAATGGTTTTTTTTGCTGAAAATCTGAACATACACCTTGGCTTTCCCATATGTCAGCCAAGGTCCTTTTCTCAAGGATTCAAAAGGACACATCAAGGTCCTAGGGCCTTGATGTTCATCTTGCTGCATATCCTTTGGTTTGACTGAGATCCTTGCTGCATGTCCTCTGGCCTGACCAAATCTAGGTCCTCTTCTTCTTTTATTTATTTATTATTGTTTCTTTCTTTTTCCTTCTTTTTGGGACTTTAGGCATTCATGGTCCTTCTTAACTTCATGAATTTGGCCTTCTTTTGTTAAGGCCCATGGTCTTTTCTTACTTTTCATGGAATAGGCTTTCTTGTGAAATTTTGGTCCTCAACACCCTCTTCCAGGGGGATGTCCTCTAGTACTTCAGTGGGCTCTACGTAACCCTTCTTTCCTCTATATTCATCGTCTACACATGCTCATTCATAGCCAACATAGCTAAGTAGCATTCTCTAGCGGCCAACTGATCTCCTTGTACTTGCCCTATTCCATAATTTGTTGGGAACTTGACATATAGGTGGCAGGTAGATGTTACTGCCTTCCAATTGTTTAAAGTTGGTTGTCCAATAATGGTATTGTAGGAAGATCAACAATCTACAAAGAGGAAATTTACTTCTTTGGCTATCTGTTATGGATACGCTCTTATCACTGTGGGTAGAGTAATAGTGCCCACTGGTTGTACCTTCATTCCTCCAAATCCTACTAAGGGTGAATTCAATGGACGAAGTTGATCTCGTCCAAGCCTCATCTACTGGAAGGCGGGATAATATAGGATATCTGTTGAACTCTCATTATCTATCAACACCATTCTAGTCGTGTAGTCTGCAATGAGCAAAGTTATAACGATCGCATCTTCATGTGGATGATGGACCCTCCTAGCATCTTCATCTATGAAAGTAATAGCTTGCTCGTCTACCCCTTTCGTCCTAGGAACTCGTCTAGAGAGTTGGACGTTCTACACCACTTTCAGGTAAGTCTTCCTTGACTTGGACAATTGCCATGCTGAAGTTCCTCCTACAATGACTTTTATTTCTCCAAGTGGGGGCCATGATAGCTCTTCTATCTTTCCTTTCAACTTCTCATCCTTATGATCTCGTCCAAGAAAATTCCTCAACTTTCCTTACCTAATGAGATTTTCTATTTGTTACTTCAAGTCATAGCACTCGTCCGTGTCATGCCCATGATCTCTATGAAAGCGGCAATACTTATTCTTATTACGTTTGTTGGGATCTCACTTCATCTTCTCTGGCCACTTTAAGGATGGATCATCCTTGATCTGCATAAGCACTTGATCAAGTGGAACATTCAAGGGCTTGTAATGCTGACCTCTTCCTGAAGATGAACCTGCCTTCATGTTGTCTCTATCCTTTTTCTCTCCTATTTAGGCCTTCTTTGGACGAAGGCCTTGTTCAGGATGGCGTGAGAGGTCTGCTTCCATTTGCTCTACATTCATGAAGCTTTGGGCTGAATGGACGAGCTCAACGAAGGTCTGCGGTTCTTAATCATAAAGCTTATGGATGAATAAATATGAACTAACTCCATTGTGGAAGGCCGCTAATAGCAAATTGTCATCCATCTCGTCTACCGTTAAGGCTTCCCTGTTGAAGCGAGTGATGAAGGATCGCAAACTTTCATTTTCTCATTGCTTTATAGTCAGCAGGCTGAACGAAGAGTGTTTATGCCTCTGTCCTTCAATAAAGTTGTTGACGAACAACTTACTCAACTCCTCGAAAGAACCAACAGTGTTTGCTGGCCCCTTAAAGGTGGTTGGGAAGGCCCTACACATTATCTTATCTGGAACTCCTTGAAGGTGCATTGTGGTCTTAAAGGTTGCAATGTGGTCACATGGGTCGCGCGTTCCATCATACGAATCCAATGAAGGCATCTTGAACTTGGAAGGCAGGGGATGACTATTGATGGAAGCTATGAAAGGGGAATTGGTTCGATAAACTAAATTATCTACGTGATTCGTCATTCTCATATTCTCCCTCATCTCTTCTATGGCTCTCCTCATTTGGTCCATCTACCTTTTCAAGTGTGGCACCCTACATGAAGCGGTACCCCTTGAATGGTTCTCGCGCTCAACATTTTCTCCTTCTCTAACTTCTTGACTTTGAGCTCGTCCTTCCACGCATCGTTCATGAAATTGCCTCCTTTAGTTGATCTCCCAGGTCAGTTCTTGATTTTGACGGGTTAGCTCTGCCATGGCAGCTACCATGGATTGTATTTGTTGGACAGAAGCCGGTTGCATGACATATGCTGACTGGTGAGCGCGGTTGGGGTGTCTGGAAGCGTTCCCACTCTCCTGGTGGCCTAGACTAGTGGTCATTAACCTTGTCTGGACCATACAACCTTTTGTCTAAGAAAAATAAATTGCAAACTACAAATTTAACTTCCCCACAGACGACACCAATTGATGATGCACAAAAAATCAGTAGGCTGAATGCTCCGGGTTTCAATGAACTAGTGGTTGCTTGGAAGGCCTGAAAAGAAAGAAAGACAAGATCAAAGGTAACCGGGGTGAATTGGCCAAAAACCCTATGATGCTTAAGTTAGTTTTTCTCTCTAGAACTCAAGAATTCTAACTTTTAGGAATAGTGGAAACTTACTTTCATTTGATGTGGATAAGTCCTTATATAGTGAGCTTTGGAGTGGTTACTTGTTTGGTTACTTCCTCAATGTGTATGGAAGTTAGAAGGTTCAAACTTAACTTCTACAACTGCTATAGAAGTTAGAATATTTAATCTTATCTTCTACAACTGCCATTAGAAGTTAAGAACTTATTGAGAAGTTAGAGCGATGAATAAGGATTTTGCTCATACTTCAAAATAGTAGAACGTGGTTCGAATTATAAGCTTTTGTACGTAAAATCATTTTGGAGATTTTCTAAGTGTTGAGGGGTCATCCAGGTGTTTCCATGCTGGGCGACCTTCTTTAGTTTGGACGACCTTCTTATGCCGGATGACCTTTTTATATTAGGACAACCTTTCTGGACTTGGATGACACTATGGACGAACTGGAGATGGCCCAATTTTTGGTTCACCATCAATTTTAATTGTCACAAGATTTTAATGGAGAGTTTAATATAGAATCAAATTTAATCTCAATTATTAATTTATAGATACATATACATATATATATATATATATATATATTAATATTATATAGATTATAGATAATAAAATGAAATATGAATATAAAAATTTCCTCCATCCCAAGATATGGACCTATTGTCCCTAATCTCTCAATTTCTTTTTCTTCATCTTTTGTCTCTCTTCTTTCTCTCATCACTTTTTTTGATCTTTCTCCTTACCTTACCTAATAAATCCTATCTTACTCTTTGTGATCCACAACATGTGGGGTTTTAGTGGTGATGAAAACTTAGGATTTGAAGTAGGTGACAACTTAGAGTGGCTAGGTGCTTAGTATTGAGTCTATTGACCAGGTTTTGGTGGGTTTTTCTTTTGGGAAGGGAGTGTTGGTGAAATTTTATGGTCGGTTTCTAATAATGGAAGCTAGAGTGTCATGCACAGCAATAACACAAGGGAATAACCAAAAATATTTATAAAGAAAAAAAGAAGAAGGTAAATTTGGATTAGTAAAGTGACAGTGTGACTAGTTTAATACATTGACTTAGAACTTTGAGAAGTTTTGTTTTGTAACTTTTGTTTGCTATTATTTATTCCATCACGACCTTTTTTTATCCGTGGGTTAAACGAACTTGTTTTTACTTCCAGTGGTTTTACATGGGTACAAAGTCGAATAAATGCACAAACGGTACAAAGGTGTGTACCATTCCGAAGTTCATCAAGAATTACAGACTTTATGGTTGAACTGCTGGTATGATATAGTTCTTATAACATTGAAACTAACACCCTGATCTTCTAATTTGAAATTAGAAGCTTATAAATTTTGAAAATACCCAAATTGATACTTTTTTCTACATTTCTGTCTCATTTTTTTGAGAAAAAAAGAATCTTTTTTGATCAATTTGGGTATTTCTCAAAAGTTTAGGGGGTTGATTTGATTTTGATCTAAAGTTTAGGGAGTGTTTTTGCATTTTCCTAGATCTGTCAAAACTAGACTCGGACCTGTCCACCGGCCTGAACCTAGGAAAAATATGGGTATGTGAGTTTTTTGGACATGTGAATTGCTTTTTGTTTTTTATATGCTCTTTTTTCCCCTCTCGCTTTTTTAAGAAACTCAATTCTCTACACTTCTTATTCTCTTCTTCAGCTTCTCTCCCACACTCATATACGAGGCTAATTGGCTGGAGCTTTAGTCACCACCAAAGCTTTCTTCTCAATAGTCTCCTATACTTTGTCAGTCAATTTTTCTTTTTGCCACCTATCGACCCACAGTCTAATCTAAGATATCTCAAATCTAGTGAGGATAAATTTCTCCATTATACTCTCAAAAGTCAAAATCCCCAATTTTTTATAAGCTTAGGTTGATCTAATGATTTATTGTTTATTTATATATTATTATAATTAGAATTTAGTAAATTAGGGTTTGCGAATGTTGCAATTTTATGGATTTTGGACTTTAGGGCATTTAAATTATGGGGTTAAGAATGTTTCGATTTTAATTTTACAGTGGATTAGGGTCTGAGAATGTTGCAATATGTAATGAATTAAGTAGTTATGTATTATTTAACTTGAACTATGTAAATTTCAGATTTTATGTATTGTTTGATATTTACTTTAGATTATTTTTGTTTATTTGTTTTCTTATTTGTATTGAAAGGAAGACATAAACACTGTGATTAAGTTTCTTTTATACACACACCCACACTTTCATGCGGAAAAAAAATAAGGGTCATACAATGTCAACTCAACCTTTACAAGACTGAGTTGGGATCATAGATTTGTTAACCTGTTTAAGACAACTTGTTTCTAACCCAAATCATATCAACCCAAACCTATTTGCGAATTCTTTATATCACTTTTTTAAAAAATAAAATAAAAATCTTGAGAAATAATATTCTAACTTAAAGAGTAGTATATATATCTTATGTTGCAATTGAAGTTTACACTTCGTTTGGAAGTTCCTAAATGAATAACAAAGCATTTCTTTTGCACATAAAAGCTTTTATTTATATGTTTATCTAAAATACAATGAGAGTGCAGCTCCCGCCGGGGGGGGGGGGTTAAATTACTCGAAAGTTGGTTGGAGTTGGAGACACTTTGAGAGACAATGGACACATATAGCTCAAGGCAAGTGTGCCTTTACAACAATTGTTGGCTGTCAACTTACTTACTCATGATTTTTTTTTTTTTTTTTTAATTATAAAGCCACAATTTTATAGATATAAAATTGTACTACTTATAAAATTAAAAAAAATTAACATAAATGTAAACTAGGACAAAAATGGGTTGCTAGCTAGACCTAATTTCAAGATAGCTCCTGGTTGTTTGTGACTAATTTTATTTTTTATTTTTTTATTTTTTTAGAAGAGTTTGCAACTAGTTATGCTTCATAGAGAAATTGAGAGAAACCGAAAAAATTTAACTAGCAATGCCAAACATGCTTTAAGTTCTTTCGAGCTAGGTGCAAGATACAAATTCCATTACAATGATGATTGGATGTCAAAGCACGACCTATTATACAATGATTTGTTACCAACATATTATGCATGTACGACATAAACATAAAATTTGGCTAAGAACTTTATAACTCAATTAACACTTCTTAATAATTCCAAATGAGATGTTCAGAATTCAAATCTCACCTCCCCCAATTATCAAATTATTATAAATACATTTTTTTTTTTTTTAATAAAAAGTTCGAATTTGAGATGGGCTGCCAAGAGTAGACCGACCCAACCCCAACGTTAAAAAAGTATCCCAAAAACTCATTATTTGCATTGTCCAGCCCAAAATGCCAAATTATTAGCCAAACTATGCCAAGCCCAACCCAAAAAGCACCACTCAGTACTTCGCCAGAGACACAGAGTTCAGAAACTTCTTACATTTACATGTACATCTCTCTCTCTCTCTCTTTCGCCAGAGCCAGACAGACAACCTGAACAAATCACGAAGCCACTGATCGGTGAGACCCTTTTCTTTTTCTCTTTTGTTTTTTTTTGTTCCTTTTAATTTCGCATCTTCTTTTTTTCCACTCACTTTGCCTTCGGTTTACACAAAATTTGTTGCACTTTTCTTTTGTGATCTGATGAATGTAGGCGAAATTTTGGGTGATTGATAATAGGGTATTGCTTAATTTCAACATTTCCGAGGATTTGTATTTTCTACATAAGCTTGTAAATCAAACATCATAGAATCTGGGTCTTATAAATATATATTTGCTAATTTTTTTGTTACTGTCACCCATTATGGTTTGTTATGTTATGCCAATAATTAAGAAAAAAAAAAGTTAGATTTGATTTATTGTAAGAGTATATCACAGAAACCAATTAGAAAAATTTCAGGATTGTAATGAAAATTTGTTCTTCTTTGAATGATGATCAGAATGCAGTGTTACTTACTCATTCTGGGTGTTGATTCTTCTTTGTATTTCCATATGTTATTCTGGGTGTTGATGAATAAGGAAATAATATTTAATTGGAGCGAGAAAGAATAGAGAGTCTGATGCTAGTGTATGTGAATGGTGGGTTAGCTGAAATCGAAATAGTAGGGGTGTTAGTTTCAATTTGGCTTAAATTTTATTGAGCCTGATGTGAATGCTCTTTTACAACTTTCTCTAAATTTTGTGAAGCTTTGGCTTCGCCATTGCTAGAGCCGGGTAGACAACTCTCTTTGGTTTTTTGTAATTGTCAGAGATTTTGTAAATTGAAGCTTCAATGGCGACGAGATACTGGGTGGTCTCTCTTCCAGTTCAGAACTCTGCAACTTCTTTGTGGAACCGATTGCAAGAGCAAATCTCCAAGCATTCCTTTGACACTCCTCTCTATAGAGTACTCACTCATTCTCTCATTTCCTTGGAAGATCTGTTTCTCTTTGCTTCAATTTCATGTCATTGTTGTCTTTCTTTCGTTTTTATATTTGATCTTTCCAGTTCAATGTTCCTAATCTACGTGTTGGCACCCTAGACTCACTTCTCTCTCTCAGCGATGATCTCCAAAAGGTAATTCCTCCAACATCTGAATCCAATTTTGAAGGTCTTTTTTCCTGATTCAGAGAATGTGTTGCTTTTTTTTTCTTTTCTTTTTTAATTTTAGATACAAATTTTGTAAATTTATTTTTATTTTTATCTTTATTTTGATTCACAGAATCTGTAATTTCTTGAACTTATTTCTGCGGCTATTTAACTGCAAATTTGGCTTTGATCTGAATCCAATTTCGAAAACTTTTTTATTTCTTTCTTTTAATTTTAAGTGCAAATTTTGTAGTTTTGTCTTTGTTTTTTTTATCAATATTTTATGAATTATTAAGATTCATGGAATCTGAAATTTCTTCAACTTTGTCTGTGGCAATTCGATTGCAAATTTGAAATTGATCTGTTATTTCCGTGATTTTCGTTGTTATTATTATTATTAAATTGGAGTTTTACTGTGGAATTTTGTAGTCAAACAGCTTTGTGGAAGGAGTGTCACACAAGATCAGGCGTCAAATCGAGGAATTAGAGAGGGTATCGGGTGTGGAGAGCAATGCTCTTACTGTTGACGGAGTACCAGTTGATTCGTACCTCACTAGGTGAATCACAATTCTGTAAAATCAATAGAGATATTTTGACTTAGGATTTTGGTTTTTTCTGTTATTGTGAGGGATCTGGGTATTATTAACCAAGAATTTTTGTTTTGGTTTTGTAATGGAAAAGGTTTGTTTGGGACGAAGCCAAGTACCCGATTATGTCACCCTTGAGGGAGACTGTGGATGGTATTCATAGTCAAGTGTCAAAGATTGAGGATGATCTCAAGGTAATAATTAATTTCGTCTTGATTTGATATGTTGGTTATCTATTATTTGAAGGCAGATACAAGGAACCATTGCTTGTTAGTAAACCAAGCCTTGACAACACTGTATAGTTAAGATTCTTCGAGATCAGCTGAGAGAGATTCTATAGAATAAGTTTCTTTACAATGACCTATGTGATTTGGTTAGGTGTTTATAGTAAATCAGCTGTTCACTGCACTTGACTACAATGTGTTTTGTTTTCTGTTTAGCTTATGACATATGATATCTGTGGATTGTGGATGTCTTAAGTGTGGGGTTATCTTCCTTAGCCGGATGAATTGCTTGGGAGAATGCCAAAAATAGGAAGGATGAGCATCTGTGTACAAAGCATAGAGAATTACAATTGTAAAGCCAGGATATTTCAGAGAATGATGGGTATGGTGAACTCCTGTGGCTCATATTAAGATACAAAACCCTTCCAAGAACTCTTCTAGTGTATAGGGTCTTTTTTTTTTTAATTGGTGAGTTACACGCACATCTAGTGGGTCTTGGAGCACAATTCAGCTTCCATTCTATTCTTCTGAGGGAAGGATGTGTCATTGGAGCTAGAGCTCAATGAGTCATTGGCTTTAGTGTGTCAGATCTTTTGTACATGGTTATGAAACTTGAGTGTTTGTTTCACCTGCTTTCTTTAGGCTATATAGCACAGTCATGCACTGAACTAGGCAACTGATTAGTTTTGGCACAGACTCTATCATACTAGGAGGTAACAAAAAAGGAGGAGCATAGAATGTTGATTCCCTGACACCTTGTGATAAGTAGAGTGTAGTAAATTGCTGCATTAGTGTTTATGATTTTTTATTTTGAAGGAAATAACAACAATTGATACCATGAGAGCAGTTGTTTACTTGGCTGTCCTCATATTTTCTAGGCATGTATTCATTTCTACTTTAATATGACTGGCTACCACCTTACAAACTTTAGTTTTCTCCCCGTCATTTATCATGTAGGTTTTTTTCCTCCACTTGGATTGATTAGATCTGTTATGTTTCTTGACTGAAGAAGTAAACCTCATAATTAAGCCAAAGCTCTTTAGTTTTTTAGATTGACTTCTAATTAATAAATAAACCTTTATTGTTTAGATGAATATATATGGGTCTTAAAGCTTTGTCTCTTATATTAGGTTCGTGTTGCTGAATACAACAATGTGCGTAGTCAGCTTAATGCTATAAACCGAAAGCAAAGTGGAAGGTACACGTTTTTCTTTTTTCTTTCTTTCTTTCTCTTTTTCTCTTTTTTTTATTATTTTTTTTTAGGGGGGGTGGGGGGTGGGGGGGTTGGTTTGTTTAAAGTCTAATTGCACATATATGCGAAATAGTTGATTCTGGTTTCTGATCAGACCTAGCTTTCTGCATTTTTCAGCCTGGCTGTACGGGATCTCTCAAATCTAGTGAAACCAGAGGATGTAATTACCTCAGAACATCTAGTGACTCTCCTTGCAGTTGTTCCCAAGTATTCACAGAAAGACTGGTTAGCCAGCTATGAGACTTTGACTAGCTATGTGGTATGGATTATTATTTCTGGTTATGTATTCTAGTTCCTGTTGGTTCGGCCTTGTTGATATTGTGGGAGAGTTGTGATTTAGTAGGCTACATTGCTTACAATTTGATATGGGTTCACTTTAATTGATCAACTTATCCATCATGCCCCTTAAATTTGTGGAACAATTGTGCTACCTTTCTGACAATATGATATGGGTCACTTCAATTGATCCAACTTACCTATCATACCTGTTTAGCAAAAAACAAAAAAACTGTACCTGTGCAATAGTTGTAATCACATTGTTTTATTTTTAGTTTATCGTGATCTTACCTCAAGTCTGATTAATCTTGCTATGTGCTTTCAGGTCCCCAGGTCATCCAAGAAGTTGTTTGAGGATAATGAATATGCTCTTTATACTGTGACACTCTTTGGACGTGTTGCAGACAATTTTAGAACAGCTGCACGTGAAAAAGGTTTTCAGGTGAGTATGTTGTACAAGTGGCATGATCCAGGGATGTTACAACAGTGAATCTCCATCATGTCATTTAAAATTTATATCCTGGCATGCTCATTTGTACTGTCTGCAAAGCAGAAATGCATAAAGAATTTGCTGCGCTTATGCTAATTTCAGCATTTGACTAGGTGGAACATATCTAATTAGTGGCTTGTTATTTTAATATGATATTCAGATTCGTGATTTTGAACATAGTCCAGAAGCACAAGAGAGTCGGAAGCAGGAGTTAGAAAAGTTAGTTGAAGATCAGGGAAGTTTGAGAAGTTCTCTTTTGCAGTGGTGCTATAACAGTTATGGGGAGGTATTTTTCATTTTGTTTTTTTTTATTATCTATAAGATGCATCTGACTTATGTGTGCACCACTGTAGCCTATTTGCCTATATGTGGTCCCCTTTTTGCTCAGAATCTTTCAAATTGCTGTTTTGAACTACAATTTTTAGTTTTGCTGTTTGATCTATTATTATTACTATTATTGGTATACATTGTTGTTATACTTGTTCTCGTTGATGTTGTCTTGCCCTTTGCAATAGGTTTCATAATTTTCTTTTATACTGAATAGGTTTCCTGCCTGTAGGTTTTTAGCTCCTGGATGCACTTTTGTGCTGTGCGCGTTTTCACAGAGAGCATTTTGAGATATGGTCTGCCGCCATCTTTCTTGGTATGTAGACTCTTATGTTCGTTTGTGGTTTTCCAACCAAGAATTTGCCTTTTTTGACAGAGCATGGGTTGTTGAAATGATTTCAGGCATGCGTTTTAGCTCCGTCGGTAAAAAGTGAGAAGAAAGTGCGCTCAATCCTTGAAGGGTTGTGTGACACTGCAAACAGGCAAGTCCATAAGCCTTTGTGTATGTCTTATGGTATAGAATGAGTACACCTCAATAATTACAGTTAAGAATAAGAGGGTCAAGGTTGACATGATCTTAACTACCTAGGCCATATGTACTCAATGTAGATGCAGATGAACTTAAGATCCATTATTTAGTTAACTAATGAGACCATGTTATTTGAGATTGTTACATGATTCAGTGGTCATGGGAGGGTATATTACTCTGTATGGTGAAGAAAAATATGAAGGTTGTCAAGAGGTTTAAAATTCATTGCTTCAGTAACTGTTTGATGATAAAGCTAAACTCTAAACTATTTTCTAAACTTTTATAGGAACTTCTGACACTTGAATTCTTTATGCCTTTTTAAGTTCAAAAAATTGGGAGCACATCTTGCAGTTCAATTATGATGTGTATTGTTTTGTTTGCTCACCTATGCAATAATACATAGGATGATACTAATTGCAATGTTGTATTTCTGGAAAGTTTTTGTACATTTGTATATCTTAGTGGTTTTGTAATCTGATTTATGTTTCCTCATTTTGTTTTTCCTCTGATGTTTGGATGCAGCACATATTGGAAAACTGAAGATGAAGTTGGAGGAGGGGTGGCTGGTCTGGCAGGTGATGCTGATTCCCATCCATATGTCTCCTTCACAATCAATCTTGTGTGATCAGTGCTGACTCTGAGTTCATTTTCTGTTTCGAAGTCATAGTCCAAGGATTTTTCTAGACACCAATAATAATGGAAGTGTTCAGTGGTAATGTATATTAAATTTAGTTGCCCAATTCTTTGTGTTCAATTATAGTTTCAGCTTTGGGAGTTCCAGTGAGTCTGATGGTACGAGGGTGGAATCTGTGAGAAAGGTTTGCTCTGTAGAAATTTGTATTACAAGATTTATATTATGAGATTGCGGGATCTGCATTTACAAAGTTGGACAGTATTTTATAATAATGTTATATTAATAATTTAAAAATGCAATACATTTTGTTTTTAATGTACTACATTCACCTGCCTTTGAAATGTGATGCTCTTAGAACTAGTCTAGATAGGTGATTACCGAGTACAACCCTTGAATGTTTAACTGTTTAGTGTGGAGTACGGACCAGTGGGCAATGGTAGAGAAATTGGATGATGAAAATGCATGCTGGAGCTTGGCAAGGATGATGAAGACTTGGACAGTGAGTCAGTGACATATGTTTGGATTTGGGTTTGGAAGAGCAGTGTGGATGTAGGTAGAGCTGGAATAAGTAGAAATGGCTTAAGGGATCCGAGAGCCTGATAATTACTCCTCAGCCTTGGACTATGGCTTGTAGAGGCACTATGGCGCGTGTCGGTGGCTCTGCTGGCCATTACCCTAGATAATTTTTTCCTTTTTTCTATTTCAAGGTAACTTGCACACATTAGAGGGATGGAATTAGATGTGGAATGTCATTTGGGGTAGAGCTTATTGGTACGCACTACTATGTAGCCTGATCTTTATTTGGGCTACGGATCATTGGTATATGGCTTGATCTTTAAGATTATGACAACTCATCATCTAATTCTATGAAATATATATATATATATATATATATATATATAGAGATAATTATTATATGCTGCCAACTCCACAGCTCAAACCATTTCCCTACTACTCCTCAGGTACTTTGTGCAAGGGAGGTGTTAATTCAACTATAAGACCCTTGACAAATTATTCTATGAAATAATTTGGTTGTAACTTGTAATACATTTATTGAGAAATTACTTAGAAGGCAACATTGGGTCAATGATATGTAGTATATACTGTATGGTATATATTAATTCTTCTTTTAGTATCCTATCTATCTTTCCCTTATTTTATTCTTCGGCCAGTTTGGTGGTTCTTTGTTCTGGTGGTGATCTCTCTCTCTCTCTCTCTCTCAATTTGCGTGTTTGATTACTAAGGAAGTTCAAGAAAAATAGGATAATATGAATCTGAATAGATTTCAAATATCAGAAGGCATTAGTGTTGAAATTGGATCGAGCAGCGGAGCAGGTAAAATCGCAAGTATGCCTTCAGGTAAAGTTGGATTGAGCAGGTATAACCGTTGCTCTATGATTCATAATAGGTTCAATGACTGAAAATATGTCATTAAACCTTATATTCATCGGGTTGGATTGAATGGTTCTTTGAGCCCTCCTAAGCCCAACCCACTCTAAAAATTGTATTAGGCAATAAATTGGGCAATTTATCCAGTCCAAATATTTCAGCTGGACTTCTAATTTCTAAACCCCCGTTCAGACCGCTCTAAGATGGAATTTCTTACGTTTTTCATACCAAATATTACAAATATGCTATGGGAAAATTTAATGGATGTTTTAAGAGCATTAATTTAGGAAATATTTTAAAAAAAAATTTATGAAAAAAAAATTATCGACTTTTTGATAGTTTTTATATTTTTCATGAAAGTATTATTAAAACATTTCTAAAATAGTCTATTAACAAATGCTCTAAAGGTACTTATAAACCGGACCCATATCTAATTTATTCTTTAGTAAAGGTCATTAAAGACCCATCTTCAAATAGAATTAAGTGATGTATAGATACTATAGTTGTTACTATAATTAATTATACATTGACTTAATCATTTATGATTATACCAAGTGTGACGAATGATACTCATTATTATGCAAAAAAAAAGACTCATTAGTTAAAAATGTAGCATATCAAAGATGGTGAGTGAATGTGATACTTATTTTTTGAGCAAAAAATGTGATACGTTTGACTTGACAAATTAACAATCATATCCATTTGTATCTATTTTAAAAATAATAATAATAATACAATATACTCCCAAGTATTTCTATTATGAATTATATATAAATATGTCAAAAAAATAAATGTGCAATGAAAGATGCTTGTTTGATTAATTACAAGTTGTATGTGTTATCTCTCTCATACTAAAATATGAAAATAAAAACTTATACCATAAGTAACATCTCCTAACTTGTGGGACCTTTAGGAAGCTGCATGCATAAGAGAATAATTGTAAAGGATAGGCATATATGTATGTGGAGCTATCATCGGCTAGCCGGCCTAGATAGGGCCATTTTGCGTGTCAAAGTACTCATCACCTAATCAAACATATTAGATATATAGATAAGGAACCTCTTTTTGCATGAGTTGGAATGATTAGTTTTTATGTGTTTCTTCTTATCTCTTAAATATGCAAATGGATAATATGTTGATCCCATTTGTAACGGCTGCACTTGTCACCTTAGAAGTAGTTAGAACATTTGTGATATCTCAGCCTCATATAAGTAGCTGATGTGTCATATATTGAATTGAAAAGGATGAGTGGTTAATGTTAGTTAAAACTTAAAGAACACTAAGACTGTCATATCCAATCTGCATATACAAAGTTTTGGCTTCATGTTAATTTGCCTCTAAACCCCATCAGTACACAATCTCCAGATTTTAATGAGGATGTTGCATGAAGAAATATTGAGTTGTTGAACTTATATATGTTAGAATAAGAACCCAAGCTTTCCAATTTTACTGCCACAAAAGTCTTAAGAATTTATTTCCAGCAAAAAATTTGTTTTTGTTTTTGTTTTCTCTAGAGAGGTTGAAAAATCAATGACAGCTACTTTCTTTTTAGAAAATAATAGATGACCTTTAACCCATTAATATTCACTCACAAGACTTAAAAGTGTCAATTGAAATATGAAAGTCTTGGCACAAAAACGTTGAAGCTTAAGCAAGGAAAACATAAAGTACTATTACATTAAAAAAAAATGATGATAACTGATACAAGACCGTTGCCTCAGCATTTAAGACCTTGTGTCAATCTTAAGCAATCATCTTTCTTATTAATCTTTACCAAAAAAAAATCTTTCTTATTAATTAGTAGTATTAAAAAAGAGAGTCAACACACATGGAGATCTGAGTCATCTTGGATAAGGTGGTACGTAGATACATTGGATTGATGCACCTTATGATATAGTTAAACTGTTTAAAGTCTTCAAGGTTTAACCCTGCTAAAATGTCTTTAAGTTCATAGCAACGACCACTTGACCTCGTACGTATACAGAGAATCAAGTCAGTAAAATTATAAGTTAGAAAAGTAAGGTAGAAACGTTTTTTTTGAGAAGCAGGAGGAAACGTTTGAATTGATTGATTGATAAATTTTGCATTAAATCAATGAGTTAGGTTAATGAGTGCTCTCAGAACATTTGTTAATAAATCATTTTAGAAAAGTTTTGAAATCATTTTATGAGAAACATTTTATGGGAAAGGAAAAAAACAACTGATTTTTTAGATTTTTTTTTTCCCCCATAAAAACAGTATTAAAATTTTTCTAAAATAATCCACTAACAAATTTCCTATTGGCACCGGTTGATGGACCATTCTTAATTACATCAAGCCTACTAATGAAGATATCAAGTACAATTCGAACCTTGAACATCCATCATTTGATCTAAAGATTATTGGCTTTCTAATAACTAAGACATAATTTAGTAATTAAATTGGGTACCAAATCTGATAAAAACATGAATTAAGTTTTTTTTTTTTTTTTTTGGGGTAGCTACAAACCGATCTAACTTTTGAGAGACGAGGAATGCAAGCTACTCATGTCTGCATGAGTCAGGGGGTTGAACTTGAACCCATGGTCCCTGCCAGTTGGTGTATATGACCCAATTGCAACAAAATTTATGACATGAGTCTGGACTCTGGTCCCATTGACCCAATAGCCAACCACCCATGTACATATTGGGTTGGATAGGGAGATTTAATAATTTTGAGCCTATACAGCTTCTCCTATAAGAGAAAATAATGCATTTCGGTTGAGAAAGAGGTAGGTGAGGACTCCTGCAATAATAGACATGGAGTTTATTTTGTCAATGTGAGCCTAATACTAGTTGTAGACTTCTTGAGAAATGTGATGTTGGTGGTAGTGGGTGAACAAAAATGAAATATTTGCTATAGTTTCAATGTCAAGCAAAGCTTGCGGACCTGCATTGGATATTGAAAGATCTAGGACATTTAGCCGACCAAAAAATTAAATGCAACAGGCCATGAAGTTCAACAATGAAAATATAATTTTGTTGAAACTTCAATGAGCAAACCTAATACTAACTAAAATAATAGTAGTCGATGTCAATATATATTTATGTCATTCGGGTTAACAAAGAAGTTAAATGTTTGTTAAGACTTCAATTTAGCTAACCTAAATCTAATCACTAAAATAACAGGAGTCAAGTCAAGTAATTATATCATTCTATATGGATAATTTTGTTACCAAGTTATGGCTAAAATATTCTACTTAATACTCTGGATCCACTCCCATAAAATCTTTATATATATGTTAATCTTGGACTACCCAATTTAAAAAATATATATAAAAATAAATTTGGATTAGTGTGACTAGTGGTCTAAGCCAACCAGGCAGAAAGGGACAAGGGCAAGTGCACTGGTTCTCACAAAGGAGATGTGGACATGTTAGCCGAGGTTACATCTTAATGGATTAAGTTTGTTAGAAGTTAATTAGCACTCTAAAATTAAGATAAACTACTCATTATTTTTAATTTGAATAGAAGATTCTCAAAAACATTAATTTAAGTTAACAAATACCTAAAACTTAGATGGTCGTTAATATTATATATCATTTATGTCAAGATGGATTAGGACATGTACGACTTGCTTGTCATGAAACTCTTTAACATTGAAAATATGATCTCATTCGGTACTTGAATCTTGTTCAAAGCTCAAAAACTATTTTGATATACGGTCACATTTAGTTTTTATTTTTATTATTTGAAAGAGACAATCAAGATAATAAAAAATACAAGTAACTAGAAACAAAAAAAAAAAAAAAATTAAGTGATATAGACTATAGAGCATGGATGAGTCAAAAAGAGAGAAAGCAATATTCACATTATAAATGGATAGCTATGGTTAACCAACTTAATTAGCTTGTAATTAATTGATGGTGTTGATGATATAAATTGAGCTTTGAGCCTCAACTATATGTATAATGCCATATACTATAATACCATCATATATGGATGTATTCATGATAGTATTCAAGCAAACTAAACCAACATATATACTTGAAAATTTTCTAAGACATTGTGTGGAAACTGCAAAGCCTAGATAAGAAGAGAGAGACAATATTAAAGCTTGTCTTTGGATCAGATAGAATTATGATCCCTCTTGTCCCTTTTATTGGATATATTAATCCGTCACCTTTTTGTCAACATGAGTTCGTTTTTCAACTTTCCAGTTCCACCAATTTCTTTTATTTTTTAGGCTTCTGCCTTTGAATTTTTGAAGAAAGAGAAGAAAAGGAAAAAGCGGGGGATTATCATTAATTTTTTTATATTAATAATGAAACAATTATTATTATTATTTTTTATCGGAGAAACAATTATTATTGATCAAGTATGATTGATCCATTAATTTGTTTCCCAGTTGGTTCCCATTGATAATAATGGTTCCCAGCTGCTCAATTCCTTCATTCAAAATTTTAATCCTAATTAAAAATTCTAGAAAACAAATATGGAGGAGGGAGTCGGTGGATTTAAAATTAAATTGAACTTGAAAATGAATAACAGACAAAAAGATTTTATGCTATTTTGTGCAATTTAATTAGTTCATAAGATCTAGAAAACCATATTCTCTAAATTAAGAACAAATTTAAAAACTATATATATAACTGATTGAAAGTTGGGTGGATTTATGATGAACTGTTTTTAAGATCACAATGCGTTAAGGGGCATAAAATTCATTAATATTTTCATATAAACTGGGTTGACAAGTTGTGATTGGAGTAACATCACTTTCATATAATCGCATCAATAATATATTTTATTAACACGAATCACAACGTACCACCTCAACTATGAAATATTTTGTCCTAAACTCATTATTGCTCTTAAGCAAGGCTGTTAGGTTAGGTTTATAATGCATTGAACCTTTGCTTGAGCAAGTAGCTTGCAAATTGCAACTGTATGAACACTTCTAATATACGAGTAATTGATTTTAGATATAATCCCAAGTCTTTCATCACTTGGGGCCCCATCCAATCAAAGAAATTGGGATATTGGTTGCAAATCAAGTGACTGTGTAAAAACGTGGCACACTCATCCACATAACAAGAAAGACCAAATTAACAAAAC
Source organism: Quercus aquifolioides (assembly GCA_019022515.1). Lineage (NCBI taxonomy): Eukaryota > Viridiplantae > Streptophyta > Magnoliopsida > Fagales > Fagaceae > Quercus > Quercus aquifolioides. Next base: position 43,665,273 of record CM032327.1, read on the forward strand.
AGTCATCAACCTTTGCCTTATCATGAAAAGATTCTATTCTCTCGGATGTGTCATTCATATCAATAGCTATGTTGCATGCATGAAATGAAAGCAATTGAAGATTGCCTTGTTAGAATTTGTGATAAAGAGAAAAACATAGAGTGAGGGAGATAAGAAAGTGGGTTCCATAGACCAAGCTGATGTGCCATTCTCATCATCTTCATAGTCAAAAAAATTAGCAATTATCAAGCAAAGTATCATGTAAGAGATCTGATAAGCTTAGCTTTATGCTTTTCCAAAAGGCATTTGAATTCTGCCACATATCGAATTGTCAAGGGGGTTAGTAGGCTTAGTGACTTGATAAATACCTAAAATAAAAAAGAAAAAGGGAGGGGTTGCTGGTTTGGGCTGCGGAATGGATGAAGCGTGGGGTTCTCAACTTTCTTGACATGATGGGCCCCAAACCAAGAAGTGAAAAATGGATTGAGAGTTTAGATAACCCCCCCTCATTTCTTTTGGTTAAAATTAGTGACACTGTCATTATTACACATTTTCTGTACACACTCTTTTGAAATTGTGTTTTCATCAAACGCATGATTTTAGTTAGAATTGTGAAATTATAAAATTGTGTTTTCAGAACACGATTTCAAATGAGTGCATACAAAATACATGCAACAATAAGTATGTAATAATTACTATTCTATTAGCATCAGGTTTTGTTCGCAAAGAGGGATAAATTTTAGAAAAAGAGGGAAAAAAGAAGAAGAAGAATAACATTAAATTTAAACCCCCAAAAAAAAAAGAAGAGGAAACAGAATTATTTAATTTCTCCTAAATCATTGAAGAGTACAAGCTTAATAGCAAATAATTAGGATAGAGTTCATCACAATCTATTTGTCCAATAATAGTTAAGAGGTTTATCTATCCAACTAAAATAAAAAGTTCAGTGGAAAAGAAGAATAACAGCATGTTTTTTTAACTTGGAAAATCAGTAAATAAAAAAATAGTCCATGTTAACTTGTTTGGCTTAGTTTACTTTTGACTACTAAGAGCATCTCCAATAGATGCTCTATCTCTACTTTTTGGAGAAAAAAACTCACTATTCACGCTCCATTAGCATGTCTAAACCCAAAATTTATCTAAATTTTTTTTGAAGTTGCTACTGTAGTTCTCTTAACATGGGTATTCTTGTCTTTATAATTAAAATATTACTTTTTTTGAGAAATTAAAATGTTACTTGATCATGGAACTTGACGAGGAAACTTTTTTTATTTTGAGAAAAGACGTGGGGAACTAAATTTCTTTATAGAAGGGTCACTAAACTATGAAAAAAGAGATTAGGGACCCTCGTTATATTCTTTTGTTAAGTAAGATACACTGCATGAAAAAGATTCAAAGAGACATGGCATTATTTTTGGGAATAAAAATCTATAGCGTTTCTCACATTTTATTAGTGGGGCACTGCCAAAGATTTTGATTTTGATTTAAAGATGAAAACGAAAGAAGATTGTCCAAATAAGGACAAACATCAGACACACATACATACTTTTTTCACAACTTCTAATATAGACTTCTATTTTTTCTAATTTTTTTTTTCACTCCTCCCTTTGTTAAAATTAGAACTAAATTACTCAGTGTGATGTTCATAATTTCAGTACAATTTATTATTATTATTTTTAATGTCAAACTAGTAAACTACCACAAGGCAAAGCACTATTAAATAGAAGAGAGTAAATTACCCTACTTAAGATTTCCATTCCGGATAATAATTAATAATAAGCAAAAAAATAATTTAATAAATCAAATATATAGAATTAATGCATGACTAAAATATTGTTTATATCCACACAAAAAAGAAGAAGAGAGATTTAATGTTTTATTTATCGAATCAAGGAATGTTAAGTGGTAGAAGTATGGTACAAAAAGGTTAAATTAATTCCACATCGTTGGGGTAACTGGGTAAGCAAGGTTTATTCGATTATTACTTTTTGTGCCTACAAATTAGGCAAAGTATCGTTCACTAAAGCTCCTTCTCTTTAATTCTGAGGAAAAGAAAAACCTTGCCCCACCCTCCCTTAAAAGTTACCGTGGCTTTTGAGTGGAGTTGTAGTGTGTCTTTGTGTTAGAACCCCTTTCCCTCTCCCTTGTGTGTGTATGTGTGTTTGTTTCTTTAAAAAAAAAAAAAAAAAAAAACATTTTTAAAAGCAAATAGCTAGGGATTCTTTTCACAATCTAATTATGTAGCCGCCTGAGCATAAAACGAAGATCCAGATGAATTATTTAATAATTTTTAATTGATCTTTTTTAAATCCATTAGATATTTGAGTCATCTTGTGTGATGTTATGATTGTTATCATCGTCTTCTTTGTAACTAATTGAGTTACAAAGTTAGTGATTCTAATTGAACCCTGAATGTCTTCATTGAAAATACCAAGAAGTTTTATTCAATTGAGCTATAAAGCTCTTGATTACAAGACTAAAATTTAGGTTAACATTTTACGCCAACATAAAATGATATTTAAAAAAAAAATCACAAGTTACCTAAAAAAAGAAGAAGATATATATATATATATTGAGAGACTAGCATTAGAGTCACTCATAGTGCTTATATATCGGACAATGACGACATAACGAGTTAACAACTACCATAGTATCATACTAATGGGTACAGACGTTATAGGTCAACTAGTGAGATTTGAGTTTTCGTGGAAGGAGCATGCTTGGGCGGTTGAGGGGAAGCCCTTGTCTCCTGATAAGAGCAAATAAAGTAATTACGTTTTCTTAATGACCATAAATTTTAAAGTAGGAAAATTTTGGACACATCTATTGCCTAATTTGATCCATTGAAGTTTGACAACTGCACAAAGTCAGCAATTCCTGCCAATATCTTTTCTTGATATGCATATAGTAGTGGAAAAAAGAGGCGGTGGAGTTTAAATCATATTACTTTGAATCTTATGTTTCGGTTGTTTTGGAGTAAAATATTTTATATTAAAAAAATTTTTAGGAAATTTTTTTTATTTTATAGTATTTGGTTTGTGTACATAAAAATGCTGTGAAAGATTATTTTTCAATGTTTGTTTTGCCGTAAAATAAAAAAAAATTCTCAAAACCCACTGAATGCAAGCACAGCCACAAACTACCACTAAACTACCACCAACCACTTAGAAAGAAAACAAAATTCCACTCTCAACGGTCAAAACACACACACAAATACACCGTATAACAAGATAAGGTTTCTAGTTTAGAGAAAAACTCTTTAAACTCTTCATATATTTTTTTATTAAATGTGAATTTTGAAAATTTAACTGTTTGATTGTATATTTTTTATATTTTTAACATGTATGTAAAATTTTGTTTAAATCAAATATTATTTACTATTCGATCAATAAACTAATTTTTTATGCATAATTTTTTACTACAAAAACTTGAAATTTAAACATGTCATTAATGATATAGTTATTAATTTTTTATCTTCTTGAAATTTTGTAACCATAAAAAATATAATAAGAACAAATTTTTGTCTCTGATGGCAGTAAGTAAGCATAGTTTAAGCCATCTCACCGCAAATACAAAGGAATCATCTCACTGTTTGTATGAATAAAGAGTGCATAGTATAACACACAGCATACGGGAAAAATACTCACAACCTTCATAATTTTACCGCAAGTACAGACGACAACTAAGGCTCCCTCTCACAAAATACTCAATTATGGATTTCACCTTAGTTTAAACCAGCCACAAACGCTTACAAAACATACGCAAATTACATTAATCCCACATAGCCCAATATGTTTTCCCTTTTACCCATGCTGTTGACATCCCAACAGTTAAGGAAAGCACGTTTTCTCTCTCACAACACTCTCCCTTACCATCTAAACGCATCCTTTTCTACGTGTTGTTGTCTTCCTCAATAACTTTTAATCATGTAGGAAATAACTATCATGGAAGTTACTTTGCCAAGTAACTTCCCTGGACTTGTTACCCAATTTGAACTGCTCTTTGAGACCAACTATTTGCTGTATTGGAGGTCTTCTATGCTGCTAACACATCTCTAACCATATTTACATGTCAACTACTTGGATAACGGCACTGCAACATCTGGATGTTGTCACTTGCCCTGCACATTTGCACAACTTTTGCATATGCTCTAACCCATCACAAGTCATAGCCAACCTGATGCAGGCTGTGACCTGCTGGCCGGGTTGGCTAAATCAAAGATTTGACCAAAGAAAAAAAATGATAGTTTTAGGATGCCACTTAACTAGAGGTAGCAAACACCACTCAATGCAACTAAATGATGCCACTTAACATTACAAAGGCACACGCTTGATTATTAGAAGGAGTCACTCAAGTCCAAAGCAATAAAACTTGCAAATAATTTTTTGAATCAAATACACTCTTCTTTGTTTCTGATTTCTCATTGATATTTATAGGTGATTACATGCATGCAAACAAATAATGGTTAGAAAAAGATCATTGTCAATGCGGTATCTCTAGTGACCGGACTGCCAACACTAGGAGTCTTCGATTATCGAACCTCCAACATCGGTAGTAGTGCGGCAACTTTGGTCACCAGACTGCCGACACCAGTCGCCAGTGTAGTGTCTCCAACCATCTAACTATCGGCACCGATTGCTAGTGAGGCTTCTCCTGCCACCAGCCCACCAACATTAGTTGCTAGAGTGGAGTCTGTGAACACTGGACCACCGGCACAGGTCGCGGGAGTGTAGTCTCTAGACACTGGACCACCAACACCAGTCTCAAAGCAAAGTCACTTAACACCGGACTAATGGCACTGGTCGCCAAAGCAAAGTCTTCAGTCACCAATTGCCAACGTAGAGTCTTCAGCCACAAGTCACCTGATCTGTGTCTCCAACCACTAGACCAGTGACCTAGTAGCCAAATGAGAAAGGGAAAGCCATTGTGTGTTTTTAAAAAATGTTTTACTAAAATTTCAAAGGTAAAACATTTTATAAAGGATTTTACGGTTAATGGAAAATATTTTACAAGTTTTGACTATATTCTACCTATAACAAATACCTAAAAATAGAAAAATAGTTTACTTCTAAACAAACATAATGTGTATATATATGTATATTTCATTTTCTATTTTTCCGTTGGGATTTTCCAAAATTCCCAACGGTAACTTGTTATTGAATTTATATTTTAAAAATCCAACCGTTAGATTACATGTTATATATGTTCTTAACATGCATGCCAAGTTTCATGCCAATCGGATGTAATTTACCATTTGATCCATAAACTCATCTTTTATGCATTATTTTAAACTTGAATTTAAATAATTGATTGATAACATAATTATTGATCTTTGATCATCTTTAAATTTTGTAAGCACAAAGAATATACAATTACGATGTAATCCAGCAATAGATTTATCAAAATTCACATCTAATTAAAAAAATATTAGGTGGTGTAACATTACTTAAACCCAAACACACACACATATATATGATCTCTCTTTTACTCCATTGATTAAATTACAGTATTTCTAATTAAGAAGGTGAAAGCTCAATTAGTGTGAAAACACTAATGCTTGTTTAGATATCCAATTTTAAAATTACGGCTTAATTGCTTTTACTCTAACTTATCTAAGTGCGGAACAAGAGTAAATGATATGCAATTACCGGAACTACTCTAGTGCATGAACAAGCAATAAACAATAAATGTAAAGCACAAAGAGTAAGGGAAGAGAGATGCAAACACAAAATAACACAACGATGTGTTATCGAAAAAGAAATAGAAGAACTCGGTGAAAAAACTCTTCGCGACCCTCAAAGTCGAAATCAATCTACTAGTAAATAAGTTAGAGTGCACAAATATCAAAAAGACCCTCCAAGCCTAATCTACCTAATGTACTTGAGCCCTCCAAGCTCTAGCTACCAACGGACTTCTCGGAGTCTTGTCTTCACTAGTTATCTAGATCCCGCAATACTACCCGATTGCATCTGCCAAGCCTCACTGGCTTCTTTTGGCAAATCCCAAATGCTTCCCAAGCTCCAAAACACTCTTTACACTTTGAATAGATATAAGTTGTGTTTGGATACAAATCTCCTCTCAAGATATAATAATGGGAGAGGAAAAGGAGAAGAGACTACTAAGGAATTCTCACTCAAGGATGAGTAGTTCTATCTAAGATGGTGGGTGTGTTGTAGAAACCTCTTTAAGGTTTTCTTCTGAATAGCCTACAATTTTATGGGTAAAGAGGGTATATATAGTATGGGTGAAGAGTATAAGAGTCACACTTAAAATCCCAACAGTCAGTGCATTTCGTGGGTCATCTTGCGAGTTGGCCAAGTAGCGAGATGAGTCGCGAAACTCACTGACTCTTTAGCTTTTGGCATATGCTCCTCATGTGACCTTAATGCACCATTGACGCACACACCCTATCACTTGACATGATCTGCATACATTCATGCTAGTTAAGTCTTTCTAGACCTTTTAGCACATATAACATGTTCATGTGTCTTTGTTATGATCTTTTGATCCTATTTTAGGGTTTTTTTTTTTTTTTTTTTTTTTTCTATTTTTGCTTGTTTTTGGACTAACTTGTATCTAATCAAGTTTGTTACCATTTTTGTGTATGGTTTGTGCTTGTGTGGCTATTTTGTAGATGTCTCATCAATCTTCATGCGGTAAAGAACCTTTGATTGATCTCACATCGTCTCCGATATCAAAGAGGACCCCCCAATCGTCGGCGAACTTTGATAACAAGAGATTCAAGACTCTTCTGGACTCTCAATCCTTCAACAACTATTTCAAGAATGCCCTTACGGTGGTGGAAAGGATTGTGAGATTTGACACATTGGGATCAACTTTTATCACTAAAATCTTTGCTGACAAAGATTGGCCTAGCTTGTTTGGTGGCTTTGAAGATCCTATTGAAGAGTTGGTCAAAGAATTCTACTCCAATGCATGGTTCACTAGAGCTGAACTGAAATGTTAGGTTTGTGGAAAAGACTTTGTCATCACTCCGGACTATCTAGCAAAGATCATTCACATAAATCGTTCGACAAATATGGATACATCCCTTTATAATGACAGATTGGCTCCCGTTGTCGAAATTCTAGAAACTTTAGGAGCCCACCATGAAGTCTCCTCCACAAGTACATCAATTGGCACTTCAAGATTCGAGTCGGAAATGAAGACTCTCACCTTGATTATGCATTCAGACTTGTACCCTTTGACCAACACGGGTTTCATTAGCCTTGGAAGAGACAAATTCCTATGTGATGTCATTAATGGATCTCAAATCGATATTTGTGCTCACATCTTTCAAATTTTGGGAAGAATTGTGGGGTGATCAATTGCAAGGACTTGTCTACCTTTCTGTAGCCTTATCATGAAGATCATGACTCTTAAGGGCATCCATCTTCCTAAAGATGGAACGGTCTTGTCTCGTCAAGGTCCAATTTCCTTGTATTCACTCCAAAGCAGCAAGGTTTATTCCTCTGTTGAAATGGTAAAGAAGAGCTCCTCTGAAACCTCTTAAGAGTGGATCCTCCTCTCATGCCTCTCCCATTGTTAAAAGCTCAGCTGCTCCTAGTGTCTCCAAACTTCTCGAGACATCTTCTCCTCACACTCCAGAGCCTCAACCTTCTAGCACTCACTCTCAGTCTGGATCATCTATCCCTCACGTGGATAGGATGATGACTTTGATGGAGGGTTTACATGAATGCATTTCTGGATTTGCAAATGTAATGTATTCTCAAAATAATCATGTTCAACTTTGCTTGACCACCATTGAGACACAATTGGATGAGATTCAGCGCAAACTCAAAGCAGACCTTTAGCTATTTGTGCCAAAAAGGGAGAGAGCTTATTGTGTATATTGTGAATATATCATAGAGTAAGGGGAAGAGCATCACAGAGCAAGGGGGAGTGCATAAAGGAAGGGAGAGCACAGTGAGTTTAAAAGAAGAAAGCTAACATACAGCCACACAACTTAGAAGTCCTAACATATGTTTTTACACTAATCGTGCTTTCGGAAGGCCTTCAAATTCAACATTTTTAATGGCTCGGAAGTTGTGCATTCTGATGGAAACAGGTATATAATAGAAGACGTGGACTGCTCGGTGCTTTCAATATGCATAATGGAGTTCTAGAATGACTTCATGCAATAGAAAAACATCCCCTTTTGTCGCTCAGACATTGGGACACACACACACAAAATGATTGCCATATAGTTTTTACTTAAATAAAGTACAGGAATTCAATCTTACTATAAATTAATGTAACGGTTTGTTAATTAAGTTGCTAGAGGGAGCTTTCGTGGGTAGGTACTAGGTCACCTAATCATAAGTTTCTTTAACAACCCCCGTGATTGATACATTTATTTCTTCTACTACTCTCGTGGATATTTGTTGATTATTATTTTTTTGCTGGTAGATTTTTGTTGATTAATACACTAATACATCAACAATAATATTGATGATAATAATTCTTACAAAATAAATGGCTTGCTTTTCAAGCTATGATTAATTAGTAAAGCTGTTGCTTTATATTAGTTTTAAGAGGCATTATTGGGGTTAGCTTTCACATCAATTTAATCTAGCTCGGTAGATATTTTCACTCAAGTCAAGAGTATATTATAAGCAAACGAGTAAAATTTTTGTACCAATTCTTCCTAGCTGAGAACGTATTCATGATTAATACTAATGAGTATTTTTAATGATTCATATGTTTGGAATTTGAATAAATTAAAACAGAGTGACATTCAACTTACAACACCAAATTAAACATTCCCATAAAAAAAAAAAAAAAAAAAAACACCAAATTAAACATCTATAATCTTGTCTGAAACTTGTGTCTTATCAAGAGGGTGTATATATTCAAATTTTTTTTTTTTTTATAAGAGTCAAAAAGGTATATTGTATGCGTAGCCTGCAATATTAGAAAAATGGGTAATGATTTTTCACGCACTATATAGTCATCACCATAATTGGTGTTCTTTAATTTGTTTGTTCTGAAAAAGAAAAAAGAAAAGAAAAATTGTACCCAACCCAACTACCTTGCAGTGAGGTTTTGAATCTTTTCTCTGATTTGAAACTAATAATCTCGTGGATTATCAAATAGCCAATGGGAGATTGCCACGTGAGCAGAGAGAGAGGGTATGTCCAAAGGAAAGGTTGGGTGGACAGGAACAGGATAACGCTTGGAGTCAAAGGAAAAACGCCACATCGTATAAGTTATAAGATGCGGCAACTTGACTTTTTAACGTTGGGTTTTGTGTGTTTTGCCTGTCTCTGTTGCTTATCCACAGCAACAACAAAAAATTTTGGGTTAGTTTATTTTTATATATTTAAAAAAAATAAAAAAAAAATAAAATTTTTTGGCAACAAATATCTCAAATTATAAAAAAAATTTGGCAATAAATATTTTTTTCTTGTTTCTCATGATATTTTAAAAAATTGTATCTAGCCAACTTATACTAAAACAAATATCTCAAATTATAAAAAAATAAATCCAAAAAAACACACATTAAATTCATTTTTTCTTTTTTTTGCCCCCTTTAGTTTAATCAGAAATGTTTTGACATTATTTGCACAAAGCCACAAACCCAGCTCTAAATATATTCCTCTCTCTCTCTCTCTCTCTCTCTCTCTCTCTCCCTTAAAATTGTCTGATTGATGGCAAGGATTGAATCATCTAGAAGAAACCCTGCGCATATAAAGGTGGGGATTTCATCATGAACAAATTGAATTTTTTTTTTTTTTTCTTATAGTGTCTAGAAAGTGAGAACGGGTTTGATTTTGGGATAGAGGCTAGTGAAAAAAAAAAAAAAAAATCATGAGAAACAGGAAAAAAAAAAAGGATTTTTTTTTTTTTTTTTTTTGATGGGAAGAGGATTTTTTTTTTTTTGGGTGCATCTTAATATCCAAAATATATAATCTTATTTTCAACTTAGAATTTAGCCTAATGTCAATAAATCTATTTTTTCATAAAATAAAAATATTCTTATACCTCAATCAATACTTTTTAATATTTTTAACTATTTACCCATTTATTGTTGTAACTATTGTATTATAATAAAAAAAATGCTATACTAAGGCACTAAAGAATGAATAGTTAATCATCATATTATGAACTATATCAATAATTATACAGCCATAATCTTTTTCACAACCGTCGAAAACTTGAAGTGACAAATAGTAAATAGTAGGCGATAATGTAATGTTAGCGGTGGGTTCAAATAAAAAAAAATAACAACTTGATAATTCAATAATTGTAAAATTTGTTATGAAAATATTGTGCATTCATATGTAACATTGTGAACTATTTAGGTTGCGATTGGCATTGGCTGAAAAAGTCAGTTTTTTTTACTATTTAGTGAACGTTTGGATAGCGGCAAGCTGTGAATGTTTTGCGCGTCCAGCGTTTTTTAGTGGGTCTCATGCACTGTTCACGGGATCCGCAAGTACTTTCTTTCAGAAAAATAACTTTAAAAATGGGTCCCACAATACTATTCACACATTCAAAAATTATTTTGCTACAGTATTTTTCAGTTTTCAGCAATAAGCGGTATCCAAACAGACCCTTAGAGTCCATTTGGGATCCGCTTATTTTGCTGAAATTAAAAACTTTTTACTGAAAGTACTGTAGATAAATGTAAAATTTAACTGAAATAGTACAGTGAGATCTATGAATAGCACCAAAAAATGCAGTGGAATCCATGAATAGTAGTAAAAATAAGCTAAATAGTAAAATAAGTTGGCAAAAATAATCATTGCCAAACGAACACTTAGCTCATTTTTATTACTATTCAACTTATTTTTGCTATTATTTATAAGTCTCATTCCTATGGTACTATTTCAGCTAGCTTTTAGTTTTATTTACAGTACTTTCAGCAAAAAAATTTCAATTTTAGCTAAATAAACTATTCGTAAACAAATACTTAGTGCGTGTTTGGCTCAAAATTAAAAAGTCAGCTTATTTTACTATTCAGTTTATTTTTACTACTATTTATGGTCCCACTGCACTTTTTGGTACTATTTATGAGTTCCACTATGCTATTTCAGCTAACTTTTACCTTTATTTACAATATTTTTAACAAAAAGTTTTTAATTTCAACAAAATAAGCGGATCCCAAACAAACCTTTAAAATTGCAATTAACAAGCACACTGCATACAAAGGACAAGTTAGAAATATATATTTTTAAATAATTCTTTAGGATGTGTTTAAATACCGTTTATTTACTAAAAATTGAAAATTTATTATTAAAAATACTGTAACAAAATAATTTTTAATAGTTTAAATAGTGTTGTAGATCCAAAAATGCATTAGTATACATATTTTTGTGTTTTTAACTGGATTGTAAACAGTATTGTGAAACCCAACTAAAAACACAAAGGCAAAGGCTGAAAATGTTGTGACTGACGCTATCCAAATTCATGCTTAACGTGACAATTTTTTTATTGAAATAATATCATTTCTCAAGTCAAATATCAAGGACACCACTAAAGAAAATTTATTGGGATTGAGGGAATCTTTCTGTAAATAAATAAAAGGAATAAATTGCACTCTCAATTTGGTCACTTTTCACTTTTTCATACGTTTGTCTTAAAAGCTATTCTGATTATTTTATTTTTTGGGTTTAGTTAATGCGTGCCTTTAAAATACATATTAACTATTTATTTTTAAAAAAAATTAATAAAGAATTGAAAAAATTATCATAATAATTAATAAATTTTTTGTTTTTTCATAAAAAATTTTAAAAAATAATTTACTAAAGAACACACGTAATAAATCCCTTATTTTTTACAGCTTATTACATTTCCCAAAGCAAAAGCTTAAAAGAATACTTAAAAGGGTGAGCCTAAGAGCTAAGTTCCGTGTCAGATAAGTAGAGGCCCCCAAAAGGCAGAAAAAACTGGGCCCCATATATTCACATTCTCAAATATTTATTATAAAAGCAATTGTGGAGCCTCATTCTTTCATCAACACAACACCAAAAATCTCACCCATCCATTCTTCCATGCACTTAACTATTTTACCTGCCAACTTATTATTAGCTTTCTTTTCATTCTTTAAAAGAATAAAAGTAGAAAGCGTTACAAAGCCCAAAAAACCAAACTCTCTCTCTCTCCCTCTGTAAGGATTTAAAACAATTGATTGTGCGTGAGGTAGCTACAAACACAAACCAAAGGCCATTTTACTTTGAGAGACCAAATTGCTTGTTAATATGAGTTCCAGAATTCTAGTGTGCAACATGTTATGGCCAAACATGTTCATCATGTTAGTGCTATTTTTTAGCACTTTGGTTTGTTCAGCTACAGCCTCTGTGACTTATGATCACAGAGCTATCATGGTAGGTGGGAAGAGAAGGATTTTAATTTCTGGGTCAATTCACTATCCAAGAAGCACTCCCGAGGTACTGCTTTTATCATCATATATGCCAATGTGGTTCACGGGTTCTTGTTGTTTCTTATTTGTACTGTTTTTTTTTATGTGTTTCTTGTCGATGGGTTTATGTGGGGTTTTGGTAATTTGTAGATTCTTTAGCTCAAAGTTTTTGACTTTTTGTGGGTTTCTCTTTGTGGTTGCAGATGTGGCCTGATCTTATACAGAAGGCCAAAGATGGAGGCTTGGATGTTATTCAGACATATGTGTTTTGGAATGGACATGAGCCTTCTCCTGGAAAAGTACTTCTTCTAATGCATTTTAATTTGTTTCTGATTGTAAATATTGTTCTCTTTTATACGTTGAGAAAATAGTCCTCACTGGCATTTCCTTGTTTTGAAATTTTCAGTATTATTTTGAGGATAGGTATGATTTGGTTAAGTTCATCAAGCTGGTACAACAAGCAGGCCTATATGTCCATCTCAGAATTGGGCCCTATGTTTGTGCTGAATGGAACTTTGGGTAATAATGTCGATAATATCTATGCAATTTTAACTAAGAGTTTCAATCCCAAGAAAATTTCTACCACCCAAAAAAAAAAAAAAAAAATTGAAATTATGTTGTATTTCATATGTTCTGTTTTTGCTCTGTTTCTGATGCAGGGGATTTCCTGTTTGGCTGAAATATGTTCCAGGCATTGCTTTTAGAACAGACAATGAACCTTTCAAGGTTGGAACTTTGAATTCCTCACTGTGAAATTTTATTCTTTTTAACTTTTTTAACATATTCTCTGAATTATTAATCGTTTTCTTCTTGTTTTCACTAAAATCAAGGGGGCAATGCAAAAATTCACAGAGAAGATTGTAAGTATGATGAAAGCAGAAAAGTTGTTTGAAACTCAAGGAGGCCCAATCATTCTGTCTCAGGTAGAAAAATTTGACTGAATTATTCTTTGCCACTCTTCTAGAAGTGGGTTTGAAATTGTGTTTTTAAATATGGACTTTAGTTTTCTCAAACACTGGCCGGTCAATCTTGTTAATATCTTAATTAATTTTTGAATTAAATGTTGACAGATTGAAAATGAATTTGGACCAGTGGAATGGGAAATTGGTGCCCCTGGTAAAGCTTATACTAAGTGGGCAGCACAAATGGCTGTTGCTCTTGACACTGGTGTCCCATGGGTTATGTGCAAGCAAGAGGATGCCCCTGACCCTGTTGTAAGTGTTATTCTGTCTCATATTTTCAACGTTTTCTTTTTTCTTTCTTTATATTTGTCGTTTTCGAAATAGCGTTCTAGGTGACTTTCATTTATTACTGTCACAACTTTATTGGTGGGGTTTCTAACAGTATGTTATTTACAAAGGTTTTGGCTTTAACTGATAGAGATTTGTTGGCCAAACTTTTCCTTTTCCTGCACAACTATTTGGGGTTCTATGGTCTATACATCTCTACAGTTTTGTCTTTTCTTCCATTTCTCTAGGATTTGGGTTTTGAGTTTTGTAATGAATTCAATGATGAGCATGTCTCCTTTTCAATTCATCAAATTTTTTCCTGTTGTCCCGTGAGAGTTTAAGTTAAAAACATTTACTTATTTTAGAGGAGGGAATATACAGTTTAAAAGGCCATGTATTTGGGGGTTAATTTTTTAAGTAATTGGACTTTCTATTATCAACTACTTGACCAATTATTTTCAGTTTTCAAAGCTTCCTGTCATCTCTCTCTCTCTCTCACCCAAATCTATATTTATTTATGATGGGATAGATTGATACCTGCAACGGTTTCTACTGTGAAAACTTCAAGCCAAACAAGGACTATAAACCAAAAATGTGGACAGAAAACTGGACTGGTTGGTAAGTCAGACATATTGCTTGTGTAGGCCAAAAATTTATTGCTTTTCTTTACATGAATTTTATTATTCTATACCTTATCCTGTAAGTATCTGAGACTGCAATTACGTTGTGTTTTTATCCAAAAAAAAAAAGGGTTTTCAGATATAATTTTCCTCTCATATCTTTTGTATCCCCAGGTACACAGAATTTGGTGGTGCAGTTCCTTATAGACCAGCAGAAGACTTGGCATTTTCAGTTGCAAGGTTCATTCAGAACGGTGGTTCTTTCATGAATTATTATATGGTACACAATCTTTCATTCTGTTTGCACTTTAATCTAATTTACCTGGTGTATGACCACCTAGAGTAAATATAATCTTATTTATTTTAACTTTTTTGCAGTACCATGGAGGAACTAATTTTGGTCGGACAGCTGGTGGTCCCTTCATTGCAACCAGCTATGATTATGATGCTCCTCTTGATGAATTTGGTATGCATTTAGGATAAGGTTGCTAGAGTAGGTTGTGCTAAAGTTGTTTGCCTGCCTTACTAATATTTTTTCAAGTGTAACACCTAATATAAAAAGAATACATGTGCCGACACCAAATATTTGGGAACAAGGCTTTGTTGTTGTAACACCTAATATCATATTGGAGGAAGTTGACTAATATTTGCTCTATTTACTTGAAAACAAATATGTCACAATAGTCTCAACAAGTTTCTGTTCTATACCAGGACTACCAAGGGAACCAAAATGGGGACATTTGAGAGACCTGCATAAAGCCATCAAATTATGTGAATCAGCTTTAGTTTCAACAGATCCCACTGTGACAAAACTAGGAAATAATCAAGAGGTAAGGTTTTTCAAGTAGCCAAAAGAAACTATGTATTAACTATCTTTTTTTCCAGTATTTTTCTCATCTTCAGTGTTATATCTTAGGCTCATGTATTCAAGTCAAAGTCTGGTGCTTGTGCTGGCTTTCTTGCAAATTATGACACATCATCATCTGCAAAGGTGTCCTTTGGAAATGCACAATATGACCTACCACCTTGGTCCATCAGCATTCTTCCTGACTGCAAAACTGCAGTTTTCAACACTGCAAGGGTAAGAGAACACTTTACAGAATGTATATGTACGTAAATGGAAAGATTTTATCTAAAAGCCTTTTCAGAATTTTTTAACAAAATTTTGAAGTGTAAATTTTATTTTGGAATGCCAAGTTGAGCTCTGCTTTATATTATATGTCTGTTTGAAGATTCCCAATGATGAATTTTAATATCTGATTGTAAATGGAAATTCTATACAGATTGGCGCCCAAAGCTCACAGAGGAAGATGACGCCTGTAAATAGTGCATTTTCGTGGCAGTCATACAATGAAGAAACTGCCTCTGCTGATGACGATGATGCAACTGTGATGGATGGGCTCTGGGAACAAGTAAATGTAACAAGAGATGCTACAGATTATTTGTGGTACATGACAGAGTAAGTAATTTATAACCAATCACTGCATTGCCTTCTTTGAGGTATTGGAGGAAAAAAAATTCTTGCAATCATGTTAGAACTCATATATTTTATCCCTGAACATTTATAAATCTTCTGTTGCTCAGTGTCAAGATAGATTCTGATGAAGGATTTATCAAGAATGGACAATCTCCACTTCTCACTATATCTTCAGCTGGCCATGCTTTGCATGTTTTCATCAATGGACAACTATCAGGTAATTATGGTTCAAGGAAATTTAGGCCCAGTACTGCTGGTTGAACTTTGATTTGATTAATTCACCAGCTTCTTGTTCCTAATGCAGGATCTGCATATGGGGGACTCGAAAATCCTAAATTAACTTTTAGTAACAATGTGAATCTGAGGGTTGGCATTAACAAGATTTCTTTATTAAGTGTTGCTGTGGGTCTTCCGGTTAGTTCTCTCACAAGGATTCATGTTCTTTACAACAATATTAACAATAGAAAGATGTGACGTTTATGATCTTTACCTTGTCTTGTTGATATGTATCAGAATGTTGGCGTGCATTTTGAGACATGGAATGCTGGGGTTTTAGGCCCAGTCACATTGAAGGATCTCAATGAGGGGACAAGAGATTTGTCGAAGCAGAAATGGTCTTACAAGGTATTTCTCAAAAAGAGAAATGGTCTTACAAGGTTTTTGTCTATATGATTTATGTTCCACTCTCTATCATTGCCTGCATTAGACTTAAAGAGCCTAATCAAATCTTGATAAGAATTTTTTATTTTATTAAAAGTAAATATTAAAACAAACTATGCTCTACGTGAGTAGCAATAAAAATTTATAACTTAAATTACAAATTGGGAAATCTAGGCATGGTTAAAAGGTTTTACATTTTTTCAATGAGAAATTTGTCCCTATGATAGTCAGTAGATAGTCACAAAAAGCTAAATGTCTTATTTTGTATGTTCCCTGAGCAGGTTGGTCTGAAAGGCGAAGCTTTAAGCCTTCATACTGTTAGTGGGAGTTCCTCTGTTGAATGGGCGGAAGGATCATTATTGGCTACAAAACAACCCTTGACATGGTACAAGGTTAGAACAATTTCAATACTCGGTTAACACATTCCTTCCAATAAACTGATTTGAGATTTGAGAAAAGCAAGTTTGCCAAACTTAAATTGATGTTGTGATATCTCTCCAGAGTACTTTTAGTGCACCAGGAGGCAATGACCCATTGGCTTTGGATATGAATAGCATGGGAAAAGGTCAAATATGGATAAATGGTCAGAGCATCGGACGCCACTGGCCTGCATATATTGCACATGGTAATTGTGGCAGTTGTAATTATGCTGGAACTTATGATGATAAGAAATGCAGAGCTAATTGTGGAGAGCCCTCCCAAAGATGGTGAGGAAAGATCTACTTTATTTTTTATTTTTTATTATATATTCATGCACTTTAGATATCTGTGATAAAGCTGTTATTTTTCAGGTACCATGTTCCACGCTCATGGCTGAATCCAAGTGGGAATCTATTGGTTGTGTTTGAAGAATTTGGTGGTGACCCAACTGGGATTTTGTTGGTAAAAAGAACAACAGGAAGTGTCTGTGCTGATATCTATGAAGGGCAGCCAACACTGAAGAACTGGGGCATGCTAACCTCTGGCCAAATCAATAGACCAAAAGCCCATCTATGGTGCCCACCTGGGCAGAAAATCTCTCAAATAAAGTTTGCTAGTTATGGCCTGCCTCAGGGAACATGTGGAAGCTTTAAAGAAGGGAGCTGTCATGCGCACAAGTCCTATAATGCTCCACAAAGGGTATCTGATCAACTTTAATTATTATTATTTCCTTTTTATTTCTAAGATATGTATAAATTTCCAAGACTTTTTAATCAATCATTTGTGACAAGCCCTTTGGAAGCTTATAGTTTTGCCTCATCTTAGAGCAGTGGTCACTGAAAGAACATGGGTACTCATTGTTTCATTGCTAGGCCTCAAGTCTTCCTGTTATTTGTTGAATTATTCCTCTGATTGATTCTAGATAATTTAAGTCTCGCTACAGAATCTGTATTGCTGGTGAACTTCTCTTATTATGCTTTTTTCCCAACTAACCTGGATTGTATCTTGCAGAATTGTATTGGAAAGGAATCTTGTTTAGTAACTGTAGCTCCCGAAGTCTTTGGGGGGGATCCATGTCCAGGAAACACGAAGAAGTTTTCACTTGAGGCCGTCTGCAGCTAAACATTGCAGCTTCCATTCCATTAAGTACAGAATAAATGATGAGCTAGTTGTTCATCTTCAGTACATAGACATCTATACAAACCAGATTGTCAAAGCAACTGGTTTTACTTTGCGCGAGGACATATGCATGGAGCCACGCCACATGCCACCTGGCCAAATCAAATGTAGATAGAGAAGATGATTCTAAGCATGCATCAAAGATGCTTTAGCCCTTATGTGCATAGGCAAGCTGTGATTTGTCAAGTATAGGTTCATACGCTATACATAGGGTTTATTACAACACAAGAATCTCTACACAAGTATGAGGGCAAGCGCTTTAACCTGTTGCTTGTATGGTACGTAACATTGTAACATTGTAGAAGAAAGCAATTCGGTTCTTGTAACAATAAATTGGCAAGTAATAAATAATTAAAAAAAAAAACCCAGCTGTTGAACTGCCTTTTGATTTGTTAATTTCTACCATTAAACTAAAAGAACAATATCTTCTTCCTCGTTATACTTGAAAGTTGACCCACACTTTGCTACCTAATTAGATAATCTTTTATATCACATACATGCAATAATTTAATAATAAGCAATCACTATCGAGCAACATGTGGCAATTTCAAACTATTAATTTAAGCTTTAGGCTGCTTTTTGACAAGGAAATTTCTTTTTGAAATTATGTAATGCGGACTCCTATTCCAGAGGTTGATTATTTGTCAGTCCAACCAAAAAAGACTTATACTCTGGTAAATATTTGGAGTAATACTAATGCAGTGTGGGAGCTTCTTGAGTTGCGGAAAGGAAGCAGTGGTGTCAGCCATCTTTATAAATACTCATTATGAAACAGAATATACAATAATTTTCTTACACCTTAGGGGTATTCATAGAACAAACAGAATAATACATTTTTATACCACCTTATCATTTCCCTACATGAGACAAAAATGGTTAGGAACAACTTCTGAACAGGGGGCTATTCCTTTACAAAAGTGAAGATAATTTATTATTCAAGCTATTAATTACATCATCTAGATCTTTGTTAACCTGTGATACTTTTTGCCCTTGATTCCTCCAATTCACCAGTCTACTGCTGAGATCCATTAGCATCAGGACTCCATCTTCATCAATTCTGAAATGAATTAGCCTCTTGATACAATTAATCAAGTACTTGCACACCCTTAACTTTGCCCGGAAAATAAATTGCAGTCCACTCTCTTCAGTTTCAAACATCAAGTTAGACATGCTCTCAACAGTATCTGTTAAACTGAAGACAAGACAGGCACCTGCTACAGCCTCCCTTTTGTTAAAATTTTCAGTCCATCTAACTGATTCTTCTGACCCTACAGAACTCCGCTTGACATGATTCAATGTAGTGCTCTTGCTTTCTATTGACTGCAGTATTCTACCAGTTGCAGCAAAATGTAGCAGCGTGTGACATCCCTCTTCATCTATATTATTAGGGCACCCTATCAAGACGCCTAATGGGATTCTTCTGAACAACACACTTTGCTGCAAGTTAAGACCATAGGATGTTTTTTCCTCACATGACAAATAGGTGTTGACAGTTTTATCCTGATACCACACGCATATGTCTTGGAATTCTTTCAGCCAGAGTCCAATGCTTTGACAACAATGCTCTGTTGTGAGGGTGTAATCCTTGTTGTCACGAGATTTGAGTTTCTTCAGTTTCTTACCAAAACCAGCTGCTTCTTTGTCATGTGAAACTGAACCAAATTGTTTGGGCCTCCAGGACTCTGATATTTTAGTTAAAGAATCAACAAGCAAATCCTGATGAGATTTACTAATGGGGCTCAGAATCCATGCAATGTACCTTGCTCCAGCAGCAGAATAAGGTTGTTCCATGTCATGTCTTTGTCCAATTTTGGCTGTCCCCAGTGTGAATTTCGTCTGAAAATTGTCTGGAAGAGCTTCCTCAGTGAAGAGCACAACAGAGGCAAAATAGAACCAATCTGGGAAGTTGATTGCCAGAGCCCTGCTATGCAACATTTAAAGATGAGTCTTGGAATTTGGATCAAGATGCTGTAAGAGCCCTATTGCTTTCATTTGGACCTATGGGGTAGGAATTTACCAAGAAGATTTGTGATCAATTGTTGAAATCTTCATTGCAGCTGGCTTGGCGGTAGAATCAAAATGTTTTCTAGCACAAGAAACTGGTTCATTTACAGACGAAGTTAAATGCAGAAAGGTTTCAGATGAGATTGGTCCAGCCAAGGTCCTCAATAAGTGGTGATGGTTGTAGGGAAGATATGCATTAGAAAAAGGCAGCTTTAATCCCAATTCCACTGATATGCCCCACCATGTTGGTCTGGAGATTATATCTAGTATTATTGAGACCAACTTAGTTAGAAACTCTTGTACAGAGGCCAGACCCCTGTTGTACAAGTAAATTGGAAAACTGGATTAGATAAGCTGGCGATTTTGAGTATTTTATACTTATATGACACAATTTTAAAATAAGTATTAAATGTCATTATTAGATTTTTGTAATAATTTATCTTAGATGGTAAATTCTGAAATCCAAACGACGTAATCTCAAAATGTTCACATTCATTAACACTAGGATTTTGTTCCCAAAATAAAGCCCTCATTTAACACGTACTACATCTACAAAACTATCAACATTTATTAAATTTTATATAAAAGGTTAATTGACACAAATTTATTCGAAAGCATAAATGAACACAGCAGTGAAACTCCAAATAATCTAGTCACAGGACAAGGTGTTATTGACACAAACAGAAAGCATGATTATAATTTATAGCTTGGAAAAAGTAATCTACACATCAAAGACATCATTATGAGTCAGTCATGGAAATGATTATGAGAAAGTACGATGCACACAAGAAGCACAACACATTTAGAAACAACTTAACCTAAAACTTCAATCCCTTCAAGGATGATAGAGGGAACAACCAACAATGCAAATAGCTAAAGTATTCATGGGATCAAGAAACATGTACTCACGTCACTAGAAGCCAGTTATGTAACAAAGCTCTGGTCTCAATAAACATAGTGGGAGAAAGTACCAAGCAAACAATTGTAGAGCGCCAGTCCATCCTCTCATGAAATTCTTCATTTAAACAAATGAAAGGCCTCTCCATAGTGTCATGTAAAATCTTCAAAACATCATGCTTTAGAGTTAAAGGGTCAAGATACCAGGACAACAACCTGAAAAGGGATAACATATAAATGACAAATTTACAAACTCACAAATATTGATAATGTAGAACAGTGTTACAATCTTAAAATTGCCATTGAAACAATAAGGGCCCGTTTGGATTGAGGGGAGAGGGAGAGGGAGTGGAGGGGAGTAGAGTAGAATTGGCTGCAAATAGACTAATTTTGGGCCAACTCTACTCTACTCTACTCCCCCTTTCTCTCCCTCAATCCAAACGGACCATAAGGTTTCATGCAAATAATATGGCCTTTTTTTTTCTTTCTTTAATATGGACGAGAATACTTTACTTAAGTTGAAAGAATAATGGTAAAACTCAACATAACCCAAAAAGTAAAAGAGGAATGATAGCAGTATAAGGTGGAAAAATTAGATAGGTAAGTGAAGCATTTTGTGGGGGGGATTGTTAAGTAAACTCTGTTCAAAGCAAACCTGAAAGGTATTTCATGGTTCTTAAGGGAGAACTCTCTGGGCAAATGGCAAAGCAGCTGTGAAACTGCTGTGCTTCTTCTATCAATTGATTTTGCATTAAGAACAGGAGTTGATGGCAACAAATGTTGATAACAAGATGCAGAAACCACTACTCTTACAACAGCACATGCTAACATTTGAGAAAACATCCCTGTAGTACATGAAAAATGTGTTCACAAACTCGAAGAAAATGACCAAAATTGTTCAATAAATAACATAATTCAAAAGACAAAAAAACAATTCCTGGTAAAATTTACACAAATGGTAAGTTCTAATTCATAGTCTCTATTCATATCACTACTAAAACTTTGTACATCATATCACAAAATCTATCACATTTTTAACAATGAACTAAAAGGGCTTAGAAATAAAATTCTCAAACCAAGACCTATCCTACATTTATAAAAAATCATAAAGATGAGGAACTCATTTGGAATCCAATAGCAAAATACGGGTTTTCAAAATTTAACAACTTTTCCAATCACAAAATCTACTACACTTTTAACAATGAACTAAAAGGACTTAAGACATATAATTCTCAAAACCGAGACCCATCCTACATATCAAGAAAATATGAAAAACTCAATTTACAATCCAACACCAAAACCCGGGTTTTCAAAAGCTCAACCTTTTACAAATTTAACTAACTTACACAAACATCATTAACAACAAGATTTCAAAATGGCATAGACAAGTATTCAACCCTACCATGTCCCTCCAATCTTCCGACAACATCGGCACACGCTTCCACCATTTCTGCACAATCTCGATGTGAAATCGAGCTGCCGACCTGAAAAACCTCGTCTTTTTGAAACCAGAAAACCCGGCAAGCAATTGAAGATGACAAGACAGTAACAATAGTGTTGACCAAATACTGGAGCACCGAATTAAAGACCTAAACAGCAACAAAAATCACACCAATTAGACATAAAAGAAGCTAACTTTACCACATTTCCTACCTACAAAAAAAAAAAAAAAAAAAAAAACCTAACCCTAGAAGCTCTGATTTCAGCTTACCTGTGGTGCTTTGAAGCACATTAGGGACAGTGCGGTGTCCAAAACCCTAACCCTAGAATCTTCGTTGCTGAGGTTCAGGGATTGGTTTAGCTTTGAAATTGAGAGGCTAAGAGCCTCTTCTTCTTCGTGGTCTTGATTTAGGGTTTTGAGGTGCGAAGCGAGCTTCGCGAAGAGATCGGTGAGCTCTGGTACTGTGGTCATTGGCGCAGAGAATCGGAGGCGATGAATTCTGGGTTCGCGCCAAAATTTGCTTCCTTTAAACCTGTTGCTTAGAGTCTATGGGCCCTAGTGAAGCCATTAACGTCATAAGCCCATAAATAAAAATACTCTAAGTCAGTTCGGTTATGGGTTGAATAAGATATATGGGCTTGAATCCCAACCTACACAACAAACTGGTTGGTGTCTTAGTCCGATAATAAAATCAGGAGCAGATGTCATAGGTTAAATTCTCAACAAAAAAAAAAAAAAAAAAACTCTAAAGATAGTAATGTAAGAAGATGGAATTCTAAGAGCATAGACTATTCCACAAATTTTTGTTACAATTTTGACGTGGTATACTGTAAATGTCTATTAATTACCATGGATCTACCATTTTTTTCATCACTACTCACACTCTGTCACATTAAAGAAGTTTAAGTTGTGAAATACTATAATTTTTTTCCCATATATATGAGCTGATTTAATGCTTGGGATATTGTTAGAACAAACTAAGTATAATCTGTGTAATCCTATTTTTCTATCTAAAATCTCATAATCTTGTTTCTCAAAAAAACAAAAACAAAAAACAATTTTGATTAGTTGATGATATGCACAAGAAAACGTGTAGTTTAAGTAAATTGGGTACGTAGCAACCCAATCTTTTATTTATATTATTCTCTTTCTGGATAAGGGTATTATTCATGTGGCCTAAAAAAGGGAGATATATATATATGATTAATATCTCACCAATAGCATGCCTTCTAGATTTGTTATCTGGTCAAATTAATAACGTGTATCTAATGAATTGAAACTCTATCCACTTTTGGAAGAAAATTTCATAAAATTTCAAGGCCATCGATATCAAGACCTCTCTATTTTAAATAGGGGATTACCAATAAGACAGGAATATATATAGTTACTAAAGTTCTGTATTTGTACGTATCAAAAAAGAAAAAGCTGTGTGTTTGTATAACAATAATAGTTTGACATCAACACTAGCTAGAAGTAATACTAGTACTAGAGAAAATGATAGTATGACATCAATACTTGAAGTCAGGGGCGGAGCCAGGGGGGGTCGAGGAGGGGCAAGTGCCCCCCCTGACCTCCGCAAAAACTCCTTTAATATAGGAGTCTAACGTCTAGCTTGCCCCACTTAACATATTTTTGGATAAGTTTTCTCTCCCTTTGAGAAGAACTAGCAGATAACTTAATAATGGACTCATAAGAGTGTTTTCTTTTTTTATAAAATATTATGACTCACGGAACTTTGACCTTTAACAATAATTAATAATTAGAATTCAATTATATGAGGGACTCTTGTTGACTAATCCATTGGTTCCGGAGACTTTGCTATTGCTGCATAGTTTTAGAAGTTGACAAACACTCTGTTTCAAAGCCGTGTAACAGGGGTGCTTTCAAGTTGGCATCCCTAGTTATTCAAAGCATTGAATGTAAAGTGAAGTTAGAGGATACACCTATTAGCTTGCAAGATATGCTCTAACCCTCTAAATCTTATGTATTAGCTTCATATTCAAAGGTAATTCCCTTGGTTTTAGCCAAAGTCATCTATGGCCAAGATTCCATCAGTTGAGAGCTGAGTCGGTTGAAGATGTTATGAGCGTTATATCCAAGTTTTATTAAACTAGAAATGTTTTTATTTTTTATTTTCATTACATAAAGTCTTAATATTTTTATCAAAAAAAAAAAAAAAAAAAAAACGCTCAGTGGGTCCTATTTATAAACTATTGTTTGGTATAATTCATAGTTTACAATGAGAAGAGTGGTATTTGAACTTGAGATATCTTTGATAAATTTTGCTTCTAATCTTATGTTTTTAACCTTGCCCCCCTTATGTTTTTAATCTTGCCCCCCCTAAACTCAAATTCTGGCTCCGCCACTGCTTGAAGTAATAGTAATACTAGAGAAGTAGAGATAATGATAACAATGATGCATATAACAATTGGAAAAAAAAAAATATATATATATATATATATATATAACATGATAATATTATGAGTTGGCTTCAAGTTATATCTTGTATAACTTTAAGCAATCTTATATCACTTAATATTTTTTAATTGGATGTGAATGACAAATCTACCGTTCAATTACATTATCTTCATTGTTCTCTATATTTGCAAAATTTCAAGGTAATAAAGATTAATAGACATGTCATCAATTAATTGTTTAAATTCAAGTTTTTGTAGTTTAAAATAATGCATAAAAGATGAGTTTATGAATCAAATTGTAAATAACATCTAATTGGCATAAATGTTAAAAACATATAGAACACGTAATTCAATTGTGAGATTTTCAAAATATGAATTCTATAACAAGTTATTAGGTGGTATAACAATTTAGGGGCGGGCCTAGGATTTCAAGCTAGGGGGGCCGAAGTATAAGAAGAAGAAAAAAATCCAAATAGATATCCATATAGTACTAACAAACTATAAACCAAGATCAATAAACAAAATCTTTGATCCTTAATACATTAAGATACAATCATTTACCAACAAAGACATAAAAATACAAAATAATATTGTTTCTTAA
Source organism: Quercus aquifolioides (assembly GCA_019022515.1). Classification (NCBI taxonomy): domain Eukaryota; kingdom Viridiplantae; phylum Streptophyta; class Magnoliopsida; order Fagales; family Fagaceae; genus Quercus; species Quercus aquifolioides. Next base: position 43,690,561 of record CM032327.1, read on the forward strand.
GAGCATCAACTGTTGCCAAAAAAAAAAATTTATTTTCACAAACCAAAACTTACTTTTGCTACTTTAATATAGCATTTAAAATGTCTCGTAGAGTAGTGTTTTTGGTATTTGGTGTTCTAAATACTAAATATTTACCATTTAGAACACCTAATGAGCTTACGACAGTTTGGAATTGCATTCCTAAGATTTTTATTTTTAAATGGTGGCTAAAAATAATAATAATAATAATAAAAAGAAGAAAGGGTAAAATTTTAAAATTAAGCTTGTTACGTGGAAGACTTGATTAAGAAGTGGTGCATGAACTAGTAAAGTTCAACTCTTAGTGAGATTTGTATATTGAAATGGTGAAGCAATATATCTTCAAAGTTCGCTTATTTTGGTTATTTTTAGGTTTCAGGGGTATTTCGGTCATTTTTTAGGTTTTGGGGATATTTTGGTCATTTTATAGGTTTTGGGGGTATTTTAGTCATTTTCTTGGTTTCAGAGGTATTTCGGTCATCTTTTAGGTTTTGGGGGTATTTTTGGTAATTTTAAGATTTCGAAGGTATTTCAGTCATTTTTTAGGTTTAGGGGGTATTTCGATCATTTTTTAGGTTTAGGGGGTATTTCGGTCATTTTTAGGTTTTGGGGGTATTTTGGTCATTTTTTTGGTTTTGGTGATATTTTGGACATTTTAGAGGTTTTGAGAAGTATTTTGCTAATTTTAGAGATTTTGGAGGTATTTTGGTCATTTTAGTGGTTTTTAAGCATATTTGGTGATTTTAGAGATATAGAGGGTATTTTGGTCATTTTAGAGGTTTCATGAGTATTTTGCTCATTTTAGAGATTTTGGGAATATTTTGGTCATTTTAGTGGTTTTTGAGCATATTTGGTAATTTTAGAGATATCGTTATTTTAGAAGTTTCATGGATATTTTGCTCATTTTAGAGATTTTGTGGATAATTTTGGATGTCTAAGGGTATATTTCTAATTTTGAAAGTGTAGGGGTATTTGCATCATTTTAGGTATTTAATGGTATTTTGGTAATTTGGGAAGTCAAGAGAGTATTCAAGTAATTTTAGAGGTATTTGGGTCATATTGGGTTAAATGGGTCTGTTACTATTAAATAGGTTGGATTGGTAATGAATAATTAATTTATATATAAACGGATCATAAATAGATAAATGGGTAATTAATTATACACCCAATCCATTTATGACCCAATCCCCCCCCCCCCATTTGCCACCCCTATGTGATACAATAATGGTTTGTACTTTTCACTTTTTTTTTTTTTTTTTTTTTACAAGATAGAATTCTACTCTAGTCTAATCTAAGTGTTAACAATGTACAAAATTTTCTTGTAAGAAATAAAAACAGGTATATAGTTCTATGGTTATATGAAACATAGGCAAGAAATTATATATGTTTTTAAATTCTATTTGAGATTTTTAGAACAATGCTGGTCAACTAGAAGAATTGTATCCGTATAGATGAATTACATGCATGTTTTTTGTGTAAACCGGATGATATAGCAACCACATTAGTTTTTAATTACCTGAATCCAAAACTAAGCTATCTACAAATCTGTAAGTCTAATGACACAATAATTTTTATTACACTTTGCATAATTGCTAATGTGATAAATTATGATTTATACATAATAAAAACAATATCAATGGTAATTTCAACACTAATCAACTAAACAAGCTGTGAAATTTAATGTTGTCTTTGGCATTATTGTTTACAAATTAATATACAATTTTTCCACATATGCAAACCAATTACATTACAGCATAGTGACGGAGAAATGATGTATGAAGATATTTATTGATATTTATTTGCACATAGTTTGTGAACATAATTTATCTTCGTTTTTGAATGAAGTTTCCTTTTACCAAAAATAAAAAATAAAAAATCTTCGTTTCTCTTGTCAAATCACAGTTGTCAAATCTGTATTTACTTTTCCAAGTTTTTTTTTTTTTTTTTTTGAGAAACATACTTGTCCAAGTTAACAACAAAACAAGCTTGAAATGCAGTACACACAAATCGCTAGCATCATTTAATGTGAAATAGATAATGTCAAGTGCCCATATTTTGTAATTTTGCGGGAGTCTTTCAAAATTTATGGAGCTACTTTTCCCATGGTACATATGGACCATGCCGAAGGACTCGTGAAAACTGAAAAGATTATTTGAGCAGGAAAGGAAAAGAAAAACTAGGCTATTTTACAAGTAGAGTTCGCATAACGGATGCATGCATTTGTCAACGTTGAATTTTATATCGCAGTTGATGGACTTTTTATTAGGATTAAGCCATTTTCAATTTAGAAGATATTTATTTATTTATTTATTAGTTTTTGTTCATTCTCAATGTAAGTGAACCTGTTTGAAGCTAGATCCTTAATAAGTGTATAATGATTCCTATTAACAAAAACCTTACTAGTATTCAATAGTTTATTTATTTATTAGTTTTTGTTACTTCTCAATGTAAGTAAACCGGCCTGTTTGAAGCTAGATCCTTAATAAGTGTATAATGATTTCTGTTAACAAAAACCTTACTAGTATTCAATAATTTGTACAATTTTTTTGGGTTCGCCTAACAATTTTTGTCACCAAAGATTGTATAGTATAGAAATTACTATTATTTGTGAACATATTTTTGTCCAATTCTTTTTTTTTTTTTTTTTTGATCCACTAGTTTTTTCCAATTCTTGATTGTGAAATTAATGGTACGTACTTTGTACAAAAAAATTTTCAAATTAATGATAGAGATGATGAGATTAAGTGTGTGTTTGGCAAAAATTAAAAAGTCAACTTATTTTACTATTTAGTTTATTTTTGCTACTATTTATGGGTCTTACTGTACTTTTTTGTACTATTCATAAGTCCCATTATACTATTTCATCTAACTTTTACCTTTATTTACAGTATTTTTAACAAAAACATTTTAATTTTAATAAAATAAGTGAATTCTAAATAAACCCTAAATGTAAAATAGATAATATGATTAAATGACAAGTGCAGATTTGTTTATTTTTGTAATTTAATTTTGGTGGCGGCTCCCAAAATTCATGTAGTCACTTTCACCCATTGTACGTTTAGCTGGCTAAGAGAGTGTGGATCATTGTACCAGTGGCAGGGAAAGTAGTAAGGCAACTTTGGATTGGGATATGCTGCAATTGCACCGTGCAATTCACCTAATCCCCTCACAAATTTTTTTTACTTATTTTTTATATTGAATAGATGAGATTTAAAGTTGCTTTTTGTAACTTTAAATCTCAATTATTCATACCAACTGCATCAAGTGCAAGGAAAAACTTGTTTGGATCATACAGGAATGGTGACAAGATTGTATACCCCACATAATGCAATATTGGTGTTCCTTTCTTTGCTTTCTATTTGGTGGATATATATGTTTTTATCTGTGGAAATTCTTTAGGGCTAGGCTTTTAATCAACGTACGTACCATGGTTTTAAAAACCAGTACGGTGAAAGAACTGAAAAATGAGCTAATTACCGGTTTTATGGTCGAACCGGTAATGTCATAAATAATTTAATTATTATTTATTTAAATTATATAAATAATTAATAATTTTTTAATATACTAAAACTAACAAACCAATAGTAATAAATATGTTTCCTTTAAAAAAAATACAAGTATATAAGTATATAACATCTTTTTAAAGAATTTAACATAATAACATTACAAAATAATCCTCCTTAACATAATAAACTTTCAACAATTTCACTCAACAATTTCAGACTGGTCGGAGATTGAACCTCAAATCTCTTATTCAATCATCAGAGACTTTACCAGTTGAGCTAACTGGAACCCACAAAATATTTATTTTTTAGTTTATTTAAATAATTATTTTTTCTCCTTTGTATCTCCTCTCAACATACACAGCCACCACCGCACCATAGCCAACCACCACCATTTACAACCCAAATTTAAATAAATTAATAATTATGTATTACACTTTAAATATATTCAAAATACAAATAAATTAAGAGAATAAATTAAAATGATAAGAAGTGCTAGGTGGAGAAACGTGGGCTACAAATGTCAAATCAGACAAATCATAAATGCCTCCAGCTCCATCGTCCAAGTTCCAATACCTTTATTTGCTTTCTCTTCAATTTTTTAACTCCACATGACTACATCCTTATCTTTACTTTTTGACTTCTCCACTTCTCTTTTTTCGTATCTTTCTTTTCATCTTTTCGTTTTCCCCCCTTTGCTTTGTCTTCCTCATGAGAAATAAGGAAGTTTCCGCCTGAAACTTCAGCATTTTCTGAGCAATATTCATGAGTTTTTTTTTTCTCTTAGACAATTTTCGGCCTCCACAGTGTAGATACCACTCCAAGATGCTAATTTTAACACCAAGCATGAACATTCAGTCATTTTCTTTCTCCCAGGCATAGCCAATCTGAAGAAAAAAGACTTTATTGCAAAAATTTGTCCTCACCATCGGCAGATCTTAGAAAAAAGAAGATTTTTACTGCAAAAAAAGCTCCATTGCAGATCTGTTTCAACAATTTTGCAAAACCAGTTCGACCTTTCCAGTTTCCGATTCTCAGGTTGAACCGTCTAGTTTGTACTGTTTACCGGTTTTAAAGCTATTTTCGGTTTTTTGCTATAATCAGACCCGATTGAAAGTCGGTTCCCAGTTGAACCGGTTGGACCGGCCGGTCCAGTCCGGTTTTTAAAACCACGGTACGTACACACCATAGGTATATTCCTGTAGCATTATGTGTGTCCCATATGTCTATTTGTAGTTGTAAACTGCACTAACACAAGCATGGAAAATTTCAAGTGTAGGGGTCCAATACATATAGAGCTTAGCTATAATGCAATTTTAGGATATAGTGGCTATTCTTCTGCAGAATCTAACTCATTTATACAACCCCACATGCATTTAAGACTTTAAGTTGGGTGTATATCATTATCATATGAATGGTAGGATTACAATCCTTGTAGTAAAATGAAAAAAAAAAAAAACACTTTCACTTTCACTCACCGATTTCACTCATTATATATGCGTTACATGAAAGATGAATGATTGTTGTCAGAGATAAATAATGTTGCTGTGTAGCACTGGTGGAATCACATATACGTAAAATGGCTCTTTAAAAAGTTTGAGAAGTTCTTTAAATACATACATACACACACATATATTTAAATACATACATACACACACACATATATATATATATATAATCTGCTTCTTGCCACGTTATTGAGATATTAAATACGCAACTCCCATATGGATATAAATTTTTTATTACATAAATCAAACTATTATTGCTTTTAAAATGTATAGTATTTTTTTTTAAAATTATTGGCCAGCTTTCATTTTTTTTTGAAAAAAAGGAAAAGAAAAAAGGAAAGTCAATAATTTGTCATTCTTATAATTTATGCTACTCTACTGCTGGGCTGATTGGAATTTTTTATTTTTTATTTTAAAATTTTGTTTTTGTTAAGTTTTTGAGTTGGGTAGTTGCTAGTTGAGCTAGGCTAATTAAAAGAGATGGAGTCTAAGTTTTTGGAAGAGGCACAACTCTAGAAATTAAAAAAAAAAATTATATATATATATATATATATATGTATATAATCATTAAAAAAATTCTTTTTTTTTTCTTTGGGTTAGGGGGGCCCAAATTTTTTTCTCATTTTTTTTCTTGGCCAGGGGGGCTCGGGCCCCCTTGGCCCCCCTTGTGGATCCGTCCCTGTGTAACATTGCTTAGAGTTATACTTATACTTACACCGGTCAGGTATAACTTAAACCCAACCCTAATATTATATCACATATGTAACATATATAACAATACTAATATATCCAACTCAGTTGTTCTAGTTCTTTTAATCAATTATGTTACTCTCATAAGAGAGAAGGTAATAAGGTTGCTCATAGTCTTGCTTGATATGTTTTAAATATCTCTGACTTTGTTGTGTGGATAGACGATGTTCCACCATTGGTTTCTTTTGTACTTCAGGCTAATTTAGCCAATTCTATTTAATAAAAGATTTTTTTTTTTTAGTAAACAGTAATACTTATTAGAACACATACGAAAATAGTAATATTAGTGTTTTAAACCGGGTTTATAATACATTACATAACTAGAGTATAACTACAAAAGGGCCTAACCTTTATAGTTGTAGACTGAGGTTATAAACAGCGGACACTAAACACACACAAACTATGTGAGATAAACATCCCTACATTTTTTTTTTTGAGTGAACAGTAATGCTTAGCTTTTATTAAATAAAATTAGACGAGTTATTTAATAAAAGCTAAGCAGTTTTCTTCCTCAAAAAAAAAAAAAAAACATAATATTAAATAAATTGAATTCAACCCTATTGATTCTCATTAATGGGAAATTTTATTTATTTTTTGTCATTTTATTCTATCTCGTATTGTATTTTATATCACCTTGTTCTTCATTAATTTTACATTTTAAGCAAAAAAGCATGAGCCCATTTGGCTGAAGGGTGGGGCAAGGCGATGCGGCGTGCACGTGAGCATGCATGTGGGCCCAAATAACCTCCTAGGCCATGGCATCATTGGCATGCTTGCGTGCACAAGTATAAGATTGTTTATGTTATATTAAAATAATAATTTGTATTTTATATTAATAACCAATGATTTCCTTTCAATATATATATATATATATATATATATATATATATATACCCAATGATTAATTGCCTATCTTTTTCTGTGATGTTAACATATTCTCTCTATCCTCCGCAAGAATGCCTATGACTGATCACACGGTGGCTTCACAATCACGCGTTTTATAAGTTTTGCATTAATTAACTATATCCCTACCAATATCCTAAGGTTTATTTTGTCTTTGTGTTTTAAGGGTGTGCAAAATTTTTAATAAATGATATGAATATGTTCATACATCAAACATTAAAAAAATAAAAAATAAAAATAAAAAAAACAGAATATATATTGCAATTAATTAATTAACTTAAATAAAATCCTGGCCAATTAGATATTAGCTAGCATCAAAACAAAAGAAAAGGAATAATACATGCATGCTTCAAGTGTGGAATCTGTGGATGGCGTAGGACAACTTTCTTTCCATTTGGTGCAGTTTATTTTGATGGAGTGGAAAGAAGTTGTAATATATATATATATATATATATATATATAATTCGATTGTTATATGAATTATGAATTATGATATTTCCTTTGAAAACACTAAAATTTGTAAACTAATTGAACTACAAAATTCTTAATAAAAATAAGTTATAATTGAGAAAATGTAAAGTTTAAAAAAATACCAAAAAGAATAATTTGGATTAATTTCATTTTCAGGCAATATCAAATGAAGCCTTAGGAGTTTTTAGAGTTTGTTAAAAGAAAAAGACACCATATGTTTGGCGTACATACATAGTGTGTGTTTGGCAAAAATTAAAAAGTCAGCTTATTTTACCATTCAACTTATTTTTTCTACTATTTATGGGCCTCACTGTACTTTTTTGTACTATTCATGGGTCTCACTATACTATTTCAGCTAACTTTTACATTTATTTACAGTACTTTCAGCAAAAAGTTTTTAATTTTAGCAAAATAAGCGGATCACAAACAGACCCATAGTAACATATACTGTCTTTGTAGCCAAGTTTTTCGATTCATTTTGCGTGGGATGAAGGATTTTTTTTTTTTTTTTTTTGAGGTGGAGAAAGAACCTTTGAATGGGCAAATCTATAAGTCTTGGCTTAAAAATAGGGAAAAGTGACTTAAAAAAAACGCTATAGGATAGAATTTCCTTCAAATAATTGGGTGCAAGGTAAGCAAATTATCCATATATATCTTTAGCTTTTAATTAGATCTCACACGCATATAGAAAGATCTGCCAACATTCCTCCAGTTGGATTGAAAAAGAAGAATAAAAATAATTTTTTTATCCAACTGCCTATTTTCTCTCATATAATTTGTTACTTCAATCAGTTTACTTAGTTTATGTACTAACTTTTTAAAATTTCACTTTTTTTAAAAAAAAAAATCTAAAATAAGCTGAGTAAAAACAAACCAAAATTCGCTCACGCATCCTTATCACCCATTGTCATTACTCGTTATAAATACACAGCCCGCTCTCTCTCTTTCCAATACACAAATATTAATACGTACACAAATAGAACAAGACGATTATTTTCCTAGCTATATATATCTCTGCTTTTGTTGTGGTTTCTATACCAATATAAACAAAAACTTAAGGCTGTCAGAGGATGATGATGGATTTAAAAGTTATGGCGTCACAAACATTGAGAACCAACGTGCTTTTTCTACTAATAATTTTCTCATATGTTTTGGCCGTAAAAGCCACAGTCTCTTACGACAACAAAGCTATCCTCATCGATGGAAAAAGAAGAATTCTCATTTCAGGCTCTATTCACTACCCAAGAAGCACTCCTGAGGTACCAATATATGCAAACTTCTTCTTCTTCTTCTTCTTCTTTTATATTGCATTGGTTATATATATATATATATATATATATATATATCAATATGTGTGTGTTTATATATTCATATGTATGTATATGTGTGTATATATTATACCCTTAAAAAGACATTGATATATGGTTTTCTTTGTGGTTACAGATGTGGCCTGATCTAATTCAGAAAGCTAAAGATGGAGGCTTGGATGTTATCCAGACCTATGTTTTCTGGAATGGACATGAGCCTTCTCGTGGACAAGTATAAATCAAGAGCACATGTTTTATAACTTTATCTATTTTTTATATCAAATAAAGGAAAAAAGTTAATGGATGCGCATAGATTTAGAAAAGTCTTCTAGAAATTTTTAGTAAAAAAGGAAAAAAAAAGTAACTTATTGACAGCTTTCTATATTTTAAATAAAAGTGTATTCAAGCTTTTTTGAAATAGTCCATTAACAAATGCCTTAAATAGTATTAACTAGAGCTTTAAATAAAAGTTAATGTCTTTCTTAATATATATTTGTGTTTCTATGTTTTCCAGTACAATTTTCAGGGAAGGTATGATCTAGTTGGCTTCATAAAACAAGTCCAGAGTGCAGGCCTTTATGTGCATCTTCGCATTGGTCCTTACGTATGTGCTGAATGGAATTTGGGGTAAGAGACATAACAGTACTTACATATATAATTATATGACTCCCATAAAAAATAAAAAAATAAATAAAAAATTATATGACACATAGCTACAAAAAATTAAAATCATAGAATAAAATTTTGTGACAAGTCTTTAATTAGTTTATTATTCATTCTTATTCTGACCAACCTGTTTTTAAATGTTTAGGGGCTTTCCTACTTGGTTGAAGTACATTCCTGGAATTTCATTTAGAACCGACAATGCCCCATTCAAGGTTAGTTTTTTTGTTTTTTTAACCGAATGATTTATGTAGGTTAAAATTAAATTTGGGACATAACATTGATACCATATTACAAAAAAGATAAAAATTAAGTACAATACTTTAAGTGTTGTTCCTTAAATTTTTATTTTCCCTTAAAATTCAGCATTTAAGTACTGTTTCTAAATTCTGCCCTTACAAAAATATTATAATATGTAAATTGTAATAAATAATAGTAATTGAAATTTTCATTTTACTAAAGTTTGGAACATTGCTTCTAATAATGTATCAGAGTCCAAACTTGTTTGATATCTGTAATAAACAGTCAGCTAACTATGATTTTAATTTATTTTGTGTATGATATTCTAAATTGTAGGCGGAAATGCAAAGGTTCACAAAGAAGATTGTCGATATGATGAAGGCAGAAAAATTGTTTGAACCTCAAGGCGGCCCCATAATTCTAAGCCAGGTATGATATTAATAATTATTTTGCGTGAACAATAATAACAAATATATCCGGCTTTGTCTGTAGTATTGAATCTATTGGTTGTGAACGAATTTTAGACGTAGAAGAGAGAAAAAATATATTCGATCGGTAGACTACCAATCTTATTATCATATAATTATTGCTACGTTAGGCCAGTTTTATAATATAGCCACCTGCTTTTCATGATTGTGTATATGATATTATGATGCCCTCTCGTGCACATAATCCTTACGAAACCTCATCAAAATTATTGTTTTTAATTACGAAGATTGAAAAAGATTGATTTTGAAGGGGAAAAGTACAGTCAAGTTTCAACCCTTTTAGTCAACTATTTTATTTTTATATATACATATACATATATATATATATATATATACACATATGTATGTATGTATGTATGTATGTATGTATATTTGTGCATGTATGCATATCAAGATAAATGGTACTCCTATTAGAGTATTCACATCAATCCGTATATAATAGAAAAATGTGTAAAACTTACACAATTATGTCAAATAAAAAAATTACTCACATCAATCTATGTAGATTTACACTGACACTATTCATTTTATATTTAATTATTTATTCTTTCTTTATAAATCTCGAGAACGAAGAAAGAAATTAAATGGTAATTGTTGTGTGTAAAGAAAAAGAAATAATTAATTTTTTTTTAATTTAATATTTTAATGAAATGTAGTGTAAAATAAAAAATCTGATGTAGAGTTTTTTTAAAAATAAATATGTAAAATAGAAAAAAAAAAGTTCTTATATTAAAATAAACAGAAATTTTTACACGAATGGATGCAAATGCTCTTACAATTTTTTAGAAACTTGTAAATTGTTTCACTAAATCAGATTTTCTTTTTCTTTGGAAGTGGTTCATTAATGGTTTTTATTTATTTATTTTTATTTTATAATGGTACAAAGCTTTTCTAATAAACCTTATCCACTACATTTTTATGGCAGATAGAGAATGAGTATGAACTCGTGGAATATCAAATTGGTCGTCCTGGAGTAGATTATAAGAATTGGGCAGCAGGAATGGCTGTGGGTTTAGGCACTGGAGTCCCTTGGGTCATGTGCAAGCAAGCGGATGCACCCGATCCAGTCGTAAGAATTTCTTATAAGAATCTTCTCTATTTAAAATTGATTCAGATTACCATAAATTACAAATTTAAAAATACATTTAATGTCGTATCATTAAAAGTTTTAAATAAGGTGTCACGTCTAGCCCACATTAGCGAAATAAGGAAATTATGGTTTTCTCTATTAAGCCCATTTTTTTTATATTGGTATTACAGATAAACGCCTGCAATGGTTTCTATTGTGAAAATTTCTTGCCAAATAAAAACTACAAACCCAAAATGTGGACAGAAGTTTGGACTGGTTGGTAAGTCACACTCACAAAGATGTCTCCAATTTGGTTCAATTATTTTCTTCAATTATTAATTTATTATGTCATTGGTTTCCAACCTATCTAGAAATTATAATGACATTAATTAGTCATTAAAGTCCTTTGTAAATATAATTTTTCATCTAGGTTTTCAAGCTTTGGTGATCCAGTTCCATATAGACCAGTAGAAGACTTGGCATATGCAGTGACAAGGTTCATACAAAATAATGGTTCATTTTTTAATTATTATATGGTAAGTCAATCCTTCCAAATATTTCTGATTATAATTTAATTTAATGTGATTTGAATTTCTCTCCCAAAAAAAAAAAAAAGTGTGATTTGAATTAAATGAAATCATGCTTTAATTTTTTTTGCCCTTTTTTATTATAGTATCATGGGGGAACAAACTTCGGCAGGACTTCTGGGGGTCCTTTTATTGCAACTAGTTATGATTATGATGCTCCAATTGATGAATATGGTGAGTGTTCAGGAACAGTAATCTACAGCATTGGGGTACTCCTGCAGAATTTTTTTGTGCTATATTTTAAGTTGATCATCTAAAATATGTCATGGCAGGTCTACCTAGGGAACCAAAATTTACACATTTGAGAAATTTGCATAGAGCCATCAAGCTAGCTGAACCAGCTCTAGTCTCCAACGATCCCATTGTGGCATCACTAGGGAAGAATCAAGAGGTTTTCTTCTATATTAGCTACCCTGAATATAAAACACTTTTTGTGCTATCTTGTGTTTGTAAAGCAAGGAGTTTTGTCACAGTTAATGTTCTGATTTCTAGTTCTTCTTAAAACTAACTCGAGTTCTCAATTCTAATCATTGAAAGGCTCATGTTTTCAAGTCAAAATCTGGGGTTTGCGCCGCATTCCTATCAAACTATGACCCAACATATTCGGTAAAAGTGAGGTTTGGAAATGGTCAATATGATCTGCCACCTTGGTCTGTCAGTATTCTTCCTGACTGCAGAACTGAAAGTTTTAACACTGCAAAGGTAAGCAAATGAGAAAACTTCAAGTTATGTGGAGACAATCTTTTCTGGAACATAAGTAACTAATAATGATCATCTATAGTTTTGCAACTTGTGACTCAATGCCTTCCACATTGCAAAATACAAATTCTAGCTCTTGTCCTTAGATTATCTTCTTATAGTATTTAATTTCCAAAGTACACTCCTTCACATCAGATCAAATTTTGTATTCAGGTTAATATCAATGGCTTGCATTTGAAAATGGTGGCTTCTGGTGGTTCATTCGGGTGGCAGTCATACACGGAGGGAATTGCCACTGCTAATGATAAGAATGCATTCACAGCAAAAGGGTTAAAGGAGCAAATAAGTGTCACCTGGGACACCACAGACTATTTGTGGTACATGACAGAGTGAGTACTGTAGTTACCTACTAATCATGGTGCTCTTTGAAATTTTGATCAGAATACATTTTGAGAGTTGCTAAACTATCAAATTGTAGTTATTGCTTATCACTTTTGGATCTTCTTTTGCTGCAACAGTGTCACCATAGGAGCCAATGAAGGATTTCTAAAGACAAGAAACCTTCCTGTCCTCACTGTTAAATCAGCAGGCCATGCTTTGCAAGTTTTCGTCAATGGTCAATCAATTGGTATACATCCTGGCAACACAAGCAAAGCTTTTGGCAAATAAAGTTGAGTGTACCTGAGTTTAACCTACTCATCATCATCCTTTAACTTATGGGTTTTTATATTCTTTGACAGGAACTGCATATGGGAGTAATGCAGATCCAAGACTAACATTTAGTAGCAAGGTGAACCTGAAAGCCGGTATCAACAAGATTGCTTTGTTAAGCGCAGGTGTTGGTCTCGCGGTCAGTATTTGCATTCCTGATAAGTCTACTTCTTTATTCTCGATGCCAAGAAACCTCACTGTTGTACTTTTCTGGTCTCTATATTTGATTAATTTCAGAATATTGGCCTGCATTTTGATCAATGGAATGTCGGGGTTCTTGGCCCAGTCACCTTGGGCGGTCTCAATACAGGAACATGGGACATGTCTCAATGGACATGGTCCTACAAGGTTAGTTTCCTCAATCCCGCTGTACTGTTCTCAAACATCACACTTAAAAATCTGGAATTCAAAGTTACAAGAAGTGTGAATTGTTCACAACCCAAGTAGTAAATAAGAACATAAATTCAAAAGAGAATCAGATCACTGTTTTTTTAGTAAGTAAATGAGAATCAGATCATTGTTGAGCCATAAAGAAAAGAAGAGCACTCGATGGTAACTTTTAGAATGATTTGGATAATAAATTTTTCTGAAGCAAGCATGCTAAGATGAAAGCAATACACAATGTCATTCAACAAACAACTATAACAGATTATAAATCCACACAATTAGTACATGAAATCATATTATGTATGATTAATGATGTTGCGATAGTTGTTAACAAAAACAAATAAGTAGAAGAATTAGGACAATGATAGGCAGCAAGTCATGCTAAGTACTCACCGGTGTGCTTGGTTTTGAGCAGAAAGGTCTAGCAGGTGAAACTTTAAATCTTTATTCATTCCAAGGAAGCTCCTCTGTCAAGTGGGCGGGCGGATCTTCATTGACCATCAAATACCCTCTGACTTGGTATAAGGTGAGAACCATCCAACTCATACCCTTTCCAATTCTCTTCAAGAATATGCAGACTTTTTTTAAAGAAATCTTGACTTGATGGTGGGAATTTGCAGACTACTTTTGACGCACCAGGAGGAACTGAGCCATTGGCTCTAGATATGAGTAGCATGAGAAAAGGTGAGATATGGATAAATGGCCAAAGCATTGGGCGCCACTTTGCTGCAAGTAAAGCATCTGGTTCCTGTGGCACATGCAGTTACACAGGCATATTTAAGGAAAAAAAATGCCTAAGTGGTTGTGGAATGCCAACCCAAAAATGGTGAGACTAATTTTAATTTGTTTCAATATCATCCATTATTGCTTCCACATCTTAAATTTGAAAATGATTTCTAATGAGGCTACTAATTCCAGGTACCATGTTCCGCGCTCATGGCTGAACCCCAGTGGGAACCTACTGGTTGTGTTTGAAGAATGGGGTGGTGACCCAAGGGGGATATCTTTGGTCAAAAGAACAAAATAAACGAGTGTTGTGGAAAGACCATTGTCTGGGTGCTGTAAAGAGGAAGAGATGATTTTTATTTTCTTTTTCATATACATACCACATGTATAGATGCACATAATGGCTGTACTCAGAAAATTCGAAGTGCAAGTTTTCTGATGCAGCAGAATAAACGGATAACACAATGTAAGTTATATGGTGCGAAATTATATTCCTATAGCAACCTTGAACCATGTCTTGGCTTTGTTTGGAGCATTTGCTAGACCGTAGAGCCGATCTTATGATTGCTGTATATTTAGCACAAGGTTTTCCAAGCTATCGTTTACATATTACATGTATCTAAAAACTAAGTGAAAAAGGTACAACAATTGCATAAACAAGCTAAGTGACATTCAAGAACATTAAAAAGCTTCTAATGGCAGTTTCTCTCCATAGCTTTGCCCCAAAATATGACTTAGAAAGATATAAAGCTAACAATTTAAACAAATAAGTGGCAACATATCTTGTTTTCCAGTGAAAAGTGAAAATAACAAAGGTGTTTGACTCATACAACTTGGTTAAGCAGATACAAAATCTAAAAAACAACCCCAAGTACCCCCCCTTAAGAAATGCAAATATCCATATGACCAGCCAATTTTAGAAGGTTCTTAGAGTTTAGATCAATCCAAAACTTGAGATAGGGGGTGTAATCCGAAAAAAGATTCATAAGTGATTGTTAATGGAGTCAATTCTTTCTTGATTTGCTTCATTATTGTAACTGTATTTATTAATAACTTTTTTTGTTAATTCAAGAAGTTAGCCATACACTTCACACATTTCTAGCGATTCTGCATTGCTAATATTGATCCCAAAAAAGAAATGGTAGGTATAGCTAAACCCGAAACTCCTGGCGGATGACCATAAACCCAAGGAAAGGAAAGAATCAGCCGTATGCTTTGGAAGAAGTTTCTACAGTTTGGGAAGAGGCTTTGACTGCTTCACCTTAATTGTTGTTTGAACAATTAAAAGTTCAATAAATAAAAATACGCAATTTGAGGGGCTCAAAACTTTCCATATATATAGAAATAGAAACAGATAGACAGATTTTTTTCCTTTTTTTTTATAAGGCAAAAGGTATGTGTAGGAGACTAAGAGACTAACAACCTTCTCTAGAAATTAATACATACACACAAATACATGACTTTTTTGCATGACATATGGTAATCCAATCTATGAGTTATGTAAATAAGAGTAATCTAGCTACCTCTTCTTTTTTTTCTTTTTTTTTGTTGAGAGTAATCTAGCTACCTTGAACTCATTCATTGGAGTAAAAAAATTGCCTTAGCGGCTTAGCCAAGTGCAGAATGGAATATTAGAAATTATGATGGACCTTTTATTATTAATATTAGGCCTAAGTGCAAAAACACTCTTGGGGTTTGGGTCAGTTGCAAAATCAACCCCGAGAGTTTTAATTCTTCCTTATAACTCCTTAAGGTTTCTATATCCTTCTAATTGACCCATGTGACTAACTTTTGCTAACTTCTTTGGATGGAAAAATGACCTAACCATCACATAAGCAATGACATGAATAAGTTGGTGAGTCTTCTTAATATGGTCACATGATGATCACGTGATTTTACCGTCCAAAGAAGCTAATAAAAGCTAGTTCCAATGGTTAATTTGGCGGATATAAACACATGAGGGAGTTATAAGGAAGAATTGAAACTCCAAAGATGTTTTTATGCCTAGTCCAAACCCCAAAGGGTGTTTTGCATTTTTCCCTTAATATTTTTTTTTTTTGAGAAACAAACACACACACACACAAGGGAGAGGGAAAGGGGTTCTAACACAAAGACACACCACAACTCTACTCAAAAGCCATGATAACTTTTAAGGGAAGGTGGGGCAAGTTATATTACACACAACACACTCTCTTAAGCAATGTGGGACAATTACCCATTCTTTTTTTTTTTTTTGAGAAACAAACACACACACACACACACAAGGGAGAGGGAAAGAAGTTCTAACACAAAAGCATACCACAACTCCACTCAAAAGCCATGGTAACTTTTAAGGGAGGGTGGAGCAAGTTATACTACACACAACACACTCTCTTAAGCAATGTGGGACAATTACCCATTCTTTTTTTTTGAGAAACAAACGCACACACACACAAGGGAGAGGGAAAGGGGTTCTAACACAAAGGCACACCACAACTCTACTCAAAAGTCATGGTAACTTTTAAGGGAGGATGAGGCAAGTTATACTACACACAACACACTCTCTTAAGTAATGTGGGACAATTACCCATTCTTTTTTTTGCCCTTAATATTATCATTAAAGTTACATTACATATGCTTGACGTTGGCATGGATCAATATGACTATATTTGTCATGGGTTAAGAGCAATGCCATTGTTGAAAGCCATTTTTTTTTTCACTTGCTTTAATAAATGAAGGGTTAATTCAAAAGACATTGAAAAAGTTTTTTTTTTTTTTTTGGAAAGGGTAAGACTTCCATCAATTGCAATGGATCATTGGATGAGACAAAATATTAATACATGGTTATTTTTGGACATGTGTTGTGTCATTCTGTCCATCAGTGACGAAACCAGGACTTGGAGTTAGGGGGCAGCTCTACTACTGGTTACGTGCGGTAACTCCAGCCTCTAACTTCGCTGCTTAGACGCTGAGGGTTTTTTTTTTTTTTTTTTTTTTTTTGGTCTTTGATGTGTGTGTTTGCTGCTAGGTAAGGACAAAATTATTTTGCTAATTTTTTTTTAAAGAGCTGGGTTGTTTGTTTTTGGTAAAATTCGTTCACTGGACTTAATTTTTTTAGTTTTGCTATAGATAATTTTTGTTGTTGCACTAATGTTTTTGGACTTGTATATTTTGTTTTAGATTTTTAGATCTATAAATTTTTTATGGCCTTTAAAAAGAGAAAAATGTTAAGGATTCAAACTTGTTTTGTAAATTAATTATGTGATGAGTGGTATTGATAAGTAAAAAAATGATATAAGTGGCGAGCTCAGATACAAACCAATAAGAATTTGCTATCTCAACACTTTGTAAAAATATTGTAGAAAAGTTTGTGACTATAGTATTACTCTTATAAGAATCAATGATATTGTTAGGGGGAAAAAGTGTAATTTTATAAAACAAAATTGCTAAAATTAATACTCATATATATACTAATATATTTATAATAAAAAAAAATATAGGGGGCAAAGTCCAAGCTTAGCTCTGTCCCTGCTGTCCATGCCTCATTCCCTTCTTCGGATAGGAGAAACCCATATAATGCAGAATTGTAGCAAGTCCAAGCAAGATGGGTTGGGGGTACTTGCTATTTTAATAAGGTGGCTTTGATATTAAAAAGTAAAGATAAAAAAACAAAAGATTAAATCATACATATAAAAAATTAAGTATATATTAAATAAAAATGTATATACACACATTCAGAGTGAGATCGGATGGGGTAAGCATAATCCATCCCTCTATCATCTCTTTAAATCGGGAAAAACTTATGTGGAATAGGTAAGATATGATGAATCAAACAGGATGGAGAATTTTTGTTATCCTCACAAACGCCATTTGTTGTTTCAAACTTTCAAGAGCAATTATTTATAACACCTTAAGTCTAAAAAAATAATAATTTAAAAAAAAAAATTACACGCTTTATCTAATGGTTTTCGTAACTTGCAGGCTTGCAGCAAAGTAAAATGTTACCACCAAATTTAAATGATAAGATGTATTTTTAATATGACAAGTTAAAAAAATTATATGAAAAAAGTTTTTTTTTTTTTTTTTTTTTTTTTGAGAAATATTATATGAAAAAAGTTAATTATATGAAATGGCTTAATTTTTTTTAAAGGATGACTTAATTTTATTAGTTCGGAGTATAGACTAACTAATTATGTTTTCTGCATTGAAAGTGATCTTGGACATCTCAATAAGGTTCCAATTTCTTCTTCTTTTTTTCTTTTAGAGTAGACAGTGGAGAAGGGAGAAGGGACATCTCAATGATTTTATTCCTATAGCTTTTCATGATCAGGGCAATGTTTTTTTTTTTTTTTTTTTTTTTAATAATTTGATAATTGTAAGAGAAATCGAAAAAAAATTTAAATTTTAAACGTTTAAGGTGAAAATACCAGAAAGTATTAATTGAGCTAGGCACTTGACGATTTGGCAATGTTAGTCGCATTGGATTTGGAAACAGAGGCAATGTCAAATCAAATGTCAATGACCCTAATCCTAGTATTCTGCTCCAATGTTTCTTTGACATAAGAAACTGATGTACCTCCTTCATCCGGGCTTTTCTGAAAGTGAGAAACGTAAAGGCCCATTTGGCCCTTTTCCAAATGGGCTTTTTTCATTCTATTGGTTATGGGCTCAAGATCTTGCTCTGAAGTCTGAACTACTGACTTGATCACTTACCAGCGAATAGAGCAAATTTGGGCTCACGTTGGGCCGATTCTTATGGGGTTGAGGATTTATTCAACCCGAAGCAATTCATTCAAATCATTAAGTTTAGCCGGCAAGGTTCCATTTCCAACGTAGGAAAATCCTTTACATGTGATTAATGAAACCTAATAACATAATATAATAATAAATAAAAAACAAAGTTTGGTTACAAACTTAGTTGTAGCAAATAGTTACAACTCTACAAAATATCTTTTTCTGAATTTTGACAAATTCACAATTGGATTACATTTTCTTCTTACATCTTCTGTATTTGCAAAATTTTCAGAAAATCAAAAACCAATAACTATGTCACCAATCAATTATTTATATTTTAAATTTTTGCAACCTAAAATTATGCATAAAAAACAAGTTTACGGATCAAATAATAAATAATATCAGATTGATATGAAATTTGACATATGTGTTAAAAACATACAATCCAACTATTAGATTATCAAAATATGTAGTCATGCTAATTTTTTTATCAAGAGTTGTAGCCATTAACTAAAACAAAGTTTGTATAAATAAATATCTTAGTTATTATTTGTTTAGAATAATGTTAAAGGTACTACTAATTTTACTACAAAATTTAACAAATTGACATAACTAAAAATATGAGTGGTGCCAAATCAACAACATAATAAATAAACATCCTATTTACTATTTTTTGTGTATTTTAAAAGTTAACACATCAACTTTTTAAGGTAATGTAATAAAATTTGTAGTACTTGTAACATGACTCTTTGTTTTATGTTGTAAAGTTAACACATCAATTTCTAAAATTTAACTAGTAAATTTTGAAGTATTTAGCACCATCTTTCTACAAAACCTAGAATATATCTATATTAGCCTATCTATCAAATAGCAGGATTTAGGTCTTGTGGATTTTTTATTTGGGTGCTTAAATCAAAATATCTTATTTGGATAGTTTAAAAGTTCAAAGATTTACATTGCACCAAATACACAAGGGATTTGGTTGAATTTGAGTTATAATATGTTCAATGGACATTTCAACAAATATTATGTATAATAGTTGTAGGGGCACGTTTTGCAGCCCAAACCCAAGATGTAAGGGATCTTGGCCCAGTGAACTAAGTACAATAAATTTGTAAAGAGTGGGTTGGAGAACTAGTCCCTAATAAATTTGACAACGGCTAGTATGGATTTAAAAGATGATCAAGTAAGAACAAGAAAAATAGGGCTCAATGAATTTTATGTCCGAGGAGGTCTTTGTCATATAAATCAATAGTAGTTGGGTACAAGTACAATTTTGATTGCTACAGTATTCTTTTTCTATTTTTCCCGTCCCCCCTCTCGTGAAGGGTATCTTACATTATATAGATCCTCTTGGGCCATCTTGATCCTACATCTGTCGATCATTTGAGCCCTCACTTGAGCGTTTGTCCCATCAGACACCTTCTTTGGCTTTCTGTGAGTTACAGTAGCCAAGGCAGTACTATTCAGGGGTCTTTTCCATATAAATGCAGCCAAAAAAGTAGCTGCAGTACATTCAATGCGGTGGTAATAGCTTTCCCAGAGATATTTTGGGTTCCCTTCCTTCTCGCATGTTCGTGAGGCCCATTCCTATCATTGGAACTTCTTGGAAGGTCACTTCGATCTATAGAGCCTACATCTGATCTGTGTTTAGCTTATTCGATGAGGTATTCCCCCTTGGACCACCATCCCACTTGCATCCGGCTCCTTAAGTCATGAGTCTAAGCCATTTATTTCTATTCGTTCGTCCTCAGACTACTAATGCTCTCGGTCAAGGCCCAAGGCCCAATATATGGTTTGGGCCCTTCACCCTTCACCCTACATTAGTAATTATTAATTGTAGGGGCAATTTGATATATCCAATAAAACAATTAATTATTAACTTGACTAAAATCACCTCCCCCTTCTTTTTCCTGATCAATGCAATCCCAACCATTAGATTTTAGTGTCTATTTGGGAACATTTAATCTTTTTTTTTCTTTTTCTTTTTTTCTCTGAAAGTACTATAGATAAAAGGTAAAAATTAAATAAAATAAGTAGGTAACTCACGTAGGACCAAAAAATAATATGAAAAATAAACAATAAACAGATTTATAACTTAGAAGTGCATTCCAAACAGGCACTAATGAAAATGAGCTGATAGTAGGATTTTTTGGTTGAAACTTTTTATATAAAAATCATATAAGAAATGTGAACAACGTTGATGGTCCGAATAAGACAATTAGTATCAAAAGATTGGGTAAGCACCATATCCACTATAGGGTTAGGATTTGTAGCCCAAGCCCAAAACAATGAATTTGTAGAGAGTGGGTGAACGAGCTGGGCTAGTTGTGAATTTAGCAATTGTTAACTATGATATCTTGGAAAGAATCAACGTAAAAACATACTAAGAAGCTAAATAAACTGATGTCCGAAGAGGTTTATTATTGATTGAACAGTGAATACATTTCTCAAAGCTACAGTAAAACCTTTCTTTCCCTCTTAATATCTTTTTTCCGGTCCTCTTTTCATCAGAGGCTTCTTTCATTTATATAGCCCTCTTCTCCATCATCTTCATCATACACTTGTTCTTCATCTAAGCATTCACTTGAGTGCATGTCACATCAGGTATCTTCTTTTGTTCTCCATGAGTGGTGGTAGCTGAGATTGCACTATTCAAAGGTCTTCTCCACATAAATGCGAACAGGAAAGTTGCTGCAGTGCATTAAACACGGTGGTAGCAGCTTTTTCTTTTAGATATTTCTCTATTCTTATCATCTCCATGCATGCCCGAAGCTTATCCTTATCACTGGGACCGCTGGGAAGATCACTCGACCCTCCCAATTATCTGCTTGACCGAGATTCTTCATATCCGAGGAGAATACACTCTTCGGACAATGGGTGATCTCTTTGGACTGTACCCCTCGTTCATTTCCAGGTATATCCCTTCCACACAGACTTCTTCTCAACCAATTTCTTCTCTTCGGACACACAGTAATCTTCAAATAGGGCCCTAGGCCCAATACATAATGTTGGGCTTTTACACCCCACAATAGCCCCTCAAAATTTTAAATTTTCCCTCGCATTCGAGGAGAAAAAATAGGATTTTGACTTGTTACGAAATAAAAGCTTAAAGTACAGAAATATCTGAATTTCACACGTGTAAGAGCATAGATTAAGGCGCTTCATCATTGTTGCTGCCGTTTCAGTATTCCCAAAGCGCTATTAATTACCCCAGGCGGCGTTTTGTCTCTAGTATCCAACGGTGGACTATTGATCTAACGGACGTGGTTCTTCCTCGAAATTTGGGCGGGATGACTTCTACCCTTTCATCTGTCCCCATATATAAAGCCTCAGAGGAGGTTATTTCTTCTTTACTTTGCAAATTCTCAGATTATCCAGCGAACCCAAGCACTAGAATCCACCAAGCTCTTCCAATCATCAATCCTAGTTCTTCCTAGAGTCTGTAAAAGTATTTCTGCGAATTCAAAGATCATTCTCCGATTTTGTTTGCGTAAGTTTCAACATCTTCAAACCACTCATCCTCTTCTCGGCTAGGGTTCTCGGCTTTCAAACTCTTATCTCCCAGCTATTGTTCTGCGTCTTTCTCTAGTTAACCAAAAATGGGTAGATTTCAATATCTTGTCGATAGTCTTGCCTTAATAGAGGAATTTAAGGAGACCTACGACATACCACATGGGGTAAATCTGAGGTATTGTCCCCCAAAAAGGATAATAACCGACTGAAGAGAGGGGGAAGTCGTAATCCCTATGATAGCCTTCATAGAAGGAGGAATGACTCTCCCTATGGGTTCTGTCACCAAAAACTATCTTCGCAACCATAGGCTTTCTCCTGAGCAGTGCGCACCCAATGTCTTTAGGATCCTAGGAGCAATTGACGCCCTGAACCTTCATCTAGGATTAGGGCTTACTTGGCTTGACGTGGTACACATGTACAAATGTCATAGCCAAAAGGGGGCGGGATACTATCTTAAATCCCGGTCCGACGTCGTTAGGCTCGTCTCCTGCCTTCCCAAGTCTAATAAATGGATGAAAGACGACTATCTAATCGTCTCGGGCGCGTGGCATGACGGTCTTCATTGCCCGACCCAACTAGGAGAGCCAGGTGGGACCTCCTAGACCTAGGTTTCCTAACAATAGATTTAGGATCTTCGTTTTTTTTAACAATCTGTCTTCTCTTTGTATCATTGTTTTCGAGTTTCTGACCAAGTTTCTTTTTCTTGTGGTGTTAACAGATAAAGATCACGTTTCTCTTCAGCTCAGTCTCACAAACGTTGCCGCGCTTAATTACTTACTACGATCAGAGATTTTTGTGAGTGAAGACGGGCAGCTCCGGTCTGTTCCTCTCATTCTTGGTTTCACGCCAAAATCAAAAGATTTTTAGCCGGCCGGAAATGCTATCACTCAAGGAGACTATCGGCTCAAACGCATAGACGTTTCTCGGCCTAATTTTTTAGCACCGTTCGATCTTGCCCCCGCGCCACATCCAAATCCACAGGGTGTGCCTCTACTCGTCCAACCAGTTCAGCAGGTTCCTTTTGAACCAATTGCTGCAGAGGAAAGAGTCGTCTCCTCAGCCTCTTCACTTGAGGAACAAATTGATAGGTTTAAATTTGAAGGAGAGGCTTCGGGAGGAGTTCAGGTAATACAAGTCTCGGACGCCGAGGAGGAAATTGACAGGCAATCTAGTGTCCATCCTCCTGTTTTGATAACTGCTCTTCCCCAAGACTCTTCGGAAGAAGAAGAAGACATGGCAAACCTGAGGGACTTGATGAAGAATAGAGGTAAAAAAGCTGAGCCTAAAGAGACCGAGACGTCTCAGCCGGTTATTAGTCTTCCTTCACCACCTCCCCAGGTTCCATTGGATCTCAGCGCCAAACAAAGGCCAAATCCAAAGAAAAAGAGGCCTCTCACGGACAATGAAGAAAGGGAGGTAGCGCCTCCGAAAGGGACCAAACAGCAAAAGGTAGCTAAAGATCATCGGAGCAAGAGGGCTTCGTCTACAGAGAGCCGAGATGAAGCCCTCGTGGCTGATGTGCGCCGAGGACCTCGCACCTGGTCCCCAAGGCTGGAATTGGATGGTGCTCCAATCCCCTGGGAGACCTCCCTCAGAAATTACAATAGGGGGAAGGCAGGTCTCGTTGCCGAGGCCTTGGAGCAGCCACTTCTCCTTCCAAAGGACATGGAGTCTTATAGGCGCTTCAACCAATACGAGCTCTCCCTATCCCTTAAGAGGGATTTAGCCATGGTAAGTGAACTGATCCGCTTAATTAAGGTGCTGATCTCTTTTAGTTACCCCTCGGTCTGAGGCAGAAAAATCGCTGGGCGGCCTGAAGGAAGAATATGCTTATCTGTCCAAGCAGTTAAAAGAGATGGTCAAGCAGAGGAATAGTCTAGATGCTGGCCTTAAAAATGCCGAGAAGCAGGCCGAAGACCAACGCCAGCTGCTGAATGTGACGGAGATTAACTTGGCGACAGAGAAAGAGTTGGTGAAAGGTCTTCGGGCTGAGCTTCAAAAAGCCAAGGAGACTGCCCGATTGGCCGAGAAGGATGCTTAGTTAGCCAAGGAGGAAATCGAGGCTGAAAGGCAGGCAACATATAAGGTGGGGGTGGAGGAGACCCAAGTCAACCTTACTGAGCAATTTGCCGCGATCAGCCGAGAGTACTGTGATGTAACTTAGGGAAAAGCACTGGATGCTGCTGGAGTCTTTGCGGAATCTGACTTGAGACTACCTGGGAGTATATACTACGATCCTGATATTCGCGAACTCCCAGGGCCTGATTCCTCTCCCCCCATACAACTCCAAGAGGCTTTGGAGCAATCCCTGATTGGCCAAATCCCTCCAATCAACCCTGAGGCCCCCAAAGAGTCTGGTCAACCTAGTGACCAGGGCAAGCCAACTGAAGATCCCAAGGATAACGGCAAAGACTTGGGAAAAAATAAATCCCTTTCGGAGTCTAAGGAACAAGCCCCAGAAATCACTGTTGCTCAGTCCAGTCAGGGAGCTGACCCTTTGGCCCCTCAAATGAAGACTTAGATGCTTAGGAGTTTTTTTTTTTTTTACTTGTATTAGTTTTTTTTTTTTATGTAAGGAATTATGAACTGCTTTCTTTTGATCAATGGAATTGTTCTTTTATTTTCTGTCTTCGTTGTACATGTCGCAAAATTTACTATTATTGCAAATGACTGACTTGTAGTTAATATAACATAGCCAAGCTTGACAATGATATTATATTAATGATGCAAACGATTTACTTCAACACTGGAAGAAACTAATGGTGTAAGAATTATTAATAAACACTAAAAGCAATGAATGATATGAAGAACTCACAGTTTTTCTCGAATATTTACGAAGAATACTTCTGAGCACCAACTGTCTTAAGTGTGTGACCGAAGAGATTTATCATAAGCCAGCATTTATTCAGATAAGTTTTAAATACTTAGGAGAATCGTAAGAGAGTATTAACTAACCCGAATCATCTGGTCCGAGGATTTCAAGCATGATTGGATTTAAGTTCAAACACTTAAAACTGTAACGGAGTGTTAACTAACCCAAATCATCTGGTCCGAGGACTACAGGCATGATTGGATTTAAGTTTAAACACTTAGAACTGTAACGGAGTGTTAACTAACCCAAATCATCTGGTCCGAGAACTATAGGCATGATTGGATTTAAGTTTAAACACTTAGAACTGTAACGGAGTGTTAACTAATCCAAATCATCTGGTCCGAGGACTACAGGCATGATTGGATTTAAGTTTAAACACTTATCCAAACAATTTATATAATTAATTGGCATAATGATCAAAGAAAAGATTCGATTAATAATAGTACCTTTTAAGGTTGTTTACGTTCTAGGGGCGTGGTATTACATGACTATCTAAATCTTCCAAAAAATATGCCCCAATGCCAGCCCCTAAGGTAATACGATATGGCCCTTCCCAATTAGGTCCTAATTTTCCCTAAGCTGGGTTTTTCGCAGTGCCCACAACTTTCCTGAGTACCAAGTCACCAGGCTCTAGAGGCCTTAGCCTTACGTTGGCATCATAACTCTGCCTGAGCTTTTGTTGGTAATGTGCCAGTCGAACTATTGCATTTTCCCTCCTCTCCTCAATCAGGTCCAAACTCTTCTCTAGCTGCTCATTGTTGCCGGTCGGACTAAACGAACTAGTTCTCAATGTTGGGAACCCAGTCTCCAAAGGTATGACAGCTTCAGCTCCATAGGTCATTGAGAAGGGGGTCTCTCTAGTAGATCTGCGAGGCGTAGTTCTGTAAGCCCAAAGCACATGTGGCAATTCTTCCACCCATTTGCCCTTCGCATCGTCGAGTCTCTTCTTTAAGCCATTTACTATGACCTTGTTAACAGCTTCTGCTTGCCCATTATCCTAGGGATAAGCAGGGGTGGAGTATCTGTTCATGATTCCCAGTTCGCTGCAATAATTCCTGAATGCTTTGCTATCGAATTGTAAGCCATTGTCCGAGATGAGAGTATGAGGAACCCCAAACCGAGTGACAATATTCTTCCACACAAATTTCTGCACATCTACGTCTCTGATGTTGGCCAGAGGCTCAGCTTCGACCCATTTGGTGAAATAGTCTGTGCCGACCAGAAGGTATTTCCTTTTTCCTGCAGCCTTAGGGAATGGACCCACGATATCTAAGCCCCATTGAGCGAAAGGCCATGGGCTGGATAGTGGATTGAGAGTTCCCATTGGTTGATGAATGTTTGGGGCAAACTGTTGACATTAATCACACTTCTTAACATACTCGTGGGCTTCTTTTTGCATATTCGGCCACCAATAACCTTGAGTAATGGCTCGGTGAGCCAAGGACCTACCCCTAGTGTGGTTCCCACAGATTCCTTCATGTAGTTCTTCTAGTAGTAACTCAACCGCTTCAGAATGCATGCATAATAAGTACGGTCCTGAGTAGGAGCGTTTATATAGTTTCTGGTCCTCGGATAGCCAGAATTTGGTCGCATTCCTCCGAACTTTGTCAGCTTCCCCCTTTTCTTCAAGCAAAATGTCCTCCTTCAAGAATTTAACTATAGGATCCATCCAGCCGAGTTCGGCCCTGATTTGGTGAACTTGGACTACCTCTCTTCTTGCCTCTGTATGCCCATGTAGGTCCTCGACGAGGATAACTCTCGGCAAATCTTATGCCGAAGAGGTAGCGAGCGTGGCCAAAGAATCAGCATGTGCATTACCATTCTTGGGAATGTGCAGCAAATTGAAAGATTCGAACTCCAATTGCAGACATTTAACTCGGCTCAAGTATTCCTGCATTCTTTTATCCTTCGCCTCAAACTCCCCTTGTACTTGACCGACGACTAACCTCGAGTCTGAGAACACCTCCACTGACTTTCCTCCCATTCTTCGAACCATAGCCATTCCTATCAGTAGAGCTTCATATTCCGCCTCATTATTTGTTGCCGAGAAGTCCAGCCTTAACGACTTTTCAATGATGATTCTTTCAGGGGATATCAGCACTAGCCCCACTCCAGAACCTTTCTGGTTCGCTGCGCCGTCTACATATACTTCCCAGGATGGCGGACCTTGTTGAGAAATCATGCCAACCGATTTTTCATCCATGTCCTTCTTTACCGTTACCTCTTCTAAACTAGGCTCTGTGAACTCGACCACCAAATCTACGAGAACCTGGCCCTTGACTGAAGTGTGGGGCATGTATTTGATGTCAAAAGCCCCTAGGATAGTGCCCCATTTAGCTATTCTCCCCGTGTAGTCAGCACTCCTAAGTATGGTTTTAAGCAGGAGTTGTGTGAGCACAACGACCGTATGAGCTTGGAAATAGTGAGGCAACTTCCGTGTACCAAGTACTACTGCCAAGATGGCTTTCTCCAGCGGCAGGTATCGAATCTCGGCCTCGTGTAATGACTTACTCACATAGTAAACTGGCCTTTGCACACCTTGATCCACTCTAATCAGTACCAAACTTACGGCACAAGGAGCCACCGCAATGTAGGCGAATAAGACCTCATCTGGTTCAGGACTGGACATAATTGGTGGCCGAGCTAGATAGTCCTTAAGTTGCTGAAAGGCCGCAGCACATTCTTCAATCCACTCGAATCCCTTCCATTTGTTGATCAACGAGAAGAAAGGTCTACACCTATCTGCTGATCAGGAGATAAATCGATTCAGGGCAGCAGTCATTCCAGTCAGTTTCTGAACTTCTTTGGGATTCCGAGGAGCCTGTAAATTATTGATGGCCTTTATCTGATCGGGGTTAACTTCAATTCCCCTGTGAGTCACCATGTACCCCAAGAATTTGCCTGACCCCACACCGAATGAGCATTTGGAGGCGTTTAGGCGCAGCTTGTACCTTCTTAAAACTTCAAAGATACTTTCAAGGTCCTTCACATGTTCAGCAACAATCTTGCTTTTCACCACCATGTCATCTATGTAAATTTTAATATTTTTACTCAACTGTGGCTCAAACATTCTCGTCATCATTCTTTGATAGGTAGATCCCGCGTTTTTCAAACCAAATGGCATCACCTTATAGTGGTAATTACCGATAGGGGTGACAAAAGCAGTCTTCTCCTGATCCTCCAGGACTAGTGGTATCTGGTGGTAACCTTGGAAAGCATCCAAGAAACTCATCCGATGATGGCCGACACTGGCATCCACTAGCTGATCAATTTTTGGTATAGGGAATGGATCCTTAGGACAAGCCTTGTTTAAGTCAGTGAAGTCTACACATACTCGTCATTTCCCATTCTTCTTCTTCACCACCACAGTATTTGCTAGCCACTCCGGGTAAAAAACTTCTTTAATAGCTCCAGCTTGTTTGAGCTTTGCTACTTCTTCTCTTACTGCATCAGCATGTTCCTTAAATGGGCACCGAGGAGGCTGCTTTTTAGGGGTAATCAGTGGGTTGACCTTCAGATGGTGACATATGAATTCTAGATCTACCCCTGGGGCTTCGTAAGCGTTCCAGGCGAATACGTCAAGGTTTCTCTTAAAGAATTCTACTAACTCTTCCTTCTCCTGCAGAGGTAACTGAGATCCAACTTGAAAGAATTTTTCTGGATTGTCTCCGATGATAACCTTTGTTAAATCTTCGCACCTAGCGCCCTCGTCTGGATCTTCGACGAGCAATACCTGAGACTTTAACTGCTATAAACCCCTTTCGACCTTGGACGAGGACTCAGCTTCGGGCTCAGGTTGGATAGCAGCCACTAAGCATTGTCTGGCTGCAGACTGATCTCCCCGGATTTCACAAACTTGTCCTTCAGATGGATACTTAACTTTCTGATGCAAAGTAGAGGAAACAACCTCTAGTGTATGAAGCCAAGGTCTGGCTACGATTGCCGTATAGGGCGAATACACATCTACCACAATGAAATCCACCTCTACCACCTCTGAGCCGGTCTGCACAGGTAATCGTATTTGGCCCTTCGGGGTAACAACTCTTCCTTCAAAACACACCAGGGGGGAACTGTATGGTGTTAGGTCTTGAAGTTTTAGGTTCAGCCCCTTGTAGAGATCAGGATACATTATCTCTACCGCACTACCCTGGTCCACCATTACCCTCTTCACATCATACCCTCCAATTCTGAGAGTGATTACTAAAGTGTCATCATGGGGTTGGATGGTCCCAACTTTGTCCTCATCCGAGAACCCTAAAACGGGTGATTTAGCTCTCTTCGGACCTTGGCCAAAGTCCCCTACGAGTGACCGGGCTACAGACATAACCTTCGCTGGCCAAGATCCTGTTCTCCCTAGTGCGGCGAAGATGACATTAATAGTTCCTAATGGAGGCTTTGAAGAGTCATCTCTTCAGGGCTCTGAGTTCATCTGACCTCCTCGGCCACTGGAGTGGTGCAAGAGGTGTCTCAATTTACCCTCGCGGACTAGTTAGTCCAAATGATCCCACAGGCTCTTGCAATCCTCTGTGGTATGCCCATGGTCTTGATGGTACTGGCAGTAGAGATTATGGTTACGCCTCTCAGGGTTCCCCACCATCTTATTCGGCCACCTGAAGAATGGTTCATTCTTGATCTTCTCCAAAACTTGGTGTACTGGCTCTTTGAATACAGTGTTGACTGCTTGAGGATTTGTTGATCCTGATTGCCCAGCATAATCTCTCCGAGGCTTACTGTTATTGTAACGGTCCGACCTGAAATCCCTCCTCTCCTGGGGGATAATCTTATCCTTTCCCTTCCCTTGATGTTGATCCTCCTCAACTCTTTTATACTTTTCGATGCGGTCCATGAGCTGATGCATGTTAGTAACTGGCTTATCAGTTATGGACTTCCTCAAATCATGGTCAGTGGAAAGGCCGAGCTTAAACGTGCTGAGGGCCATTCCATCAAAATTTCCCTCCATGTCATTAAACATCTCTCAATACCTATCTGAATACGTCTTTAAGGTCTCACCCTCTTGCATGCTCAAGGATAGCAGTGAAGACAAGGGCCTGGCCACTCTTTAGCATGTGACAAAACGGGAACCAAATGCTTGAGTAAGCTCTTTGAAGGAATTGATGGAGTTTGCTTCTAGGCTGTCAAACCACCTCATCGCAACCGGTCCAAGACTGGAAGGGAAGACCTTGCACATCAGAGCTTCATCTCTGGAGTAGACAGCCATCCTTTGATTAAAGTGGCTCACATGTTCCACAGGGTCCGTTTTACCATTATAGATGGTGAACGTCGGCTAGTTGAAACGCCGAGGAAGTCTCGCTTCTTCGATCTTGCATGTAAAAGGTGACCTAGAGATTTGATTCAAAGCCCTGCTCATAGCATCGTTCCCTACGCCTCCACGTGATGGGCTTCGAGGTTGCCTCTTATGATGATACTCTTCTTCGTAGGAAAAAGATTCACTAACTGGTGTTCGAGATTTCTGCTTGTAAGTGACGTCCTGTTCGTCATCGGAATCTTCATCAGAGTACGAAGAAATTTGTTTCCTCTTTGCATGGTGCAACTCCCTTTTTAGCTTTTCAACTTCTAGTTGCAAATTCTGGTTCTTCTCTGCATGAGACACGAGACTTCCACCCTGTGGCTGGCTTCGACCAGTATGCGTAGTGTGCACGCTACCTTCACGATCTTGTCTCCGCTCCAAATTAAGAAAAGGGTCTACGTGTTGGGATGCCTTAGATTCTGCTGGTTGTTGTCCTGGTTCAGCCATTATCAACTGCTGCTTCCACTTTCGCTCAAGCTCTCCCCACAGACAGCGCCAATTGTAGGGTTAGAATTTGTAGTCCAAGCCCAAAACAATGAATTTGTAGAGAATTGGTGAAAGAGCTGGGCTAGTTGTGAATTTAGCAATTGTTAACTAGGATATTTTGGAAAGAATCAACGTAAAAACATACTAAGAAGCTAAATAAACTGATGTCCGAAGAGGTTTATTATTGATTGAACAGTGAATACATTTCTTAAAGCTACAGTAAAACCTTTCTTTCCCTCTTAATATCTTTTTTCCGGTCCCCTTTTCATCAGAGGCTTCTTTCATTTATATAGCCCTCTTCTCCATCATCTTCATCGTACACTTGTTCTTCATCTAAGCATTCACTTGAGTGCATGTCACATCAGGTATCTTCTTTTGTTCTCCATGAGTGGTGGTAGCTGAGGTTGCGCTGTTCAGGGGTCTTCTCTACATAAATGCAGCCAGAAAAGTTGCTGCAGTGCATTAAACACGGTGGTAGTAGCTTTTTCTTTTAGATATTTCTCTATTCTTATCATTTCCATGCATGCCCAAAGCTTATCTTTATCACTGGGACCGCTGGGAAGATCACTCGACCCTCCCAATTATCTGCTTGACCGAGATTCTTCATATCCGAGGAGAATACACTCTTCGGACAACGGGTGATCTCTTCGGACTGTACCCCTCGTTCATTTCCAAGTATATCCCTTCCACACGGACTTCTTCTCAACCATTTTCTTCTCTTCGGATACACAGTAATCTTCAAATAGGGTCCTAGGCCCAATACATAATGTTGGGCTTTTACCCCCCACATCCACTATAGTGAGATTTGCTCATATGATGCTGGCGCTATATTCCTCTAAAATATGTATGTTATTATTGGAATAAGCATTTCACAGTTTCAAGTGGGATATGTAAAGGCAAATTTTTTGAGGGCCTAACTTTTAAACCAACAATTAGTATATCACATCAAATTTGAACATTTTCTTAAAAGTAATATAGCATGAAAATCCAAATCTAAAATTTTCAATTTCTCCATAGTGGGAATACAATATTGAAAATACTG
This sequence comes from Quercus aquifolioides, assembly GCA_019022515.1. NCBI lineage: Eukaryota > Viridiplantae > Streptophyta > Magnoliopsida > Fagales > Fagaceae > Quercus > Quercus aquifolioides. Next base: position 43,722,528 of record CM032327.1, read on the forward strand.
TGTACGAGATATATAATTGAAATCATATTTTCAAAACATGATTTCAATTGGGTGTGTATGACAGTGAATAATTCTATGTGTGCAACAATAATTAGCGATCGAAAAGGAAGAAATTGCTCATATGATGATGGTACGATATTCAGTGGCGGCTCTAGGAATTTTTTTTAGGGTAGTCACTAAGAAATTTAAATTACCACAATATTTTTCTTGGTACCATTTAAAAAAAAATGAAATTAGAAATTATTTTTATTGAATAGGTTGAACAAGTTACAAATTTTATCTTTTTGTTTTATAATAGGCTTTTTGTTGAATAATTTTTTCACTTGTTGTTGTTTGGTCTTGTCTTGTTTTTGTTTGATTTATGTTTGTTGTTATTTGAGCTAATATTTATTGTTGTTATTTAAGCTTTAAAAAAAATAGGGATTAAGAATTATGTTTGGAGGCAGAATTAATTTTAGAGTAATGCTACATCCACAACATTTTTACAATAAATTTTATGTAAAAAGTTGTTATTAGTGGGTAGAAAAATAATATAAGTATTTGGCCCAAATTAGAATTAATAATAGCTTACTACATTAGATTTGTTGTAAAATTATTGTAAAAATGTTGTGAATATAGTAGCACTACTCTTGAACCCAAATATATATATATCTAAAAGGCAAAGCTGAGACATAAAGTTTAATGTTGCTATATTCCTATTGAGCCACCTCATTAGCCATATCATACATTAAAAAAAAATTCCTTTATGATTTTTCTACTTTATTTTATTTAAATAATTAAATATAGTTCATGTACAAACCTGTTAATGCACTCTATTACTATTTAACATGTTACTATTCATTTGTTTTAAATGCAAATATTTGACTATTCAGCTGCCTATATTGATTTCAACTTTTCATTTTCTTCTTTCTAATTTCAAGTAATTGTTCAAATTGAATAAATTTTTTTTTTAGTGGATATATATACATGTTTGACTATTCATTACAAATATTACTATTAATTAGATGCAACTGTTTGACTATATTCGGCTACCCAAATTGATTCAACTTTTTGTTTTCTTCTTTCTAATTTCAAGTAATTGTTAAAATTGAATATTTAAACTTTTTCATCTTCCTATTCTAAAAAAAAAAACTCTTCTTCTCTTCCTCCAACCTTTCCCCTCCCTCTTTACCTTTTTATCTCCTTACTACTATTTATTTTACTGTTAAACTTTCTTCATCATTTCCTCTTTCTTAATTTTAACTCTTCTTCTCCCCACTTATTTTGTATAAATTTAATATCATTTATTCCATTCAATCCATATTTTTTCCACACAAAAACCATGAGTACTCTCTCTCTCTCTCTCTCTCTCTCTCTCTCTCTCCCTACTGTTTGATGTTTGTTTTTTCTTATAACTCTAATTTAGGTTGATGATTTTTTTATTTAAATTTTTTGTGTTGTATTTTTTAAAATTTCCATCACAAATCACTCTTATAGCTTTGGTTGAATTTTGGTTTGGGTTAATACGTAGTTTTTTTTTTTTTTAAATAGAAATTTCAGTTTATATCAAAACAAAATATACATGGCTATGAATTTGAATGTGCCTACCAATGGACTTCCACTGAACAGAGATGTATTCACAATGTTTTTAGCTTCATATACTTCTTTGGTAATGTGAATTTGAGAAAGAACAAATGGTAGGCAAAGGATATATGGTATTCCATAATCCCCCTATGTCTTGAAGAAAGTGGAGGGCCTATTAGTCTCCCTTTTACTGGAATTTTGTATAGAAAGTCTTTTGTTATAAGTTCCTTAACTTTTTGCTATTTTATAATGAAATGGAACTGAAAGTTTTCCTTTGCCTCTAAATAGCTAGAGACAAATATACAAATACTTTTGGAGAAGGCTGATATGGTTCTTAAAAAGTACAAGATGCATATGGTTGTGGCAAATGAGCTTTTAACTCACAAAGACGAGGTTGTAGTTGTTACAAACAATGAAAAGATATTAGTTCGCTGTTACAAGACTCAGGATGGTGATGTTGTGGAGAATCCCCTGATTAGACTTATTCTGGAGAGACATTCAGCTTATATTAAGAATCCGGATCTATGATATCTAAGCCTAAAATATCATCAAATGTTTGATATCTAGTAGGCTGACTTGCCTTTGGGAAAAAAATGAAAAAGAAATAAAAAACATATTTTGATTTCAATCAAAGTGCTTATAAAATAACCTCTAAGGGGGGGGGGGGGGGGAGAGAGAGAATATAATAAACATTGTAATTGCTCTATTGTCTATACTGTGATAAAAAGTGAATAAAGTTGTTTTATTTGTAGCGTATCAAAAAAGTCAAAAAATATTCAGTGTAGTAATTTTGTACTGTCGCATCCCATGTGTTTGGTAAAATTTCTTTTAGAAATTTTATGTGTTTTTCTCAAATCTATTTGTTATTTTTATTTTGGTCATTTTGTTACAAATAATTAGCATCTCCACCATCAAATTTTTAGTTAATTTAAACTTTCTTGGTAATCTTTTACTTTGCTTAGTTGATCATCTTTATTGAAAATGCCAGAAAGTGAATAAGATAAAATAATAATTTACTCTAGAACATCGTTATGCTATTAATGTTTTTATATATAGATACTTAAGGAACTTTTTCTTTTTGCATTTTATTTTATATTTCCACTTTATGATATATGATTTATTGATAATGATCTATTTCCTAGTTTTCGTTATTTACTTTTTCACTTTGTTTCAATTGTGAGGAAGAAAGAGATCGATGCGGATCTATGTTTTGGAGAAAAACATACCTATAAGAATTGAATCGCATACATCTATATAGTAATAAATAAAGTATACATAGTTCTCATACTATCAATTTTTAAAAAAGAAAAAGAAAAATAAATAAATAAATATATATATATATATATATATTGCATTGTGTTTTCATACATATCTCACTATATGTAATACCTGACTACAGAATATATTTTGTTACACTACAAAAAAACTTCTAATTTAAAACATAATTTCAAATAATACATATTGAATTTTTAAAAATATACAATCTAATATATTAATTCAATAATTATCCAATAAAAAATAATCATATTGAATTTTCCCGCACATCGCCTAGGTCTGCGATTAGTTTTTGTAATTCTCAAGTCAGGGTGTTCAAAATTTTTATTAGGGTAGTCACAATAGGTTAGTTTAGCATATAATATTTATTTGGCAAGTGTATATATACATTTTTTTGCAAGTCATGGTGGTCCTATGACCAATCTAGCTTGCATGTAGAGCCGCCACTGACCATATTCCACTAAAATATGTATGTTAATATTGGAATAAGCATTTCACAGTTTCAAACGAGGCATGTAAAGGAGAATTTTTCAAGGGCCAAACTTTTCAACCAACAATTAGTATATCACATCAAATTTAAACATTTTCTTAAAAGCAGTATAGTGCAAAAATCCAAATCTAAATTTTCCAATTTCTTCGTGGTGGGAATATAATATTGAAAAGGAATGGTAATAGTTACATATTGTGTGTACGAGATACATAATTGAAATCATGTTTTCAAAACATGATTTCAATGAGAGTGTGTATGACAATGAATAACTCAACGTGTGCAACAATAATTAGTGATCAAAAAGGAAGAAATTTGCTCCACTTTCAACTTCCACACTTCACCAAGCTTTTCCAATTTCCCCTTTTTTTGAGGGGCCTTGGGTCATTTCCTTTATGCTTGTTTAAAACATGTTACTCATTCTAATGAGTGACTAATCCTATAGAATTGTTAATGAGCTTGGGGTACAGTGGGGTACATTGGCATCTGGGCAAGATACCCCTTACTATTTACTGGACATCAATACCTTAACCTTCCAATTATCATGCGCTACTATTAGAGCATTCTCATCCGGAAATTCTATCATATTCTATTTTATCATCTCAAAAAGCTACTTTATCAATTATACCATACTATTTTACAATACACCCAATATCCCAATTTTTATTTTACAATACAACATATTAAAATAATATATCTACACAATAAAATAATATATTTCAAAACATAAATAAAAGCTAGAAATGAGACACGGAGAGAGAGATAGAGATTGAGACGTGAGACAGAGAATGGGAGGAGAAAAGAATGAATAAAAAAATATTATTTTCTTTTACAATTGTGCTACTGTATCATCACAAATTTGTAATAATACTATAGCACAATTCTAAAGTTTTTTAAAATACAAGACCAGTTGGCTTGTTTTTTTACTTTGATGCTAAAATTTACATATTTCATTTACCTTGCCCAAAGGGAATGCTCTAATAAATGATAGTATGGGACAAGCACTTTTGGAGGTTTTTCCTTTCGTGAAGGTTTTACATGTTTCGGTTGCATGTTTCCTCCCTCTCACAAGAGAGTGGACCCCAGGTTGCATGTTTCCTCCCTCTCACAAGAGAGTGGACCCCACAAGGTGGGGTCCACTGCAACCGAAACATGTAAGAGTTTTTCCTTTCGGAGGGGCTTGAAGCATCTCTCTTCACTGATTTCACTGATACTGCTTCTGGCCAGATCTCAGATAGGTGAATATTGACCAACACCTGTTAATGAAAAATATATATATTTTTAAAAGTACTAGTACTACTCTTTCATTTTTGCTGAAAAATATATTAAAAAAATGGTACCAGTACTAACTTGTTAGTTATTACCTACAGGTTACTTTTACAGTTGCCTGAAATCCCTCTTGCCAACATAGCATCAAAGTTCAAATCATAATTTTGTACTCTACTGATAGTTTCTCAACTGGCTTGACATTATTGGACCATTCATAAACAGTACAAATCCTAGAAGATAGTGTTTTTGAATTGTAGTGAAGGACATATCTATGACTATGAAACATGGCTCCTTTGCTTCAACAAGTAGAGCTTTGTAGGTAAAAGATAGTATCAATTAGGACCATAATTTTCAATGATCAGTTTGTGAGTATTTGGGAGTTGGGAACCATCCAATGACCCTAGAACCCTATGACTAGAGCTCTAGATTCCCCTACACAAATTTTTAGACATGCTAGTTGCTCTTTTGGTTAAAGGGTCTCCTCCTCCTATCATTACAACAAGGCCTTTTTAAAGCAAATGGTTAAGATACCAAAATGATAACCTACTTAAATCAGTTATCTTCACTATGGACATCATTGGCTCTCTAAGGATAGGAAAGTTATTCTGATTTTGAAAGAATAAGTCAGGCAGGCAGCTCCTAATGCATCATTAGACTTTTAAATCTAAGATTTTCCAAAAAGCAAAACATGGGTCATTAGATTATAGTAGTTTGACACGTGGTAAAGAAAAAGAAATGGTGTCCAATGGTGAAAGGTGATGCAATTTTACATAAAAAAAAAAATTTTAAAAAAAAGCAAAGGGTTAAATCAACTGATTTAAGCACCTTATTACTACTATCTATAATCAGATAACTTTTTTTTTTCAAAGCTTTCAAGAGATTATCTACGACCTAATTATTCTTTGATTGACCTCATTATACGATGAATTTAAACCCATGATCCAAGTTTCACTCTTTTGGATCATGTTAAAAACTTTATTCAATCCCAAGAAATGAATAACATTTACTTTAGTCACCCTCAACTGGAAATAATAGGTCCAAATTTGTGAGTATGAAATGAAGCCAACAACATGTAAATTACTTACAACATTGAGATGTAACATCCTGCATTATAAACCGCCCAAATTACACGTGTCGTCAATTCAATATTTTTTCCAAATCCAAAGAACTTTGTAGCTTAATGGTCAAAAGGTATATATATTATATATATATATGTATATATATATATATATATATTTTTTTTTTTTTGAGAAACCAAAAGGTATATATTTAAAATGGATTTTTATTAACTTATTTAAAAGTAATTCTATTCTAATTTCATCTTTACCTTTCTTTTCTTTTTCTTTTTTCTTTTTTTTATCCTAAGCTAAAGTTAAAAACAAACAAATAAATCACATCATTACTCAAAGCGAATTATGATTATGGTTTATTGAGTGGGAACCCCAAAAGTTTAAATGGCTTAAGTAATTAGAGGCTAGAGAATTAATCAACTCAAACTCAACATGCAGTATTGTTGATAAAGGAGTTGTTAATGATGATTAGAGGAAAAAGAAGGGAAAAGGGTAAGTGTAATAACAAGGTTAAATTAGCCATTAACTGAGGTGTGGGTGGGGAATTCAGATTCTCATTTGTTTGTTTATGAATTAGACAAGGACTTGTTGACAGAGTGGTCTGTGATATGCACAATCATCGAAGGGTCAAGGGTTATTGAAGCCCACAGGAGGCAAAAAGGGACAGCAGGTGGGGCATTCCAGTTTTTTTGGGGGAGAGCCTAGCAAATCTTACAATAATAGAGTCACTATGAAACATGAACAGATCATGATTTGACCATACAGTGTTCACAATCAAATATGCCCAGAAAATCAATCCGAGGCAAAAAGCTCATCAGATTTCAAGGGTCACTTGGGAAAAACCTACCAGTGCCTTAAATCATGTGATTTGTTGTTGCCTGTTTGGTATGGAAATGGAAGGAAAAAATAAATGTTACAAAGATGATGTCATAGCATGCCACATATCATTCCTTCTCTGTGAAAACTTTTTCTGATGGGTAAAACTCTTCTTTTTTTTTTTTTTTTCACAGTGTTTCCTCAAGACTTTCAACCAGAGATTAATTACTGTTCATGCCGGGTAGGCCTACGAAGGGGTAAAGCGCTGGCCCAGGAAATTCTTTTCAAAGTGCAGGTAGTAGGACTCGAATTGGGGAGCACACCCAGTCGAGCCCAGTACAAGCACCTTGAGACTGAAAACCCAACCAACTCACCAACCTCCTGAGTTGATGTGTAAAACTCTTTAAACAATAGCTTTCTTTCCCATCAACTTTGTGTGCAAAATAAGTGAATGACTGAAGTCGGTATCATAACATTTTTTAACAATGTTTGGAAAATCTGACAAAGAAATTTATCAAGGCAGGTGGACCTGCATGATGGTCAAGCATTGCAATTGATTACATTCAAAATAAAGCAAATTAAAAGGATGGGATTGGGATTAGCATGTTATTAGTGTTACTGATATGAAGGGAATCTATGCTATTTATGTAACAGTCGATTTCTCTATATCTAGCCAGGATTAGCTTTGTAGAGATATTAGATAGTACCATGTCAAGTGGGTAGGCTACTGGTGTTGTCTACTATGAGCTAACTGTCTTGAGTGTATGTCTGGCAGTCTGGATTATAACATGTTATGAATGGAATGGGACCTAACAGTGTAATGGGTACAAAAGATCAGAGCAATCAGATCACCATAAGCATCTCTAACTCTGTCTCGTTGTTAAGGACACTTTGGTCACTGCCCTGACTGACTCCTACTGGCCAATAGGGCAGAAGGTGTAGTGTAGATGGGACCTTTAAAGATCGATGGCTCTATCCCATTTTCATGTGATGAAGATACATTTCAGCCAGCTCATTGTTTTGTCACAACTTTCCGAGTTATTTTAGGACTACAATTAATTCTACATCCATTTTCAACTTTTCACAACTATCTTAAAGACTGTGTGACTAAATACGTATCAGTTTTATATGAATTCACTATTTATTTATTGTAAAAATGTGTATGAAATTGGTTGGGTTCCTAAAAATTTTCCAAGTTGTCACATGTCTGTTAACTCAAACAGAGGAATGCCCTGGAATTTCCTCAAAAGGGTGTCAAGGGCTTGTTTGGATTTATGAACACAATGTCATGGGCAGTGAAACAATCCTCGGGTCAAGAAAGGAATTGATGAAGTCAGTCCAAGCTGGAAAGAGCCGGGTTTATAGGATCCTGTCCACTGAACAAACCAAAACGAACACACACATAAATACACACCACACACTTGGTGAGGAGAGAGAGACGGGGCATCCAAAGCTTTTTTTGCTTCGTTACTTTTAAATATTCAATGTCAAACACAATCTCAGTTGGTTTGCTTTGAAGATAATGAGATCAAATGAAAAGCAAAACCACACTCCCAAACAAAGAGAAAGCAACAGAAAAATGAAAGAAAGTTCTTTAATTCTTGCAGTACATCTAAATATGTTCCCTCCGCTCTCCCTCTCTCTCTTTCACCCCTCATAATATCTTTTCCTTTCCTCCCACACTGAGTCACTAAAGAAAGAGAAAGATGCTTTAGTTGAAAATGAGATTGATATCATAGAAACAAATGTTCATTAAAAATTAAAAGGTACTAATTAGTGTCTTAGACTCCAATACATTGATAATGTTGAAGAAGCCTAATGGCTTCCCTAAGACCACTAAAGTAAGCTCCATGAGTTGTAGAATAGTGGGTTCTGTGTGTTGCTTCCCCTGCAAACAGAATTTGAAGTGGAGGGGAACCGGCAGACTTATAAGTACTAAGTTTTGGCAATGGCTCAGCCATTTTATCCAAATCATCACCACTTGACCCAACCGCAACGTAACTGTAAGACCCCAAAAATAAAGGATCAGTAGCCCATTTGCTCTTCAATATCTTTGTGACTTTCACTTCACTTCCATGAGAGTTCCCCACTTTATTAGCAGTCCCATTGCACAACTCATGGGAGTTAGAGTTCACTAGCTTGTGGGGTTGTGGTAGAAAGCTAGAGATTGTTGTTGAAACCCCATTAATTATCTCTTCATCTTGAAGTGATTCAAGCTTTAATGCTTCTTTCCCTGCAAACCAAGATAGCAGGACACTTGAATTGCTATAAATTGGACACAGAGAAGCTGTCCTCCTCATCCACCATGGTATTTTCTTATGCCTGAATTCTGAGTCTGGTCGATGGAAAACCATTTGGAGATATGGGAAGTTGTTGCAATCATTGCCTTCCACTTGCAGAAACAACTTATTGACAACACCATAACCAAGCCTTGAGATTGCCTGTGACTTAAATGAAGGCAGGGGAGGATTGAACATACCTGAATCTTCACGAATTCCAGCTTTAAGTACACCCAAAGAAACCGTTACAATAACATGATCAGCCAACATATTTGACCCATCACAGAAATGTAGCTTCACAGGCCTAGTAGCAGTAGCACTTCCATTTTCCATGCCTGATACTTCATCACCTTCAGGCTGCCATTCAATTCTTGTGACCTTTCGGCCTAATTGGACTAAACCAGGTGGTAGAACAGAAGCTAGTGATTCAATTATGCTCAAGTAGCCTTTAGCAATGGTGATTTCGTCACCAGGAAACATACGGTACTCACTTTCTGCACTATAATCTAGAGTTAAAAGATCACCAGCTGAAGTATAAGTCCTCTGGGTATTCTCATGCATTGCAAAGATTCCATCTTGTAGCAACTTTCTGCTCCAGTTACCATACCCTTTGAGCTCTTCTTGGTCTTTCTTAGAAACCCAATAAGCATCAAGGCCTTGTCTTAGAAAAGAACCGACACTGAGCTTTTCTTGACCACCATTGCTTGTAGAAGAAACTTTTAAAGCCTTAGCTGCAAGCTTAGTATAGCAGTCAATTTCTTCACAGCCTGCAGCACTGTCTCCAACCAGCTTGCCTTGAGCATAAGCCATCAGCTTCTTGAAGAGGGTAGTCACAGGGTCGACTACAGATGGATTAAGCTGAAACCCTCCTTCAGCAATGGTGGTAGGCTGACTTGGCTCTTCAGAGACCCCGTCCATGCACTCCCATGGCTGGTCAGACTCTAGTGCATGGATTTCTTGAGCAATTTTGTGAACTGGGCTGCCTCCAATGCCATGGATCCAAGTTGCACCCATCTCAATACGGTCACCACCAAACTCAGAAGTGTTAATTCTACCACCAATTCTTGTCCCACCTTCCACAACACACAGCTCAAAAGAGTCCTTAAAGCCAGTGGCAGTGTAGAGCTTGTTGGCAGCAGTAAGGCCAGCCATTCCTGCTCCAATTATCACAATGCTTGGTTTCTTGGTCACCATTGTTGCTTGCTTTGGTTGTTCTACTAGCACACACTAAAAACAAAGGAGATATATGACAACAACAAAAACAACAACAATAAAAAGAGAGAAAGAAATGAACTGTGAGGTGAGATTTGAGTTACTGATGAGAAATTTATAAGGGTTTTAGGCTATGTGGCTTATTATGGCTTCTTGGGACTCTTTTATTTTTAACATTTTTTAATTTGTCTAATAAAGACAGGGCTCCACTTTTTCTTGAGCTCTACCATTGATATAGGCTTATATTATACTACCCCAAAAGACCATTCTCTCTTTAAATGCTTTCATAGTGATAGTCTTTCTCAACTCCATAGACCATAGCCATTTATATACACAAAATATCACAATTCACAAACTTATTTAGCCCTTCAATTATTAACTTCAATAAAGCCCCTTGTGAAAAAAAGAATCTCAAGCTAAATAGTTACCCAAAGGCAAAAATTTGATATTGTGATGGCAAGAAAATTAAAAGGTTGATAGTGCCCTTCAACAACCTCGCATGTAAATTGGGTTAGGGACGGCCCACCAACTGAACAAGTCAATGGTCCTGATCAATAGATGGGCCGTCGTTGGGTGGGTCATAACGAGGTAATAATACATAGCTTACAATCATAATTTTTCTCCAAATTTGAAAACAGATGGACTAGTCCTCAACCAAGAAAAAAAATAGTGGATGGACTTTGTAATTTGTATACTTTGATTTGTCATCATTGCTTAATGGGCCATGAACACTACTACTCCAAAAAGGTAAATATGTAGTTTTCTTTTTCAATTTTAACAACGTTAATGTCCTGTTCAATTTCGACAATGTGAGAATGTTGTTTTCCGTTTAGCGGCAACTTATTTCTGATAACTTATTTGTATAGTGCTTATTAAAATATATAGCGTTAATAACTTTTATGTTAAATGTGACCCAAAAAAAACTAAACGCTAGCTTATTTTCAAAAAATTTAAAAGTTAAATTATTTGATGCAAAACTAAGATAACTAAGTAAAATCCAAATGCACTCAAATCATTAATGCATTTGAATTGGGATTTTCTCGTTAGCTTATTAGCCTATATAAAGCTTTTTAAAGTTTTCTTTTTTATTTTTTAAGCACAACTGTATTTTTGTCAACTTTAAACAAATAAATCTTTTAACAAACACACGTGAAATTGTTAGGATTTTGGATTCAAGTATGTTTACGCATGATGTTAATTAAATTTTAGAGTTATAGGATGCATTTAGAATTGATTACTCCTTAAAGTGAATTGTACAATTGTACTTTTTTAAAGCCTTATTTTTTTGAAAAAATTTAGTGCCACACTCAATTACACAACTTTGTCCACAACTCGCCCATGTGGCGAGTTGTGGTTGGTGGAGGAGTGTGGCACATGGACCTACCATCACTCTTCCACCAACCATAACTCGTCACATGAGCGAGTTATGGGCAAAGTTGTGTAATTCGGTGTGATACTAGAATTAATCTATTTTTTTTTGAAGTATTGTACTTTAGCCAGTTTTTAACAAATAAGTAGCAAATGCACGCAAATTGTTGTAAGTTTAGATTCTAGAAAGTATACACATGAATGTTCATTAAATTTTGGAGTCATACGGCTTATTTTGGAATTAATCACTTCCTAGAGTGAACAGTTCAAAGTTCACGCACCTGTAAGAGGAAATGATCTTGTGGCGAACTTTGGAGGGTAGTGTACGTGTCAAATAGTGAATGAAATTTCTAAAAGAATTATGTATAATTTATATACGTATGGAAGTTCATTAGATTTGGAGTCGTACGGCGCAGTTGGAACTTATCACTTATCAGTGCTCACTGAACTTCCTAGAGTATAGTTCAAACTTCAAAGTTCATACAATTACAATTAGTAAAGGGGGCAAAAGTTTGAATTTTTCCAAAATCTACGATTTTACTTCTCTTTTCAAACTCTTTGAAAGGCTCACCTCACTTTCATATATTAATCTTGGAGAATGGGTGGAACCTACAGTTACTAATCAGCTAACAAGTAATGGACAAAAGATTGTCTTTGATTTACCTTTCATTAAAGAAGATTTATAGTGATAGATGTTTGCCTTTCCATTGTGTTGTCTAATTGGATGATAGATAAACCTTGTTGAGAAGTGACCCGTGAAATAAAAGAGCTTACTTAATACACGTACAGTAGATTTCTTTCATTTGAAGAAGTTGTTTTCAAGTTCCAACTGCATCTTCTTCTACTTTCTATGGTCCAAACAATTTACTTGGTATACTAATCCCCACATAATAAAAAAGCATTTCCCTTCAAAATCTAGTAATGATTAGGCTTATTGGGTCTACTCGATGTACCTCAATCAAATATTTTTAGGCCATTGGATATTGTGGTCAACGGCTTGGATGATATGTGTGAATGATGTGAGATAAAGGTAAAATATGAAATCTGGTGGCGATAAGCACCCATGATAGTGTTGATTACCGTGACCCATCCGTATCAATATTTTAAACAATCTCATGCATATGTTAATCAATCTCTTTACCAAAAGATTTAATGTTCAATAATTTATGAGGCCCCAAACTTCCCCTCTAAATCTTCATTAAAGGAAGTGCAGATATGAGTGTATCATAGCTTGATCAAAAAGTAAAAGAAGCTGGCATTAAAAAAATTTGGACGTTATGGTATGATTCTTCTTTACAACATCTCTGGTTGACACTCCGATCATTTTTTACTTTTGAGATAGGGACCTCCTATAAAACAGTGAAACCAATATCAGTGCATCAGCACCTAGTATTGTCCCATCACTATTTGGCAAGCAATCCTTGAGAAAACATTACTAGAACTATCAATTTTCAACCAACTTATTTGCTTATGACCACTTTCTTCTGTACATAAGTTACTAAAAACATAAGCGTGGTAGGTAGAAAAGTGCAAAGTTTAAGGCATCAATATAAAATCAAAGAAGTTGGTTTATTGGTTCTTAATGCTTCACATGAGATCCCATGAGGTCTAAGGTTAAAAACTCTTAAATAGAATTTTAAAGCCATCTGCCATCCCCAAGGAATTTGTGGTGCATTGGTCAATACAATTGTGGTTGAAAGACACTAGATTACGTTGAAAGATTAATCATTTGACGCTTTATAATTTTAAGAGTAAAACTTAGACACTATTTTATTAGTCAATACAACCATGTATTTGAACAATGGACAAAGCCAAGGTGATTCTAAAGCTCTAGCATGCAGGGGTGCAGTGAAATTTTCTGCAAAAATCAGGCTTATGGAAATTACTGTGGAGGGTGATTCTGAAGTGGTAATCAACCAAATTCAAAGCACCAATCCAAGCTTGGCATCCTTCGGATTTCTCCCACGTAAAACGAACTGGCAATTTTGTTTTCCATGCTTTGGCTAGGAAGGTTAGGGTAAGTGATGAGCTCCAAGTATGGTTAGAAGACATACCTTCGGATATTGCTCCTATTGTAATTAATGACATATCATAGTTTCTAAGTAATGAAATTTTGACCTGATTCTTTAATGACTAATGTATTACACATAAGTTTTGCTCTAATTTTAAATATCTATCACTGTTATGCTTCATTAATTAGCCATGATTATATAATAATCAGGTCAGGCGATGCATCATTATCAAAGCTTGATCAAGGCAAGTCAAAACCCTTTAGTACCCAATATTGCTGCACATCGTCTCTCGTGACCAAAATTATCTTGAGCACTGAAGCTTGGATCCAATGGTCTCCATAGGATCACGTGCATTCGGAGGACTAGTTGCAGAAATACCAAGAGTAGAAATTATTTAAAAAAAAAAAAACCAAAGATAATGTTATCTCATTGGTGTAAAATTTATAGGTTTTTTTTCCTTCTCTTTAATGAGTTAAGAAATTGATGGGGAATTCTCTTCTATCAATGAACTGTCACCAATCACTCAACTTGGTTTAATTTACATGGTGAAAAAATAGTGGAATTTTTTTTCACTGTTTAGAATTTATTTTAACTTTTTTTGAGAGTAAGAGATTAATGATTGACACCCATATTTCACTTTCTTTTTTTTTTTTTTTTATAGGGGCCGGATTGATATGATTGGGATAGGTACAAAAGTAATGTTAGGTTGGAGTATCATTGCCTAATTGTTGTTGGGTTTCACTTTTCTTTATATGCCTTGCCTCATCATTTGCTTTTACACATGGTTGTGAAAACCCACAAAATGACATACAATGCACATTTTCTCATGCTTCCTCAGTCTAGTGTTTTGACTGCCCAAATTGGTAAGAAATAATTTCATGGTTTTTATCACATATGTGGGAGATGAAACCCTAGATTAGGTTTGTCGAGCCCCAACTTTGTGTTATTGTATTTGTACTTGGGATTAGCTTGTTGAAAATATTTTATGAGAATGCACAAAATTTTTATCCAAAAAAATTTTTTAATTTGAAAAATCGATAACAAAACATAAACTTAAATCAAAGTTTAAGAATAATCTAAGCTATTGAATCATCCAATTATGTTGTCGTTGAAACTTGATTTTTGTCACTTGAAAAAAAGATTCAGTGGTTCTTTGATCGAACAAACTCCCATGATTAAATTATAATATTTACCTTTGTGTTGGGCGTACTTTCACATACAAAAGATTCAAGAACAACCTCTCATAAAAAGTTTTTCCCTTCAAGATAAAGAGAGAATTATATTGGGTTACACATATAAGTAAAGTCCCATATTAAATAATGATAAAAAGAATAAGTAGTTAATATAACATAACTGAGCACGTACCCATTGGACTTAAGTCTTTTAGGTTTAAGTGTGTCTCTATATATTATGTTAATTACTCAAAGAAACTCCCCAAGATATTTATCTCCCCCAACAAATTAAACAATTTGTTCTTATTTGACAAAGATGAGCAAACTGTGTGAGAGAGAAGATCAAGGTCGAGTGAAACAATTCTTGTCTATAGCAAACTGTTTATGTTGGTTTGGTGGGCTTTTAAGTAAGCCACTAGCCAACGGGGGCTTGGTTGAGTGGGTAAGGCTTGGACGCTTCGTGCAACACACCTAGGTTCGAGTCCCGCTGCCCGCAGGTTTCTGTTGGTGGGTAAACTTAGTAGTGAGGTGTACTCACAAATGTGAGGTGACTCCCACACAGTGGTACAGAAAGGCCACCGAGATCGGGCTACCTCGACCGAGGCCACTGGCTCTCTGCCCGGGGATGTAATATGACCATAAAGACCCTTTTTTTTTTCATTCTAAAAAAAAAAAAAAAAAGAAAAAAAAAAAGAAGTAAAGTAAGCTACTAACTTAGTCAAAAATATTATAAATAACTTATTAACTTACACAGTAACCTAAAGACAAAAACGGTTATAAAAACCCGAAAATGCTAGGCCCTACAATAAAGCCAAATAACCCCCTCACGTCAAAGTGACGCAGGGCGTACATGTGTAATACAGATAAGGCTTAAACCCAAACTAAGCCCCCACATCTAAAAATACCCAAGAAAATCCACAATAATATATAAACTCATATGAAAATGTCAAGTGTTTAGAACACATACACTAACATAGAATTCTCTATATGTTTTGAAATTGATTTGTAAAGTACTAAACATTTATCATTAAATGAATTTTCTCCATTTCAATTGTAAAGGGAAATTTGTGGGTTATTTTTTTTATCACCATGTTGTCACTAGAATGGAGAATTAGGTTTGTGTGTGTTTGCAGAACTTTTGTTAGTGATTTACACTTAAACATAATAATAAAAGTTAAAAAGAAATGCAAAATTAGAACAAAATCAATTAGAGATACAAAATTTAGAATGAAACCAATGGGGATGCCTCTTGGATAGATGGAAAGGCTACTTATGCCAGGATAGGAAAAAACATGACTTGTTTAGCATTAGTAGTTGAAGCTTTGGCACCTTAGAGCATTCGCATTTGGTATTGCAAATGCTATATGTAAGAGAATTTTAGCATTAATGCACCAAACAAGCCCAGCAACAGGACTTGCAAAAACCAACTATTGCAAAAAAAATTGCAATAGTGCTACAGTGCAATTCAAAAAAAAAAAAAAAACTAATATTTTATTCACTTTATCAATTCCTCTCTCTCTCACCAGGTTTTGGGTTTTTGTTTTGATTTGGGTTTTAGGATATATTATTTTATTGTATAGAAATATTATTTTAATGTGTTGTATTGTAAAATAAAAGTTGGGATGCTGAAAGTATTGTAAAATGGTATGATATAATTGATAAAGTAACTTTTTGAGATGGTAAAATATGATGAGATAGAATTTTGGGATGTGAATGCTCGTAGGGTATGTTTGGATATTGCTTATTTTACTGAAATCTAAAAACACTGTAGCAAAATAATTTTTAAAGTGTAAATAGTACTGTGGGACCTAGTTTTAAAGTTTTTTTTCTAAATAAAGTACTTGCGGGTCCCATGAATAATGACGGGACCCATTGGAAAAGCAAAAAAACGCTCTTCTCTTCCTACACGGGACCCACAGTGCACGTTCTCAAAAAAAATAAAATAAAAAAAAATAAAATAAAAAAAATCCAAACAAACAAACAAAACGCAGATGCTGCCTTTATCATCAGTATCTAAACAGGTACTAAGAAGGGCAATAGAATATTTTACTTGTCAAAAGTTGTAAAGTAATTGATAATGTTATAGCCATGGTTATGGATGTATGTGATGAACTCAGAGTTTAGGTTTCCATGGGTTCAAATACAAGGGAATGGGATAGCTCACACTCTTGTTGAATGGGGTGCTTATCATTCTTTTACTGGTTCAGTATCTTCCATGATGCTCCCACATCATGTCACTAATTTGGTGCTCTCAGAGATGCTTTATTAAGTATGATTGTTACTTGTTATGGCGTTTTGTTGTGCTGGTTTTCTCATGTTTGTCTTTTTTTCTTTTCTGTTGTGGTTGCTTTCCTAGGTAGTTTGGTGTATTCTAGATTTGATAAATGTTTGTTTGGAGTTTTCTTTGGTGTATTCTTATTGTTGTTCTACTGTTTCTTTGGGTTTTCTTCAATGAAAGGTTTTTGTTTAAGAGCAAAAAAAATTTGCCACCTCGATTTTACTACGACATAAGTCTGTCGGATATTTTGCACAAGTCCCTTTCTAATATTTGTAGTTGTTCATATCATTCCACTCAGTTTTCTCAAATAACTCTAACAACTACAACAATGATTTTTTTCCTAGAATCAAATTACAACAATGGATTTTAATCATTTGATACAAATAATATGTCATGCATAATTACATCATAATTATATGTCATGCATACAAATTAGTTTTCTCATAAATAACTCTAAAAACTACTACAACTTTTTTTTTTTTAAGAATCAAACTACAACAATGAATTTGATACATATAAACACACATAAGATGTAATTATATGTCATGCATACAAATTATTATATAATTAAAATGAAAATTACATAATTATAGATATACACATTTATAGGCCCTTAGCAATTTTTATAAGAGCTTGTGAACAAAAGTTTTCTTACATGGTATCAATGTATGAAATAAATTTTTTTTTTTTAAATACTTTACCGTAAACTAAAAATTTCTTACCTCTTACATTGCTTTTCATTCGAGAGCTTGTAGAGATGTCTACCATTGACGACCTCTAAGGCTTTGAATTTGAATCTTCTAAAATTTGTTAGTGATAATATTAAAACTTTTATAAAATTCAAAAGTTATTCAAAATTAAAATAAAATCATTTGGACATACAAAAATAAAAATAATTACTTTTCCAAAATTGTTCAAATATGCACCATTGTATTATTTTGTAAATCATTTGATATACATATATTGATAATGTATTGTTGTGTTTAGGTATTGTGATAGAATACAGATCACTTGGGGCATCTTCAATAGTCTCTCAAAATTTTCACTTAAATTGAATGGAAAATTTTATTTAAAAAAAATATTTTTTATTTTACCTATCCAATTTTTAAACACATCTCCAACAATCTCTCTATTTTTTGTTAAATTTTACTAAAATAATATTTTTATAATTTTTCTACCTGTGTCCTTTTTATCTACTGCTTTCTATCCATATGAGAGAGAGAGAGAGAGAGAGAGAGAGAGACCCTCCACCGCTCTCGTCCTTGCCCCTTTGCCACCACTCTTATGCTCCTCCCTCCAATGTTGCTCTAGTCCTCCCTCCCCCATCGCATCGTTGTTCTCGTCCTTCTACTTCTCCACATCCGCCAAGTAGAGAGAGAGAGAGAATCTTTTATTCCCTTAAATCCTTTACATAGCTACAATTGCTCTTCCTACAAAGATAGTTGTTGTAGCTCTAAAAAAAATTCAGCTAAATGAAGGGTGTTGGGCTTTGTGGAGTCTAATTGTGTTTAATCCGAATTATGTCCCAACCCTAAATAATATTGTTATGGTTTTTAATAGAAGATTTTCTGAGAATTAGTCCATGGAGTGGAGGCTTGGGCCTATGCCAAGCCGTAGTGATCATGAACAAGCCTTCTTGGGGGTCCAAGGCAATGCCCCCGGGAAAATTTTTTGGCTCGTTTTGTAGCCCATTATGAATACTGTGTGCAAGATATAAAAACTATTGTTTTGGAGATTAGGGTTTTATGTTGTTTCTGAGAGAGAAAACTGTACTGCTGCATCTTATATTTTTTCATGAGAATAGTGAAATTCTTGCAACACCATAGATGTAGGCAAATTGTCAGATCATGTAA
Source organism: Quercus aquifolioides (assembly GCA_019022515.1). Classification (NCBI taxonomy): domain Eukaryota; kingdom Viridiplantae; phylum Streptophyta; class Magnoliopsida; order Fagales; family Fagaceae; genus Quercus; species Quercus aquifolioides. Next base: position 43,741,182 of record CM032327.1, read on the forward strand.
ATACTGTCTTGTGTGATTATTTTTCTTTGGCGTATATTTTTTTTTTTCTATTTTTGTATCTCACAGATTTAGAAATTTCGTATATATTCCCTTCAAAGAGATTGTTAGAGATTTGTTTTGTAGGTTTGTTCTCTAAAACGGAGAGAAGAAATGGCTTTAGGGCCTATTGGAGATGCTCTCTCCATAAATAAATTAAAACTCTTACACATTTTCAATTACCAAAATCACTTTGATCCAAATAAATAACACAATTATCAAAAAAAAAAATATAATTAATATTAAAATGCACCAACAACTATCCTTGCATAGTAAAATATTGTGAGCTATTACATGACCCATAAGATGTCTACTGTAATTGCCAATTTATTATTTGTTGAAGAAATTATATCTATTAAATATTTGTGCAAAAAATCAAAAAAATCTTCTCCTACCCCAGTTACTAGTGAAAGTATTGGCCAAATAAAAACAAAAACAAAAACAAAAAAGAAAATGCACTGCTAATATCCCTAAGACTATGAAAGAATCCAGCAAGCCATCACAATCTTTCGTAAGTGTAATAGGCATGTGAGGTCTAAGATATGAATAGCTCCATTTCATTTTCACGTCTAAGTTATTCTTCCCAACCATTGATATTTTGGCGTCCAAATGCATCATTTCCCATTTTAGATAAGTATCATGCAGTCAGTACTCAGTAGATTCGACTCGACATGACAGAAATAAACCAACACCAGTTACATATTTTGAAGAGAAAAATGGAGAGACAGTGTCTATATTGTTTGGTCATGTATAATTTACATAACTATTCCTGACATGACAAACCAATCCCTATGCTATATTGCTATGGAGTATGGACATTGGAGGCATATTTGTTTGATTGGTTTCCAAATTATCTTTGTATTACAAAGGCTTGAGCTTGCTTTACGCAACTTTGCATAGGGCCGAAAAACGTCAATGTCTTGCTTGCATTCAGGGCAATCAGTCAAGCACCAGTATAGCAAGAGGTATCACATTGTTTTCGGCTGTTTAACGCAAAATTGTTATTATTACTATTATTATGCTAAGAGCCTAAGATAATGTTATCATTTTAATATGTGAAATTGTGGGTTCCAGTTAACTCAATTGGTAAAATCTTTGATAGTTAAATAAGAAATCCGAGGTTTAATTTCCGACTATACCAAAAACTGATTGGTGTCTTAATCTGATGATAAAGAGGTATCATCAGAAGTGGACATCATAAGTTGAAACTCTCTAAACAAAAAATTTAATATGTGAAATTAAAATACAGCCCTTTATAAGTAAACAAAACAAGTTATGTGATAGTTCCATGATAACGTCATCTTTTATAGCGTTTCTTGTCTTTGTTCAAACCTCATCTCTCTCTTCCCAACACACACCCAAAATAAAAAAGTTAATTGAAATTTGTTAGGGCGTCATACAAATAAATAATAACCTTTTTATCTTATTTGATTCATGTTAACCTTATTTGCCCAAAGTGCTTCAACGGTATGGGGAGGCATTCAGTAATTTTCTTTAATATTTCAAATGTAAAACAATTTATCCCATAAAATATGGGATTAGGTTGGTTTTGGTCTCTTAAATATTTGGTCGGTTCAATTTTTGTTCCTCATATATAAGGTTGATTTGATTTTAGTCCCTCAAATATAGGATGTCTCAACATTTATTCAATAAATTAAATTAAAAATATATATTGAGATTATTATATTTTAAACATTTAATGGCTCAAGAATAAATAGACCTCATATCGGAGAGAACAAAATACATTTTATCCAAAATTCTTTCATCTCAATTGAATTCCCAACAAGCGAAGTTTTCATGTCATGCCACTGGCCCACAGTCAATTGGCAATCAAGTAACAACTATGATTTGCTTAGGTCCAATTATTGAGCCCATTGCTCTTGGCCTTGGAGGAAGTTCGAGATATAATAAAACACCATAAAAAAGCTCCAATTGAGAAGTTTATATAATATAAATGGATACCACTAAACCTATTCATTTGAGCCCACTTACTTATTAGTTAGATAAAAATGTTATATACATAATACAATAAGGGCACGTTTGGTATACTGTAATGATTATTACATGGGAATAGAAATAAGTATTACAAAGAATACATTAAGTTGGAATGTAATAAGTATTACTATTCATTAGTTTGGTGACCATTTAATAATAGAATCCTGAATATGCATCCACAATTTAGTAGAGTATAAAAAGAAGGTGTAATTAAATCATTTTAAAGTCAAATTTTCTAAAATACACTTATTTTATGGTGTTCAAAATAGAGCTAATAATTAACAACAAGACAATTGATTTTATTTCCTTTTGAAGATGTGGCAATTAATGGTTTTTTAGGAAATTTTTTAAAAAAGTTACTACATAAGGTGAAGGAATAGATATTCAGTACTTTTGATAATGAATAGTTATTCCTCATTTTGAAGAATAGCTATTCATAAGGAATAACTATTTATTGTAATAAAAACATAACCAAACAACCGAATAGTTATGCTATAGGAATATCTATTACATTACAGTGTCTATTACAGTCTACCAAACGTGCCCTAAGTAATAGATGACACTATGTATTACATAGAAATATAATAAATTCAAATTGAGTTTTTTTTTTCTATATTTAGATACATGAGAACATAATTGACACGTCAAATAAAATATAGTTTGAAGGGCATTTGGCATGAAAATTAGAATGAATTTAAAATATAGAAACACTTGGCATCAAATAATAAGACAATTAGAATGACACTTGATACAAATTTGAAGTGCAATTAGAATCTAATTTGAATTATTAATGAAACTTTCTCTTAGCTTCCACTTTAATATAATATATATGATAAGATGTGGGTCTCACTCACGTGAATATTTCAATAGATAAAAATCAAAACATAATGATTTTAATCATCAGTTGATTTTAAGGTATTGATTCTCACTCACTTGTTTCTATATACCATCCATACACATTGCATCTTTCACATTTTAAATGTAGACATCCTTAAAATTTAAAAGACATCGTGCATAAAATTATGAATGTTGTGTGTACAAAGTGATGTGTATGAACATTTTCAAAGTAATTCACTAAGCATTACATGTTCAAACCCTCACCTTAAACTCAAAAACAAAATAACCCACATTATCACTTTAATTTATCCTCTGATGGACTTATTCATGGAATTTTAAAATTTTACCATTTGCTTTAATTTTTGTTCAATCATTGAGTCGCCAAAAGCTTTGCAGCTTAACGAGTTAGCATCTCTTAATGTTTTTAAGGGAAACATTTAAAATTCAAATCATTATTTCCCCACTACAACTATTGAATTATAAAATAAAAATAAATATTTTAAAAAATCAATCATTGAAGTCTCTGCATTTTCTTAAAATTTTTAAATTAGTTTGAGGTAAATTAATGTTATTATTTGGGTGAGTTCCAGTTAGATCAATTAATTAAATCTCTGATGATTGAATAAGATATTTGGATTTCAAACCTCACTAACACCAAAAACCAATTAGTGTCTTGGTCCAATAATAGAGAGTTATTAGAAGCGGACATAATAGATTGAAACTTTCTAAAAATTATTCTTTAGTCTGGATAAAGAATTTTGGAAAAACGCATGGTTGTCGAGAAAGACAGCCCATTTGTGGGGGAATGCACCTTGATGGATGGCCCAGGGTTCTTTCTTTTGAAAGATAGCCCAAGGCTTGTATGGGTCTGGACTTTGGGGTAGTGTAAAGCTGATGAGGTCCAAGGGTGGTGGGTTGTGAACCGAGAAACCAAGGAAAACAGGATTTTTTTTTTTTCGTGAAATGGAAAAACAAAAATTTGAGCACCCATATTATGATATCATATATCATAATAATGTGTTTTCAAGTATCATGCCTAAAACATTTTAAACAAAGGATTCTTAATATAAAAAAGAAAAATTATTATGACTAAACATTTGAAATAAATTGATCATAATAGGTATCATCCTATACCACATGGATTTTAAAAATTAAAAAAAACAAAAACAAACAAACAAAAATGCCAAGAGTTTTGTAACTCAACTAATAACTTCTAGTGTTGCCGACATAGATGTTCAGGTTTCGAATTCCCCCTCTTCTAACTATTGAACAATAAAGAGTAGGAGAGAGGGTAAAAATATGATAGATCATTATTATATAAACATTCCATTATAGAATTGACTTCATCTAAGCATTGGGTCATTAGTTCACCTATACAATCAACTAGTCGCTAATCCGTGCAATGCACGGCTTAGTTGAACAAAAATTTTAAATTTTAAATTTGCCTAAAGTTATGAACACTTGAGAAAATAAGTTACAATTTAAGAGGGGAAAAAAATACTAACACCAATAATGTTAGGCATGCCATGTCTATTATCAACGACATCCTTTCTTTAATAAAAATTAAGGTCTCAATCATTTTTTTAATATAATATAATCCCTCCCATTGCTCAATTTGTTTGCAAAATCTTGGGTTTTTTCTTGCCATATAAAATGCAACCAAAAAACCCAAAAATACGAAAATAAAAACTATAGAAGTTTTTACATAGAAAACAGTAATTAATTACACTCAGAAATGGCATTGACACTCAGAAAGAGTCATTAATCTAGAGCAATAGGTTTTGGAAATTTTTTTTTTTTTTTTTTTTTTTTGGGAATAGGAAAAGCTAATTTAGTGTTATAGGCAATAGTTATAATATTTTAACACGTAGAAGAACAATAACAAAAAGGCGTATCGGATGAATAAATTGACTTCGTTAGAGAATGAAGACAAATAAATGTATTGGAAAGAATAAATTTCAGAATATATGAATGTAAAAAGAAGAAGAAGGAAGTACCAGTTGAAAGGCCATAGAGTTTTAATCTAGATAGAAGATGACCAATCTAGGAAGCACTTGGAATGCTCCTATTATCTGCATAGCCTCGGCTGCCACCTTCTTGCCTCTCATCTACTTATGATTCCAACTTTTATTCTTGGTGAGAGAAAGGGGTTCTTGCCTTTAGGTAATGTAATTGAGAAAAATGCCACAAGAAACATATCAACACCCTTTTTGGTTCTTAAATAATAAAAATTTAAGGAACAAATTTATGAGGTTAACGCATAACCTAAGCTTGTACATCAAGATTCAAGACCTAGCAACGTAAAAAACAATTTAAAAAATAGAGTAAAAATGCAAAAATGGTCATATATATGAAAAATAATTTTTTTAAAATAACATTAATTTATAATTCTTAAATCACATTAATTCAAACGGTAAGGCAAAATATATGACTACATAATAGAAAAAATATAAGAGAAAAGTAGGTTACCTCAAAAGATAATGCATGACTATAGCAATTGAAATTTGTCAAGACAATTTCATATATTGCAAAACATAAACCCAAAATTTAGATGTTAAAACTTCTAAAAAGACAAAAGAAAGAGTAAAGAATCAAAAGATTCAGTGCCTAGAAATTATTAAAAAAAAAAACATATGACTACATAATAGAAACAAAAATATAAGGGAAAGATGGGTTATTATCCATGGCTAGCAGTTGAAAGCAGCAAGATAGTTTCAAATATTTCAAAAATTGAATCAAAAAAATTAAATTGTTAAACTTCTTAAAGGCTTAAAAAATTGAAGAATCAGCAAAAAAACATATGACTACATAATAGAAAAAATATAAAAAGAAAGATAGGTTACCTCAAAAGAATAATCCATGATTATAGCAATTGAAATTTGTCAAGACAATTTCATATATTACAAAATATGAACTCAAAATTTAGATGTGAAAACTTCTAAAAAGCTAAAAGAAAGAGTAAAGAACCAGAAGATTTAGTGCCTAAAAATTATTTCAAACAAACAAAAAAAAAAAAAAACATGTGACTACATAACATAAAAAATTAACAATTCTTATCAACAAAAACACAGTAAAACTATAATTAAAAAACCCTAATAGCGATCTAGTGATTGGAGAATTAGAGAGGGAGAGAAGGAAGAGTAAAAAAAAAATAATAAAATAAAAAACCGAATGAGAGGGGAGGTGTTTGCATAAAGAACATAGTAAAACTATAATTAAAAAACCCTAATAGTGATATAGTGACTAGAGAATTAGAGAAGGAGAGAAGGAAGAGTCCAAAACAAAATAAAAAACTGTATGAGAGATGAGGTGTTTGCGTTTGAATACGTCTTAAAAGTCCTAAATCAAATTAAAAAATATAAATAAAAAATGCTAATGTGGAAAATTATGAAGAGGTCAATCAAAAGTCAAAGACTTCGGTTATATATATATATATATATATATAGTAGAGAGAGAGAGAGATAAATTAGCTGGAACCTAGGGCATTACAAGTTTAAATCCCCCCCCCCCCCCCAAAAAAAAAAAAGAGAATAGTGGTGAAAGAAATTCAAATTTTAGAAATTCACACACCAAGACATATGCAGTAACTATCATCATTCAGACTTTCACCCCTTTCTCTTTTAGTGGATCTTTGTGATGGGTGTTGTGCGCGCCAAAAATGAGGCTGATGGGCTTGGCCTCACTCAGACTCACAACTTACTTGTATGATGGGTTTGAATTTCCTACACTGGGTCGTTCTCGGCACGGAGACTCAATGAGATTACTTTTCTCTCCTCAACTGCCTGAATCACCTTCTTCTCCCTCTGCTCTCTATCTATCTCTCCTTCTTTTTCAGTAAATTTTCCAACCCCTTATCTTCCCCAAACTTCTCATATTTATGGTTCTAAGTTAGTGGAGAGGTTATGATCACTTTCTAGTTAGTGCAACGAGCGGTCCAGTATTATCGATCATAAGTGGGTGGTTAGGTGGGAGTGGGAAGCGGTGAGGATGGCTTTGGAACTTGGTTCCCACTTCCACAGATACGCTCGGCAATGGTGCATCTAAAGGCGCTGTCGGTCATCCTCCGGACGGCACGTTTGGACACCGTCCACAACATTGATCGGTAAGGTCTTACCGAGCACAAACAAGGTGGCAAAACTTGGGCCAACGACTTGTATAGATTCGGGCTGGGCCTATGGAGAGAGAGAGAGAATAGGATTATAGGCCGCATCTTCGCATAAGAATTAAGGGCCCAAGTGGGCCCTGGTATGGGCTACCTACAATAGCCCCCCCTTGATTCGTCCCCGGACCTCAGCAAGAATCAAGGAGCCCAAACGGCGTATGTTACACGGGAGGCTCAGAGAGGCAACGTCTGGGATACTCTAGAAACCCATTAATGCGTTCCTAAAAAGGCGCGTTGGATTTGGCCGTTTGGTTCAATCGTCATTATTACCTAACGGCTCGCGTACCGAGGTGACGCAGGCGTCAATTCGCATTGGTACCCGTGAGGTGGGCTAATTAATCTTCATTAATCTCCATTATTGCCCATGTAACCGTCGCTTACTTCCCCCTAGTGACTATAAATAGTCCTCTCCAAACTATTTTTCTGACTTTTTCACTCTCAACTTTCACAGTTCCCTCTCTGCCGTGCATTCATCCATGCACTTTATCTCTCAGCCCAGAATCCTTATCCCTCTTAGAGCCCATAGTAAGTTTTATGTCTACTCTTTTTATTTCCAACTCTTCGTTCGTTTTTCTTTAGAATCTGGGATGGGTTATTCTTACCTTCTAGACACAGAGGCGTCCTTGGCTGTCTTCAAGCGAGGCTTTAACGTCCTTGATGATGTGGACGTGGCGTATTGCCACGAAAGTGAAATCGTTCTCCACAAAGGGGGTAACACTGCCTTTTTTCCCTTGATGGAAATCCTGGAGGGGGGAGTTAGGTTTCTTGTGGACCCCCTCCTACTTAGTACTCTTAGGTATTATAGGCTGTGCCCCGACCAGCTTCCTCCCAACTTTTACCGGGTAGTTAGTTGCGTGAGTAGATTGAATCAGATATACGGTTTACAGTTAGATCAGCATGATATAAATCACATGTACAGTTTATGTGGGAATAAGAGAACAAATTTTTATTTGAAAGTTAAAGACATGAGGGTACGGTTGATCTCCTGCCTACCCGAATCGAATAGGAATTCCGCCAGGGAATTTGTTCGTGTGCGCGACAATTGGTTTGCCGATGATATCCCCTGCCCCCTCACAAGGCGCGAAGTGGGTTCGTACTGACCATTAACTTGCTTATGTTCTCTGTTCTTTATTATTTATAGAAATGCATTTAATGCCGTAATGGTCTTGCTTGCTCGGCTACTTACATGGTATTTTCGTTGCAGACGGTAGATTGTTCATCCCAGATATCAGGGTAGTACACGTGCAGGATCTGAACTTCGTGTTCAGGTCTGAAATTTTTGTTCACTCGAATGGACAACTTCGAGCATCCCACCTGATCCTCAGTGTTGATCTTGTATACTCCACTTGGCAAGCTTTCGGCCAAGCTCTATTAGTCAATAGTCCTCTTTTGTCTTACATTGATGTGCGGCTTGCGAATTTCCTCAACCCCGAGGTTTATAGTTGGTGAGGCCCACGACTTAGGTCCCCGGTATATCTGCTCTGACGAGCGCCATCCTGTGCGCGACGAATCGGCCGAGCGTGTTTCCCGAGCTCTCAGAGAACGGGCTCACGAGTAGATTCAGCAGGCAGCCCCCGTCCCATCAAAAGCTCCTGCCAGCCCAGAGGATCCCGTACAGAATACCGAGGAAGCAGTTGCTGAAACCGAATACAACCCAGGCGAAGCAATGGTGACACGAAAAACAATGACGATCAGCTGTTTTGTCCCCGGAGCCTAATCAGATGCACAACAACAACCACCACAGGGTCGTGGCCAGACTCCTCCTCCCCCACCTTCTGCCCCCAGCCAGCAGCGGAAAAGGCAGCGTACAACCGAGCAGACACCTATCGGCCCGGGCGACGCGCCCTCAAGAACCCCTCCCTGGCCATCGAGTAGTATCGTCATCCATGAGCCTATGACCCAAACTGGGACACACGTGGCGTCCTTTTCCCCTACAGTACCGAAATGGCAACCTGCATTCGTGTTGGATGGCAAATCCCTTCTTTCTGATGTGAGCATACGTGTATGGGAAAAGGGCACGGGGGGTCGCGTCGCCCAGGCTCTGGCGCGTGGCCTATGTTGCCCGAGGACGTGCATGCCTTTGAAGAGGGCACATATGAGTCCATGGGGAGGAGGTTGCAATGGTACACTATCGCAGTAAGCTTTCATTGTTAGTGTTAGCATTGCCATTTTGTTCCTCGTCATCATTTTTTCGTTTTTTGGGTTTAATGTTTGTCCTTGTTGTTTTGTCAGGCCACTCAATTGGCGTGATTACTCGATGGGCAGCTAAAGGATTTGGCGGAGGATGCTGATCAGGAGAAGGCACTAAAGGATATGGCTGAGGTGAATGCCAAGGAGAAAGCCGTAGTTGCTGCGACCGCGGAGAAGAAGGCTGTTGCGGCCGAGAAGGTCAAAACGGCTGTGGAAAAGAAACATTCAGAACTGCAAGCCCAGTTGGGGGAGATTGAACTCAAGCTGGCAGAGGCTATGAGCATGAATACCGCGCGTGCCGAGGAATTAGCCGACTTGAGCGCAGCCCTGGAGGCAAGTGAAAACAAATGGTACAACGAGGGGTTTGCTGATGCAAAGAACTCGGCCGAGCCTGTCATAAAAGATGCTCGGAAGCTGGGCTTTGAGGAGGGCTGGTTGGCCGCTCTGCAGGTCTTGGGAGTTCCCGAAGACTCCCCCTTGAGAGATCCTAGCCAGATCCCCTTCCCGGACCCTGTTCCTGCTGCGCAAAATCCTCCGAGGCCTGCTGACGAGGAAGAGACGTCCAGCCTAAAGGAGTTAGTGGAACAGATTGACTCTCATGTAGAGGCGGATGAAGTGGAAGTTATCAGGAACCCCTCTCAACCCCCAGTGCAACCGCAGCCAACCGAAGTCGAAGCCCGGGAGCAGCCTGCCGACCCTACATCTTGAGTGTCGAGCCTTATCCCCCTCATTTATGTTTCGCCTTTTACCGATTAAAATATTTCGCCTTTTATTTACTTCAGTTTTAAGGTTAATTTGCCTATGTCACCGGGTTGTGGTGACTGAACAATTATTCCCCTGCCGGATTTGACATTTACGTGGCCACCGTGTTTTGTGGCTAGAACATTTGCTTTAATTTATCGTATGATGGTTTTCATTATTTCACAATAGTTGTTGCATTCTTCAGTCGTTTTGTGAATGTGTCGTGAGTATCCGGGTGGCCCAATCTCGATTCGTCAATGAGTAGAGATTGAACTGCTTCGGACGGAGTCACTTGTACCTAGAGGGGATTAGCCCCTTGGGGTGATTGTAACGAAATTGGATGTGTGGGTCTTCTCGAACTTACGAATATTGGTAGTGCAAGGTTTCCAACAGTTCGGCGTGAGTATATGATCCGAGATTTAGGCTTCTGTCCGTAGTGTTTACACCTGCTCGGTGATATGGATCGAATCGAGAAGCAGGTTTCTGTCCTTAAGAGTAATTTTTGAGTTTAAGGTTTCCACATGCTCGGTGATACGAGTCGAACCGAGAAGCAGGTTTCTGTCCTTAGAGTAACTTTTAAGGTTTCCACCTGCTCGGTGATATGGATCGAATCGAGAAGTAGGTTTCTGTCCTTAAGAGTAATTTTTGAGTTTAAGGTTTCCACCTGCTCAGTGATACGGATCGAACCGAGAAGCAGGTTTCTGTCCTTAGAGTAACTTTTAAGGTTTCTACCTGCTCGGTGATATGGATCGAACCGAGAAGCAGGTTTTTGTCCTTAAGAGTAATTTTTGAGTTAAGGTTTTCACCTGCTCGGTGATATGGGTCGAACCGAAAAGCAGGTTTCTGTCCTTAGGAGTAATTTTAAAGGTTTCCACCTGCTCGGTGATATGGATCGAACCGAGAAGCAGATTTCTGTCCTTAAGAGTAATTTTTGAGTTTAAGGTTTCCACCTGCTCGGTGATGCGGATCGAACCGAGAAGCAGGTTTCTGTCCTTAGAGTAACTTTTAAGGTTTCCACTTGCTCGGTGATATGGATCGAACCGAGAAGCAGGTTTCTGTCCTTAAGGTTTCCACCTGCTCGGTGATACAGATCGAACCGAAAAGCAGGTTTCTGTCCTTAGGAGTAATTTTAAAGGTTTCCACCTGCTCGGTGATATGGATCGAACCGAGAAGCAGGTTTCTATCCTTATTAAGACTCGTAGCTTAAGGTTCTTTCGTGCTCGAAAATGGGAGTCGAACAGAGGAGAAACAACAAAATGGAAAGAGTTTGCCCGGATAAACGCCATCACCTTTATTAGCGAAACCCGTACAATATTACATTCAACTCACAATTTACAGCACTGCCCATCAGTGATAGAATCTCTTAAGGTTATGGACGTTCCACGGCCTGGGCAGTGGCCTCTCGTCTAGGTCCTCCAAGTAATACGCCCCCGCGCCAGCGACGGCAGTGATCCTGTAAGGCCCTTCCCATGTCTGCGCCAGCTTCCCGGCGTTCGTATCTCGCATATTCTCCAAAGCTCTCCTTAGAACAAATCCCCGGCGCTAAACTCCCTCGTTCTTACGTCTCAGCTATATCTCTAGGTGAGCTTTTGCTGATACTCCGCGAGCCGTATAGTCACCACTTCACGGCATTCTTCCAACTTGTCCAAGCATCCCACCATCATCTCATCGTTTAGGGCAGGATCGAATCCCGCGATTCGTGCACTGAACAGCCTCACCTCGGTTGGTATCACGGCTTTCGCTCCGTACGTGAGAGAGAACGGGGTCTCCCCGATGGACCTCTTGGGAGCTATCCGGTATGCCCACAAGACTTTAGGCAACTCCTCGACCCAATTTCCCTTCGCACCCTCCAGCCTCTTTTTCAGCCCATTCACCTTTACTTTATTTACAGCCTCGGCCTAGCCATTACCCTAGGGATATGCTGGAGTTGAGTACCTATTTTTCATGCTGAAATCATTGCAAAATTCATGGAAGGCCCGGCTGTCGAATTGCAGCCCATTGTCTGAAATAAGAGAGTTTGGCACCCTAAACCTTGTGATTATTTTCTTCCACATAAATTTCTTTACATCCACGTCCCGTATATTGGCCAAAACTTCCGCCTCCGCCCATTTGGTAAAATAGTCGACAGCCACCAGAATGAATCTTCGATTACCCGTCGCCCGGGGGAATGGGCCGATGATATCCAGCCTCCACTATGCAAAAGGCCAGGGACTGCTAATTGGGTTCAAATGGTCTGCGGGCTGATGGATTAAGGGGGCATGCTTCTGACACTGTTCACACTTACGTACATACTCGGTGGCGTCCTTCTGCATTTGAGGCCACCAAAACCCTTGAGTCATTGCCCGGTGTGCCAATGAACATCCTCCTACATGACTGCAGCACAATCCATCATGAAGCTCGGCCAAGAGCTCGCCCACCTTCTCTGGGCGTAAGCACAAAAGGTATGGCCCCCCAAAGGACCTCCGATACAACATCCGGTCTTCTGATAGCCAATACCGAGGAGCCATTCTACGGATCTTGCTGCCCTCCTTTTCATCACACGAGAATCGGTCCTTTGCCAGGAAGTCAATAATGGGGTCCATCCAGCACGGCCCAAGTGTTGTGATTGCTGTGATATCGATCCCTGCAGTTCTCGGATCACTTACTACCCTGACGCTCGACTCTAGAACAAGCTTAACTTTGATTAGCCGGGGTATCTCTCCTGCTACTGATGATGCCAGCGTGGCGAGGGAGTCGGCGTGTCTATTTTGCGTCCGAGCCACTTAGAAAACTTTTACCGTGTTGAAGCTAGTTATAACTTGCTTCACCTGTTCCAGGTATGCTTTCATCCGGAGATCTCGAGCTTCAAAACTGCCCTGCACTTAATTAACCACCAGACGCGAATCTGAAAACACCTCTACTGTTCCAGGTATGCTTTCATCCGGAGATCTCGAGCTTCAAAACTGCCCTGCACTTGATTAACCACCAGACGCGAATCTGAAAACACCTCTACTTCCCGGGCACCTAAACTTGAAACTGTCCTTAGTCCGGCCAACAAGGCTTCGTATTCTGCCTCGTTGTTGGAGGCACTGAAGCCCAACCTAAATGAGTGCTTTAACCGTATTCCTTCCGGGGTGATTATGACAATCCCTGCGCTGGCCCCCGTGAAGCTAAACGCCCCATCCACGAATACCTTCCACGGGCAAGCCTCCACATGGCAAACTATCTCCCCATTTTCTTTCGGCGAGAACTCGGCGACAAAATTTGCAAGGACCTGGCCCTTCACCGAACTTTGGGGTCTGTACCGTATGTCAAAAGAACCAAGCCAAGTTCCCCATTTTGCTATTCGGCCCGTGAAGTCTGACCTCTTCAATAGTGACTGTAAGGGATACTCAGTTAAGACGTAAACTGTATGAGCCTGAAAGTAGTGTGGCAGCTTTCTCGTGGCATGTATTAGGGCCAAGACAAGCTTCTCCAGAGGTAAGTATCTCCTCTCGGCATCAAATAGAGTCTTGCTGATGTAGTACATGGGTTGCTGTATTCCTTGGTCCCTCAGTAGCATAGCGCTCACGACGTGCTCAGACACTGCCAGGTACATGAATAAATCCTCACCTGGTTCTGGTGCTATTAGCATGGGTGCCCGCGGTAAATAATCCTTCAAGTCCATAAAAGCTTTGTCCCATTCTTCATTCCACTGAAATCCAGTCCACTTCTTCAGAAGTTGGTAGAATGGTCGACAGCGATCTGCGAATTTGGAGATGAACCGATTAAGGGCGGCTAGCAATCCCGTTCAACACTTGCACTTCTTTCGGATTGCTCGGTGGCTTCAGTCTTTTCACAGCCTCAATTTGGTCGGGGTTGACCTCTATTCCCCGCTTAGTGATCAGATACCCTAGGAATTTTCTAGCCCCCACACCAAACGCGTACTTCTTGGCATTAAGACGTAACTTATGCTGTCGGAGAACCTCGAAAACCCCTTGAAGGTCCTCCATGTGCCGTGCTACCTGCTTGCTCTTCACCACCATGTCGTCAATGTACACTTCAACTGTACGCCCTATCTTGTCTCGAAACATTCTCATCATCATTCGTTGGTATGTGGCCTCAGTGTTCTTTAGTCCAAAGGGCATCACCGTGTAATGATAATTGGCCCCCGGGGAGATAAATGCCGTCTATTAGGACATATGTGGTTCACTTGTTAGGAACATATGTCAATATTTTATGCAGTTGGCTAATCCTTTGACAAAACACACTTTACTTGTAATTGGATAGATCTAGGATGTGTTTAATACTTCAAGAAACATGTTGTTCAAGTCTAGTATTAAAGCCATAAAGATTGGACCAAGAAACAAGTGAAGAAAAGATGTTCATTAAAGCTGGACAGATAGCTCGACACCTGCAGACAGATAGCCCGACAGCTGCTCGACACCTTTCGATAGCTGGCTATCTATCGAGCTCTTCAGTTGATTGTTATCGCAATCTTGACACCTTCTTGACAGCTGGTGGATCGATCGAGAAAGCTCTTGTCCCCTCGACAGCTTCTCGACACCTAGCTATCTATCGAGGTTTAAAACTCGACACCTCCTCGACACCTGCTATCTATCGAGGTTACGGAAATCAGAATTTTCTGATCTGATTTTTGGGCTAGGCTTTTGTATTTGTGTAGGATTTTTTTTCTCACAACCCTAAACCTATATAAGGCTTATTTTAGAGGCCGTCACATAAGAGAATACAAGGAGAACATATGCAAAAGGTGACCGATGCCTTATTCTCTCTGAAAGAAGCTACTGCGTCTTTGCGCCTTAGGGTTTTGTAACCAAGTGCTTCTTGATCTTCATTGTTGATGAAGTGAAGAACTTTGCAGCCAACAATCTTTTTCAAGTTGGTAAGTGAGTCACGTACTAGGATTTGTGCAAAGGAGTTAGTCACGTATTGGGATCCGTGCATCATCAAAGGGTGGCATTCATATATTGAAGAGTTTAGAGGTTCTGAAGCAGTAGAAGGTTTCTGCTGTGAGCTCATCTACGGGATTGTAGAGTCTAGGGACAAAGGTTTTGTACTAGATCTAAAACTTCTCTTTACTATAGTGGATTGCTTTTCAGGAAGGTTTCCCCCCAGGTTTTTTACTGTGAAACTAGTTGGTTTCATTGGTTTTCCTAGGTCATCATATCTTGTCTTATTTATTTATTTTCCGCTGCATGATTTTGACATGATATTGATGTTTGTTTGTTTTAACAAGTTTTATTCATAATAAATCTAATTAACAACTTGGGTTTAAAACTTGTTAATTCAATTAACCGGGGTCTAAATTTTCCAACAAGTGGTATCAGAGCGGGTTCACTCTGATTGGATTAATTTCCTGAGTGTGATCCTTGACCCCTGTTGTCATGGATTGTGGACAATCTCTTTTGATTCCTCCTTTATTTGATGGAACTAATTATGCGTACTGGAAAGTTCGTATGAAAGTTTTTTTGCAGACTCTAGGTGAACAGGTATGGCAAGCTGTTGAAGTTGGCTGGATGAAGCCAAAGGAAGCGTCGATGGATTGGGATGATGCAACAATCAAAGCAGCAAATTTCAACAGTAGGGCCTTGAATGCCTTGTTTTGTGGAGTGACCAATGAGGAATTCAAGAGAATATCATCCACAGAAGTTGCCAAGGAAGCATGGACCATTCTTGAGACCACCTATGAAGGTACCAAGGCAGTAAAGACTGTGAAGCTTCAAAGACTCACTAACAGTTTTGAAGAAATAAGGGTGGAAGAGGATGAGACCTTTGATGAGTTCTATGCCAAACTCAAGGATATTGTGAATTTTGCCTTCAATCTTGGAGAATGTATTGCAGAATCCAAAATTGTTAGAAAAATCCTTAGGTCCTTACCTAAAAGATTCCATGCCAAGATCACTGCCATTGAAGAAGCAAAGGACATTGATCAAATTCCTTTGACTGGGCTTGTGGGGAACCTTCAAACCTATGAGATGGGATTAGGCTCATTGGGAAAAGGTGGAAAGAGTAAAAACTTAGCTTTTAAGGGTATAGAGGAAGAGATTGAGGACTCTGAAGATGAAGATGAAAGTGAAGATGAGGATGAGGATCTAACCTTCATAACTGATGAGATTATCAAACTTCTTCAGTTTAGGAAAAAGGATAAGGGCAAACCTCCTAGGAAACGTAAATCCTTTAGGAAGGGCAAGAATGAGAAACCCCTCATCAAATGCCATGAGTGCAAAGGTTTTGGTCATATGAGGATAGAGTGTCCAAACTAACTCATAAAGGAAAAGACCAATGAGTCAAAATATAAAGGGTTGGTTGCTACCTGGAGTGATACTGATGATGACTCTTCTGATGAGTTTGTGGATGAATGTCGTCACGTTATGACCTTTGCTGCCTTAACCGATAAGGTGATTGTGGAGAGTGCTAGTGACAGTGAGGATTCTTCTGATGATGAAGTACCTAAGAAGATGACCCTTCAGGAAGCCTATGATAAACTATGCACTAAATTCATAAAATCTGAAAAGACTTCTCATCTTTGTAGAAAAGAGCTTAATGAGGTAAAAACTGAAAAGGCTGATCTGTTAGTCAAACTAGATGAGATTACAAGGTTAGTTGAGACTCTTATTGTGGTGAACACCTCATTAGAAGAGAATGTCAAGAATCTTGAGGTTGAGCTTAGTCAAGCTAGAACTCAAATAGAAAGGATGTCTAGTGCAAAGCTTGATAAGGTATTGAGTGCTCAAAAGCCTAATTCTGATAAGACTAGCTTAGGATATGTTGTTTCCTCTGGCCCCTCCTCGTCTATGGCTTCTGGATCAAGGACTATCTTTGTGCCACAATCTGAGAAAGGTGATAAAAGTATGAAATCCAAAACTGATTTGGCTAATTCTAAATCATTTGTTAAGCCTCATGTTTGTCATCATTATGGTGTTGCTGGACACATTCGTCCTAATTGCTTTAAGTTGTATCCTCAAAAGCAATTGTTCAAACGGTCACAGGTTTCCTCTCAAGGACCTACACCTTTGTTTGGAGAGTTATTAAAAGCTTTGAGCTTTTTAACTCAATTTCAGGAGAATTTTAATTCTTCTATGTCCTTTAGTAGACATACTAGGACACGTGCCTTTTCATCTTCACAGCCAAAGGCTCGTGCTGTGTGGGTGAGAAAGGAGCCTAAGACTTAATTGTCTTTTCTGTTTGTCCTCTGCTTTGATTCTTTCTATCTAAAGTAGGACTTTTTTTACTTGATTTCTTATCTGTTTTTGGAATCATGCCTTCATACATCTGCATTTGTCTATCATGTTTTCATGCATATGCATTTTTCTTTCATGCATTCATGTTGTTTATCTGTTTTTGTTTGGTTGTTTAGTTTTTATTTTGTTTTGTTTTCAAAATAAAAATAAAAAGGAAAAATCAGAAAAATACAAAAACAGTGTGTGTTTGTGTACTTTGGTACTTGTGTATCTTGGATGGCCATTGAAACAAAATTTTCTAAACTTTGTATCTTTTGTAGCTTAGATGGGCATCTCTATGCACAACTAAGCAAATGAGCTTTGTGGCTCTTGTTTGTGATGAGTAAGATTAAGTCATCTCTTGAACTTAACACTCGTATCACTCTTTTTGACGGGTAGGACTAGAAAATCCTAAGAGAAAGGCATAAATGACCATCTCACCACTGTTGCCTGCCAATTATAATATGACACATGTATGTTTCGGCATAGCAAAAGTGCAGTGTCATAGACACCTGTATGCTTCGGCATAGCAAAAGTGTAGTGTCAAAGACATCTGTATGCTTCGGCATAGCAAAAGTGCAATGTCAATGCTTAACATCTTCGGTATTTCTTCTCTCTCTCTTATATACCCATGCATGATATGCTAAATAAAAGAAAATATGCAAAGAAAATAAAAAGCAAAAAGATCAAAATGCTTTTAAATATGATTGCAAGCGTGTTTTCTAGGAGATGTGGGAGTTATAGGATGTACCTCGAAGGTGATAGTCCCCATCAAACAGTTATGATTGTGTGTGAGTTAAAGTGATTTTCTCATATCTCAAATCGTCGTAACATGTATACACATATGCAATCTTGCGATGTTTTTCATACATAACACGCAATATTCTTTGCTACTCTTGATACATGTGCAGGTACAATGTGATTTGGTCATCACAAGGTTTTACATGTGTTAATGTATGCTCACTAAACTGTCTTGACTTGTTTTTGAAATATAAAATTGGTTAGACTTGTTGTGTGTGTGTGTGTGTTTTGGGATCTATGTGCTTAACATTTTTCTTGTTGAGAGATTTGTCTTTCACATGTTCTGCATCCTTCTATTATCTTGTCATCCATTGCATCTTGTTTCATTACATTCATGCATTTATATGGATTTCTTGTGCCCCCCGATCATCCTTGATTATCTTTATGTTTCTCGGGTGAAACTTTATAGCTTCTTGTACCCTTTGTCAATCATGACAAAAAGGGGGAGAAATTGTGGAAATATGTGGTTTCTTTTTAAAAGATTCTACATGTTAGGGGGAGAAATACATGCCTTTGTAAGGGGGAGATGTGTTTCATCTTGTTAGGGGGAGTGCTTACTTCCTTCTTCTTGTACCGTGGGTCTTGTGACCATATTTACATACATTGTGCTTATCTTTGTTATATGATATGATGATATATGTTTTCTTCACCTACCTCTACATGTGTTGTTTCTTTTCTATCTTTATACACATGTTTCTTATTACTTGTATGCAATCTATTATTTCTGTTTCACACTAAGATGCCTTGATGAGTTTTGTTTAAAGTGTTTCAGAAATACAGGTTGTCAAAGTCTACTTGCCATAAACTCTCTTCTTGCAAAAATTTTCAAGAGTTTGTGTTATGATAGATTTTATTGTATTCAACAAGTGAATATGAGTTGAGTGATTTATGACTTCTCTCATATGTTCATTTGTTTGTTGTGGTTTTGTCACGGATTGCCAAAGGGGGAGATTGTTAGGACATATGTGGTTCACTTGTTAGGAACATATGTCAATATTTTATGTAGTTGGCTAATCCTTTGACAAAACACACTTTACTTGTAATTGGGTAGATCTAAGATGTGTTTAATACTTTAAGAAACATGTTGTTCAAGTCTAGTATTAAAGCCATGAAGATTGGACCAAGAAACAAGTGAAGAAAAGATGTTCATTAAAGCTGGACAAATAGCTCGACACCTACAGACAGATAGCCCAACAGCTACTCGACACCTCTTGACAGCTAGCTATCTATCGAATCACAATCTCGACACCTTCTCGACAGTTGGTGGATCGATCGAGAAAGCTCATGTCCCCTCGACAGCTTCTCGACACCTAGCTATCTATCGAGGTTTAAAACTCGACACTTGCTATCTATCGAGGTTACGAAAATCAGAATTTTTAGATCTGATTTTTGGGCCAGACTTTTGTATTTGTGTAGGGTTTCTTTTCTCACCACCTTAGACCTATATAAGGCTTATTTTAGAGGCCGTCACATAAGAGAATACAATGAGAACATATGCAAAAGGTGACCGATGCCTTATTCTCTCTGAAAGAAGCTATTGCGTCTTTGCGCCTTAGGGTTTTATAACCAAGTGCTTCTTGATCTTCATTGTTGATGAAGTGAAGAACTTTGCAGCCAACAATCTTCTTCAAGTTGGTGAGTGAGTCACGTACTAGGATTCGTGCAAAGGAGTTAGTCACGTATTGGGATCTGTGCATCATCAAAGGGTGGCGTTCATATATTGAAGAGTTCAGAGGTTCAGCAGTAGAAGGTTTCTGCTGTGAGTTCATCTACGGGATTGTAGAGTCTAGGGACAAAGGTTTTGTACTAGATCTGAAACTTATCTTTACTATAGTGGATTACTTTTCAGGAAGGTTTCCCCCCAGGTTTTTTACTGTGAAACTGGTTGGTTTCATTGGTTTTCCTGGGTCATCATATCTTGTCTTATTTATTTATTTTCCGCTGCATGATTTTGACATGATATTGATGTTTGTTTGTTTTAACAAGTTTTATTCATAATAAATCTAATTAACAACTTGGGTTTAAAACTTGTTAATTCTATTAACCGGGATCTAAATTTCCCAACACCGTCTTCTCCTGATCCTCGTGCGCCAGGGCAATCTGGTGATACCCTTGAAAAGCATCCAGAAAGCTCATCCTCGGGTGCCCATATTTGGCATCCACCAACTGATTAATCTTTGGCACGGGAAAAGGGTCTTTTAGGCATGCTCGGTTCAGGTCCGTGAAGTCCACGCAAACCCTCCACTTGTCGTTCTTCTTCTTCACCACCACGGTATTTGCCAACCAATCCGGGAAGAAAATTTCCCTTATCGACCCAGCATCCTTCAACTTTTGGACTTCCGCTTTCACCGCCTCGGCATGCTCCCAGGCCGATCTCCTCGGCTTGTGCTTCTTAGGAGGGAAAGAGGGGTCAACTCTAAGTCTATGGACAATGAACTCAGGATCCACCCCGGGCACTTCATATGGACTCCATGCAAACACATCCACATTCTGTATTGGGAGTAACAACATTTCTTCTTTTTCCTGTTCGTCCATGCTTTTCCCTATATGGAAGCACTTATCGGCATCTGGAAGTACCTTTACCTTCATCATTTCCTCGGCACAAACACCCTCTTGCTCTCACTGGTCATCTTGTAATTGCTATAACGGGACCCCCTGTGGCGGGTCCTTCTGCTGGGCATGCTCCCCTTGATTGGCTATCTCCTTCCTTCGGTTGACTATGGCGACTAAACATTGTCTAGCCGTCTGCTAGCTTCCCCTTACCACAGTATTACCATGCTCAGTAGGAAACTTCAATTTCACATGCAGGGTAGATGGGACGGCCCCCATTGCGTAGATCCACGGTCTTCCTAGTATTGCAGTGTACGGGGAGAAAGAAGCCACTACTATAAACGTTACTATCACCTCCTTGCCTTCCATATTCACGGGCAGAGAGATTTGCCCCTCAAGTATTACGATCTATCCATCAAACCCGACCAACGGTGTATTGTACTTAGAGAGGTCCCATCCTTCAATCCGAGCCCCTGGAACAGATCCGGATACATCACGTCGGCCCCGCTCCCCTGGTCTACCATCACCCTTTTCACCAAGAAGCCGCTTATCCGAGCAGTTACCACCAAAGCATCGTCATGCGGTTGAACCGTCCCCTCTAAATCGTTATCGTCAAAAGCGATGGGTTCGCGGGTAAGTTTCATCTTCTTCCCCGCCGGTTGTGTGCCCGAGCTACCCTCCACTGGGACCACATTTAATACCCCTTTTCTCCTTGCCGGGACGAGGAACCTCGGGGGAGCGTGGATGACCTCAATCATCCCGAGTGGGGGTGGGAGGGGGTTGCCTCTCTACGTAGCACCCTGCCTTGTTCCTCGGTCCCCCGAGTCCACCACAAATTCCTTTAAGTACCCAGCCTTGGACAACTGTCCGAGATGATCTCTCAACACTCGGCACTGCTCAGTAGTATGGCCCTTATCTTTGTGTTAAGTGCAGTACAAGTTCTAATTCCTCCTAGAGGGATCATCACCCATACTGTTCGGCCATCTGAAGTACGGCTCGTGTTTAATCTTGTCTACAATCCTGTGCACTAGCTCATTAATTGTCACATTTACCTCCCCTGCCGACGCTTTTGGCTCTTGGATCCTCAGGTCTCCCCAGATCCTCGGTTGAAAGCCATCCTGCCGAGGACGATTTGTTATTGGTGCTTTGCCTTTGCTTTGCAGCCGGTCATCTTCCAGCCGTTTATATTCTTCGATACGCCTCATCAGCTGCGTCATATCCTCGGGAGGCTTCTTAGTCAGTGACTCCCTCAGTCTAGAATCCTCGAGCAATCCCATCCTAAAAGTGCTCGCAGCAATCTTCTCGTTCCTCCCGCCGATTTCATTGTAAAGTTCCCAGTACCGACTAGTATAAATACGGAGGGTTTCCCCTACCCTCATCTTTATGGACAGCAGTGCGTCTACCGATTGCGGTACCCGGCTGCAAGTTACAAACCGGATCCCAAACTCCTATATCAGCTCGGCGAAATTGTGGATTGAGCCTTTCCGTAGCCCATTAAACCATCTCAAAGTGGTGGGACCAAGGCTTGAGGGAAAAACCTTGCACATCAGTGCGTCATTGTGGGTATGCAGAGACATCATCTGGATATAGTGACTAACGTGCTCTACCGGGTCCATTTTCCCGTCATAGGAGTTAAATAGAGGGCGCGTGAATCTGTCCGGTATTGGGGCTCTCTCGATGTCAACCGAAAATAGGGACCGAGCAGCTCTACGTAGCGCGTGGCTTATTGCATCCACGGCCGCATAATGGGGCCGTTGCTCTTCTGGGGAATTCGAACCTCGGTCTGCGTACTCCCGCGACCGCGAACGATTTCGGTGTTGGCGGTATTCCCGCGAATGAGACCGTTCCCTTCGCCGACGAGATTCCCGAGAATGGGAGCGTTCTCGGCGGTTGTGGGACCTAGATTGATTAGACCCTGTCTGATGACGATCTTCCTCGGTATTGGATATTCTTTCTCGGTTGTCTCCATCCCTTCTATGATGCCTGTTCTCTGCCTCCAACTCCAAGTCTCTCACCAGCCTGCGCAACCATTCAAGCTCTTCATCTTTTTCATCGAATTGCCTGTGCCCCGAGGCATTCGAAATCGTGTGCTGCGTCTGGTACGACCCCTCCCCGAAACCGGACTGCTCCTCTCGTTCGCGGTCCCTGTTTTCACGTCTCTTTTGCCTTCTTTCTCGCCATGAGGATCCCCGAGAAGATCCCACTGAACCACTTTCAGCGTCACTTCCAGAGCGTCTCCCAAACATTTGCCTCCCCGGGATTGAGTCTCAGTAGAACTACGGCGTTGTAGGAGATCCCCACGGACGGCGCCAATTATGCGCACCAAAAATGAGGCTAATGGGCTTGGCCTCACTCGGACTCACAACTTGCTTGTATGATGGGTTTGAATTTCTTACACTGGGTCGTTCTCGGCACGGAGACTCAATGAGATCACTTTTCTCTCCTCAACTGCCTGAATCACCTTCTTCTCCCTCTGCTCTCTATCTATCTCTCCTTCTTTTTCAGTAAATTTTCCAACCCCCTATCCTCCCCAAACTTCTCATATTTATAGTTCTAAGTTAGTGGAGAGGTTATGATCACTTTCTAGTTAGTGCAACGAGCGGTCCAGTATTATCGATCATAAGTGGGTGGTTAGGTGGGAGTGGGAAGCGGTGAGGATGGCTTTGGAACTTGGTTCCCACTTCCGCAGATACGCTCAGCAGTGGTGCATCTAAAGGCGCTGTCGGTCATCCTCCGGACGGCACGTTTGGACGCTGTCCACAACATTGATCGGTAAGGACTTGCCGAGCACAAACAAGGTGGCAAAACTTGGGCCAGCGACTTATGTAGATTTGGGCTGGGCCTACGGAGAGAGAGAGAGAGAACAGGATTATGGGCCGCATCTTCGCATAAGAATTAAGGGCCCTGGTATGGGCTGCCATACAAGTGTCATTGTTCTTTTTTTTCATTTTCTTTTTTAAATTCTACCATCGTTCCAACCATTGAGATTGGGATGGCAATACTAGACTGGACACTCACATCACAGTCTCACACCAAGGCAATAAAGAAAGGTTGCAATAGCAACACATACTGCTAACTAGACCTAGTAAAAATGAATGCAAACTTGTTAATCCGTTTGAATTATAATGAAAAATAGGCTATATATAAAAAGAATAGCAGTGGATTTTAGACTTTTAGTATAATAAGCTAATCCAAAAGCGCACTTAGTTTATAGGTGATTTAATTTAATTTCATATTTCGTGCATAACATGTATACTGATGATGCCGTAAAAATCACCAGTGAGTCACACGATCTTCTCACACTCGTAACGATACCTGCGCAACTTAAGAGAGAAGGCCTAACAGAAAGCACCGGTGTGGTACCGGCCGAATACCCTTCGAAGGTTAAGATAGAACTATTTTCACAACTCTAAAGTGCTAGAGAATGGGTAAATTATGCGTACCTTGATTTGTGAGGGTATTGAGGCTTTTATAGTAGTAGAGGGTTAAATCTCTTCCTTGGTGTAGAAGTCTTTTCCTTATAGGAATCCTCTTGAGTAGTCCAAATGTGGTGAGCAAGATATTTCCTTATGGAGAAGATCTTCCTTAACACGTGTATCTTCCGGAATCCTCCTTCTGTCGAAATTCCAATTATACTAGGATTCTATGATGGCCAAGTGTGGGCCGCAAGGGTTTTCCATCTAGGGTTTCTTGGAGACCATAAGATGATAAGTTGGACGCCACACGGGCGCTTGACCCGGCCGTGTCGAGTCCGTCCAAATGGGATCCGTCCACATCAGTCTTATTTGCCTAAACCCGTCCAGTCCACAGGGGCCAGTTCGTCATGTATAATTTTTCCTCATCAGTAGCCCCCTTCACCTTGTGGGTCCATGATAGATGAACCCATGGGGTGACGGTTTAATAGGACTCCGTGAATTGTGCATGACCTTGACAGTCCTATCCGGAAATCATTTATGACGTACGACACGTGTCATCTTTCTATTGGTTCTTTTCTCGGATTGAAATGTCGCTTCGTCTTCCGTGCACTTCCTCTATAAATATCACACTCCTCCTCTCTCATTTCTCTACTTTCCGCTAAAACACATTATCAGAGCGCTTCTGTCATCCTTGTCATAAACCACTTCGCCAAGTCTCTATATCCATCATCAACGCCCTTCTTCCGTTCACTCACTAACTTGGTAAGTACTCTCCTTTTCACAAGTCTCTTTTTCCTTCAAATATACTCTTTTTATTTCCCTAGACTTTATACCCCCGTCACCCCTTCTAGACCCGTCAGAGTCTTAGGTTTTGTCGTCATGTGTAGGCAATGTCTAGTGCATCAAGTAACCAGTCAGTTATCCGTGACGGGGCGGATTATGAGGAAGTATACCCGTCAGGTCACAAAGACCAAGAGAGTCCAAGCGAAGAGAGGAGTCCGTCCGCCTCTTCCCTGTCCTCAACAAATGAGGATATGGAGATTGCTGACCCAGAGAAGGGTTCTGATGACGGCGAGGCATAGCCTATAAAGTCCACCGTAGGTGCTGATGGACTTAGGGAGTTCATTATGCTACCAGAGTGGATGGTGAATGATTTTAGGTCCACCATCAAGGAGAAACACTTCATCACTCTTAGGACCAATTACCAAATCCTAGATAACATCCCCATCCGTCTACCCTATAAGACAGAGAAATGCTACTACGAAAGGGTACAAGGTGTCGAGGTGTACGAACAGATACTGAAGGCAGGACTTAGGTTTCCACTAAGCTTTCTTCACCGTGAGCTTCTCAAATACCTGGGCCTGTCCGTCAACCAAGTAGCCCCAAACGCCTGGAGGGTCTTCATAGCCATGGAGGTCCTGTACGGTGCTATGTCAAATGGTGCTAAGAGGCTGACGATGTGGGAATTCCTTCACTGCTACTGTCCAGATGAAATAGACAAATCAAGGGGGATGTATAGTTTTGTGCCTAGGAGTCCATTGTTAAAGGTTATATTTAAAACCCCGGACTCCAATAGGGACTGGAAAAGCCCTTATTTCTTCCTAGAGGGTGACGAGTGGATGTCTCATCCAGGAGATACGGAACACATGCCCGTCGACACGACTTGGGGCATATTGAATCCGTCTGGTATGCACCCGTCCTAGTGTGAGGACCCTTTAAATAATCGTTCAGTTTATTATAATTTCTTCAACATTTTTAATCATCTTCTTCTTTGCAGTTCGACAGTGTCCACAAGTTGAACTTGAGGAGTTTAGCTTTCTTGAGAAAATTTTTGCCAAGACCAAGCCGGAGGAAAGGACTTGGGCCAAACTAGTCACACTTGATACCATCCATTAGTATTGTGACGGACCTGAACGCCAGCAGCTATCAAATACGACGCTAGAATTTGCCAACGTAAGTCCGTCGTTCTCATTCTGTTTCAACGACTTTGATTTTTATCTTAGTAATTAACTTCATCCGTCCACCTCTACAGAAATGGACAACGCTAAGAGTAAGGCAATGATTAAGACACATGCTGTCAAGAAAAAGGAGATTGGCAATGTGGATCCCAAGGGTACGGGCTCAAGCAACCCGTCCGTAAAAAGGAAGCAACTGTCCAAAGGGGACCGTCCTCCCAAGAAACCTAAGGTCCCTTTGGAGCCCATTGTAGGGCTAATGGCAAAGGCCTTATGAAGGCTTCGTCCACTAGTAAGGAGAAACCATTCGTGATCCTCCGAGAGGACTCCAAATATGCTTTGGAGAGGCTTTCGTCCATCATGACCCCTGACGATTATGATGATTTAAGTAACCATTCAACGAAGGCGATGAGGGAGACGGGGCTATTTAATATTGCTTAGGTAATCTTGCCCGTTCTTTATTCATCCATCTCCTCTTTGTTAGTTTGAATCTAATTTCTTGTCATTATTATTTTTTCTTTTTCAGGCCATGGTTATGATGAAGGAGCTCATGGGACGGTGTCTAAACCATGAGATGGCCCTAGACCGCATTAGGAAGAAGGCCAATGAGACGCAGGATGAGTTGATTGGTCTCAAAGCTTGGAAGGTGGGCATGGAGAAGAAGTTTACTGTGTCAGAGACGGCCAGGAAAGAACTTGAGGCTGATATGGAGACTCTGAAAAAGGTCCTGGAGGACAAGGAGAGAGAGATTAAGGATGCCAAGGATCAACTCCGTCAGGCAGGAGAAGCAGCGGTCCGTGAGTATCGTGACTCCGACGCCCTCATTAAGGAGCTTGCGAGTTCTTATGCAGACGGATTTGATGATGCTGTCCGTTAGGCCAAAAGAGCTTATACTAACCTGGACTTCTCAATGCTAAGTATTGATGACCAAGCTCAAACCACTGCACAGCCCTCCACGAGCCGCCACACGCCAGCAAAATATTCGGCAGCTTGTTCCATGCGCTTCACACGCCTTTAGTATTACTCCGTTCATCTCTCCACCGCCGTTATCTCAATCGCCTCTCTCCGATCTACATCATCGGCCTTATCAGAGTGTCCACGCGCTCTCACGCGCCGCTGAAGTATTCTACACGTTATCTACGCGCCTCACGTGCTACACACGCCACCGTACCACTACTGCTAACGTCATCTGTGACGTCACTCTGCCACGTCAGGCCTTGCTGACGTCATCGTCCAGGTTGCTGCTAACGTCATCTTCTCTTCTATTGACATCATTGCCCAGTTAGCCTGCTGACGTCATCTATTGACTTTAACCTGGTTTGACCATTGACTTTTTGTCAGAGTTGACTTTTTGCAATCCAGGTGCTCCTTACCCTGTTTTTTGCGTAGATTTCATTTTTGCAGTCCATTTTTGCATATTTTGCTTCTAAATGAAGAATAATGACAGGTCTTCTTCTTGTTGCAATAATCGTGGCCGACAATTCAGCAAACGTTTTTGCAATTTTTGTAAACGTTTTGGCCACAATATTGAGACTTGTTATCATCGCAACAAATCAGCTGTTTCAATTTCTGCTGCTACTGTTGCTAACATTGAGAGTGTCCAACCAATGGCTCCCGTCTCTGCATAGTCTAAGTCTTCAAGACACACTTTCACCATGTCCTCAGATGACCTTAAAAACGTCATCACCAATGTCATTCGTATGGTTGATAATGCATCTTATTCCTCTTCTCTCTCAGTTTTATCTGGTATGTCTCCTTCCTCTTGGCTTACGGATTTCGCTTGTTGCAATCACATGACACCTCATTCGTCCTTATTTTCTGAACTCAAACCTGCATCACACCCTCTTAATATTCACATAGCAAATGGTTCCACAATGTCTGGTCATAATATAGGTTCGGTTTCAACCTCCAACCTCTCGGTTCCTGGGGTCTTTAATGTTCTTGACCTTTCTTACAATTTATTTTCTGTGGCACAATTAGCTGAGTTGGGTTATCGCATTATATTTGATTATTTCGGGTGTATTGTGCAGGATCTGAGGACAGGACAAGAACTTGGGACCGGTCCCAGAGTTGGGCGTATGTTTCCTGTGGACAACCATCGTCTTCCACTTGTTGCTCCTATTTCTATTACTGCAGTTGCTACAGTTTCTTCAATTTCTTCCCTTGCACTTTGGCATGCTAGACTTAGTCACACATCTCCCTCTCGGGTACAACAATTGGCTACTAGAGGTTTGTTAGGATCAGTGTCTACAGAAAATTTTGATTGTGATTCATGTCAGTTAGGAAAACAACCAGCTTTGCCTTTCAATACTAGTGAATCAATATCCACTTATATCTTTGACCTTATTCATTCTGATGTTTGGGGGCCTTCCTTTGTCTCTAGTATTGGTGGGTCTCGATATTTTGTTGTCTTTGTTGATGATTTCTCTCGCTATAGCTGGATTTTTAATATGAAACATCGTTCTTAATTATTGCAAGTATATTCTAATATTGCAAAAATGGTTGAAACTCAGTTTTCCAAACGCATCAAAATTTTTTGATCTGATAATGCTCTTGAATACACTCAATATACTTTCCAACCTGTTTTGCATTCCTATGGCATTGTTCATCACCTAACTTGTCCAGGTACCTCTCAGCAAAATGGTAGAGCCGAACGAAAACTTCGTCATATTCTTGACACTGTTCGTGCTCTCCTTCTCTCTGCCAAAGTTCCTGCTCCTTTTTGGGGCGAAGCTGCTCTTCATGTTGTTCATACTATTAATCGCATTCCCAGTCCTGTTATCCAAAATCAAACTCCATATGAGCGCCTTTTTGAGTCACCTCTAGATTATCACCACCTTCGCTCCTTTGGTTCTGCTTGTTTTGTTCTTCTTCAGCCACATGAGCATAACAAACTTGAGCCTCGGTCAAGGCTTTGTTGTTTTCTTGGCTATGGTGAAACTCAAAAGGGGTATCGGTGTTATGATCCTATCTCTCATCGTCTTCGTATCTGCCGCAATGTTGTCTTTTGGGAACATCGCCCCTTTGTCGAGCTCTCTCACTTCCATGCCTCCCTATCTTCCTTCTCTGTTTTAGATCTTTTTTCAGATGAGGCACATATTCCTTCTGTAGCTGCTCCTGATCCTCTTGTAGTTGCTCCTGATTCTCCTGTAGACTTCTCTGTCCAACCACCAAATATCATTGATCCCTTTCCTAGTTCACCCTTTAATGAACAGGTCGAAGACAAGCTACCCAACCCCAACCCTAAGCTTGGGTCCCCTGCTCCTGCTCTGCCTGAAGATCTTGCACAAGACATTCCACCTCGTCACTTAACTCAGGTAAGATCCATTCTTGCATATTTACTTGACTATCATTGTTACACTGCCCTTGCTACACTACACGAGCCTCGCACTTATCGTGAGGCTTCCATTAACCCTTTATGGCAGATTGCAATAAAAGAGGAACTTGATGCATTACCTAAAAACCATACTTGGGATTTGATGACACTCCCCCCCTGGGAAATTTGTGGTTGGTTGTAAGTGGATCTACAAGATTAAGACTCGCTCTGATGGGTCCATTAAGCTCTACAAAGCTCGTCTTGTTGCAAAAGGTTTTACACAGGAGTATGGGATTAATTATGAAGAGACCTTTTCTTCGGTTGCTTGTATCTCATCTGTTTGTGCCCTCTTAGCTGTTGCTGCTGCTAGTAAATGGGACCTTTTTTCAGATGGATGTCAAAAATGCATTCCTTAATGGGGATTTAAGTGAAGAAGTTTATATGCAACCTCCTTCTGGTCTCTTTATTGACTCAAACAAGGTTTGCCACCTTCGACGTGCACTTTATGGCCTTAAACAAGATCCACGAGCTTAATTTGTCAAATTCAACTTTACCATCTCTCACTTGGGTTACATGGCCAGTCATTATGATTCTGCCTTATTTCTTCGTCGCACTGACAAAGGCATTATTTTACTTCTCCTGTATGTGGATGATATGATCATAACTGGTGATGACCTCAATGGCATTCAAGAACTCAAGGATTTTCTCAGTCAGCAATTTGAGATGAAAGATCTTGAACATCTCAGTTACTTCTTGGGTCTTGAAATCACTCAGTCTACAAATGGACTTTATATTACTCAAGCCAAGTATGCCTCTGAACTCTTGTCTCGAGCTATACTCACTGATAGTAAGACTGTTGACACTCCAGTTAAGTTTAATGCGTATCTAACTCCCTCAAGGGGGGGAACCATTGTCTAATCCCTCTCTTTACAGATGCTTGGTTGGCAGCCTAGTTTATCTCACTGTCACTCGTCCAGACATTTCCTATGTTGTTCACCAGGTGAGCCAGTATCTGTCTGTTCCACGATCGACTCACTATGCTGCTGTTCTTCGTATTCTTCGATACCTAAAGAGCACTCTCTTCCATGGTCTTTTCTATTATGCTCAGTCTCCTCTTATTCTCCGTGCATTTTCTGATGCTGATTGGGCAGGAGATCCCATTGATCGCAGGTCCACTACTGATTATTGCTTTCTTCTTGGTTCTTCTCTGATTTCTTGGCAAAGCAAGAAACAAACTCATATGGCCCACTCCAGTACTGAAGCAGGATATCATGCCCTTACTGATACCACATCTGAGCTTCTTTGGCTGTAATGGCTTCTCAAAGACTTAGGTATGTCTACATCCTCTGCTACTCCTCTTTATTGTGACAACCAGAGTGTCATTCATATTGCTCACAATGATGTCTTCCATGAACGGACTAAACACATCGAGATCGATTGTCATTTTATCTGTTATCATCTTGTCCATGGTGCTCTCAAGCTAATCTCAGTCTCCTCTAAAGATCAACTTGCAGATATCTTCACCAAGTCACATCCTAAGGAACACTTTCGTACTTTAGTTGACAACCTCAAGTTGGTCTCACATCCACCTTGAGTTTGAAGGGGGCTATTAACGTGTATAGTGTTGTGGGCTTTAGGCCCAACTAGATTACTTGTATAACACACATTCTTGTACTACACTCTTACTTGTATTGCACTCATATGCCTCTATATAAAGGCACTCATGTATATTCTTTCATTGAGAAATAGAATACAATTATTCAATATTTCTAACAAGTACCATATTTAATTGCCCCGTTAGACCCAATGTATGTGTGAAAATTTGCCACATCATTTAGAAAGAGATACATTATTATTCCATTACACACAGGCAATAAAAACTCAAGGAAGTTGGTGGGATTAATATCTCTTTTTCTTTTCTTTTTTTTAATTTTAGGAACCAACAATGCTCATTTGAAATTTCAAGGACCAAAAGAGCTCACTAAGTAAACTTTAAGATCCAATAATGTATTTTAGCCTATTTAAACTATATCAATTAATGTAATTACAAGAACTAGTCGCTAACCCGTGCTACACACGGGAAAGCTATTAAATATGAGTTAGAAGATTATTCTAATATCACACACAATCTTCTCTTTTTCTTCCCCAATTTTCATACACTGCCAACTCTGTCTCAAGCTTGAACTCAATATAATTTCATTTAGTTTTGTGTTGCGTAGGATTAAATGTGTTTTGTTTCCTATGTTGGGGCTCCTTTGTTACTGTTAATGTGTATTTCTAAGTTCTACCAGTTACATTGTTGTATTTCTTATATATCTCTCTACCTTTATCCCATGACATGTACCACAAACTATTTGTTACTATTAATGTGTATTTCTAAGTTCTACCAGTTACATTGTTGTATTTCTTATATATCTCTCTAACTTTATCCCATGACATGTACCACAAACTATATGATACATGAGACAGAAATATAATTCATTGACCAAACATCCATTCAGCAAAAAAGAAAGACCAAACAAACACCTAATTAACCATGGCAGAAGCTGATAAGGCATTTAAAACAAAATGTGACTGGTGAATCATCTAAGAAAACCTAAGAAACTGCAAATATATATACTTATAAATATATATATATAAGTATTTAAACAATAACTAAATTTACAAATGCCCTTTATATATATTTATATACTAATTAATTATTACAGTATGTCAATGAGTATTTCAACACTAACTACAGTAGCAACACTTGATTGATGCAGCCATAATGCAATAGTAGCTCATCATTCTCTGCAATTTAGAACATGCAAATCATGAGTGGAACACACTGTGAAGGTCAGAATTAAAAGCCTAAAAGTATATTAAAAACAATTAGACCTATTAGTGGTAATTTGAACTCTAATAGAATAACCTACTATTAATTTCACGAAATTGATTCCTGGAAGACATTTTCTAAACCTAAAAATAAGTTTATCAAAAAGAAAAATAAAACAGGGAGCACAAAAAAATGCCCAATTGAAATTAGAAGGAAAAGTCTCATGTACCTAGCATATGTTCATGTTGTCTTTCCCACATTGGCTCCTGCGTTTGCACATCCTTGAACTCGCTCTAACTTGAAACCCCTAAGCATTCCCAACCAAAAAGAATATATTTTTTTTACAAAATATTCAGTAAAATTGTTAACAAAATTGAAGTACAAACACCAATCCAAAAGAAGGTTCAAGTTTTGTACTCTTTTTGGCAGTAAAATACATAATTACATGGTTAGATTCAGTATAAGAGATGTTGTCACACCAAATTTCATACCAAAAGCTCATTCTTGCATCATGTTTCAACTCATTCAAAGTTCAGTGCTAGCTTAAATTCTTTAACTAATAACTCCATTTCTAGAATGACTAATAATAATTTTTGAGCGAGTTACTCTCTATTAGAAGTAGAAGCAAACAACATTGTATTGTGTTGTTGCTAGCTTAAAGATGTTAACATTAAGTGATTTTCCATATTGAATATGTTCACTTTAAACTGATAACTCCAACCTAGGAATGTAGTGCCGAAATCTCAATTATATTAAAGAGTAAACCAAATAATCCTGAAACAAAATTGCAGAAAAACTCCATTATTTTTTTGAATGGACCAATAGTCAATAAGTTTTAGCCCCTAGCTGAAACTCTTAGGTTACTCTAGAACCCAAATTCATTAATGGCTTGTTATTGGATAGAATTACAGAAATAACAAAAAACTTCTACGAAATCCTACTTATACCTTCTCTGGACAGCTATTTGATTTGTAGAAAAACAACTAAAGTAACTCTGTACAAACACCAAGATAGCTACAGAAACTATCTGCAACTATCTAATCTAATCCTATGTGGCAAGCACTACAAACTTCACCTATTTCTGGATGCTTTGTGTCTATTCAGACATATTTTCACTTAATGGAGATTATTATTTATTATTTAACAATGCCCATGGGCATATCCTCACCCTGAACAAATTCCTGCTCTTTTACTGTAGATTAGTGCACCCTGTATTTTGTTTCATATAAATTTGCTATTGTAATTAGGCCAAAGCCCATGAATGCCAAAATCTAAAGAAGGCTTCCCAGTGTTTGGGTAGCAACAACTTTGCTTTGATGTCCTCATTTCCTGCCACTTCCTGCATCTTGTTTCACTGATGTTGTCCGGGGTACTTTTCTAGATTCATCTAAATAACAATAGTAATAGATTTATTTTCTGTCTGTTCCAAAATTTTCAGGTTCCAAAAACAATTCCCCCTTCTGATATTCTCGTTTTTAGGTTGAAACTAAGCTTGCATATTTGAAGGCATGATGTGTACAGCAGCATACACTGAAAGAATGTGCTCATGAGGTTTTCTAATCTATGAAACTCTTAGGTTACTCCATTATTTTTTAAGCAACTCTGTACAAACACCAAGGCAGCTACAGTAACTATCTACAACTATCTAATCAAATACATTACAATTAAAACCCTAAGTGGGTTTGAAAGAAAACAGAGGCGGATGCTAACAGATGTTTAATTTCAACAACCTATGTAAACAGATTAAATGGTTAGGACTGCCCATCGATTAATCATAAAAATAAACTAATCAAGAAATTCAAAAACCTAAAGCCAAAACCCTAAGTAGGAGTGGAAGAATTTAAGAAGCAATTTGAATCTATATATCTACCAAAATTGAAAACCCAAAGAGTGAGAGAGAAAAACCTGAATTACCAATGTTCCAAAGAGAGAGAGAGACGCTTCGAGCAAACCCATCCGTGCAAATAGGTGGAAGTGGAGAGTTGTCTCTTGGGTCAATCCGCCATAGATCTCAATGGTGCTGTGGAGCCTCTCTGCCGAGTGCATTGTGTAGTCGTTGTTCTCATGTTTGTGAAACAATGGAGAAGAAAGTCATTATCGGGTTTTTTGTTTTGAAGAGAAACAGAGGTTTTTTATGACAGAGAAGTGGAACGGGGAAGGAGAAGGGGAATGGGAGAAATAGAAAATCAGAATTTAGTTTTTTGTATTATTGGGTTTTATGTATTATAGGGTTTTAAAAAAAAAATCAGATTTTTTTTTTAAATAATGCTGACATGGAAAAGTGTGGGAGCTCCAAAAGCTTCGGTTATATATATATATATATATATATATATATATATATATAGATGATAAAGATTCTGTTTGTAAAACTCCTATATAAACTCATCTATGTAAGTTTATAAAATTACAAAACAGTGGATGTAGGACTCTTAAAAATATTGTCTTGTTTTTCTCATTGTTTTGGGTCTTTTGTTGATGTGCCGTGTGTCTATTCTGGCTTGGCTCTTTTGCTAACCCGGGTTTAGTTTGGGGGGTTTAGCTTACCTGCAGTACTTTTTTAAAAAGAATTTTTTTTTTTTTTTAATGAGAGATTGACACATCATCCACTAACTAATAAAATGTGAGGATTAAAATCCACTACCACTTGTCATTATATATTTAAAACAAAAAAACATATTCAATTAAAAATGTACTGGAGGTAAACCAAACCCTAGTTTGGGAAGCGGAATCTGCCACTGACGTCTACACAAATGATGAAGACTAGCTATTCGTCTTGAGATTAGGTGGGACTTAGCAAATCTGCCAAAAGAGGGGGGAACACAGCTTATGAAATCATACTTTAGCAGCTAAAAGGAAAGGTAATTTAAGAGTAATATGATGAAGGAGAAAGAGAGACTCATGTTTGTGCACTCAAATAATGCTCATAAAGAAGTGTTTCCTATCTACCAAATGTATTGAAAAATGTAGTAAAGTTTAATTATGTATATGTGTATATTGGCTTGATTGTTGTGTTTTGCTCTCATTAAAAGATTTGATAAATGAGAAGGAAACCTACAGTGTTTTCTGGATATTAGCACTCAGTAGCATTGAGTAGTGAACACTCTAAAAAGCGTAGACTGGCTTTGGTTTTGGATCTCGACACAGCGGAAACCCTTTTGCTAACTGGTGCTAGACCTTATTGGCCCAGTCTGGTCAGTTTTTTTTTTTTTTTTTTTTTTTTTTTGAGCACAGTCTGGTCAGTTTTTGCTATTTAGAGACTTTATTGGCTAAATTAGTGGGTTCTTGGGCTAGACTTCGTGGGCCCAGTTTTAGCTAATTTCACAGGGTGGTTTTGTCAGCTGCATGGGTCAACATTAACAGGTTGTGCCGTTGTGGCGTTAAGTTAATGATGCATCATGTTTATGGACTGGGGCTTATTTTAATTTGTTGCCCTTAACACTTTTTGTTTTCTTTACAGATGGGTGGCGATGTTACTCCCGGTTCTTCTATGCGCACACGTCGAAACAACTTTCACTTTTTGTTAACGTGTGATTGGATTGTATAGCTTATACATAGCCAACCGTTAGTACTTAGTGAGAACACTCGGATCAATGCTTGCATAATAGGAAAAAGTACCACATTGTAGGTAACCAATCTAAAATTCACCCACATTTGGGCATACAAAATTATATAAAAATACATTGTTACTATAATAACATAGGGCCTGTTTGGTATCAATGTTCAAACAACAGTTTTTAGTGTTTAAACACTAAAAACTGTGACGCAAAAAAAAAAAAATGTTTGCTTGGAGTGTTTATTTAACAATGTTTGAGTCACAATTCTCAATTTAGGATGTTTAAATATTATATTTAGAAAACTCTCAGGGCCTGTTTGGTTAGAGTTTTTGAGATTCGTTATTTAAAATGATGTAAAAACTGTTATTCAAAAAGTATTATAAAAATACGTGTTTATAGTGTTCATAAAACAAAAATATGTTTGATACCATGTTTCAAATCACATGTTACCGTGTTAAAAATTATAATTATATGCGTGGTATTTGTGTATTTTATTTTTAAAATTGTTGACACAAGAACAGATTTATTATTTTTTATTGAAAGATTGATTTAAAAAGCTGACAAATGGCCCATATATTACCGTTGGCCATTCCTTCTATGTATATTTTTTGCTGAACTTGTTTTTACCTTTTCTTTTCCTGAAGCTCCTCAGCCCTTCATTTCCTTCAAAAACCAAACCCACGGCATGCGTTCGTCCTATCCATAAAACCAATCGAAGATCAACTCAAGTTTCTCTTACCTTTGAAACTCAACTCTACTGTCAGCAGTCCAAGACCCAGCAACGAAGAGGGATTTGCTCGCCGTCAAAGCAAGGGGAAAAACGCAACGGCTTCAACAGAGGCTACCTTCGGATCTCACAATTCTTAATCCAGGTTTGAAGAACACTTTGACCTTGGTTGTTAATAAGGAGAGAGAGCAATTCCTAGAGTGAGGTGTTAGGGTTTGGGTTGTAAGGGTAGGATTTATGAGGTTTCAAGTGGGCGTTGGGTAGGAGTTAAGAGGGGTTTTGATGGGTCGGTGGGTAATGATGTGAATGGGTCAGATTAGAGAGAGAGAGAGAGAGAGAGAGAGGAGCTTCGACTTGAAGAGGAAGATGATAGGGAGATTTGGCGTGAAGATGGAGAGGGGAGGGAGAGAATAAAAACACAGAGGACAGATGGCATGGGCAAAATTTCTGACCGTTGAGGTGTGGTCATGTCACAGTGGGACCCACAAATTTCTAACTATTAACGATTGTGCCACTAAAGATCAGTTTTTTCCTCTTGAAAACCGGTACGAGCATCTCTCTTTTTAAAATCAGTGTTTGAATACCATGTTTTAAATAACATAACGGAAACACTCATAACAAAATTCAGCTACCAAACATGTTTTTTTTTTTTTAGGTGGAACATCAGTTTTCAGTATTTAAATACTAAAAATTGTTGTTTATAAGCCACTATCATACAGGCTCTCAATTTTTGAGTTATAATGTTGAGTAACATTATTGTAATTAACTAAAAGACTACGAGATCCACTGATATTGACAACACATAAACAATACTCTCTCTCTCTCTCTGCTGTTTGAATCAATGGCCACAGGGACGGAGGCATATAATGGCCCCCCTCAATTTTTTATTAATATATATACACACACTAACATTAACAATTTGGTTCCATAAAATTACATTTTGCCCACTATAACAATACCATTGGTTCTTTTTAAAGTAATTTTAGCAATTTGTAAAAAAATTTGTAACTCTATCATTTTTCTCATTTAAAGGCCAATAAAAATTTTATAAATCTAAAATCAAAAACAAAATATACAAGCCCAAAAAATTTAGCGCAATAACAAAAATTATCAATAGTAAAATTAAAAATAATTAAGCAAAATTAACAAACAACCGGCCCTTTAAAAAGTTTTAAACAAAATAATTGTGTCTTTACCTAGCAAAAAGCACACACATCAAAAACTATTAAAAAAACACTCAGCAATTAAGAAGCAATAACCACTTTAACTCTAGCAATTTGTAAAAGAATTTGTAACTCTAGCATTTTTTTCATTTAAAGGCCATTAAAAATTTTATAAATCTAAAATTAAAAACAAAATATACAAGCCCAAAAAAATTAGCGTAATAACAAAAATTATCAATAGTAAAGTTAAAAATAATTAAGCATAATTAACAAACAACCAGCCCTTTAAAAAGTTTTAAACAAAATAATTGTGTCTTTACCTAGCAAAAAGCACACACATCAAACACTATTAAAAAAAAAAAAACACTCAGCAATTAAGAAGCAGCAAAACCAATTATTAGAGTCGTTCTTAACTTCAAGTCCTGACTCCGTCCCTAAATGGCCATCACTGTGAAACTAAGAAGCAAAGGAATGGGTTCATTGCACTAACCAAAATCAAACTACGTAATTAAGTTTGAAGTACTAGTCAACTAATTGGCCTTTACAGAATTTAGGGGTGTTTTGGTTTGGGTTTGCACAAAAGGACCAAAGTCTTCCTTTATTTTATATTTTTATATTTTTTTGTGTTTGGATGGCCAGTGATGCTTCAATAGCAATTTGGCATTGATTTAGTTGGGTTTGCACGGACTAAGTGGGTTGTTCAAGCTTGGAATTGCAGAGGGAGATGGGATGAAGAAGAAGAGAGAGTGGAACGTCATGGTGGGAGATTCTCTTTCTTTGAATAATAATAGTTATTTTATTCATCATGTCAAAAAAGTTGCACCTTAATAAAAAATAAAAATAAAAACATATACACATACCAATAATTATGATTTTTCACTTTTTAAACTATGTTATTAGAAACAATGTACAAAACACATTTTTTACAGTATGAGTACTTTAAACACGTGTTTTCACAACATTTTTTTAACCACAGTTTTCATATTATTTTGAATAATAATACTTCAATACTATTACCAAACAGGGCCAGAGTAAATATACGTTGGCACTTTTCATTTTCTATTTGGTTTTTTGTTCTTTCTTTACGTATTCTGAGGATGAAAAAAAAATAATAAATGATGATTGTTGTGTACGAAGAAAGATAAATAATTTAAAAAATCAAGAAAAATTGTTATTTTAATAAAATTTAGTATAAAATAGATAATCTAAAATATGAGGTATTTTGAAAAGTGAGTATGTAGAAATAGAAAAAAAGCAGGTTTTTATATTAAAATATACATGAATTTTTGCACAAACTAATGTGAATGCTTTGATAAATAGTCCAATTAGCACTTGCCACACATGCTTAAGAGCATTTGTATTGTGCAAAATTTTCTGTCTAATTTAATCTAAGAACTTGCTTTTTTTATTTTACATACTCATTTTTTTAAAACACTTCACATCAGATTATCTATTTTACACAACATTTCATTAAAATATTATTTTTTTAATTGTTTCTCTTTCTTCACACACAATAAACATTGTCCAATTTTTTCTTTCATCATCGAAATACGTAAAGAAAAAAATAAAAAAATAAAATAAAAAATTAATAGTTTATTTAAATTTACATAATTATATACTTATTGTAGGGACACAATTTGCAACCCAAGCCCAGGATGTATCGGATCTTGGCCCAATGAGCCCAATACAATAAATTTGTAGAAAGTGGGTTAAAGAACTAGGCCCTAATGAGTTTAACAACAGCTAGTATGGATTTAAAAGACGACCAAGCAAGAACAAGGCACATAGGATTGAATAAATTCACTGTTCGAGGAGGCAAGACTTGACATAAATCAATAGGACTGATTACAAGTACAACTACGATCACTACAGTATTCTTTCTCTATTTTTTTCGATCCCCCTCTTATGGAGACTCTCTCCCATTATATATCTCCTTCCTCTTGATCTTAGCCCTCCATTTGTCAACCGTCTAAGCCACTACTCGATTACCCGTCCTATTAGACACCCTTTCTGGCTCTCTGTGAGTTGCGGTGGCCAAGGAAACACTGTTCAGAGGTCTTCTTCACATAAATGCGACCAGAAAAGTAGCTGCAGTGCATTTAATGTGGAGGTAGCATCTTTTCCTTAGATATTTTTGGGTTCCCTTCCTTCTCGTGTGTTTATGAGACACGCTTCTGACACTGGAGCTTCTATTGAGGTCATTTTCGTCGTTGGAATACATATCTGAGCTATGTTTGTCATGGTCGGGGAGGTATTCTTGCTCGAACCGCCTTCTACTCCTTTCTTACTCATGAGATCTTGAACTGGAATCCCTCATAACGATTTGTCTCTCCTCGGACATGCCAACGTCCTCGGATAAGGCCCAAGGCCCAATATACAATTTTGGGCCCTTATCCCTACAATAGCCCATCAAAACTTCGGTTTTTCCCTCTCATCCGATGAGAAAAAGTGGGGTTTTGATCTTTAAGAGACAAGACCATTTTGGGAGAGCCATTTTACTCGCTTCATAACTGCTTCTAACGCTTCGGGGTCCGCGAATCGTCATTTATTGCTTCAGGCGGCGCTTTGTTCCCTAAATCTAACGATGAAGCACAGATCCAATGGCTGAGCTTTTTCCTGGAATTTTGAGCGAGATAACTCCCACTTACTTTTGTTCCCTATATAAAGCGTACGGAGAAATCTTTTCTCCATTTTACAAGTTTTCAAGTTTCCAGAGATATCAAACACTTAAGCTCTCAACAACTCTCCAAGATACACAACCTCTCACACCCTTTCCTTAAGAGATCTTCAAAAACTTTTTTCAAAGATATCAAAGATTAGTGTACATTTTAGTTCCTACGAATTTACATTCTTGTTGAATCTTTTTCTCCTCGGTCAATCTCCTCGGTCTTCTAGTTCTCACTTCCTCATTTACAAATCCCGGTCACTTCATCTTACGTTATCCAAATGGGTAGATTCGAGAGCCTAGTAGATTCCCCCGCCAAAATAGAAGTTTTTAAACAAAGGTACCATATACCCTAGGAAGTCGGCCTACGATATTGTTCCCTGTAACAAATCGTTACAAATAGAGAGGAAAGGGAAGTCATCATCCCTATAATAGCCTTCATAGAGGGGGGAATGACCCTTCCTTCGGGTAGGATAACCCGAGACTACCTTATTAATCATAGGTTGTGTCCCCATCAGTACGCACCTAATCTGTTTAGAATCCTAGGCTGCGTTGATGCTCTTAACGAGTATTTCAAATTGGAACTCACATGGCATGACATGGTCCATATGTACGAGTGTCACTCACAAGCCGACGGAGGGTTTTACCTCAAGTCCAGGTTGTCCATCATCAGGCTTATCTCGTGCCTCCCCAAATCTAACAAAGGGATGAAAGATGACTACCTTATCGCTTCGGGGGCATGGCACGATGGTCTCCACTGCCCAACCCAAGAGAGAGAGCCAGGTGGGATACCTTAGAGTTAGGTTCCTTAGCAAAATACTTAGATTTTATAACCCTACCCATGTCCTTCATTTTACTTTCCTCTAATAATGGCCTTCAATTATCTAATTGTGTTTGGTTTCTCGGCCATTTCTCCAAATAGGAGGCAAGTTGCCCCTCGGCTTAGTCTTACTAATGTTGCGGCTCTCAACTACCTACTCCGGTCGGAAATTTTTGTGAGCGAGGACCAACAATTGCAAGCTGTCCACTTAATCCTAGATTTTGATCCTATTTCGAAGATTTTTCAAGAGGTCAACCACGCCATCAGAGCTAGTGATCCTCGGATAAATCATATTGACGTGTCAAAGCCAGATTTCCTGGCTAGAGATGACCTTCCCCCAGTCATTCTACCAGTTCATCAGATCCCTCCTTCGCTCGTAATACCATTACAACAAGTCCCTCTCGGAGCAACAGCTGCAGCAGAAGAGGAAATTGCCTCCTTGCACTTATCATTGGAAGAAGAAATAGACCAGTTTCATTTTGAAGGGAGTGGAGCGCCTGATAGGATTGTGGAGCTCTTGGATTTCGAGACCAAATTCGACAGATTCCCGCAGCTCACCAACCCAAATTGATTGTTTCCCATGTTGACACCAGTCCAAAGGGAGAGGAAGGGATGGACTCCCAGAAAATACCAAGCTTAAAAGGTTTAATAGCCAACAGGAACAAAGGGGGAACCGCGAAAGACATTCCCAAGACCCAAATTCCTGCCAATCTTCCCCCTCCTCCTCCCGTTGATCTCGAACTGCATGCCCTGCAGGATCCGAAGAAGAAAAGGCCATTGCGGGAACTGGAAGAAGGTGAGGTGACCCCTCCGAAGGGCACCAAACGACAGAGGACGAAAGACCCTCGAGAAAAAATGGCCACCTCCGTTGATAGCAGGGAGGATGTTGAAGTGCGCCGACCACAGCGCGCCTAGGCTCCCCGGATAGAGCTGGACGAAGCCCTCATTTCCTGGGACTCCTCTCTCCGGGAATCCTAGAGAGGCCATGCGACCCATTTGACTGAAGCTCTAGAGCAGCCCCTTCTACTCCCAAGGGATATGGAGGGTCTCTGACGCACTAGGCAACCGGAACTTATCATGTCATTAAAGAGAGACCTCGCCATGTTAAGTTAATTTTTGTCTTTCCGAATTAAATGCTAAGGAGCTCCTTCACTAGTCAGTGTCATTTCATTTTTTTTTTTTTATATGTTCCCCCTGTCACTGTTGTGCAAGTCACTCAGCAAGTTTACATAGCCGAGGAGTGGGTCCAAAATGCCCATAATAAAGTTGAAGCTCAGAGCCATTCTTGGTGCGAGGTGGAGAAGGCCCTCGAAGCCTTGAAGGAGGAGCACATGGCGTTGGGCAACAAGTTGAAAGAGGTGGATAATGATCGCAAGAGTGTCCTGGCCGGTCTGAAGAATGCCGAAACCCAGGCCGAGGACCAGCGTAAGCTACTACATAGAATGGAGTTGAACTTGGCCACCCAGAAACAGTTAGTTTTGGACCTTAGGGCCGAGTTGCAAAGAGTCAAGGACGCAGCGAAAGAGGCAGCTCGGGTGGTCAAAGAAACTACTAAGGTTGCAGTGATCGCATCCTACGAAAGTGGGGTGGAGGAAACGGAAAAAAGGCTGGCCGAGGAGGTAGCCGAAGTGTGCAGGGACTACTGCACGGAGTCCTAGATGGAGGCGCTCAATAGTGTGGGGGTCCCTGCCACCTCCGAGCAGAGGAAGGCTGAGAGCGTATTCTTCCCTGAATACATCCGAGAAGCTCCTGCTGACCTCCTTCCGACTATTGTTCTATCCCTCCCTCCTCCTGAGCAGGTCTCCAGCACCCAAGACCTTGCTGTGGATGCTGAGATCCCCCTGGAGTAGTTGGGAAGGGTAAGGGGGTCCCTTCTTCGGCCAAAGATACCCCTTCCAAGGATACCCTTACCATTAAGGATGTGGTCTCCCGAGCCAAAGCTATTGAGTCAAAGTCTCAAGCCGAGGATGCCAAGCTCAAGGCCAATGATCCTGAGAAGAGCTCCCAACCTGCAAAAAAGTAGTTGTAGGATCTTTCTTTTTCATTACATTCGTATTGTAATTCATTGTTTGTTTTGTTTTTTTTTTTTTTTTTTTTTGCGTTGTGGCTTCTGCCACCATTTGTAATGAATCTACTCTTGATTAACGAATAGACTTTCACTTCTACTTCTCACGTACTTACTTTATATGCCAATGGATTTGAACTGCTAACATTCTGAACAATTGGATTGAGTACCAGTAAAAAACAGGTCTAACACACATTTGTACTATGAATTGGATTAGACAGTCCAAGACTTTAACTTACACAGAGTTAGAAACCCAAGAAGCTGGTTATAACCTGGAATTTGTTTTGACACTTGGTGAAAAACAAGCGAATATCACAGAACATTAATTTCCGCATATCATCTAGTCTAAGGACCTCAGGCATAACTATGGTTCAGTTTAAACACTTATAAAAGGTGTCATGGAGTATTGATTTCACCCAGTTATGTGGTCTGAAGAGGCATACATAGTTAAGATTCTGTTTAAACACCTCTAAAAATGTCAGTGTGTTAATTTTCCCATAGCATCTGGTCCGAGGACTTCAAGCATGACTACTGTTCAATTTAAACACTTATAAAAGATGTCAAAGTGTATTAATTTCCCCATAGCATCTACTCCGAGGACTTCAGGCATGACTATGATTCAATTTAAATATTTATAAAAGATGTCAAAGTGTATTAATTTCCCCA
The DNA here is from genome assembly GCA_019022515.1 of Quercus aquifolioides. NCBI lineage: Eukaryota > Viridiplantae > Streptophyta > Magnoliopsida > Fagales > Fagaceae > Quercus > Quercus aquifolioides. Next base: position 43,784,855 of record CM032327.1, read on the forward strand.
TAGCATCCCCATAGCATCTGGTCCGAGGATTTCAGGCATGACTATGGTTCAGTTTAAACGCTTATAAAAGATGTCGAAGTGTATTAATTTCCCCATAGCATCTGGTCCGAGGACTTCAGGCATGACTATGGTTCAATTTAAACACTTATAAAAGGTGTCAAAGTGTATTAATTTGCCCATAGCATCTGGTCTGAGGACTTCAGCATGACTATGGTTCAGTTTAAACACTTATAAAAGATGTCAAAGTGTATTAATTTCTCCATAGCATCAGGTCTGAGGAGTTCAAGCATGATTGTGGTTCAGTTTAAACACTTATAAAAGATGTCAAAGTGTATTAATTTCCCTATAGCATCTGGTCCGAGGACTTCAGGCATGACTATGGTTCAGTTTAAACACTTATAAAAGATGTCATTGAGTGTTAATTTCACCAAAATATGTGGTCCAAGAGACCTGACATAGCTTAGGATCTGTTTAACACCTATAAAGATTGAATAATGAGAAATATAATGCCTTTAATAAATGAACATAATGACAAAAGAGACTTTTATTAGTAATAATACCTTTTCAGGTTGTTTTCATTCCATGGGCATGGTATTACATGTCCATCTAAGTCTTCTAGAAAATATGCTCCTATGCCAGCCACCGCGGTGATGCGGTATGGTCCTTCCCAATTGGACCTTAGCTTTCCCCACGCTGGGTTCTTTGCAATACCCAGAACCTTTCTCAACACCAGATCACCAGGTGCTAATGCTCTCAGCTTCACATTGGCATCATAACCCTGCTTGAGTTTGTGCTGGTAGTATGCCAATTGAACCATTGCATTTTTCCTTTTCTCTTCAATCAAGTCTAAGCTCTTCTCTAGTAGCCCATTTGTTACTACTCGGGTTGAATAAGCTGGTCCTTAACGTTAGGAAGCCAGTTTCTAGAGGGATAACAGCATCAGCCCCATAAATCATTGAAAAGGGGGTCTCCTCGGTTGACCTACAAGTGTGGTTCGATATGTCCAGAGGACATGTGGCAGTTCTTCCACCCACTTTCCCTTCGCATCATCCAACCTCTTCTTAAGTCCGTTCACTATGACCTTGTTAACAGCCTCAGCTTGTCCATTCCCTTGGGGATAAGCTGGGGTAGAATACCTATTCGTAATTCCCAACTCACAGCAATATCTCCTGAAAGATTTGCTATCAAACTGAAGGCCGTTGTCCGAGATGAAGGTATGAGGGACCCCGAACCGTGTGACAATGTTTCTCCAAACAAACTTCTTGGCGTCCATGTCCTTGATATTTGCTAGGGGCTCGGCCTCCACCCACTTGGTGAAGTGGTCTGTGTTGACTAGCAGGTACCTCTTGTTTCCTGCTGCTTTGGGGAAAAGGCCTACAGTTTCTAAGCCCCATTGCCGAATGGTCAAGGGCTGAACAGGGGGTTAAGGACTCCTTTTAGTTAGTGTATGTTTGGCGCAAACTTTTGACATTGGTCACACTTCTTTACATATTCCTATGCTTCCTTTTGTATGTTCGGTCACCAGTAGCCTTGAGTGATAGCTCAGTGTGCCAAAGATCTACCTACAATGTGGCTTCTGCAAATCCCCTCATGTAATTCTTCGAGGAGTAATTATGTTGCCTGGAGGTGTATGCATAGTAGGTATGGCCCAGAAAAAGAGCGTTTGTACAGTTTTTGGTCCTCAGATAGCCAGAAACGAGGCGCCTTTCTCCGTACTTTGTCAGCTTCTGACTTACCCTCTGGCAAGATGTCATCTCTCAGAAATAGTACAATGGGGTCCATCCAGCTAGGCCCCACTCTAACTTGATGAACATGAACCATCTCTCAGTTCACCTCTGTGGGCTTGCGCAAGTCCTCTACGAGGATGACCCGAGGTAGGCTTTGAGCCGAGGAGGTCGCAAGTGTGGCCAGGGAATCAGCATCTGTGTTTCCACTTCTAGAGATGTGTAACAGGTCGAAAGATTTGAACCCTGATCGTAGGTGTCTAACCTAACTTTAGTACCCTTGCATTCTTTCATTTGTCACCTCAAATTTCCCTTTTACTTGGCCAACGACTAATCTTGAGTCCGAGAACACTTCTATTGCCTTTCTGCCCATTTTTTGAACCATGGTCATTCCCATCAGCAGAGCCTCATACTCGGCTTCGTTATTTGTGGCTGAAAAGTCTAGCCTTAATGACTTTTCAATAATGATCCCTTCTGGAGATATTAGTACTAGCCCCACTCCGGAACCCTTTTGATTTGCCGCACCATCAACGTACACTTTCCAGGATAGGGGACCTTGTTGGGAGATCATGCCAACCGGTTTTCCATCCATGTGTTGTATTTCCGTTTCTTCCTCTAACGGGGATTCAACAAACTCGGCTACCAGATCCGCGAGGACTTGACCCTTGACAGAAGTGCGAGGCATGTATTTGATGTCGAAAGCCCCTAGGATCGTGGCCCATTTAACAATCTTCCCCATGTAATCAACGCTCTAAAGCAGAGCTCTGAGCAGAAGCTGAGTCAGGACAATAACCGTGTATGCCTGAAAGTAATTGGGGAGTTTGTGTGTGGCGTGTACCACTGCCAGAATAGCTTTTTCCAGCGACAGATAGCGGATCTCGGCCTCATGTAGTGACCTGCTCACATAATAAACTGGCCTTTGTGTGCCGCCATCGACTCGTATTAGTACTAAGCTTACAGCATGAGGGGCCACAACAATATAAGCGAACAGAACTTCGTCAACCTTCGGGCTGGACATGATAGGAAGCCGAGAGAGATAATCCTTAAGCTATTGGAAGGCCAAGGCACACTCCTCGGTCCACTCAAACCCCTTCCATTTATTCATCAGTAAGAAGAAGGGTCGGCACCTGTCCGCTGACCGAGAGATAAACCGATTCAAGGCAGCAGTCATTCCAGTCAGTTTCTGGACTTCCTTGGGATTCCGAGGTAGTTGTAAACTAGTGATTGCTTTAATCTGGTCGAGGTTAACTTCAATCCCCCTATGGGTTACCATGTAGCCTAGAAATTTTCCTAATCCCACACCAAAGGAACACTTGGAAGCATTGAGGCGTAACTTGTGTTTCCTCAGAATTTCGAATATGTTCCCGAGATCTCCTAAGTGCTCGAACACTACCTTACTTTTTACCACCATGTCGTCTATATAGATCTCAATGCTCTTGCCTAACTATGGTTCAAACATCCTAGTCATCATCCTTTGATAGGTAGACCCCGCATTCTTCAAACCGAACGGCATCACTTTGTAGTGATAGTTTCCTGTGGGAGAAATGAAAGCTGTCTTTTCTTAGTTATCTAGGGCTAGTGGTATTTGGTGGTATCCTTGAAAGGTGTCTAGGAAGCTCATTCGAGGATGGCCTACAGTAGCATCCACCAGCTGGTCTATCTTAGGCATCAGGAAAGGATCCTTTGGGCAAGCCCTATTCAGATCTGTGAAGTCCACACACACTCGCCATTTTCCCCTCTTCTTCTTCACCACCACTGTATTAGCCAACCACTCAGGGTAAAATACCTCCTTGATAGCCCCTGCCTGCTTTAGTTTCCTCACCTCCTCTCTGACAACATCAAAGTGGTCCCTGGACAAGTGCCGAAGAGGTTGCCTTTTGGGAGTGACGGACGGATTAACATTTAGATGGTGACAGATGAAGTTCGGGTCCATCCCCGGGGCTTCGTAAGCACTCCATGCAAAGACATCGACGTTTTTTCTAAGGAACTCTATCAGCTCTTCCTTCTCTGAAGGAGGCAGCTGAGCCCCAATCTGAAAGAATTTCTCTGGATCGTCGCCAATAACAATCTCCATCAAATTTTCACATTTCGCCTCCTCAGCCGACCCATCGACCGGCAACGCCGGATCCTTTCATTGCTATAAGCCCCCTTTGGCATGGGCCAAGGATTCGGCCTCGGGCAGATGCCGAATGGTAGCCACCAGGCATTGCCTCGCCACAAATTGATTTCCCAGGATCTCCCTAACCTAGCCCCCGAACGGGTATTTCACCTTCTGGTGCAGTGTAGGGCAAATAATCATCCACCACGATAAAGTCTACTTCCACTACTTCTGAACCAATCTGCACGGGTAGCCTAATTTGGCCCTTCGGGATGATGACTTTCCCATCGAAACTCACCAGGGGTGAGCTGTAGGGTCTTATGTCCTTGGGTTTCAAGTTCAGCCCCTTATACAGGTCAGGGTACATTATGTTGGTCCCACAGCCTTGGTCCACCATCATCCTTTTCACATCATATCCCCCAATCCTGAGGGTAACCACCAAAGCATCATCGTAGGGTTGGATGGTTCCGATCTTATCCTTATCTGAAAAGCCCAAAACCGGTTGAATTTCTAGTCTAGCCTTCGTTGGATCTTGAATGGCGTCCTCGGCGGATAGCCGAGCCACAAACATCACTCTGGAAGGGCAGGACCCAGTTATCCCTAGAGTAGCAAAGATGACATTTATCGTTCCCAATGGGGGTCTTGAAGAATCATCTCTCCGGGATTCTGAGTTTGCCTGGCCCCCCTGACCACTGGAGTGGTGTAAGAGTTGCTTTAGCTTTCCTTAACGGACGAGCTAGTCCAAGTGGTCTTACAGACTTCTACAATCCTCTGTGGTGTGTCCATGGTCTTGGTGGTATTGGCAATAGAGGTTGTGGTTGCGCCTCGCAGGGTTTCCTGCCATTTTATTTGGCCATTTAAAAAATGGTTCGTTCCTAATCTTCTCCAGAACTTGATGCACCGGCTCTCGGAACACCGCATTGACCACCGGAGGATTGGCAGATCCTGACTGTCTAACAAAATCTCTCCGTGGTCGGTTGCTATTGTACCGGTCCGACCTGAAATCCCTCCTCTCCTGAGGGATAACCTTATCATTTCCTTTCCCTTGCTGCTGATCTTGCTCAACCCTTTTATACTTGTCTATTTAGTCCATAAGTTGGTGCACACTGGTGATAGATTTACCAGTCAGAGATTTTCTTAAACCGGCCGAGCTTGAAAGTACTAATGGCCACATCGTCAAAGTCACCATCTATCTCGTTGAACATCTCCCAAAGTATGTTTTCAGGGTTTCTCCCTCTCGCATGCTTAAGGACAACAGGGAAGCCAAGGGCCGAGGGACCCTGCTGCAGGTGACGAAGCAGGAACAAAACGCCTGGGTGAACTCCTTGAGGGAACTTATGCAATCTGCCCTCAGGCTGTCGAACCATCTCATTGCGACGGATCCCAGACTAGATGGAAAAACCATGCACATCAAAGCTTTGTCTTTGGAATGGACAGTCATTCTCTGATTAAAGTGGCTCACATGTTCCACGGGGTCTGTTCTACCATTGTACATGGTGAAAGCAGGCTGAGTGAATTGTCAAGGAAGTTTAGCCCCCTCGATTTTGCGCGTAAAGGGTGACTTGGAGATTTGGTCCAAGGCCCTGCTCACAGCATCATTTCCCACGCCTTTATGAGGCGGGCTTCTGACCCTCCGTTCGCGATGTTATTCCTTTTCATAGGAGAAAGACTCGCTGGGCGGGGTTCAAGACCTTCGCCTATAACTAACGTCCCTTCCGTTGTCAGAAGAAACATCAGAGTTAGAAAGAGTTCACCTTCGTTATGCATGGCGCAGTTCCCTTTTTAACTGGTCAATTTCCAACTGCATGGCTCTGTTATGCTGGTCTTGAAAGACGTGACTTCTAACTAGAGTATGGCTTTTGCTTGTATGCGTAGTGTGCACGTCGCCTTCTCGATCTCCTCTACGCTCAGGGTTGGCGAGAGGGTTTTCTCGTTTGGATGCCACGGATTCCGCCTGGTGTGGACTTGAACCTACCATAGCTGACCGTTGCGTTCACTATCACACAAGTTCTTCCCACAGACGGTGCCAATTGTAGGGACACGATTTGCAGCCCAAGCCCAGGATGTGTGGGATCTTAGCTCAGTGAGCTTAATACAATGAATTTGTGGAGAGTGGGTTAAAGAACTAGGCCCTAATGAGTTTAACAACGGCTAGTATGGATTTAAAAGACGACCAAGCATGAATGATGCACATAGGACTAAATAAATTCACTGTCCGAGGAGGCAAGACTTGACATAAATCAATAGGACTGATTACAAGTGCAACTACGATCACTACAGTATTCTTTCTCTATTTTTCTGATCCCCCTCTCATGGAGAGTCTCTCCCATTATATATCTCCTTCCTCGTGATCTTGGCCCTCCATTTGTCAACCGTCTAAGCCACTACTCGAGTACCCGTCCCATCAGACACCCCTTCTGGCTCTCTGTGAGTTGCGGTGGCCAAGGAAACACTGTTCAGGGGTCTTCTCCACATAAATGCGGCCAAAAAAGTAGTTGTAGTGCATTTAATGCGGAGGTAGCATCTTTTCCTTAGATATTTTTAGGTTCCCTTCCTTCTTGTGTGTTTATAAGGCACGCTTCTGACACTGAAGCTTTTAATGAGGTCATTTTCGTGACTGGAATACATATCTAAGCTATGTTTGTCATGGCCGAGGAAGTATTCTTCCTCGGGCCGCCTTCTACTCCTTTCTTACTCATGAGACCTTGAACTGGAATCCCTCATAACGATTTGTCTCTCCTCGGACATGCCAACGTCCTTGGATAAGGCCTAAGGTCCAATATACAATTTTGAGCCCTTATCCCTACACTTATTAATGTGAGTTATTTTTAGGAAAAGTTAGGTAAATTTTACATATTTTTCTATTATACATCCACTAATGTGATTGCTTTAAATGTGTGTAAAATTTGTTGTCTTATTAATTCTTCTTATCTATGGGAATATTTAAAGTCTCTTATCATATAATTACAAGCTCATTGGCTCGTTGCTTATTAATATTTCTTTGTTTTCTTAGCCAAAAAAAAGAAAAGAAAAGAAAAAGTTCATTGGTCTCATTTACTGAGTCTTTTGGCTAAATATTGCTAATTCTGAAACATATTTGCGTTATAGGCACTGTTACAAGTTATTTAGGGAAATGAGGAGAGAGATTGAATTTCGGCAATAGTTTGGCTAAATATTGCTAATTCTGAAACATATTTGCATTATAGGCACTGTTACAAGTTATTTAGGGAAATGAGGAGAGAGATTGAATTTCGGCAACAGTGTTGCCGAAATTCAAGAAAAAGTAGGAGAGAGAATGAGAAAAAGGGTGGAGAGAGAAAAACTTGAATTACGGCAATGGCATTGCCGTAATTCGTTCTGCCCAATTTTCCTCAGCTGACCAGATGTGTGAGTGTGAGAAGTGCCCCTGACCGAATATGTGAGTGTCTCCAAAGAAAGTAATTGTGGCAATGGTATTGCCGAAAATTGGGGGGGGGGGGGGGGAAAGTGAATGCCAAAATCTGGGAAAGAATTAAAGAAAAATATAATGTGATACGTACACAATATTTTTACAACATTTTCACAATAAATCATAGGTTACTAGTTATTATTAGTTCAAATTTAAATTTAACATTGAGATTACTATTTTAATCTAACAATAACAATAAGTAACAACCTGATACTTAGAATTTGTTGTAAAAATATTATAAAAATTGTGTGCACTTATCATTTCTTAAAAAAAAAAAAAGTGTAATGGATTTGCCGAAAATGGGAAAAAAAAAAAAAAAAAATTTCCCAATTGTGGCAATGGTATTGCCGAAATTGTGGGGAAAATTTGTTAGGACATATATGTTTTAACTTGTTTAAGAACATATGTTACTTAGTTATGTAAATTGGCTAATCTTTTGACAAAACGCACTCTGCTTGTAATTGGGTAGATCTAGGTGTTTTTAATACTTCAAGAAACAATGTTTTAAGGTCAAGTGTTGAAGTCATCAAGTCTGTCCAAGAAAAAACAAGCTGAAGTGCAAAGTTTTTAAAGCTCGACACCTCTCGATAGCTACCTCGACACCTGCTATCTGTCGAGATTTAAAAAGTCAGAATTCCAATCTGATTTTCTTGGGATCCGTGAATATGTTTTTGGGACTTCTTTTCTTCTAACCCTAAACATATAAAAGGATTATTTTAAGAGCCGTTTTGGGTGACACAAGTTGCATTATCATTGAGCAATCTCTGTTTAAGCAAATTGTGATCAACAGACGAAGTTCTTGACCTAGTTCATCTTTCATCAAGAAGTTGCTGTGTATTTGCACCATAGGGTTTTGTAACCAAGCATCTTCCTGCTATTCATCAAGTGTATGAACTGAAGAACTTTGCAGCGAACCATTCTTCCTCAGTTGGTGTTCTGAAGTCACGTACTTGGATCCGCGCATTGGTTAGTCACATACTTGGGAGTCGTGCATCAAAGGTGGAGAATGTCACTACAGATCAAGTCCAATTGGGTATTGGGGTAAGGGTTCAACTGTAGGTTGGTAAGGTACTTGGGATTCCTTTACTTGTAACCGCTTGATTTGATAATAGTGGAGTTTCGGGAGTGGTGACCAGAAAATCACCCGGTGGGGTTTTTGCCATTAGGGTTTTCCCCATTCGTAAACAAATCATCGTGTTATTTATTTTCCGCTGCATATTTAGTTGATTGGTGATTTGTTTGTGCTTCCATAAAATTGCATGATTAATTGATTAATTAATTACTTGGCTAAATTAATTAATTAGGGTTAATCACAAGGGGTCATTCAGATTGTGACCTAACAAGTGGTATCAGAGCAGGCACACTCTGATTAGGATTTAATCTTTGCTGTGTTGATCCATTGACCCCTGTTTGTCATGGATAGAGGACAATCTTTAATTATACCTCCTTTATTTGATGGCACTAACTATGCATACTGGAAAGTACGCATGAGAGCTTTCTTGCAGTCTTTAGATGAAAAAGTGTGGCAAGCTGTAGAGATTGGCTGGACTAAGCCAACAGAAGATCCGGCCGATTGGGATGATGCTAAGATCAAGGCGGCTAACTTCAACAGTAGAGCGTTAAATGCCCTATTTAGCGCAGTCACAAATGAGGAGTTCAAAAAGATATCCTCAACTAAAACTGCTAAGGAGGCCTGGACCATCCTCCAGACTACCTATGAAGGCATAAAGGCTGTCAAAGACTCAAAGCTTCAGAGGCTCACTACAAGTTTTGAAGAAATTAAGATGAAGGAGGATGAGTCATTTGATGAGTTCTATGCCAAGCTCAAGGACATAGTGAACTCAGCCTTCAATCTTGGGGAAACCATCCCTGAACCCAAGATTGTAAGGAAGGTGCTCAGATCTCTACCTGAGAGATTTCATGCCAAGATTACAGCAATTGAGGAATCAAAGGATATAGACAAGATTCCTTTGACTGAGCTGGTTGGAAACTTGCAGACCTATGAAATAGGGTTATCTAGGATTGGCAAGTCCAGTAAAGGCAAAAGCATGGCCTTGAAGGCGAAGAGCAGTGATACAGATGAGTCTTCTGATGATGGAGATTCCAAGATGAAGTCCTACATCACTCAGCAGTTCAAAAAGTTTATGAAGAATGCCAATGGAAGGAACTTCGACAAGGACCGCAGGCAGTTCAGTTCTTCTCAGTTTAAAAGCCGAGACAAAGGGAAGAAGGATGCTAAGGAGGGCGGTCAGTATACTGTTCCCGCAAGACCAAAGTGCTTTGGTTGTCATGGGTTCGGACACATGAAACATGAGTGTCCTACATATCTGAAAAGCATTGGGAAAAGCAAGGCCCTTGCTGTAACCCTAAGTGACACTGAGCCCGAAGATGATTCCGACAATGAGGATGACGAAATCCTAAATGCCTTCACTGCCACAGTCAATCCTACTGAAGGGATTGTTGAAAAAGTGGATGAAGAAGAAGAATTGGTGGAGTCCAAATTTGAGAAGATGGATGATCAAGATGATATCCATTCAGCCTATGAGAAGCTTTATAAGCTCTCTGAAAAGCATGAGAAATTATATAGGCTGGCCACCAAGAAGCTCAGTGAAGTGGAACTCGATCGTGAAGAGCTGTCCACAAAGTTTGATGAGGCGAATCAAACTATTGGAGCACTGAGATTTGAGAACAACTTTTTGGCTGAGAAGACCAAGAAGCTTGAAGCGGAGCTGTTTCAAGTTAGAGCTCAACTGGAGAGGACTTCAAGTGCAAAGCTTGATGAGATACTCAACAATCAGAAATCTGCTTCGGATCGAACTGGTTTGGGGTATGGTCTTTCTTTCTCTAATACTGCTTCTACTAGCAATACTGTTTTTGTTCCTCTTGCTAATAACACTGAAATTGAGAATGTTGATGTTAAAACTGAATTAGCTAGTGAAAACTTAGACAAGAATAAATCTATCTTAGGAGCACCCCCTAAGCAAGATAAGAAAGATGCTAAGAACCCTAGGGCTAAGAAGGTTAACTCTTAAAAGCCTAAACAAAAGAAGCAGCATCTCTGTCATCATTGTGGAGTTGCCGGTCATACTCGACCAAATTGCTATAAGTGGCTAGCCACTCAACAGAGCAATGGCATGATAGCATCTGGAAGCCAATCTCAGCTTCAATCCTCTCTTGCTCCTCTTGGAGATCTTCTGAAAGCCCTCATGTTCCTTTCGAACTTGAACGGTTTCAATTCTTCCCCCTCACCGCCGGTTCAAGGATTCAATCAAAGGAAAGGTTCTTCCAAGATGTGGAAGAAAAAGGACTCTAAGTGATTTTATCACTTTCTTTTCCCTTCTTGTTTTTCTGTTTGTTGCATTGCTTGTGTGTTTTACTTTTCTGCTGAGTCAGTCTAGTTTTTGCTTTGCTTTGTTTAACATGTTTTTGTTTGTTTATTTTCAGTTTTGTTCATTTTTTTTTTAATATAAAAATAAATAAAAAATTTGAAAAATCAGAAAAATACAAAAACAGTGTGTGTTCTGTGTACTTTGGTATTTGTGTACCTTGGATGGTCATTGAAACAAAGTTTCTAAACTTTGTATCTATTGTAGTTTAGATGAGCATCTCTTTCCACAACTAAGCAAGTGAGCTTTGTGGCTCTTGTTTGTGATGAGTAAGATTAAGTTATCTCTTAAACTTAACACTCATATCACTCTTTTTGACGGGTAGGACTAGAAAATCCTAAGAGAAAGGCATAAATAACCATCTCACCACTGTTACCCGCCAATCATAGTATGACACCTGTATGCTTCGGCATAGCAAAAGTGCAGTGTCATAGACACCTGTATGCTTCGACATAGCAAAAGTGCAGTGTCAAAGACATTCGTATGCTTCGGCATAGCAAAAATGCGATGTCAAATGCTTAACATATTGGGTATTTCTTTTCTTTCTTTTTATGCCCATGCATGATATGCTTAAAAGAAAATATGCAAAGAAAATATAAAGCAAAAAGATTAAAGATGCTTTAAATATGATTGCAAGCGTGTTTTCTAGGAGATGTGGGAGTTATAGGATGTACCTCGAAGGTGATAGTCCCCATCAAACAGTTATGATTGTGTGTGAGTTAAAGTTATTTTCTCATATCTCAGATCGTCATAACATGTATACACATATGCAATCTTGCGATGTTTTTCACACACAACACGCAATATTCTTTGCTACTCTTGATACATGTGCAGGTACAATGTGATTTGGCCATCACAAGTGTTTACATATGCTAATGTATGCTCACTAAACTGTCTTGACTTGTTTTTGAAATATAAAATTGGTTAGACTTGTTTAGTGTGTGTGTGTGTTTCTGAGGATCCATGTGCTTTTAACTTCTTTTGAGAGATGATTTTGAGAGCTTAATATGTTGTTTGGATCTATGGTTGAGGTGTAAGTTGAATTGCATTCATGTCTATGTTTTTCTCTTCTAGGAAAACTGCTTGTCACTGAAGGCTCGACACCTTCCTCGACACCTCCTCGATACCTGGTCATCTGTCGAGCTTCTCAAGCTTCTCTTATCGCAATCTCGACACTTCCCTCGACACTTGGTGGATCGATCGAGAAACCTTCTGTCTTCTCGATACCTTGTCGATCGATCGAGCTTCTGATCTCTGAAATTGGTCTTGTACCTCGACACCTTCTCGATACCTTCATCTGTCGAAGGCCATTTTCTCGATACCTTCCTCGACAGATTCCTCGATACCTCTCGACACCTCAGCTGTCGAGAATTACTGAGGTGCCTATTTAAGAGCAGATCGCGATTTTCTTCATTTCTCACTCGATCTCTCTCGATCTCTATGTGTCTGTTCATCTCCCTTTCACTCTCCTTTCACTCAAATCCTCCAACCCTCTTGGATCTTGCTCATTCATTGCTTCAATCACTTGGTAAGATCTCTTTTCTCTTCCTTTTTCATGCATTTCATGTTTTGAAAACCTAGTTTTTGGGATTTTTCATAAAAATTTGGGGTTTTTCAAAATTGTTGAGTTTTTATTGAAATTTTGGGTTGGGTTTGTACTTAGATGATTTCAAAATGTCATACATTGCATTTCATGTGCATTATAATGATATTTTCATGCATTTAGATGTGAGTTCTTTGTTTATATGCTGATTAGGATTGGATTGGGCTGAGCCCATGATGATATTTTTGTTTTGCATGTCACATGTTCATGCATTCCCATGCATACGTACTCTTTGTTCACATATTTGATATATTTGAACTGTGTTGGGACTTTTCTGAGTGTCTCTCTCTCTCTTTCTCTCATTCTTTTACGTTAGTAGTGTCTATGGCACCCAAACGTAAATCCACTCCTGCTCGGAACCCTCTGCGTTCTAGAGCATCTTCATCTTCTGATTCTGCTCCTTTTAACATTCGGTTCCGTGATGGAGATGCTAGCTCTGCCGATGAGATGTCTACATGACACTCTACCCTTTGTCACTCGTGACAAAAAGGGGAAGTAGTTTTGGGCTATGAGAGTAGTCATCTTAGGGGGAGAGTTAGTATAGGACATTTTTGATAGGGGGAGTGCTGCCATTTTTTTTGAGGGATGTAGTGAGGCTATATGTATTTTTTTCTTTTCTCTTAGATACATTGGTCTTGTATATGAGGTCCTTTGACCATTCTTACATACATTGTACGTATCTTATCTCTTATATATGTTGATGTATGTTTCTTTCACCTCTCTCTTCATGTGTTGTTTCTTTTCTATCTTTATACACATGTTCTTTATACTTGTATGCAATCTATTTATTTCTGTTTTACACAAGATGCCTTGATGAGTTTTGTTTAAAGTGTTTCAGAAATACAGGTTGTCAAAGTCTACTTATCATAAGCTCTCTTCTTGCAAAGTTTTTCAAGAGTTTGTGTTAGGATAGATTTTATTGTATTCAACAAGTGAATATGAGTTGAGTGATTTATGACTTCTCTCATATGCTCATTTGTTTGTTGTGGTTTTGTCACGGATTGCCAAAGGGGGAGATTGTTAGGACATATATGTTTTAACTTGTTTAAGAACATATGTCACTTAGTTATGTAAATTGGCTAATCCTTTGACAAAACGCACTCTGCTTGTAATTGGGTAGATCTAGGTGTTTTTAATACTTCAAGAAACAATGTTTCAAGGTCAAGTGTTGAAGTCATCAAGTCTGTCCAAGAAAAAGCAAGCTGAAGTGCAAAGTTTTTAAAGCTCGACACCTCTCAATAGCTACCTCGACACCTGCTATCTGTCGAGATTTAAAAAGTCAGAATTCCAATCTGATTTTCTTGGGATCCGTGAATATGTTTTTGGGACTTCTTTTCTTCTAACCCTAAACATATAAAAGGATTATTTTAAGAGCCGTTTTGGGTGACACAAGTTGCATTATCATTGAGCAATCTCTGTTTAAGCAAATTGTGATCAACAGACGAAGTTCTTGACCTAGTTCATCTTTCATCAAGAAGTTGCTGTATATTTGCACCATAGGGTTTTGTAACCAAGTATCTTCCTGCTATTCATCAAGTGGATGAACTGAAGAACTTTGCAGCCAACCATTCTTCCTCAGTTGGTGTTCTGAAGTCGCGTACTTGGATCTGCGCATTGGTTAGTCACGTACTTGGGAGCCGTGCATCAAAGGTGGAGACTGTCACTACAGATAAAGTCCAATTGGGTATTGGGGTAAGGGTTCAACTGTAGGTTGGTAAGGTACTTGGGATTCCTTTACTTGTAACCGCTTGATTTGATAATAGTGGAGTTTCGGGAGTGGTGACCTGAAAATCACCCGGTGGGGTTTTTGCCATTAGGGTTTTCCCCATTCGTAAACAAATCACTGTGTTATTTATTTTCCGCTGCATATTTAGTTGATTGGTGATTTGTTTGTGCTTCCATAAAATTGCATGATTAATTGATTAATTAATTACTTGGCTAAATTAATTAATTAGGGTTAATCACAAGGGGTCATTCAGATTGTGACGTAACAAAATTTTCCCCACAATTTCGGCAATGCCATTGCCAAAAAAGAAAAAAAAAAAAAAAAAACTTTTTTCCCAATTGTGGCAATGGTATTGCCGAAATTGTGGGGAAAAAAAAAAATTTCCCACAATTTCGGCAATACCATTGCCACAATTGGGAAATTTTTTTTTTTTTTTCAATTATGGCAATGGCATTGCCGAAATTGTGGGAAAAAAAAATTTCCCCACAATTTCGGCAATACCATTGCCACAATTGGAAAAAAAAGTTTTTATTTTTTTTTCCCATTTTCGGCAAATCCATTACACTTTTTTTTTTTTAAGAAATGATAAGTGCACACAATTTTTACAACATTTTTACAACAAATTCTAAGTATCAGGTTGTTACTTATTCTTATTGTTAGATCAAAATAGTAATCTCAATGTTAAATTTAAATTTGAACTAATAATAACTAGTTACCTATGATTTATTGTGAAAATGTTGTAAAAATATTGTGTACGTATCACATTATATTTTTCTTTAATTCTTTCCCAGATTTTGGCATTCACCTTTTCCACCCCCCCCCCCCCCAATTTTCGGTAATACCATTGCCACAATTACTTCCCCCACTCACACATTCGGTCAGTGGCACTTCTCACACTCACACATCCGGTCAGCTGAGGAAAATTGGGCAGAACGAATTACGGCAATGTCATTGCCGTAATTCAAGCTTTTCTCTCTCCACCCTTTTTCTCATTCTCTCTCCTACTTTTTCTTGAATTTCGGCAACACTGTTGCCAAAATTCAATCTCTCTCCTCATTCCCCTAAATAACTTGTAACAGTACCTATAACGCAAATATGTTTCAGAATTAGTAATATTTAGCCAAAAGACTCCTCATTTACTGCCTTCTATTTTGATCCATTTTTGTTTTCTTCACCCAAAATAATGTTAATACTTTGTAGGAAAACGATCTTCTCAATTGCAGTGCCATAAGTAATTAGCCAAGTCAAGCAAAATTTTGTCCTTATTTGGTTTTTATCAATAGAGTAAGACTTAAGTACAATATTTAGGTGCTATTTTTTTAGTTTCTTTTTTAAAATTCTACAATGTAGATTTTTTATTATGAGATGAAAGCGTATTTTTTAATTAAATAGTCACATTGCTAAATTTAAATATATATATATATATATATATATAAATAACACCTAAATTACTTACATAAATTTTACTTTAATGAAAATATCTTAGTACGTAAAAGCCTGGACACAAATGGTAAACGGTAAACCAAATCATAATAGAGGCCCAGAGACGTAAAAGCCTAGACACAAATGGTAAACGGTAAACTAAATCATAATAGAGGCCCAGAGGTCGTGATTCACGAACATGGAACGACACAACCATAATGGCCTTAGCTGAAATAAATTTTTTTTTATTCTTGTCAGTTTTTGGGGTTTGCTTCGAGGCCATTCTGACACCAAACCCTTCCCACAGAGGATAATGTTAAAAAATGTCAGGTACACAGAAAAGTTTTACAACTTATAACATTACTGGCCGAGGTGCTCAATAAAACGACGTGATCGGTAAAAATAAAATAATAGGTCTATATTTTTTTTTTTTTTTTTTTGATAGGAAATACTGAATAGTACTATTAAGTCAAGAGTGAGAAACTGCAGATATGTCATGAGCACACGCGTGCTCTAAAAGGCTAGGACATTCCTCTAGCCAAACTACATAGTTCTCAAGCTCCTTAGCATACTGCGCTAACAAGTGAGCAGAGACATTTCCCTGTCTTTTCACATGAGAGAAAGAAAAACACCTAAAGCTTGCAGCTATTTCCAGAGTTTCTTCCAGCACATTTTGAATGGAAGAAGGCGTATCCCTAGCTCCTTGGAGTGCCTTGCAAATGATCAATGAGTCGCCTTCAATCACCACCTCCCTAATACCCACGTCCCTTGCAAAGGAGACCCCGGCCTCCACTGCTTTTGCTTCGATCTCTACAGCCCCCAACAGTGTATTCACAATCTTGCTTAATGCTGCAACTACCTCACCAGCCCCCAACGGTGTATTCACAAAATAGGTCTATATTTTTATTTCTTATTACTTATCCCGTGATGAATTATAATAAAAGTGATGAATTTTTTTATGTTCCGAGTATTACACGACCAATGTTTTTTTTTTTGTTGAGGGGGTACTCAACCAATGTTAAAATCGCAAAAATAGCACAATTTTTTCAACAATTAACCCATATGGCTAATTGTAAGTAACAGACAAAAATAAAATAAAAAAGTGAATCCACAACTCTATACGTAAGTTACCAAAAAAAATTGTATAATTTTTGTGTCATTATCACTTTTCCTTCCATAAAAAAAAAAAAAAACGCATTCCTTCTTATCCAATGCGCTCTGAAAAATTAAAAAGTTGGGTAGTTGATGAAATTGTACGTGTGACCATGTGGAGGGTACACTAGGGGATTCCACGAGGATCACGATGGCCAAGTTACTGGACTTTCTATAGGGTAGGTGTGTGTGTGAGTACCCTCTCGTCCGTTCCAATTCCATGCTCTGAAGTAACTACAACTGCTCATTCATCTCTGTCGGCCACAATTCACATACATATCATATCACTTTTCAAAGAATCACCTTCAAACACTTCATATCCTCCTTTTGTGTAATTGAATTTTTTTTTTTGGCTGAATCTTTTGTGTAATTGAATTCACTACCAAACTGACTTTATGATTCGGACGGGACATTCACCAAAATAAATAATAATATTGCATTAAAAAAATATTATTATTTCAAACATGTCATTAGCCTTCCTTTCTACCGAAAAGATATTTTGTTTTAAAAAATTGTCATTCTTATTGTTTAAAAATAAAAGAACTTTGAATTTCATCCAAAAATAAATAAATAAATAACTTTGAATTATGAATGAGTAACATTGAACATTTTCCGCATAAAATAAGAAAGGGCAAATTGTTGAACCCCAACCCCCACCCCAAAAAAAAAAAATTCTTTATGATGAATTAAATACCACCTTTTTAATTTTGTCAATTTGAAGCCTAAACTTTATAAATCATGGCAATCCAATTCTATTTCCTTAAATATCATTTCTATTGTTCCTTATTTATGCTTAAAGCTTTTACCTTTTAATAGTGTTGTCATCTGTCTATTATGTTATGCACTCACTCTCTCACGGTTTATTTCTCTAATTTGGAGAAATGATGGAGATAAAGTATGGCGTGTTAAGTTAGCTCAACCTTAGACGAACTAGGCTAGGACCAATACAGTGTTAGCTTAAAGAATGATTCATACATTATGGAGAAAAACTGGTGAGATCAAATCCTAAGAATTTTGACATAATTCTATTTCTTGTAAGAATACTAAATATTTTTAATACACACATGGAAAGAAGATAAAAGGTTTTAAAGAAACTTACAGTGATGTATATCCAAAAGGACCTAATTCTTGAATATACAGCACAGACTTTAAACCTCTTTAATTAACTCACACTCATTTTCAGTCATAAACCTTGATTGAGAAATAATTCTATCTCCAATACAAAAGAAAGGGTCATTTAATGGTTGTAACATAAATAAACATGAGTGTATGGGGCTTACGAAGTTTAAGGTTTAATATAATAAAATTTAAAAAGTGTAGGGTTTATATTTGTGGCCCAAACCCAAGAGATGTGGAATATGAGCCCAACAAGCCCAATACAATAAATTTGTAGAGAGTAGGTGAAAGAACTGGGCTGATAGTGAACTCAACAACGTCTAACAAAGGTTCGACAGGTAAATAAGTGCAAGAACAAACTTGAAACTTGAATAAATTGTTGTCTGAGGAGACAAACTTCTGTTTATATAATTCTTAGAGGTACATTAAACATTTCTTCTCTCTTACCCTGTTAATTTTCCAATCCCCCCCTCATGAGAGGTCCTTTACGTTATATAGTTTTCTTTTTGTCCATCTTGATCGTACACCTGTTCTTCATCTAAGTGTTCACTTAAGTATATGTCCCATCAGGTATCTTCTTTAGTTCTCCATGAGTGGTAGTAGCTAAGGTTGCACTGTTCAGGGGTCTTCTTAACATAAATGCGGCCAGAAAAATTGCTGCAGTACATTTAATGCGATGGTAGCAGCTTTTCCCTTAGATATTTCTCTGTTCTTATCATCTTTATACGTGTATGAAGTTCATCCTTATCTTTGGAACTTCCCGGAAGGTTGCCCAAGCCACCCAGGTATTTGCTAGACTAGTATTCTTCGTATCCGAGAAGAATATACTCCTCGGACTATATTCCTCTATCACTTCCTTGCATGGTTCTCCAGTTCGAGGCTTTTCCTAATCATTTGCTCCTCCTCGGACGAACACATATCTTCAAATAGGACCCAAGGCCCAATATATAAATTTGGACTTTTATCCCCACAAAAAGTATGGGTTTAATTTGTCACAAGGAAGAAACTTAGGGTTTTTTATTTATTATTATTTTTACTTTCCCTAATGACAATTTTAGTCTCTTATATTAATGATTTCTTTGCATGCGTTTAAACATAAATTAAAGTAAAAATATACTTTATAGAAAAATGAAATTCTAAAATATTATACCTAAATTGACAATAAAATAAATTTGACATTTTAAATTAAAACATCCATATTCCACTTTGATATGTAATCTAGAAAAGGACAAGTATAAAAATTGTTCTAACAAATGCAAGTTCGGGAAATGAGTTCATTTGGTTTACAACTACCACTCTCTCTCTCTCTCTTCCCCTTGACCACAAGGACAAATAAAATGAAATTTTTTATTTTTTATTTTTTATATACAAAATAGAATTTTGCTCTAACCTAATCTAAGTGCATATATGTATAAAACTCCATCCTGAATACTTAAACTCTAGCCCTTACCCTTCACACCCCACAAGCACTTATATTTATAAAATAACTATCGCACCAAGAGTGTACGGTGGTTAATAAAATGAAATCTTGACTGGGAGAGAGAATGCTCGATTTTGTTTGACATTAATGCATGAAATTCGAGGTTCCTAACAATTTTATTGTTGAACTTAATAACTGTCACTTTAATTAAATTTATTGTTGAACTTCAATTAAATAATGAAGGATATGTCATAAAAAATAAAGTGGCAATTAAGAACCTACTAGTCACTTTCTTCCTTGGAATGCTCGGTTTTGTTTGACATTAATGCATGAAATTCGAGGTTCCTAACAATTTTATTGTTGAACTTAATAACTGTCACTTTAATTAAATTTATTGTTGAACTTCAATTAAATAATGAAGGATATGTCATAAAAAATAAAGTGGCAATTAAGAACCTACTAGTCACTTTCTTCCTTGGAAAGTACGTGCTGATGAGGGTGAATTAATCAAATAATTAATATTAATTAATGAAAAGATGAAACAAATTAGAGCTGCAATGCAAAGTGGAAACAAGTCTGTATATTTAATATAGGTACTATTCTGATTTCTTAGTTGCATCTTTTCTGAGTAAGCAAAAAGCCAAAAACCTGGAAACCAAAAAAAGTGAGAAATTCTCTTCCCACTCCTTGCACACGCAATTTCCCAGAAAAGACAATTACCTTACCTTCCCTTTCTGCTCTTTCTTTCTTTCTTCTCATCTTCTTCAATTTTTTTTTTTTTTTTTTTTGGTTTTTCAAATGCTGTATTTACAGTGTTAAAAACACACACACACACACACAACCCACCATTGTTATCATAAACCCTAAACTTTTAAACTGTCCATTAATATTCACTATTCACAGCTCATAACTCAAAAGTCCTCACCCAGAAACCTTGCAAGCACTTGATCATCCCAACCGAAATCATCACAGCCGTCCATTGCTCTTACTACTTCCTCACCTGAAGCCACCGAGCCCTCAGGCGCCACCGCGTCGCTTGGCCCACACGCGCCGTCGTGTTCCTCCGCTTTGAACCCGAACACGTTACTACCAATGCCGACGAGGCCTCCGGTGTCCACGTTGGCCATGACCGACGAGTCCAAGTCGGAGAACGACGAACCGCAGCTCTCCTCGTTGCCGTTTATGGTGACGTACGAAAAAGGCGCCGAGTACATGTCGTCGATGAACCTCACCTTGGCCATAGTATTGTTGTTGTCGCTCTTCTTCTCCGCGTTGTCCAAGAGCTCCATGAGCTGCGACACCGTGTCCTCGTCCTCCGAAAGCCAAGCCAGAATGTCCTCCTCCTCCTCATGGCGTGTCCTTTTCACGTCAGACGTGTCCTCCGGAGCCGTGTCGCCGTACCCGTGTCGCTTTCGCGTGTCCTCCATCTGCAATAGCAAAGAAAGAAGGCTACTGAACTTGACTCGTGAGAGACTGTGCGAGTGCGAGAGAGCCTGTCTTACTCTTATTTATATATATGTAGAGTTTGGAAAGAGAGGGACTATTTTGTTTTGTGTGTGTTGATATCGTACGATTTGTTTGCTTCTTCTGGATTTTTTTTAATGCTACAGCGGCATGGAAAACAACGTCTGGGTCCCGGCTTTTTCGGTGGGTCCCCAGCTAAAGTTTTATGATTTTATCTCTCGTGTTCCAGTAATACTACCGTAATCCGTAACATTTCACTCCATTTTTGTCATAACCTGTGATGTCGCTTCGCTAATTGTGATTAGTAGAGAAAAAAAATATAGGTCTATGCTATTTACATTTCCATCATTTACAAGTTGCGTAAAATATCATAATACTATCATTGCTAGTGATGTCGCTTCGCTAATTGTGATTAGCAGAGATGCCGCTAGTTGTGACTAGTAGAAGAAAAAAAAATGATAAGGTCTATACCGTTTACATTTCCATCATTTACAAGTTGTGTAAAATATCATAATAGCATTGCTAGTCAAATTCATTCCCTTTGATTTTTCTTTTTTTGGGAGAATCGGAGGGGTGATAAGTGGAGATTGAGGGTTAGGAGGATGACGTGAAAGCTGAGTTGGGGGTTGTGTAGTCAGAGAAAAGGCGGGAATTTGGAGAGTAACAAACTTCTCTCTGACGGCAAAGCCCAAAGGGTTAATGGGAATGGAATTGAAATTTGTCTGAAATGTCATGTGTCACATTGTCAGTACGACCGTTTTGGGATATAAACCAAATACCTCGAGAATCGGCCTTTGAAAAGAGTTTAATTACATTTATGCCCCTTCTTTTTACTGTTATTTACTTCAAAAATTCTAGGACCCCCTTTTTAACCTCAACTTTTGCTTGGTAAAAAATATTGGGTCTGAACGTGATGGTTACAAATATTATGTGATACAGTAACTATTAGTTTGATAATGTTATTCTAGTAATTTTCTTTTTAAAAAAGTGTGTGAGTAAAAATATGTATAATATTATTTAAAAATTAAAAATTGTAGTTTAAGTGTATGTATCAAACACCTATAATTATTGTACTTATTAGTAACCACTTTAAAAGAATAATTATGTCAGGACACAACTTTGTGCCACAACTTGCCACATGGTGGGTTGTGATTGGTAAGGGTGTATCTCCACATTGCCCACTGACATACTCTTAGCAATTACAACTCATCATACGACGAATTGTGAAACAAAGTTGTGTCAAAAGTTGTGTTCCTAGCATAATTCTTAAGAAAAATGACATAAAAATACCTAAAATTTATATAATCTTGAATATCAGGTTAGTTTAATGTTTTTAATTTTTTATATTTTCGTATTCTCAATAGAAATGGAATAGACAAAAGTGGTAAATTATATATGTAGGGGCTCATTTTGTCGTAGATCCCCCAACAATGCATTTGTTTAGAGAGTGGGACGTAGGGTTTGGCGCTAACAGGCTTGCCACCGGCCCGCCGGAGACTTCCTTCTTTGAGGGGACTTGGCCCCGTTCTTTTTGGCTTGGGGGTCGCTCCTCGGACGGCCGAGGAGCCCCTTATTCTGAAGGGCACCTTGCATTATATACCTTCTTTGGTTCATCCTAGCCTTCCAACTGTCAATCATCTAGACCACTGCTTAGGGACCTGTCCCATCAGCCATGTTCCCCACCTTCTGTGGGTCGCAGCACCCAAGGTTCCGCCGTTCAGGAGTCCTCTCAGCATTAATATTGCCAGGGGAGTTAGGTAGACGCATTAAGTGCGGATGTGACCGCCTGTACTGGGCTTGTCCCCCACCTGGGATTAGGATAGGCACGCCGAGGAAAGGGTCGTCCTCGGCGTGGCCCAGAGGGCTAGAAGCCCCTAGATAACTGCCTGGGACAGCCATCGATCCTCGGCGTGGGCCTTGGGCCAGCCTAGAGGTGGGCCGAGACTTCCAGGCCCACGGGCCCCACAATATATATATATATATATATTAGTTAAACGGTTGAATTTATAGAAACACAACAAAACAACAATTACATACTGGCCATAGAGGCCAAATTAGTGGCAACACACCTATAATAATACAGCCTATTCACGTCTGCATCAAGCAAAACATTCAAAACTTTAAAGGGGGAGACATAAAAAACAGCAAAATTTTCCATCATGTAGGTCCGAGTGAGGCATGTGTTTAAAAAGGCGAATAAATGCGCTGATTTTCTAGCCAAGAGGGCCTTTTCAATCAGGGGTTTTTATCTATATATCAATTTAATAAAATAAACAAGGAGAGTAAAGACAAAGAGTTCTACTTAGATTACAAAAAGTTTTACTTAAGAGTGAGAAGGTACTTACCAAAAAAGCAGAGTTGGTTACTTGACGAAAATTGAAACATGATATTATCAATGGTTTTTCTTTTTTCTCTACTCCAATATATTATTGTCAAGAATAACGGAGAATTGAAGCACATATTATCAATGATTTTTCATTTTTCTCTACTCTAATATTGTCAAGAATAACGGAGAACTGAAAACAGTTTCATGAATTTCTATAATCTAATTGGAAAAAATAAAAATAAAAAGCTTAGGACATAATCCAAAACATGGTGTAAACTCTAGTCCTCCTTATATAATTCTCCATATCAACTTTAGTGTTCCACTAATTAAGTGCTATATACCATGTGCAGAGATAGAACTTTTTAAGTAATTAAAAATTGTTGGGTCATACCACTAAGTCCGTGTAATACAATCAAAACATACAATTACAAGGTGTAGTTGGAGTTGGAACTACTGTTGTTATTGAATAAACATTAAAAAGAGTGTCCGAGAGCCAATCACACGCATACATATTGTTGAGGGTCATTTTTTTCAAAATAGACAAAGGCAGCCCAACCCAGCAATGCGGGCAGCAGAGACACGGCAGACCAAGTAAGAGAAAACCATTAGGCCCAAGCGGCAGGAACGATGGGACACAGGCCCTTCAATACGAATGAATGGGTCTTGAAGAAGTAAGTGAGCCTAAAAGGCCCGGAAAGAGAAAAAATAGCACCCATGGGCAGTATGTGTTGTGGAAAAGAGAGAATGGGCCGCGACAGGCCCAAAGTAAAGTAAACAAATAAAGTAGGGGATAATGGCAAGCCCATGAACCCCAAGGATGAGAATGAGGAAATTGGGCCGGGGAAGCCCAATTAAGTTAGTAAAAGCCCATGGGATGCGGAGTTAGTAAACGGACCAGAGATGTCCAAAGAAATGGGCCGGAGAGGCCCAAGGGAAAAGAAAGGGACATGAGAGCCCATGAGCAAGAACACCAGTGGCCACCATTGAGCCACTGGGGGAAAGAATAGAACGGCAGGCCTAAGAAAAGGCCTAGCAGGAAGAAGTCACCGCGGCAGGAAATGCTAAATAACGCGGAAGGAAGCAAAGGCAATTAACGAATTGGGCTGAAAGGAACACAAAGCCCAATACTGAGTAAAGCCCAGATCCTGAAGGAGCGGGAAATCGGAATAGCAACTCGTGAAAAGCCAGAAATGGGCGGCAGGCAAACAAAGTCTCCAGTCCACGGCAAATGCATGAACAGCAGGCAGAATTCAGACATAAACACGCGCAAGGCCCAGGCACCACCAGCCTGTACCCAGCCAATACAGGACATGGTGGGGTCGTGGGTCAGAGGTAAGAGGGCACGGTTTGGAGGTGGGGAAAGGGGAAGGCCTGTTTTAAGGTTCCTGCTCAAACTCTTTTGGGGGATACGTCCTGCTGGGATGACATACCACCCAAAAGAGGCAAGGCTGAGTTGGAACCAATAGGTGCATGCCACGAGGGATAGAGAGAGAAGAAACGTCACCGCGGCAGGCAGGAATGTCGCGGCAGACTAACGGACAAAAAGTGTATGTGCCCGTAACAGGAGAGCCCACAGACGGAACAGTAATGTCGGCAAGTACTCCCAGACCAGACAAAAACGGTTGGAGGGTAAAATAGTAAAATCCGTTCACGGCAGGCACTATAAGAAGGGAGCCTCTGCCGTGTACAAAAAAAAAAAAAAAAAAACACAAGAGTGGAAGGCAATACAATACTAAAAGAAAAAAAAAACTACTTTGTAACACACTTAGCAAAACAGGGGAAGCACAACACTAAAAACCACTAAAGGTGGAAATCACTAAGGAAAACGAAAAGGAAAAAAAGAGAGGAAAGATAGAAACAAAAAAGAGTGAGAGTTAGTGGCATGCACCGATAGGTTTCTTCCCTTCTCTCCCTCTCAAATCCCTGCTCTCTTCCATACTCATTTCGGGTATTGACCATTTGGGTCCACCTCCCTCAAACCCATTAACTTCACGGCAGGATTTCTTTTCCTCGGAAGTTAATCGCGTTGAGAAGAGGTGTTCTTCCTCTTTGGCTTTACTCCTACGGACGAAACCAAACTTATTCCACGTCTATTGATTAATTTTTATCACCATTCTCCTTTACTATTTATTTAAGGATTGTTAAGTGTTATTATAGTTATGGATTATTTTGTCATTTCCCATTAAAAGAGTTATCTGGTCATTCCAGAATGTATGTTTCTGTTTATCAATTATATCTGTCTGCCGTAAGTATTTTTCTGAAACAGCTCTGCCTGCCGCAAGCATTTTTCTCTGAAAAAGCTCTGCTTGCCGTAAGCTTTTATCTGTGTTAACTCAGCCTGCGGTAAGCACTCCCCTGGCAGACGAGGCATAGTTTACGCACAAGCCAAGCCAAGTTGAGTTCCATTTGGCCCGGTCTCGACTCCTGCAACCCAGAACACTTGGGCCTACGATCACGAAAGGGTAGCCCAGCCCAACGTAACAGAAAAGGCCCCCACACATATATTGATATTTTAAAGTAAAGTAACACAATCAATCTAATTAAAAAATCAAAGGGAAATGCTAACAAATGTCCTTAAGGCAATAATTAACAATCAATTTAAACAAAATTTTTATGGGAAAAGAAAAAAAAAGTAATTAATGTTTCGACAGTTTTTTCTATTTTCCATAAAAGTTGTGTCAAAATTTTCTTAAAATAAATTATTAACCATTACCCTAAAGGCATCCGTTAGCATGACTCAAAATGAAATAAGGTCATGCGTCCGTTGGAAAACAATGCTTATAGTCCCTGTATTTACATTATGACATATATATTTCTAAAACACTCTTGAAAAATAATGCTTATAATCTCTCTATTTAAATTATGACATATGTATTTTTAAAACACTCTATGTAGTGTTTTATTTTCATATATTTATAGCGAATTCTACCATAATTTTTTTTTGAGTGAGTTTCAACCTATGACGTCCGCTCCTAATGATAGTTCTTTATCATCAGACCAAGACACCGTAAATTTAATTATATAGTTTCATCGTGAATGTGTGAATCTAAAAAAATTGGTAGCAGCCTCATGGGTTCCAATTAGCTCAACTGGTAAAATCTCTAATGATTGTATAAGAGATTTGGGGTTCAATCTCTGCCTATACTAAAAACTGATTGGTGTCTTGATTTGATGAGAAAGAGCTATCACCAAACACAAACGCCATAGGTTGAAACTATCTCTCTAAAAAAAATTGGTAGCAGCCTCTAATAATAATATCTTGGTTGGTTGGATCACTTGGATGCACTTGGTCATTAAAGAGGGCGTGTTGAAAGTGTGATGCGTTGACAAACTTACCTACTACGGAATTATTACAGAAGAGAAGAGACATGGTTGTTTTTAAATTTTATCTTATGAGTATTGAGCAAGTCGGTACTTTTGGCATGTTCCTCCTGTCTTCCTTTATTTTTCGCTGAAACTTCATGTCTTTGAAATGTATGCTAGACTGCTATATTATACTTATCTTCTTTTTTAAGTATGTGTTCTTTTTTTTTCTTTTTTTTTAGAAACAAGTATGTGTTCTTAATTGGTAAACTTAACATTAAAATTTTTTTTCCCCCATTTGTTAAGGCGAGTCATTTGGTACAGTTACATCTACCCTTTCCCAATTTGAAAATCTTTCTGGATTCATCTCTCTCTTCGCACGAAGTAGGAACCCACTTATTTTATGAAGACTTTTTTTTTTAACAAGTGTTGTCTTAACTTTCATAATCATGGTGAGTCAACAGGATTATGACGTTTTAAAGTTTTTAGAGTAATTGCCCTGTGGAATTCTTTTAAAAAAATTCATCTATTTTTGTAAAGAAAAAGAATTCTCTAGAAACTAACAGAACTTCAAGGAAACTTAAGAGAGAATAGAAAGCTCTAACTGAAATTCTATTATTGGTTATGAAGAAGATGTATACATAAAGGACTAAACTTAAGTGCAGTATTATAAGTGCTGTTCTTTAGATTTTTTTCTTAAAATTCAACCATATGACTATTTAGCTAAAAAAATACACTTCATTTCCATGAAAAAAAAATCTACATAACAAAATTTAAAAAAAAAACCTAAAAAACAACACCTAAATATGGTACCTACGTCTTACTTGTAAATAAATAACCACTCTACCTTTACATACAAAACAGTAGAAGCAAAAAGAAGCAGGAAAACAGGGATTTCCTAACTAATTTTCTAACTAATTACGCTGTGTAACAGCTTGAAGCACCAATGGATGATTGACATCTAGCTCTTCGTATAACTGAATCTGCCTTTCTTCTTCGCACGTGTGACGGTGTGAGCTGTGTAGGCTGCGTGTCTACATTAAATTAAAAAGATGTTATGTCCACAATATTTTTATACATTTTTACAACAAATCACATGTAATTAGTTGTTATTGGTTCAAATTTGAACCTAATACTAAGATTATTTTTTTATCCCAACAATAACAGCAAATAACAACCTGCCACTTAGGATTTGTTGTGAAAATATTGTGGATATGTCATTTCTCTTAAATTAAGGGCTTGTTTGGATACCGCTTATTTTTCTGAAAATTGAAAACTTATTACTAAAAACATTATAGCAAAATAAATTTTAAAATGCAAAATATAGTTGTTACGTTTTTCACAAGTTGGCTTGTCCATAAACAGTGCCATGGGACTGGCAAAAAAAAAAAATGCAAAACGCACAAACATCTGTTGGCAAACGCATGCTAAACGCTGCTGCTTCCTTCAATGCCTTATTTCTAACTACAAAGCTACTAGGTGTCGTTTTCTTTTCATCTTGTTCAGCCTCCCTGTCGTTTAACCTCTGAGTGCTCTGCTGTTGTGTTTCTTCAACAATTTTGAAATGTATAAATTTAAATTTTCCATGTCATGATAAAGATAACAATATAAAGTATTATGTCAACAATATTTTCGCAACAAATTATAGGTAATAAGTTGGTATTCTTTCTAATTCAAATCTAATACTAAATTTTTTAAAAAAAATTTATTGTAAAAGTGTTGTAGATATAATTTTTTTTTTTTTTATAAATAAAATAGCTCAATAAATTTTTTTTTCATAAAACTTTGAAATTTTAACACCAAACAATACAATTCTCAAAATTTTCAATTAAAAACTGTAAATTTTGCAATTCGTTTCCTATTACAGTTGTAAAATTTTACTTAATTTCAGATATATAATGGAATTGATAAAATTCTTAATGAAATTTAATGAGATAATCAGATAATTGTTCCCATAGAACTAGATTATATCCTTTGTTTGCTTGAAATTGAAAGGTAAATTAATATATTCCCAAGAGGTACAGTTGTCCTTATGCAGAAAGGGTGGCAAATCTGTCTTCCCAGGGATTATTTTAATGTAAGGATAGAGGAGGTGGAGCCGTGGAGGTGAGAAGACTGTGACTGTGCGTGACAACTGACAGCGTACTGTTTGCGATTGAAGGCACGTTGTTCACGGAACAATTTTTTTTTATTTATACAATTTTGGCAACGTGTGCAATAATAGCCTTTCTTTTTTGTCTCTTTCTTATAATGTAAGTGGTGTAAAGCCATACACGTGCAGTGAATTCTTTTCACAAAATTTCTTCACAAATCAGCAAGGCATAGGCATGTAAATGTAACTTTAGGGTCTGTATAAATATTGTTTATTATTAAAAATTAAAAATATTATAACAAAATAATTTTTAAATGTACAAATAATATTATGGGACCAAATTTTAAAGTTATTTTTTTGAAAAAAAAAAAAAGGAACTTACGGGTCTCGTGAACAGTGCACGGGACCCACCAAATTAAGCTGGACGCTGGACACGCAAAGCGTTATCCAAATGTACACTAAGGGTATATTTGGATACTACTTATTTTGCTGAAAACTGAAAATATTGTAGCAAAATAATTTTTAAATATGTAAATAGTGCTGTAGGACTCATTTTTAATGAAAATTTTGTTGAATTTTTTTTTTAAGTCCCATGAACAGGGCACGGGACTCACTGGAAAAACTTAAACACGCTTCTCAAAAAAAATGCAGATGCATACGTAGACACGCAACTTATCAACTGTATCCAAACGGTTACTTAATCTAGTATTAGGATGTCCTTTAATTGGGTTAATAGAGAAGCTAAGAGCATCCCCATCAATACATATAAAGTTGTGTAAAATAGAAAAAGTAACTGATTTTATACATTTTGAGCAAAAAAAACCCATAGTGGGTGTAAAATTGTGCATAATATGCACGGTTACTATAGTATGTGCATTTAATATTTTAATAATTTTTTCTCTCTCTTCTCTGTTTCTCTCTCAGATCAACTGTCTTTTTCTCTCTCCTCTTTGTACCTGACTCTCACCTCACTCTCTTTCTCTCATCTCATAAGTCGTTGGAGGCGTCGATCTCTAACTCAAGCTTTATGCCGGAGGCGTCGATCAATGCTCAGTGCTCAAGCCAGCGTCGCTCGATCTAGTTGCTCAGGGCGTCGATCTCGTTGTTTGATCAGTGGGCTTAATCTTGTTGCTTAGGCCGAAGGCATCGATCTCGTTGTTGCTTAGGTCATCGTCGTCGCTCACTCTCTCTGACCTTTACCGCCGTCCCTCACTCTTTCTAATAAATGGGTTTTTGGATCTTTGGATTTGGGTAGGTTGATGATGGTGGCTTGGTTGAATGGGTATGTGAATTTCATTGATGGTAGTTTGGTTGAATGGGATGGTGGCTGGGTTGTTGTGTGGCTTGATGATGGTGGTTGGGTGGTTGGATGATGGTGGCTGTGTGGGTTGTCTTGGGTCTATGAGAGAGATGACAGTGGGAACAAATGAATATTTTATTGAATAAATGTGTAGAATAGAAAAACTGATATGGGTGTTTTGTAAAAATGGGTGTGTAAAATATAAAAAGTAAGTTTTAAATGTGTAAATTTACAAAATTTTTGCATCAACTGATGCAAATGCTCTAACAACGATACTCATGTATTAGCCAAATAGTCTGTTATGGCAATTCTGTCTTTGATAAAGTCTTTTTATTGAGCAAAAAAAAAAAAATTAATAATAATAATAATAATTTACAAGAAGTTAGTGTCTCTTTGTGCACAACTTTTGCTTTTAACTCCTTTTTGTTTAGTTTTTTAAAATCTGATTTATTTTAATTTTTTTTCAAAGTATAAATATATTTTAGTCCACTTACAAGGAAAAGAAAAACTAAATAAATTGATGTCAAAGACACAATATTATTTACCACCACTTTTTTTACTACAATTTTATCATAGTTTTAATGTGACAAAATATGAGTAGTTAGCTATCATTTTTTCGTTAACTCACAAATTTTTTGAGCAGTCACACTCACAACTAAAACATTACGGTTGTGACGAAAAAAGGGTTGTGTACTAGATTTTGTATTGCTGCATAACCTGATATGGTAATCGGGCGTCACACATGTGATGGGTTTACTAGTATTCCACATGGGAGATTCCATTTCACACATTACACATAGAACCGACCATTTCTCGACATAGGGTATGGTCCACAGCCCATCTCGAACAAAGAGGAAAAAAGAAGAAGGGAATGGCCCATATCCCATTTGGACCCAACAATCAAGTTCATGTCTAGCTAGTTATGTGGAATATCAGAGAGATGTGACACACTAGTCCCCATAGTTAAACAAGTTAGGTTTGATCTATTCATATCTCCCATGACACAATAATTACCTTAGTCATGATTAGGGTTGAGTGAGTTTACCCATCACAAGTGCAATATCTTCATGGTTGCAACATTTTTCATAACTATTGATATGTTTTATTGTAATTTTTGTATAATAAAAATTGTATTAGTTATAAACTCAGCTAAAAACGAGAGTATATATATTTATCAAATCACCTTAGCCTAAATTTTTAGGGATTGATTAAAATTTATTGTTGAATTTCTTGATTTACATAAGGCTAAATTGTGGACCAACTAGAATAAAGAATGACAGATAAAAAAATTAAAATAAAAAAAATAAAAAGAGAGAGAGAGAGAGAGAGAGAATGTGAAGACAACACATAGGCAATGACATTATGACAAGATTTCTAGGTACTTTTTTTTTGAGAATGATGATGCCGAGAAATTCACCAGTGAGCCACACGATACCTACGCGCTCGAACGTGAACCTGCACAATACAAAGAAGGAAACCTAACAGAGAGCACCGGTGTGGTGCCGGCCAAATACCCTCCGAAGGTTAAGTCAGAAATATTCTCACGACTCTAGAGTGCTAGAGGGGGTAAATTATGCGTACCTCGATTTATGAGGGTATTGGGGCTTTTATAGTAGTAGGAGGTCGATGTCTCACCCTTGGCGTGGAAGTCTTTTCCTTATAGGGAACATTCTGTAGAATCCTTTTTGTACTAGAATTCTATTTGTCTTCGAACTCTATGAAGTGTGTCGCAAGTATTCATACCAAGGGTCTTTCTGCCTTCCTCATGGGCCTTGGACCTGCCGATATTTCATACTGGATCCATTTTCACAGTTTTGGCAGATAATGGGCCCGTCCACTGTCGGCCCACAGGTGATGACCGTCAGGCCCATCTCTAGCCCAAATTCTACCTCTTCAGTTGCCCCCTTCACCCCATGGGTCTGTCATACATTAGTGGACGGAAGCATGGGGTGACGGTCTTCGTTAATGGGGGTGACGGTTGAGAGGCCTGTGGGTCGTCGGTTCCAAGTCATTAAGGTTGACGGTGCCAAGGCATACACTGTCAATAACTCGTGCTGCTGACAAGATCTGGAATGCATTAATGGTTCATGACACGCGTCACTCTTCTACAGGCCATTGTATGGGATCGAAGCGTCGCTTCGTCTTCCGTGCACCTTCCCTATAAATATCAAGCCTTCGACTCTCATTTTCCCACTTTCAACCAAAACTCAATTGTCAGAGCGCAATCCGTAATCTTTGTCAGAGTACACCGTACAAATATAGAGTCCGTCATCACCAACTTTCCTCCGTTCATGTACAGATTGGTAAGTACCCTTTTCCATATTTTCCTACCGTCGTATTACTTTTATAGCTCAAAACTTTACTTCTGCTATCCATTCTTAGACCTGTCAGAGTCTTAGGTTCTGTCGTCACTTGTAGGCAATGTCTAGTGCGTCAAGTAATCAGTCAATTGTCCATGACGGGGCAGATTATGAAGAGGTATACTCGTCAGGTCACAAAGACCAAGACGATTTAAGCGAGGAGAGAAGTTCGTCTTCATCTTCCCCGTCCTCAACAAATGAGGATATGGAGATAATCGAAATAGAGGAAGGTTCTGCCGATGATGAAGATCAAATAGTCAGATCCGTCGTGGGGGCTGATGGACTTAGGGAGTTCATCATGCTTCCAGAATGGACGGTGAATGCCTTCACATCCACCATCAAGGAAACTCATTTTAAAACCTTTAGGGCCAATTATCAAATCCCAGACTACATCCCCATCCGTCTGTCCTATACATTAGAGAAATGTTATTATGAAAGGGTAGACGATGTAGGAGTGTACGAGCAGATGCTTAAGGCAGGCCTCATATTTCCTCTGAGCTCCTTGCACCGCAAACTACTAAAATACCTAGGCTTATCCATCAGCCAGTTATCCCCAAATGCTAGGAGGGTCTTCATAGCAATGGAAGTCCTGTATGGGGCTATGTCCGACGGTAGAAGAAGGTTGACAATAAGGGAATTCCTCCACTACTACCGTCCTGACGAGATAGATAAATCAAGGGGGATGTATAGTTTTGTTCTTATGAGCCATGTCTTGAAAGTAATTTATGAAACCCCGGACTCGAATAGAGACTGGAAGAGCCGCTATTTTTTCATTGAGGGCGACGATTGGATGTGTCATACAGGGGAGACGAATTTCATGCCCGTCGACAAGGTTTGGGGCGTATTAAACCAGTCTGGTATGAGCCCGTCATATAACAATTATTAAAAGCTTGTTCAATAATTTATATGTTTTTAATGTCTGTCTTCTTTTGTGCAGTTCGACGGCGCCCTCAAGTTACACTCGAGGAGTTCAGTTTCCTTGAGAAAATTTTCGCCAAGTCCAAACTAGAAGAACGGACCTGGGCAAAACTCGTCAACCTCAACACAGTCAATTGGTATTGTGACGGACCCGAGCCAACTTCAGTGGCAATTAAGTACGAAGAGCGCACCCGTCAACGTAAGTCCGTCTTTCTGCCTTGTCCAAATTTATTTTGTTTTTTCTTTTGACACCCGTCTACCTCTTTAGAGATGGACGATGCTAAAAGGAGGGCGGCTATCAGATTACAAGCTGCCAAAAACAAAGAAACTGGTGCGGACCCTATGGGGACGGGCCCCAGCAAGCAGGCAATCAAGACAAAACAATCGTCAAAGGGAGACCGTGCACCCAAAAAGCCAAAGGTTCCTTTGGAGCCTGTCATTGGCTTGCTGGCCGGGGGGTCTAAGACGGTCACACTCGTGAAGCATGGGGCCGGTAAGGGCCTAATGATTGGTCCATCCGGAAGCCAGAAGAAGCCACCCGTTTTACTCTGCGAGGATTCCAAATATGCCCTTGAGAGGCTTTCGTCCATCATAACGACGGAGGACTATGAGGATTTGTGTAACCATTCGACGGAGGTGATGGGCGAGACGACACTTTTTAGCATTGCTCAGGTAACTCATCCGTCGTCACGTAGTCCGTCTTCTCCCATTTTTTTGTTTTGTTTTTTTTTTTTTTTTTTTTTTTTTACTTATGTTTTCTTGCAGGCCATGATTATGATGAAGGGGATGATGGGACGGTGTCTCAACCATGAGAAGACCTTAGGACGTGTTCGTGAGAAGGCCAAGGTGACGGAGGACGAGCTACTCAAGTTGAAGACCTGGAAGGTCGTCCAGGATAAAAAACTCAAAATGGCTGAAATAGCAAGGGACAAATATATCAAGCTGACGGAGGACCTGAATAAAGTTTTGGAGGAAAAAGACAAGGAGGCCCGTCAAGCTAAGGAGGTCGCGGTACGGGAGTATCGTGATTCCGAGGCCCTTATTACAGAGCTTAGCCTTTCATATAACGACGGTTTTGATGATGCCGTTCGTCAGCTGAAGGCCTTGAATCCAGAGCTGGATTTGTCAACCGTCAACATTAATGCCGCAGAGCAGACATTCGTCCAGCCCGCCCAATCAGACAGTACAGACGATCTTTTTGGTGAGGACCCCCCTAACCGTGAAGCTCCTGTTGACCAGACGGTAGTCGAAAGAGGTCCGAAGGATGATCAAGGCCGTCATACTGAGGAAAAAGACACTCCCGTAGAAGGCTGATAGTTTGTAATAATTTAGTGTTGTTGTTGTTGTTGTTTTTTTTTTTTTTTTTTTTTTTTTTTATGTAAGAATATGTGGAGAACAATTTCATGATTCCCCATCATGTTTTGGGGTAATGTAAACATTTCCCTATAAGGGCTTTTATTCATGTTAAGTTATGATGACCCGTCGACCTTTTTGATGTTTTGTTTATATCCGTCTGTTTTATTTAATCTTTCGGGAGGTCTCGTCCCCTTTTTGGACTCAGTGTGTATCCGTCCATCTTGAGACTCAGTTTTATTCTCTGTCTCATACTGGACTTGTTTATATCTGTCCACCTTGTGGACTTAGTTTATATCCGTCCATTATTGGACTTGTTTATATCCGTCCACCTTGTGGACTTAGTTTATATCCGTCCATTATTGGACTTAGTAAATCCATCCCTTTGGGGTGGTCCATCCACCTTATGGACTTAGTTTGTACTCCGTCCAATATTAAACTTCTTACTTTTAATCCTCTTGGGATGATCCGTCCACTTTGTGGGCTTAGTTTATGTCCGTCCATTGTTTGGACTTTGTAGATCCATCCCTTTGAGATGGTACGTCCACTTTGTGGACTTAGTTTATACTCCGTCCAATATTGGACTTGTTACTTTTCATCCTCTTGGGATGATCCGTCCATCTTGTGGACTTAGTTTATGTCCATCCATTATTTGGACTTTGTAGATCCATCCCTTTGAGATGGTCCGTCCTTTTTGTGGACTTAGTTTATCTGTCCACTTTTGGACTTTGAATTTTTTATCCTTTTGGGATGATCCGTTCTTCTTGTGGACTTTTGTTAAATTAAGCAAGAAACACAGTAGTGTCTGAATATTTCTCTTATTGAAAGAAACCTATGTAGAAGAAAAAGGTACCTGCCCCATTGGGCTTAAAAAGGCACTTGTAGAATTGTTTGAAGTAAAAACTAATAAAAACTCAGTAATAAGCTGGAAATTGGAAGAGCGTCGATTTTCTTCATGTCGTCTCTACTGGTAGTATCTTCGTAGGTGCTCCGAGTTCCACGGGTGTTGCAGCTTACATCCATCTAGGCTTTCGAGGTGGTAGGTCCCTTTCCTCTTCCATGATGAGATCCTGTATGGTCCTTCCCAGTTAGGGCCGAGCTTTCCTTGTGACGGATCTCTGGCAGCTCCTATCACCTTCCGTAGCATAAGATCTCCGATCTGAAAGTCTCTGTGTCTGACATTGGAGTTGTAGTATTTTGCCATGAGGTTCTGGTACCTAGCCAACCTCTGCTCTGCTGTAGCCCGGACCTCGTTCACCAGATCCATCTGGAGCCGCAAGGCTTCTTCGTTCCGATCCTCGTTGTAGTTCTCCACCCGATAGCTCGTAAGCCCGACCTTTGCTGGAATGACGGCCTAACTTCCGTATGCTAGACTGAATGGTGTTTCTCCAATGGGTGATCTTGCCGTCGTACGATATGCCCATAAGACGCTCGGTAATTCATCAGGCCAGACACCCTTAGCCCCCTCGAGCCGGGTCTTGATAATCGTGAGCAAGGACCGATTCGTGACTTCTACTTGCCCATTGGCCTGTGGGTGTGTGGGCGACGAATAGTGATTCCTGATTCCTAACTCTGAATAGAAATCCCTGAATGCACCGTTGTCGAAGACGAGCACCCTGGGTATCTCGTACCTGCATATAATATTTCTCCACACAAAACTCCGGATATTCTTCTCCGTGATAGTGGCCAGGGCCTCTGCCTCCACCCACTTAGTGAAGTAGTCGATGCCAACTACCAGAAATTTTAGCTGCCTTGCTGCTGTCGGGAATGGGCCCATGATGTCTAGCCCCCATTAGGCGAATGGCCATGGGGCCGTCATGGGTGTTAGCTCCTCGGTTGGTTGCCGGATCAAATTACTGAACCTCTGGCATTTGTCGCAAGTCCTGACGTAAGCTTGCACATTTTTCTATATTGTAGGCCAATAGTACCCTGCTCTGATAAATTTGTGCACTAAGGACCGTGCCCTAAAATGGTTTCCACAGATACCCTCATGCATTTCTCTCATTACGTAGTCTGCTTCCTTTTGACCCAGGCACCTCAGGTACGGACGTGAGAACCCCCTTTTGTATAAGATATCATTAATTAGTACAAATCGCGAGGCTTGGACTTTCAGCTTCCTGGCCTCGTCTTTTCCGTCAGGTAGTGTACCCATCTTCAGGTATGCTATTAATGGCATAGTCCAACTGTTCTCAGAATTCACCTCCTGCACTTTTGTTCCGTCATCAATAAGCGAGGAGAGTTGTACAAATGACAATAGCTGTTCGGAAACGAGCATAAGTTCTGCCGAGGCTGCCTTTGCAAGACGGTCGGCACATTCGTTCTCTTCCTTTGGGATTTGGACGAATCTTACTTCGAGGGTGCCGATTCGATTTTTCACTTCTTCCAGGTACTTCTTCATCCTCTCACTCTTGCACTCGTAACCTCCGTCGATGTGACGTATTACGACCTGGGAGTCGCAGTGTACAACTACGTTTTCAGCACCTGCTGCTCTTACGAGGTCTAGTCCCGCTACCAGCACTTCATATTCGGCCTCGTTGTTGGTGGTGGGGAAGTCGAGTCGGATCATGCACTCGATTTTATCCCCTTCTGGGGTTTGGATGACAATACCAGCTCCTCCTGCCTTTTTGTTTGACGATCTGTCCGTGTGGATGCTCCACTGCGCGGCTATTTCGGCCTCCTTGTCCTCCAATTGTGCGAATTCGGCAATGAAGTCGGCCACAGCTTGCCCTTTAATTGCCATTCAGGGGCGATATTGTATGCCAAATTCACTCAACTCAATTGCCTACAAAGCCATCCGTCCAATTCCCTCGGGGCTACCCTAGGCTCTTCTCAAGGGTTGGTTCGTCAGGACTATGATAGTATGGGCTTGGAAATATGGCTTTAGTTTTCTTGCCGCAGTTACTAGTGCGAGGACCAATTTCTCCATTTGAGGATACCTCTCTTCCGCTCCTCGGAACGCCCTACTTTCGAAGTAGACGGGTTTTTGTGATCCTTCTTCCTCCCTAATTAGGGCAGCGCTGACTGCCGCTTGCGAAACTGCCAAATAAAGGTAGAGTAATTCCCTAGGCTTCGATGGGCTGAGCAACAGTGGGGATGATAGGTACTTCTTCAAGTCCTCAAATGCTTTCTGGCATTCGTCCGTCCATATGAACAACTTTCTCAATGTACGGAAAAATGGAAGACATTTGTCCGTCGCCTTGGAGACGAACCTATTCAGGGCTGCAATTTTACCGTTCAATCTTTGCACATCTTTGATTGTCTTTGGCGGTTCTAACTCCATGATGGCCCGAACCTTCTCCGGATTAACTTCTATACCTCTATGGGAAACCATGAACCCCAAGAATTTTCCTGCTGTTACCCCGAATACGCACTTGTTTGGATTTAACTTCATATTATACGTCTGGAGAGTGTCAAAGGTCTCCTATAGGTCTTTCAGGCGGTCATGTTCCAGAAGGCTCTTTACAAGCATGTCGTCGACATACACTTGTACGTTCCTTCCAATCTGGCGTGCGAACATTTTGTTCATTAGTCTCTGGTACGTTGCTCTCGCATTCTTAAGCCCAAACGGCATCACCTTGTAGCAAAAAAGCCCCTGACTTGTGACAAAGGAGGTCTTTTCCTGATCAGCCTCGTCCATCTTGATTTGATTGTAACCGGAGAAGGCATCCATGAAACTCAAGAGTTGGTGTCTTGTCGTTGAGTCTACCAATGTATCAATCTGAGGTAATGGGTAACTGTCCTTCGGGCATGCCCTGTTGAGGTTTGTGAAGTCGACACACATTCGCCACTTCCCGTTAGCTTTTTTGACCATCACCACGTTTGCTAACCAATCGGGGTAATATACTTCCCGAATGAAGTCTGCCTCGAGTAGCTTACTGACCTCCTCGGCTATTGCTTTGTCCCGCTCTTGAGCGAATACTCGCTTTTTTTGTCTTACGGGTGAAAACGCGGGGTTCACATTCAACCTGTGAACTATGACTGAGCGATTAATACCGGGCATGTCCTCGTGGCTCCAGGCGAAAACATCGTGATTATTCCTTAGGAATGCTGTTAAGGCCTGCCATGTGGGTTGATTGGCCAATGTCCCTATTCTAGTCGTTCGTCCGGGTCTTAACTCGTCTAGAGTTATTTCTTCTAGTTCCTCTACTGGTTCTGCTGTGACCCACTGCTCTTTTATGCACATTGTTTGCTGGTGGTCATCCATCTCCAGCATGGCTATGTAGCACTCGCGGGCGGCCACTTGATTTCCTCGTAACTCCCCGACCCCTTATTCCGTGGGGAACTTAATCATCAGGTGGTATGTTGAGGTTGCTGCCTTCCAGGCGTTAAGGGTAGGCCGTCTAAGGATAGCGTTGTACGCTGATGAGCAGTCGACTACGAGGAATGTCACATCCCAAGTGATCTGCTGAGGATAATCACCTACCGTCACCGAAAGTGTGACCGTACCCAATGGGAATACTCTTGTTCCTCCAAATCCTACCAGCGGGGCATTCGTTGGTATTAGCCATTCCCTATCAATCATCATTTGCTGGAACGCAGGGTAATATAGGATGTCCGCCGTGCTGCCATTGTCGACCAACACTCGGTGCAAGTTATACTCTTCCACTCGTATGGTGACAACCAACGCGTCGTCATGTGGATGGTAAAGACGCCGTGCATCTTCCTCTGAGAACTTGACGGATGGGCTATCTCTCCGCGCTATCTTTGGTATTGAGCCTATCAATTGGACGTTCTGAACCATTCAGAGGTAAGTTTTTCGGGCCTTCTTATACGACCCGGTTGTCGATGTTCCCCCTACAATCATCCTTATGTCTTCGATTGGGGGTCTAGGACGCTCATTATCCCTACGGGGCTGCTGCTTTTGAGGTGGCAGATCCATCCTTTCTTTCCTGACGAACTTTTGTAATTTTCCTTGTCTAATAAGGGCCTCTATCTGTTGCTTTAAGTCATAGCAATCTGCTGTGTCGTGACTGTGATCGCGGTGGAAACGGCAATATTTGTCTCTTGATCTTTTGGTGGGATCTCCTTTCAGTTTCCCTGGGAAGGTTAGAGCCCCCTCGTCCTTGATTTGCATTAGGACTTATTCTATTGGGGCAGTCAACGGGGTGAAGCTCGTGAACCTTCCTCTTGGTGGCTTAGGGCGCCACTCATCCCTTCTATCTCCCATTCTTGGCCTCTTCGACCTTTAGTCTCGTCGTTCTTCTTCCTGCTGCTCCCTTTTCCTGGGTTTTTCCTCTCAGGCTTGTAATGCGTCTTCAGCGTTCATGTATTTGGTTGCCCTGTAGAGTACTTCTGACATGGTCTTAGGATCGTTCTTGTACAAAGAGAATAGAAATTTGCCCTTCCGCAACCCGTTCGTGAAGGCTACTACCAGTATTTTGTCGTCGGTTTCGTCTATTGAAAGCGCTTCCTTATTAAAGCGAGTTATGTAGGCCCTCAGCATCTCGTCCTCCCGCTGCTTAATACTCATCAGGCAGGCTGTGGACTTTTTATACCTGTGCCCTCCAATGAAGTGCGTAGTGAACTGAGCGCTCAGCTCCTTGAAGGTGTTGATGGAATTTGGCGTCAGTCGGCTAAACCATACCCTTGCAGGGCCTTTGAGTGTTGTGGGGAAGGCCCTGCACATGATCTCATCTGCTACCCCCTGAAGGTGCATTAGGGTCTTGAAAGTTTCTAGATGGTCCAGAGGATCCTTCACGCCGTCATAGCTGTCTATATGCGGCATGCAAAATTTATAGGGTAGGGGGAAGGAGTTCACGGCCGCAGTGAACGGTGAGTCGGTGCGGTTGACTAAATCGTCAAGATCACTGGAAACTAGCCCCTTGAGCGCGTTCATCATAACCTCCATTTGTTCCCCTCATCGCCTGCATCTCTGCGACGATATGTGGTGGAGTTGCATCCGTGAGGGATGGCATGCTCAAGTTCTGCCCCTCCGGTTTGCTTGGGGCGTGACTGCCTTCAGGTTTCTCCTGGTTTTTTCTTGGAGCGTTGTTCCCTTCTTGATCTTCTTGTTGGTCATTCGGTGCTGCATTCTTCTGGTGTAGCTGTTCTTCCAAGTCATGGTTTTGTTTGGTGAGACGTTCCACGGCAGCAGCGAGAGTTCGAACCTGTCTCTCGAGGGCAGTCGTGGGTGGTTCCTCTCCTTGAACGTCGTTAGTGGTTGCCATCGAGCGAGCGAGTACCATGCAACCCTTTAGTTCGGGAAACGATAGTATGGCTTATGAATCTCAACCAAGTTTTCCACAGACTGCACCAACTGATGATGCCGAGAAATTCACCAGTGAGCCACACGATACCTACGCACTCGAACGTGAACCTGCACAATACATAGAAGGAAACCTAACAGAGAGCACCGGTGTGGTGCCGGCCAAATACTCTCCGAGGGTTAAGTCAGAAATATTCTCACAACTCTAGAGTGCTAAAGAGGATAAATTATGTGTACCTCGATTTATGAGGGTATTGGGGCTTTTATAGTAGTAGGAGGTCGATGTCTCACCCTTGGCGTGGAAGTCTTTTCCTTATAGGGAACATTCTGTAGAATCCTTTTTGTACTAAAATTCTATTTGTCTTCGGACTCTATGAAGTGTGTCGCAAGTATTCATACCAAGGGTCTTTTTGCCTTCCTCATGGGCCTTGGACCTGCCGATATTTCATACTGGATCCATTTTCACAGTTTTGGCAGATAATGGGCCCGTCCACTATCGGCCTACAATTGATGACCGTCAGGCTCATCTCTAGCCCAAATTCTACCTCTTCAAAGAAGATGATTTCTAGGTACTTTGTGATAATACTTGAGTGATACATGTGGAAGCCAAAAGGTAATTGTTGTGTCGTTTACATGAGGGAATAATTGGAGACTGACTACGCCCAAACAAAAAGGGGCCATGGCATGAAGGAATAATTGTGAATGAGTGTATATTAAAAACTAGTTGGAGATTGTTGGTTATTTTGTATATCTAAATAGGTTTTAATTCAAATTTGATCTCACTTTGTTGGTGGAAGAATATTGTTTGATCTTACATTGGAAGTGAAAGAGTGTTATTATTCCTTTAAAAGAGATAGAGCGTAGGAAACAAAAGAGAACAAAGTGAAAAATGCATTTGTTGTGGTTTCGTTAGATTTTTAGTCGGTTCATCGAAATTCAGTTGACCGAGAAGCTAACGAGAATTTAGCAAAACTTTCTTATCCAGTGATTTTTAAGTATTCTTGTTAGAAGCTCGTTCAACTAAATTTTAGGCAAGATATGCATAATTGCCTTTTCTGCCAACTTTATCACCAAGAGTTAAACCTGTAGATATTTAAAATGTTTGTGAATGAGGGGAGATTGTTTCTTACTGTTTTTTAATAGTAATAACATTTTATTGTGACTTTTTATGGATTAAATATATTATTTAAATTCTCGTTATTAAGGGAAGATTGATTTCTCTTACTAAATCAGGAAATTTCAAAAACATTAGAAATCCCACGAGTCTCTTGAACATTGCCACATGTAGTTGTGCATTTGGCACAGCTTAAAAAGTCAGTTTATTTTACTATTCAGCTTATTTTTGTTACTATTTATAGCCCTACTACTATTTATAGCCTACTTGCACTTTTTGAAACTATTCATGGATTCTACTGTACTATTTCAACTAAATTTTACTTTTATCTACAGTATTTTCGTCAAAAAAATTTCAATTTCAACAAAATAAGCAGATCTTAAACAGTTTTTAGTTTTAATAAAATTGGTTGTATTTTGATTTTTGGGGACAAATTTACGGTAATCCATTGGCAACTCCTACGTGGAGTTAAAATTGTTCTAGGAGGCTAGAACATAGATTTTGATCCTGCTTTTGAGCCTTTAAAGTTTTCTTTATTTCCTCATTAATCCTTCACTTTTCTTTTTTCTTTCATTGTGGTTGTGTTTGCTATTAGCTTAAAAAATTAACTTTTTTTACTATTCAGCTTATTTTTGCTACTGTCTATGGCTCTATTGCACTTTTTGATTGATACTGTTCATAGATCTCACGGTACTATTTTAGCTACCTCTTAGTTTTATTTATAGTATTTTCACCAAAAAAATTTCAATTTCAGCTAAATAATTTGTTCCCAAACGAACTCTGTATATACCTTTCTCTTCAAGCACTGGGTTGAATTTCCTCCCATCAACATAAGCCATTTGGTTCCCAAGTCCTTCACAAGGTCAACCTTCTTTGGAGATAGCTCTTCTTCTTCTTTTTTTGTCCTTCACAGCCTCCTCTTCCTGGGACCTATCTAGAGGTCAAAAACAGCTTAGCTCCCATCCCAGTATCATGATATAACATTGCTGTATGTTTTCCAGGAAACAAACACAATTGCTCTCAATCAAAGGGAGGACCACGTGTGTTATGGATATCCCAGCTACTTCACATTAATTAACGTCGTCGAGTACACAAACCTTTTAAAAAGAAGAAAAAACGAAGACTTCCAAAAGTCAAGCAGAAATTAAGATCACAATAATTTCGCCAACTACTTCATCTTTATTGGCCAGATTTAAAGATAAGAGTTGTTTGTACGACCCCAACAAAATATGACAATATGTTTACAATAATTGAATTGTCAATCTATTATAAGTTAAATTAAAATTAAATAAAATAATAAAATATTTTTCGGTATTTTACCCCACCAGGAAATAAGAGCCCAGTAAAAATATTATAAAATTTTGTTATGTCAAGACACTTTTTCACAAAATAATTCTGCCAAGGAAAAATTTATTCTGCAATTTTATTTAGAAGGCAAAAGTAGCATACAAGTATATGCATTATGCAGTAGGCCAAGAGTGCCTGTTAGCAAGGTAATAGATGATGGAATCTCTCTCTCTCTCTCTCCGAGTTTTGAGTCTTTTGACCAATTTCAGACACAGAGAGAGAGAGAGAGAGAGAGAGAAAAAAAAGCATAGAGGGAGAGAAAGAAGTGATTTCACTGTAATTAAGAGGACTAACAACGTCCCCCTCAACAAAAAAAAAAAAAAAAGGGACTAACAACGTGATAGTGGGATTTGATTGATTTTTTTTTTTTTTTTTGTGTGGAATATTTGTAAAAGTATATGATTAAAAATGTCTTATTTAAAAGTTTGATATTTAATGTGTCGTAAAGATAAAATTAGAGATTAAAGTCTATAAGTATGTAGTGTAAAAGTAAAACCCAAGTTTACCCTCTAATTCCGACATACCACATCACCATATCA
Organism: Quercus aquifolioides; assembly: GCA_019022515.1. Lineage (NCBI taxonomy): Eukaryota > Viridiplantae > Streptophyta > Magnoliopsida > Fagales > Fagaceae > Quercus > Quercus aquifolioides. Next base: position 43,828,271 of record CM032327.1, read on the forward strand.
CATATTAAAGAATACGCATAACCATACACAATCAATTCTAATACCCATTTGAAAATCCTACCAAATTAAAAGTTTATTAAGATGTGTCGGGGACGTTTTTGCGACAAGGGCCGAAAATGCGAGAATGACCCAAATCTCCCATTGGGTTCTTTAGAGGTGTTTATTATGGAGAATCAAGCCCAAAATTTCAAATGTATAATAAACAAAATGCTAATAGTGCTTTGACAAGAGAGAATCAAAATGCTTATAATAAAAGTGCAGAAAACCATAAAAATATAACAGGTCTGAAATTTCGACCTGCAGTCACACAGAAGAGGGAATTGAGAGAGGTTGTGAGGAAGAGAGGGAAGGTTCCCCTGTACCCATGTTTCTACCCCCAAGTTTCGGAATTGTGAGATTGTTGACTGGCTGAATGGGTTTTACACTGAAGTTTCAAGTATATGAATAGAACGTGGCTCAACAGGTCTGAAACTTCAACCCGCAGTCACACAGAAGAGGAAATTGAGGGAGGTCGTGAGCAAGATGGGGAAGGTTCTCCTATACCCATATTTCCACCCCCAAACTTCAGAATTGTGAGATTATTGACTGGCTGAATGGTTTTTGCTCTAAATTTCAGGTCTCTAGGTAGAACGTGGTTGGTTGATTTTGAATCTGATTGGGGGCTTTTGTATTGGACTTGAGGTGTTCTAAGTGACTGGTTTTTTGTCAATAAAAGAGGCTTTGAACCCCAGGTCTCAATCAAAGAGGTTTTGGTCAGATTTGTTTTAATTGGGTAAGAGAGTTGACTTGCTTTTTACATAATTTGGGAAATGGAGTGACCTAAATTCATGGGCTGATGTTTCCTAGACATGGCAGGTCCTTGGAGATTGCATTTGGATGGTTGAGTGAGATAGGTTGTTCAACCTTTTTCTTAGAGTTAGTAGTGATTTAGTGTGGAAAATGGAGCTAGACTGAAAATTAGGGGCATAGTCACCCAGAGTATAAAAACTCTTTTAAGGTGGAAATTTTGGATACAAGACCTCCTCCATGAGCCTGAGGTGCTACCAGTGTCCCTTACCCACTTGGTTGCACGCATGGGCTGGGCTCATGCAAAAGGTCCGTAAGAAACCGACCCATACTCTCCAAACCACACTTCCTCAATTTCTCCCGATAAGTCGCATGGGCTTAGGCCATGCTTAAAAGAATAAAATAAAATATAATACATGAATCGGGCTTGTAAAAAAATGTGTCACAAAAATGGGTATCAACAAGATATTATTAAGTGTGATATGATGTATTGAGTTTTAAGTAAAAAACTGATGTGACAAACTCTTATTAGACTGTGTAAACAAGGATTTACACCATATCCTTATTAAATTTGGACTCATAAAATTATATGGGGTTTTTATTTTTAATGTACTTTTTCCTAAAAAATTTCATTTTGGGTAAGCATTCCTTTTAAATGAAAGCATAATTTTTGCTGTGTTATAATGCATTGAACAAGACACATAAGTGATATATGATCATTTTTTGACTAGTTACAAACCAAACTCTCTTGACTAAATATTTTAAAATATAATTTGGGAAAAAAAATAAAGAAAAGGAGAGAAAATTACAATGCTTTTTACTTTTTAGAGCATACTGTTATATTATATAATTTTTTTGATGAACGTGTTATATTATATAATATCCATTTGAAAATCTTATCAAATTGAAAGTTTATTAAGATGTTATTAAGTATGATATGATGTATTAAGTTTTAAGTAAAAAATTGATGTGACAAACTCTTATTGGACTATGTAAATAAGGATTTACACCATATCATTATTAAATTTGGACGCATAAAATTATATGGGGTCTTTATTTTCAATATACTTTTTCCTAAAAATTTTCATTTTGGGTAAGCATTCCTTTTAAATGAAAGCATAATTTTTGCTGTGTTATAATGCATTGAACGAGACACGTAAGTGATATATGATCATTTTTTTGCCGGGATGCAAACCAAACTTTCTTGACTAAATATTTTAAAATATAATTGGGGAAAAAAAAAACACAGAAAAGGAGAGAAAATTATAATGCTTTTTACTTTTGAGAGCATATTGTTATATTATATAATTTTTTTTTATGAACGTGTTATATTATAAAATTGTACCTTTAGATTCATTTTAAAAAGGAAAAAAAGAAAAAAGAGTACCTTTAGAGGTTGATTATTTTATTAGAACACGCATGATGCAACCATACAAATTCATGAATGAAAATGATCATACTTAACTTCACGTCTAAAGTTCAAAACCCACTTATGTCTTGTCCTTTACATATTTACGTATACAGCAGCTTTCGAGAATCCGAGTCAACTCTAACAAAGACATACTTTTACATTTTATTTCAGAACCATGGAACATGCCAAGGCAATAATCTAAAAAAATCGGTTCATAACATCTTTTTTTTCAATAAAGAGACCTAAATTTCCCAACTAGAGAATTTTCAAAAAAAAAAAAAAAATAGTATAGTGGAGTGGCCAAACACATACTTATTTTGTTGAAACTAAAATTTTTTATTAAAAGTACCGTAGATAAAGGTAAAAGTTAGCTGAAATAGTACAGTAGAATCCATAAATAGTACCAAAAAGTGCAGTGAGGCTCATGTATAGTAGCAAAAATAAGCTGAATAGTAAAATAAGTTATGGTTTTTTAAGCTGGAGCCAAACGCACACTAAGTTAGTAACCAAAATTTGTCCTATTAAAAATACCATAAGATGTCAGTTGATTTACAATATATTTGTTCTTCGTAAAGATACCATCTTATTCACCATCTATCATATAACCTATTATAATAGTAAGTTGTGATTGGATTAATATAATATTTATACATACTGGTCTATGACGCAATTTTTATCATGCACCAATCAAAAGAAATTACATTAATAATTGTGAAATTAGGAAATCTTTTGTCTATAGACTTATTGCATAAAATATGTTAATTTCTCTATAAAGCTTAACAACACTATTAGCAACAAAACACTTTTATTAAGTCACTAGTGTATCCAGATTCCAATCAAAACAAACCCCATTTAAAAATTGACATGCATGATAGTTAGCACGCCAAGAGTCATACGTTTGCACCTGTGGCATCATGGTCAAATACAGATTATTCCATGCAATTACGCAAATCCTCTTTCTCAACTGAACCAGATAAAAAAAATTATTCGTAGAGAGAAAAACACCAAAATACCAAATCGAGTCATACTTTTTTTCCAATAATTAATTAAGCACCTAATTAATTGTTATGGACTGTAGTTAAAAGATCTGAGAATTCTTATCACTTCCACCTACTTTTCTTTCAGTCTAATACTATATGGTAATATGGACATGAACCATATGGTCGTTGATTTGTAACTTGGCTGGTCACTCTCTGAAATTGGTCGAAAATTTTGAACTTTTGTCACAACTTCATCATCATCTATAAGACCTCTTTAATCTTTAGGCTGAATCAGAACAAAATCTGAAGTCAACAATAATGATTATCAGCCATTAACTTCATTGCAAGCAACGACCAGGCACCAAACTAATTACCCGTTTGGATACAGCTTTTCCCATGACTGTGTCTGTTTTTTTTTTTTCTTTAAGTGTGTTTCTGACTTTCTGTGGCTGCCGTGGTTTTTCAGTAGGTTTTGTGCACTGTTTACGAACCCGCAAACCTCTTTTTTCAACATAACTTTCATTAAAAATGGGTCTCATGACACTATTCACACATTTAAAAATTATTTTACTACAATGTTTTCAGTTTTTAGCAAAATAAGTAGTACCCAAACGGACCCTAAGATACTTATTTGGTTTCTTCTTAAAAAAAAAAACAAAAAAAAAAAAACTAAGTAAGATACTTTTGTTTAGCAGCCGAGAGATGATATTATTATAAATTACGTAATTGTTGGGCATATTAATTCTTTAAGAAAATGGTAACAATCAATTTTATTTTAATGTATTATATACTTTCTGAATGATGAAACTAGAATATTATAACGCTTTGTTGTCAATGCAGTAACTTCATATAAACAATTTTGAATCGTGAAAGAAAAAAATATTGTTATTTCATTTTTTATATTTATTTAAAATCAAATTAGTTAAAATTTTATTAGAGTTCAATATAAATATGAAGAAAGATTATTTATCTCACTGTTTTTGTTGAGTATACCTAATCTTTTGTTTTGATTCTTTTCTCTAATTAATTCAATTCAAATCATTTGATATTTATTAAGAATGTAAGGAGTGGAAGAAATATATTCCAACAACTCTAATTTGAAAATATTTTTCTATGAGATGTTCATCCAAAAATAGATTTTAGTCATTTTATTAACAAATTAATATTGTTAATTTTTTTTTTTTTTGAGAATCAAATTGATATTGTTAATTGAGTGATAAATGAAGTGCAAACTTAGGATGGGCAAAGAATTTAAACATATGGACATTTCTAATTTAAAACTAACTTCCCTTTCTTTATAGGCATTCAAGTCATAGCCTTTCAAAAAAAAAAAAAAAAAGGCATTCAAGTGATAGTCGTTTGTCGTGGAGTAAATTTATTAACTTTGAGAGGCCAAATCCAATCTAACCCAAATTTCAAGAGAAGAAGGAAAAGTATAATTTGTCCTTATAACATTAAAGTGATTTCCTTGAAATTAGTGGAAAATTACTTGTAAATTAGTGAAAGGAGCCACAATGTTGATTTTATTTTTTTTATTTTATAATTTGATAATTATAAAGAGAGTGAAAAGGTAAATCTTGATGTTTCCATTTGAAACAAATAGAAACGTCAATTAAGCTGCTAAAATCTTGGCTTAAATTAAGGCAGATTTTAAGGCATATACAAAAGAGACATTGTAACATCAGGCAATCTCAATTAAGTTATGAATATGCAAGTGGTAACTTAAAACAAACATCAAACTGACACAAAATAATACGTAACAATCCCAAATAACTTCATAATTACATCATTTTAATAAACCCAAAAGAAGCCAAATGACAGAATGACTCCCATGAAATTCAATCAAAGTCCAATGCAAGCCCAAGAGGTCAACTTTGTCAGTTTACAAAGACACCCATGAACACAAGGGCTATTTCATTTCTTCTCCTTCCTACCAATTAGGCAATTACCAACCCATCAAAGCCTCAGCCCTCCTCCTCACTGACACAAATCACTCCTTGTAGTGCCATCAAGAGCTGAAATGACCATTATACCCTCAAACATTGCCAAAACAAAAATACAAAAGTAGAATTTGCTAGCGCACAACTTTACATTCCCACCTTCAATTCTAAAAATACATGAAAAAGCCTAAATTGAAAATTCCCACCCAATACAATAAATTTAAGAAAGGCACAAAATTTTTCACGAACTTCTTTTTATAAGGAGGTCTCTTAATCATTTGATAAAAAAAAATGGCGTAATATTCTTCCAAATTATGAGCTCCATAAGTTGTGAAAATTTTTGTGTTTTTAGAAAAATCCTGAATAAAAACCAAAATTTTAAAAATAATAAAAAGAAAAAAAAATCGGAAATGTATAGGTGGGACATTAAAAAGATGATTACTTTCCTCTAGAACTTAGAAGAGAGTTGAGCCTTTGCAGACGTAACTGTTGCTTAAACCTATTGATGAAGTCATCAGCCTTAGCATCCACCTCTTCGTCGTACCCAAGCGACGCCGTTTCCCTCTTCTTTTCCAGCGTCGATTTCTCGCTCGCCGATTTCGTCATCTTCTCGCCCGGCTTTACCACAACACCACCACCCCTGTCGGACCTGCTCCTCCTCACCAAATGGTCATGACCCGGATCCGAAATTTCGTCTTCCGATTCGTCTGTGTCGGTTTCGGGTTCTGGAGTGGCCGAGTCGGACCTGTACAGAACGGATATAGACTTGAGCCGTTCGAGAAGGGAAGGAGTTCTGGCGATTTGGGTCGGAGGATCCGAGTTAACATGCTCTTCCGACTCGTCTGTGTCAGTTCCGGATTCTGGAGTGGTCGAGTCGGACCGGTACAGAACCGATATAGACTTGAGCCGTTCGAGAAGGGAAGGAGTTCTGGCGATTTGGGTCGGAGGATACGGGCTGACATGCTCGGGTTCGGAGTGCTGGAGGGTCGGATATTCGGAGAGCACCGGTGGTTCTGGGTTGTTGGGTTGGTCGAACTTGTAGAGCGAAAAGTTGAAGGAGCTGAGTCGTTCTAACACAGAGGGTACTCGTACCAGTTGTCGTTGTTGTTCTTGTTGGTGTGGTTTTCTGTGAGAGGTGAAACGGGAGGTGAGAAAGATGGTGATGATGGTGAGGTTGACGAAAACGAAAAGCGAAGAGGGTGTGAACCAGCTCGCCATGAAAGCCCACATAGTGCTCATCGCTAACTTCTTCTCTGCTTTGCTTTGGCCTTGGTTTTAACGCAGAGAGAAAGAGAGCCAGAGACAGAGTAAGATTATTTTGGCAGAGAGGAACAAGAAAAATTATGAGAGCTCTTGGGGTTTTCTTTCAGCTAAAGGTAGAGCTATTTATGTTTATAGTCCCGAGTCTCATGGGTGATTTTTATATGGGATTTACTTACGCGTGAGCGTGAGTTTAGAGGATATACTAGTAAATTATTTTAAGAAATCAAAATAGATAATTAATATGTGCCTGATTGGACCTTTTTTATATTTATTTATAATGTGACATGTGAGGTGTTCATTCTCCTATATTGACAAAGCTCGCAAAAAGATAAAAATATGGACAGATTGATAAAGCTATGTACTTTTATTATCAAATAATAGAAAGAGTGGGGTACCGCTTCTCAAAAAAAAAAAAAAAAAAAGAGCGGGGTACTGTCTCTTGACTTAAACAGACGAAAGTCTTTGGTTCCCCTAACAAAAAATGGGAATCAAAGTTTAACCTGTACAACAACATAAGGGACAGTGACCTTTTTTTATTTTGATAAGATTAACAAAGATATTTTAGAAAATTGTATAAAAATTAAAAAGACAGCAAAATCTATACCCTGTTTTATATTAGGTCTTAAGTTTTTAATTATGTCAATTAAATATTTAAATTTATGAAACCATTTCAATTTAAGGTATCGGTCCAATTTTGCGATTTTTATATGAAATTTATTAACGCGTGTACTTAGGGCATAT